>OY982973.1:7394017-8644017 GCA_963890685.1 Plagodis pulveraria | reverse complement strand
AGCGCATATGTGTGTAATTGCAACCGTAGGTTAAACATATCTAGTTCAGTTCAACATTTTGTCATTTTGCCAACCTCCCATTTGGCATCATTGACAATCAAAGTAATTAGTGAAGCAGTGATGGCTCAGTGGCATTGGCTATGGATTGCCACGCAGCAGGTCCATGGTTCGAATCCCGCCACGGGCTTGAGCTTCATCGCATGGTGGTCGCATTCATCGCTTGAGCTTCAAGGGCATTTTCCGAATGCCCGCCTGGCTAGCGACCACCCTCAAGTAGAAAATCTGTCGCCAAGCACCTAACGGTGTGTTCCGGCAGCTGTCCCTGAGAGCCAGTGAAATTACAGGCACATGAGACTTTACAACTATGTCTCAAGGACTAGGAAGACTATGTCTATAGGCAGAGGTTAGTGCGCTTAACATCAGGTGGTCGTCGAGCTTGTTCCGTCACAATAAAATAAAAAATATAGAAAACCAATTATTTTACTGAAGATTGTTAACAATAGAATCTTTTTTTTTTATTGCTGATAGGTTAGCCTTTGACCACAATCTCAACTGATGGTAAGTGATGATGGGGTCGAGGTGTTAACAGGCTTAACCTAGAATTACTGGCTCTCAAGGACAGCTGCCGGAACACACAGTTAGGTCCTTGGCTGGAAGGGCATTTTGGAGCTCAAGCCCGCGGCGGTATTCGGACCATGGACCTGCTGCGCGGCAGTCCATAGCCAATGCCACTGAGCCATCACTGCTACGATAGTACACGATACTGCTACGAAGTATGTAGATACTTACAATTTCTATTTCTAGTGTGAGACAAGGGCATTGTTTCTTGGTAAGTTTCATTTTCAGTGATTTTGCTGACTTTAGTGTTACTAGTGATCTTGCCAAGTTTCCTGTAACAAGTAAAAAATAATAAAAATTAGGGGAGTTGTTAGGACTCCCATAAGGTGGACCGACGACATTGCGGGTAGCCAATGGTTATAAGTGGCTGGTCATTGTGGCGTTCTATGGAGGAGACCTTTATTCAACAGTGGCCGTCTTCAGGCTGATGAGGATGAATTAAAATGAAAAATAATCCCAAGCATCCAGCTTTATTCATAAAGTTCTGGTGCTATATGGTGCGCGGGCTATATTTAAGTCAGAGTATCTTGGAAAGAGCTCCATGCCCTTAAAAGGTCCATTCCCCGATTTAGGTTAACTTTGGAGGTGAACTTTTCTTCAGATGATCGTGATTGTTTTCAGAAAAAAATCCGTGCTGAACATTATTTTATAACTACTTGATTTATATTATGTAAACAAGTGAAGAAGCGCTCGTAGCGAAGTTTACTTAGCCGTTCTTAACCGATTGGCAAAGTCAAGCAACGTCCGCCGCGGTCATGAGTTGGATGGGTGAACGCTAGTAAAATTACTACTGAGCATTTCCGTGCTTAACGTGCCCTCCTAGGGTCGTTAAGCCGTCGTTTCCAGTTGTCATCTTAGGATGGCAGTCGTTATAGCATGGTGGTAGGGATTTCGCAAATGCCTCAATGACTAGCTACCACCCTCATGTAGAAAATCTGTCACCAAGCAAAAGTGTGTACCGGCAGCTGTCCTTGAGTAATTTTAGGTTAGCCTGAACAACATCTTCGACCACATCATCACTTACCATCAGGTCAGATAGTGGTCAAAGGTTAAACTAACAGGCATAATAAAAATTAAATACAACTGTTTTCAATTATTTTTTTGGAACTCCTCAACAATGGTAAGTTTTCACACCTGACTCACGCTTAAATGTGAACAATAATAACCCAAAAAAATTTGTTTTAAAAAAAAATTATTCCTTATCAATCAATCAAATTTACTCAGATTTTTTGAACAAACACAAAGTCACAGTCGCGATTTAATTTCTATACGCGCTGCTGCTGCTGCTGATAATAATAAAATTGCCAATTTCCAAAAAACAATATATGGACATTAAAAATCTGCAATGATAAGGTCAGGATATCCAAATTATTTACATCGGCCTTTCATAGAAAAAAACTGACTTCTTAGATGATATAATTTTACAAGTCAATGAATTTGAACAGACGATGATGGAGAACCTAAAGAACAAAGTGAGGTTGATGGATCAAAAAGCAAAATCAAAAAACAAATACCAAAAACTTTACCGACTTCAACACTCAAATGGGTCAAAGTACTTGTTGAAGTCGGTACCATGATGGTTCAAGAGTACCTATTATCACAATATTGTGCGCATGGTACTGACTTCAACCATTGAGTGTTGAAGTCGGTAAAATTTTAGGTAAATCTTTTTTTTTTACTTGTTTTAGTGACCTTTGCTTCCTATGGAATCGATTGTCATTCACTGTCAATGACTTTATCATCAAGATGGGAAAATACTTTTCAGTTATTGGAGTATAACTCAAAAACGGTTTGACCGATTTTGATGAAATTTAAATGGGACCACATGGAAATCATCGGCTTTTAAATAAAAAAATATTTAAAATCCATTCACCCACTAAAAAGTTCTGAGGTAACAAGAATTAAAAAAAACATACTGACGAATTGAGTACCTCCTCCTTTTTTGAAGTCGGTAGAAAAGGCAGGGTCCTAAAGGAAAAACTACTATGCTGGCAAATCAATGTAAGGTAAAAGCACTAATGCCCGACATTGAACTAAAAGATGACATTTTCGACAAAAATCGTTTCTAATAAGAAAACTAATCATTTAAATAACATTGCCATTAATGTTAAAGACACCTAGTGCTATCTATGATACGTGCTCGAAAGCTTAAGTCATTGTCCGAAGCAAATTTAAAATTGGCGTCAGTTTGCAACAAACAATGGGAGCAGGTTGACTTTATGCGCGTAATTATTAGTGTTTTTCTTAAGGCAACTGACTTTTATCAAATATGATTTTGTCTTATATACATGATTTTTGGCTACTGTTGGTTTCAATATTATAAATATGTGAAATTATTGATTTATAAGGACCATTTCCTTGCTATTTTAGCTTGTTTTTGTATACATTTTAAGTGGTGTTTACTATTGGTACCAGAAATTAATCAAAACCTAAAAGATGACACATGTGTCTTCTACTAGGGTTACATCAAACTCAATTTGTTAGCTTGGTTTATTGCAAATTTAGCCTTTATGTTGTAAAAATAAAGTTCTGTCTGAGTTTCGTTTGTTTTACACTAGCCTAACTAAAAGAAGACAGTGTCAACTATTAGGGTATACTAGGTGTCAACTATTAGTTTCAGATTAAGGTTCGATCACGATGCCGCCAGTAAAGGGTCAGATGTTTTGATACTCCGTCATAATTTCCACAAAGTCTCTGGCATAATATGGGTGAAATCATTCCTAGTCCCTTTAAAAGAGTTTGGTTTTGGCCAGCACCTAAAGAAAATTCTAAAAAAAGAAAAAATACCCTCTGTAGTGTCTTCCAAGCAATGGCAACAATATTACGAAAACAAGGAGAAAAAATAATGAAATGAACGAAACGAAGAAAAGGAAATTAGAAGAAAGAAGAAAAACCAGAAGAAAAAAGAAACTTAAGGATGCTCAGAAATTAGCGAAGAAAAGTCAAAAGGTTGTGTAAAAGAAAACTAACAAGACTGATATCTGTATTGGCTCAAGTACTGAAAAGGAATGGATAGAATTTGGAGATAGCTTAGATAATCTAACTGACGAGCGTGAGATTGACAATGAAGAAGAATATTTATATACAGATGAAGAAAATTACCATAAGGAAAATGAGTTCACGCCTGGTGATTATGTTATTATTAACTTTCCTGGAAAAAAGAAGTTTCACAAATTTATTTGCGTTGTCCAAAAAATATCGGACAAAGAGATTGAAGTGATGGCAACGGTAAGCATTGATAAAAACGAAACTGTATTTATAGAAAATTAAAAAAATATTAGTATAGTAAGTGAATCTCAAATAGTGGAAGTTCTCAATGTGCCAAAAATGATTGGTGCAGGTGATAGAATTAAGTATAAATTTGATTTTCCATTAAATATTCGCGGGTGGCTTGATGTGATAATTATGTTTAAATATTGAATAGTTTAGAGTACTTGAAATGTCAAAAACTAATTACATTTAACAAGCTATATGGCTAAATACTGATTTTCTGTAAGTTTATTTTCATGATATGTAATTTGATTATATTTTGTTACTTAATTTGTAATTTTAAAGCACAAGCTGTGCTCGTTTGTCATTTAAAGTGTTTTTTGTTGATTTGTTTTGATAAAACATAATATTAATGTGATGTTATAGTCATGTCTACAATTAGTACCAATTGATGTCTATTTTTGGTAGATTTGATTTTTGATGCTGTCATCTTTTAGTGTGTACGGCAAACCTACGAAAAATTTAATTCTTTGTTAAAAATACTACAGTCCTAAAGTAATTAATATGAAAAAGGGAATTTCTAAATGTTGCTCTAACAGTTAAAAAACATTGTAACTGTAATTTTTTGATAAATACATTTTATTTTTGAGAATGAAGTTTGATTTTTCCTTAATGTGTCTAGCATTAGTGCTTTTACCTTATGTACAATCTACAGAAATAAGGAAAATAACACAGAAAAACATATGAAAAAAACATTTAGAAGGGATGGGAAAAGACAAACAAAAACAAAGCAATCAATGGCAATGAAAGAATTAATAGGAGAAGGCTTGGGTTTAGTAGATACAACAGATTGAAGCTAAGTTTCAATATGATATGTTAGTGAAATTACATAAAAACAGAAAATTTTCAGAAATATTTTAGTAATATTGTTGTTAGCTAATTGAAAAAACCTGAAATTTCTATTTTGTATAGTCAAAAGCTGTTTTATTAAGTACACTTTCTAAGTTTTTGTTATTTATGAACCTATCATAAATTGTTTGTGGAATTGAAGCGTCGAATCAAAGTCAGAAGCACTTTTGTCATTTAGGGGGATATTGTCTATAGATTTTAATAAGACATGCGTTTTGGTAACTAGAGTAATAGTATAGAGCTGCTATGGTTTCTTTAATTTCATCCCAAAATTAGTTTTGCCTCCATAAAAGTGGATTTAGTAATGCTGTTGTTGCATATCCAAGGAACTCTAAACATATAGCACATATGCATTAAAGTATAATGTAAGTAATTATATACATTAAAGCAGTCTTTGTGCTCTCTCTGCACTTAACATAAGGGTTTTAACTGCACCACCCCAGAAACCAATGCAGTAATTTATTGTAGTCTCTGCTAAGGCTTCAAGCTTATATTGAATGAGATATGGCAATGTTATCTTCATAAAATAACAAAGAACTTTTCCCTTGTATTAAAAAAAAGTATGTTTATTCTAAATTGGACCTTAGTGTAAGTTAATAAGGCTGCAACTCTTACAATCAACCTACTATAACTTATATCCACATTTTAGAATCTGTGTGATATACGTTTAAAACATTTATTTCTTCTCAATTTACTAGATTATATTATGTTCTGTGAGTTACATTACAACTGTTATATTTTTATTTAAAAAGTCTTTACGTAACTAGACTTGTTTTTATTTTTTAAATGTAACATAAGCACTAATCCATCATCGAAACCATAGTAGTAGGCTTCAGGCTTAATGGTTCCTTTCAGATATCAACATTTTAAGCAAAATTCTTTAAGCAGCATCTCTATAGAATAAGTAACCAAAAGTTGAAACTCTTTCTGTGAGTTGTAATTTAGTTTTTTGGGTCTCCTGAAAATTTTACTTTTAGCGGTTAAGTATGTTCATTTATATTACAGTTGATGATATAAGCTTCTCAAACTCATAATATTTAGAATAAACAGAATCAGTAAAAAAATACGAATGCTAGTTAGCATTGCTGAAAATATGTAAAATACAAGAAAAGAAACTCATAATTTATTGGATCTCTCAATTGAAGATTCATGTCTAATAAATAGTAACCTCTGACCAAATGTTCTATAATAGTTGATCTGCATTATCTTCTTCCATTTATGAATTAAATATTCCCATATTTCACCCTTCTAAGCCGATATGTATGAGGAATGTCAAGCAGATTAGACAATTTCTTTTGTTTTTGGAGATAGATGAAGAAAATATATTATTCTTTCAAATCTATTTACATAAGGGATATTAATTATATGGGAAACAAACATACCTTAATACCACACAATAAAAACAAACAAATTTGATAATCTAACAAATAAATTAACCAAAAATGATTATGTGGTTAATAATCCATGTATAGTTAATATATAATCCCACGGCACAGTAAGTTCTATAAGTACTATGCGTTTTAGATTTTTGAGTATAGAAAAATGTCTGGTCTGGAAGACTTAACACCATATTGAAATATTCTATCGGAATATAACCTGCTTATTTATTTTACATGAGAGTGAAAATATGTATTTATTTCTTACACAGAGAAACATAACACTTTTAGCAGCCATTGTCACTATTTGTCTCACAATAATGCCGGTCAGCGGATCGTAAAAAGTACTATTTGAAACTAAACAAATTGTTTTGTTTAGTTTTCCAACAGTAGTGTATAATAAACATGTCACGGGTTGAGGATTTATCCTTCAGTCTATATGCACATCCTCACCACTACTGCTGAGAAAGTCAAAGCCACAGCAGTTTGATCCATGGCATGGTCATGACTTCACCACAAAATACTTTAGAATAAACTACCATAAAATTTTAATGTGGGAGAAATATATGGCTGATACTTATACAATGCACTTACCAGAACTTAGCCCTAAATAAATGTCTCGATGATCATCATCCAATCCAATTAGTTGGTACTCAGAACAGAACATGGTTTGAGGTATTTCGCACCACAATATCGGTGGTGCAGGTCCACTGTTATCGTCACTTACAATGAAGTATATTTGGTCACTGGCTAATCGCAATATGCACTCCTTGGATAGCTTTGAAATTGTAGTCACTATATCTAGAATATAAATTACTAAGTTTTTATTTATTCTACCGCAGATAACAAGTCAAACTTGATATTTATATTAACTTGTAAATTCACGCATCGGCCCAGCATCTATCATCACAGCTCGAAACTTCATTATAAATTCTTTTTAGGACTAAAGTTGGAAGTGAAACCCATGGAAAAATCAAATCAATCAACGTATTTTCGCGAACGAAGCCCACCCACAACACAAGGAATCAGGAAAACGTAAACAAACATTTTTTTTTAACAATGGCAAAATTGTGAGTGACCTGTGGCTGTGACAGACGATTGCTGGGGCATAGAGAATGCAAACATCGTGAAAGGCCATAGTGCGAGGCAAACAACTTTACTCTTCTATTCAATCGACTATACTCTATTCAATCGACTAAATACTTAATTCTATACTAACTATTCTAAGCCAGGAGAGTAAAAACATAATAATATGGTAACAATTTCCTCTTTCAATTTAAATTTCAGTTTCTTTTCACGATTTTCTCATTACAACTGATTGGATTTACATGACTCACATCCTAGTGTTTTAACCTCTTGTCATCCGCACTGTATAATGTCGTTAAAATCTATTGTATAAATTTTCTTCGATGCACATGGGTAAACTAACATAATAGAACTATAAACGCAAGAGTTTGCTAACATTGGAGCAGATAGTACCGATGGAGGGCGATGTATTGGTATTGACGAAATATGAAGAAGAAACTAAGCTATTGAATTCATCGTAGTGAACTAATAAATTCACTAATTTTACACTAACATCTTCACTAATATTATAAAGAAGAAAGAGTTGTATATTAGTGTGCAACGAATAAACTTAATAACTACTACTCGACAGGTTTGGATGAAATTTGGTATGGATATAGTTTAAGATCCGGGGAAGGACATAGGATAATTTTTATCCTACTGTGCGAAAAGAGGTTAATAGTTTTGCGTGATAACCGAACCGATAACCGAAGGGCGTAGACGCTGCCGAAAATCTAGTAAATACCAAGTATTTATAATTGATTATTTCGAAATAACTATAATTATATTTTGTTTACATCTTATTAGAAAATTTAAAAATTGTTTTTTTTAATGGGAGTTTGGATAGCGTGAAATACATCCTATCACTAACACACACTAGGGAGCGTATAGTAGACATTCCTGCCACGGGCCTATGTGTCATCTAATGTTTCGTCATATACAAGTCCTTTATGTGTCAAAAAACTTTATCGATACAACGAATCGAATGTGTTAATCATTCGACTGAGCCATCTGGATTTATTTTTACATTTAGCATTATATCACTTTTCATGATTCGTGTCATGACTTTGGAGAGTTTATCTCAGTTTGAAAGCTTATTGACTTAGCAAGCGGTAATACAAAACTACAATGTAAGGAGATATCAGTCTTCAGAGTACTTATCTACTTCTTCCTTTCATTACTTTTTAAAGCTTGCCTTTACGACTGTGGTTTATTTACAATGCTATTTGATGCTGAAAAAGTGTAAGATGGGTTTCTCTTGGACGCTGAAGGGTAGATCTTTCGCGTAGATCGCAACTTGAACGTGTTGGTTCATGGTCGATAAGAAATTCGTTATCGGTTGGTTTACTAGGTTTTCGTAATTGTTACCAACAGCGTCGACGATGTTATCTTAGAGAACATTTTATCTTCGTCTATTTTCTTGCCCTTAAACTCAACCCATTCTAAATTCCTATTTTGTCTTCATTCATCAGATGCTTTTCTCCTTGATGAGCTCTAATATCGTAACTATCTTCCTCAGTTTAAATGAGGTGCCAGTGACACTTCAACTCATACTCCTTTATACCTTCTTTTTCTATATTTTTTAGTACATATTATTTAGGTATTATACCTCCTCATCGTAAGTAGTGGATGTCCTAGCGGTCACGACTAGTGTTCTGTTTTCACGGTCAGTGCAGCCTTTTTTTGCGTTTAGGGCATTTTTTGCCTTTTTCTTATACAACTACGAGCCAGAATGTTCAGTTCATTCTCCTTGTCAAATCTTGCCGTTTTCACTAAGGGCCTGTTTAAAAAGAAAATAACCGGAACTTACTCGAAGTTCCAGTTATACTACCCAGAACATATTTGACAAATAAAACACTATCTTTGCGTTACACAGTCATCGATTTGGCATATCCATCGGTTAAAGCTTGTAACGCGCTGCATGTTAACTGTCATTTTTATCATTCAGTTATTTTATGTTCTGGGTAGTATAACCGGAATTTACTCAAACAGGCCCTAAGGATAGTTTTAATAACATGCCCGTTACTTTTTACTTCAACGATCATCTGTTCTGTTCTGTAAATATTTATAAACTTCTCACATCTCTTTCAAAATGTAAACGTACCTAAAATTCGAATAATCTTCTTCAAACGCATAATATATCTATAATCAGTCATTGAGTTGGCGAATGGTTCACTTACATCGTTCTGTTTTAAGTTTCCAAGCTGGGAAGCTGTAATTCGCGTTCTGAATTTTAGTCTACGTGACTTCCCAAACATGCATCCTTCCTGTCTGTCACAATTCTTGTTCAATTGGAAAGTCAAAAGGTTGAAGTTCACGTTTGATGAGAGCTCTAACATGTCTTATATTCTGATGGCTAAGTCTATTATGGTACTATTGGGTTTAGAATTTCATGAATACCTTCGATTGGTTAAATAGTGTTACGTTCGTGAAGTTTAAATTGTATACATCACCATTATGACTTCATTCATCAACAATTTTGAGTACTCCATTCACAGACACGCTGTATACATATTGGACTCGAAAATATTAACTTTTGCAGTTCTAATCATGCGTAGATAATAAGTTATTTTGATTAATGGAACATACCAAATACCTTAAAGAGTGATTGGTAATGTTTAACCTTCTACATCAGATTCAACCATAAAATATACTTTCCCATTCGCTTGAATAATCATTTGTAATGAGACTCATGGCTCCATTATCAACGTACCAGATATTCTGAGCAATAATTTAATTTGAGCCTTTTTTCCTTCACCTTTTCCTCGATGTGCGTCTGCACGCTCATACTAGGACTCAAAGTGTCCTGATCTTATAATATATAAGATTGGCAGAGTGTCCTGTTCAGGTACTTGTTTACTTGACAAAGCTTTCTATAAGCACTTAAGTGGCTGGTTAGATTGTCTACGGTTCTTTCTGTTATTGATATTAAGAGCCAGCAGCTGGTATAATACATATATCCATAGCATCTTCCATGCTTCGTAAAATAGTATAAATGTTTAGCTCCAAGTTGACCAATTCACTTTTCCTCCAAGTAGCTCATTAAAACTTTTAGGAATGGTAGTAGGGCATTCACAAATTTTCGCCTATATTGCTACTTCCCTCAAATAGGAAATCTGTCACCAAGCTATGTGTTCTGGCACAAGTATTTGAGAGCCAGTAATTCTAGTTGGCCTCAACATCATCTTTGACCTCATAAGTGAATATGGGGTCGACGATGATGTTGACGACCAGGTAAAATAGTGGTAAAAGACTAGACTATCAATTATAAAAAAAACGACCGAGCCGTGACTCTTTTTGATAGGTGAGAAGAAATTGAGGGGTTTATACATAATGTTCATACGACATGTATTAGAGACAGTTGAGTCTGTTCAAAGTCACGCTCAAGGACGATGATTTATATATACATAGTATTGTGGCTGTAGACCTCGATAAGTCAAATCATGGCTGATCAAATCATGGAGCGAAAGCAGCGCAGTCTTTTTTCCTAGTTCATAAAATCAAATTAAAAGATACATGTGAAAAAAGAATAACTTTGTATTTTATAATAGCCAAAAACTATACATAGTAAAAGAATAAATTAGCTAAGCAATATAAATTATACAGGGTTATTGGTAAAATACTAATAACCTCTAAACTTCTGCTAGTAATGCTACTAATGAACAGGTTGAGATGTTTTTTTTTTAATATTGTTTTTTTTTGTGTTTGTTTATGTATATGACAAATTAAGCACAAGGACCACCTGCCTGATGTTAAAACTCTCTTGCACCTATAATTATATATTACATATATTTTATTACTTAGCTCGATGTAAATATTCCAAACTCTATTCAAAGGGAGTGTGGTGTGGTCCAGTGTAGCCGCGGCAGTCGCTCCTGGTTTGGAAAGACTCAAAACTAAAAAAAATATGTTGTTCTAGTACTGTCTGACACTTTTAAGGTTCTGTGTCTCATACTAAAAGACAATGCCTACTCCGAGCTAAGAGCGCCCGCTGCGGCAAAACTGAACCACGACCGCGTTTTTCGCCAAAGACAGCAAATCACGGCAAATAAGTATATAAACAAATAGTGTACATAATTTAATACTGAAATATTCTTCTGCCACGTTCAGCAAAAACGGTATAAATTATATGAATTTACTCTTTTTTTTTTTTTTACATTAGATGGGTTTGCGTTTGACTCCATCTCACCTGATGGTAAGTGACGACGAAGTCGAAGATGAACCACGCTTGCCCAGAAGAAACCTATTTACTCTTTTTTTGAAAACACCAGGATTATACGCACCTGGAAAGACTGACGATGGGAGAGAGTTCCACTGCTTCGCTGTTCGCATGATAAAAGAGCTCTGAAATCGGTTTGAACGAACATGCTGCAAATTGACAGTGAAGGGATGAAAGTTCACTCCGCGTCTGGTAGTCTTATAGTGAAATGGAGAAGATGGTATGAGATCATGTAGCTCTTGAGCACATTCACCGAAGTGAATGCGATATAAAACCGACAGACAAGCTACTTGGCGTCTATGCGACAGACTTTGAAGTTTTCTCTAAACTAGCTTGCTGTCACCAATTAGCTTAGTGGCACGCTTTTCTACTGAGTCCAAAGTCGCAAGCTGGTACTTTGCTGAACCATCCCAGAGGTGGCTGCAGTACTCCATGCAAGAGCGCACTTGGGCCTGGTAAAGAGTGAGCAGTTGCGATGGAGTAAAGTAGCGCCTCACTTTGTTCAGTATGCCAAGTTTTTTGGCTGCGGTCTTGGCTTTGGACTCTATAGATTGGCCATAGTTGAGGTTGGGAGTTATTTGCATGCCAAGCAACTAAATGCCATTTCCGAACGGTATCGGTTCACCTTGGAAAGACGGAGGAACGACAATACAGTCCCGTTTGGCAGAGAAAAGACACGCTTGCGTCTTTTTGGTGAAATGAAAAAAAGAAACCAAATTGACTGCACCCCAATCAGACACCGCTTGTAAAGTGGTGTTTGCTCTCTCGATCATGGCAGCTCTTGAAGACTGGATCTCAGATTTCTTTGCTCTAGGATTAGGAATGTATCTCTCCACTACTGTACTATCATCTGCATACCCAACAATACCCGGTGTAAGGAGGTCGTTTATATGTAAAAGAAATAAAGTAGCAGAGAGAACAGATCCCTGGGGTACTCCGGCATTAATACTCATCTTTTCTGATGAGCAGCCATCTAGGACCACACGAATAAATCTGTCGCTCAAGAAATCGGCGATCCAGTTACAAAAATCTGGTGGGAGGCCATATCTGGGAAGCTTGCTTAATAGGCTGGCGTGCCAAACTCTATCAAATGCTTTTGATATATCAAGAGACACTGCCAGAGCCTCACCTTGCCGCTCGATCGCCTCTCCCCAGTAATGAGTGACGTACACCAGAAGGTCGCCAGCAGACCGGTCTCGGCGAAAGCCGTACTGGCGGTCACTGAGCAAGTCGTTTGCTTCTAGGTAGTCAAGTAACCTGGTGTTTAGTACGCGTTCCATAACTTTACAGAAAATGGAAGTGATCGCTATCGGTCTGTAATTACTGGGATCTGTTTGAGAGCCTTTCTTGGGTACAGGCTGCACATTAGCAAGCTTCCATCCTTTTGGCACCTTGCCGGTCCTTAAAGAGAGGCGATACAAGCGCGTCAACACGGGAGCCAGCTCAGGCGCACACACTTTTAAAACTATAGCGGGAATACCATCCGGTCCAAAAGCTTTGTTGACGTCCAGACTCCGCAACACTTTGAGCACTTCACTCTGGTGGATTGAGATTTTGCTCATTTTGTATTCGCATGGAGGAACGAGAGTAGGAGTGCTTTTACCGGAGTCCATCCGTGAGTTTTCTGCAAAAAGGTTAGCAAAGAGATTTGCCTTATCTATTGCAGTGTGAGCTAATGACCCATCTGGTTTCAAAAGCGGAGGGAGAGAGCTGTGACAAAAATTAGCTTCGATCGATTTAGCCAAACTCCAAAAAGCTCTGCTTCCAGAGGGGTGGGATGCTAATTTGGCTCCAATGCGGCTAACTCGATCAAAACTAGCCTGGCGCAATGCTTTCTTATACAGCTTGGTTGCAGCGTTGTAGTCCCGTTTTTACAAATTGTAAGTGTATCAAAAAAATATTACAATATTTATTACATAGGTATATAGGATTGGCGGTGGTTTGGCAGAGGTGGAATATTCCAAGCAGGTTTCTCTTCTAAATAATCACCCATTTTATAATACGCTTTTGCAATTATTTTTTTTACATGAGGCTTTAATTTTTCTTCCGTGAGAACTGTAATATATTTAAGACTTTTATTATTACTATAAAATCGCACACAATGACCTAAAAAAGACTTTTTATTAATCTTTGCTAATCTTTAACCTAGCACCGGTAGTGCCACTAGTTAATACTAGTGTTGTAATTGTATTGATCAGCGTTTAATTTAAACTTACCTTAGTTCCTCAGTTGCTATTGCTGTAGCGACTGGTTTATTTTCGCTTAGTAGTTTAGTAGTAAGTTAAAATAAACTTATCCTAGTTCTTTTGAGTACAAAATAATTATATGTTCATGAATAGAAAGACTTGATAAAGTTGATATTTGATTTAAAAAACTCCTTTAGTGATTCGCTAGAATCCATTCCATATATATCACAAATTGCCCTATTTAGCAAAATGTAGGTGATCTTTTTATCAGCTGCTGCTAAACTCCCTATTGACAAAGCGACAGTCATCCTGGGAATCAAAATGGATTCCACTTTACAATGGGATCCACATATACATGATCTCTCCGGAAGACTTAGTTCTGCTGCATATGCAGTTCTTAGGATAAGACAGTTAACAGACTGCTCGCCTAGTTTATTTCGCGTACTTCCACAGTATTATGTCGTATGGCGTATTGCTGTGGGGAACTGCTGCTGAGATAGAGACAATCTTTATCATACAAAAGCGTGCAATTCGAGCCATATATAAAATGGGTCCTAGGGAAACTGTGAGGGATCTTTTTAAAGAAATTGATATTTTAACTTTACCAAGTCTGTATATATTTGAAAATATTATGTATGTTCGTAAACATTTGAGTAAATTTAAATTAAACAGTGACAATCTCGATTACAATACTAGGAATAAAGATAAAATAGCGGTGCCAGGTTTAAGATTAGCAATGATTAATAAAAGGTCCTTCTTAGGTAATTGTGTGCGGTTTTATAATAAAGTTCCTAAACATATTACAACGCTCACAGAAGGGAAATTCAAATTGCATGTGAAAAACATATTGATTAAAAAATCCTACTACACAGTTTCTGATTACATAAACGACAAAAATGCCTGGACAATTCCGCCTCCGCCAAGCTATTGCCTGTCACCTACATAATTTAAACAAATATTGTAATAACTCTATTATATAGTATGTATGTAACACATTGTTAAAAGATGTTTAAACGAATGGCCCCGAGTTTCTTGCCCGTTCTTCTCGCAGTGGCTCTATACAATTTATTTGCTGAACGTGGCAGTACAATGTAGAATATTTCAATACTAAAATTTGTAATTGACCTTCATAAGTGCGTCGTAGACGCCTACATTGAATAAATAATTTTGACTTTGACTTTGCTACCCACAACAATTCACCATACTACATCATGCTGTGGAAATATGCGAAATAAACAGGTCACTACAGCTGTAGCTTAGCTAGCTAACATCCGTTTACTGCCTTATCTTACGAACGGCATATGTTTCCTAGTGACTTTTTGATGCTTTTTGGCTCAGTGGCATTTGCTATGAACTGCCCCGCAGCAGGTGGTTCTAATCCCGCCGCGGGCTTGAGCTTCACTGCATGGTGGAAGGGTGAACTGTTATAGGCAGAGGATACATTTTAACATCAGGTGGGCCTCGTGCTTGTTCCGTCGCAATAACATAAAAAAGAGATTATTTATACATATTATAAATGATTTCTCTGTGAAACATATACCGGAGCCCACTATAGATTTGAATCCATTTTGATTCCCAAGAATACTGTTGTTTTAACAATTGCAGATTTTACTTGATTAAGTTCAATGTTGGACTCTACATAACCTAACATTGCGTAAAAAAAAACCTTAAAGAATTTGTCTTTTTCGAATTAAGTAGTAAATTACAAGCGGGGAACCATTTAGAGATAACAGATAACACATTATTTATTTGAATTAATTCACTATCTTTCAGAAAGACAGTGAATAAGTTCATTAATTCATCAAATATGTATCTGCCATAAATCTCACAAATTAGTAATTTTTTTCTTACATATGTCAACACTTCCATTGTACACATATAGAAACTAGTGGCATTAGTTTGATATTCTACCGGGATCTGTCTTTCCCTTTTATTTAGTCATTTGAATACATAACCAGTAATTTCTAAGACAATTATTGAAAGGAAATCTGTGGAAAATTTGTATATTAATATTCCGTAGATCCGGGATCCCCCCTAAGATCACGGCGGATACGACCCTGCTTTTTTGCGGATAAAGTAGGTTAAGGGTGATAGATGGTGCACTTATAAAATATATATTTGTTTTTTTTTTTAACAAGTGTTTAGTGGTTAGCGTAAAACACCTCATAAAACAATGCATTTTTCTAGTTGTAGACGTTGACATTAAAATAACTCCCCGTCATAAAGGTTTGAATTCAGACTCCTCCACAAGAACGAATTCCAATCATTTAGAGATGAAATGTTGGAATTATGGTATACGTGGTCCAAGAAGCAGGATTCAAATATTGCTAGGATAAATGTGGATTTGTCTGAGCTTAAACAACAGGTACAGAAAGTGCAGAAACGTCAACCTGGAGACATGGAAAACTCGCTTGATTTTGTAAACACTAAGTATGAACAGTTTAAGAATGATATAATGAACATGAAGTAGAAACGATCTGAGCCGCAGTACTTTATTCTGGGACTACAACAACAGTTGGAAGATTTAAAGAAAACTCATCGCTCTGCAAGTATTGAGCTGAGAAACGTGCCTCTTCCTGACAAAGAAACCCCTGAAGATCTCACGTCGACAATGATTTAAACTTGCAGGTTTTTAATTGTTGACATGCATCAGTCAGAAATTCGAGACGTTTTTCCTGCTCCTGGAACCAAAGGATCCTCACGGCCTATTGTGGCTGAATTAAGTACTGTAAGTCTGAAAAATAAAATCCTCCAGATGGCTCGTGGTTCCTGGACTTCCGTTCAGCGGACAATAGACAAATACATAATAAAACACATATACAATTAATCTCTAATATTTGATTTTGCAAAGATAATTGCATGGCTGACCTTAATGAATTCTTTGAATCAGGTTCCAGGACATGCAGTCCTAAAGAATGTAAAATCCTAGTAACACAATATAATTTTACCATTCTAATACAAGGCATAAGAAGATATATAAATTATTCTCTTAATGTGGACGATTTCATTGCATTACTTGCTTAAATATACTGTGATTTATTATATGAACAGAGTACTGGCTCTTGTTCGCTTGAGAATTACCAAATATTAATGGTTATATTTCACACTGTAGTAAAAAAACTGAATTGAAAAACGATAGCGTAGCAATTTACGGGAAAAACACAGTGTTACATACATTTTCTCATGAAACTTGGATAATTGATGCTAACAGTGTGATAGTTAATATAAGTAATCATACCGCAATAGTTGCTATTTATCGTTAACCATCATATAAAATGTAACCTCATTTTCCTCACTCGACTCTTTTGGTTCAGTTTTAATTATTTCCACTTTTAAAAATGTCTTTGTGGGAGGAGATATTAATATCGAGCTGGGAAACTAAAGTGATAATGTTGTTTCTAAATACCTTGAATCAACTTTGATTAATTACTGTCGTTGTTACCCAACACACTACTTACCGACTAGAAAAAACCACCTCGTCTGACTCTAGTTTTGAATTCAACCGTCACAGATCACTACTCAGCCTTATACAGTTTGCAAACAAATATTTTCTATACTCCTATTTCAAAAACTATATCAGAACGAAATGAAATTCGTCTTCATAATGATATGCAATACATAAGTTTTAAAAATATATACAGCTGTCGGGATGCTAGCTCAGCAGCTGTTCATTTGGTATTTAAACTATCTGAAATCATTCAAAAAAATACTATCATAATCACAGTTCCACGCAGGAAAAGAATTTTAAAACCATGATTAACAACCGGATTGCTTCGGTGCATCCGACATAGAGATAAGTTGCACAGTAAATCAAATAAATGTCCTGTTAATATAATTTTAAAAATAATTTATTGTAGATATCTTAATTTTTGTAACAGGGTCCGTAAAAAAGTCAAATGTGAATTCGAAAGAAACTACTTATTAAAGGCTGGAAATAACAATAAAGAAATTTGGAATGTCATGAAAGACATCACGGAAACGGGTAAAGCCAAAGAAACTTCAATAGATATTTAAAATTCAGATCTGACTTCTAAATCTTCGATCAATCTCGGTCAATTCCTATTTTGTATCATGAATTGAAATCAACCCAAAGTAAATTCTCACTCACCGTGCGACTCCTTTCTTCTACTGGAGACAGACTAAACCTAAGTAGAACGAATGATTTTGTCACTTTGATCAAACTGTGCAATGGGATGGGACTTAATACCAAGTACTTTTCTTAAAAAATATAAAAGCCTATATTCTCCTACTCTCACCTATCAGAACTGAGAACCGGTCTTTTTCGTTCAGTTTTCAAGAAAGCTGTTATACATCATATATTCACAAGGGAGAAAACAGAGACTGTGTTAGCAATTATCGCCCTATATCAGTGTTATCTTTTATGTCTAAGGTTTATGAACATATTTTAAATACTAGGCTTAGTAAGCATCTTGAACAAAAAGAACTTTTAACAAAAATCTATTTGGATTTCGGAGTAATAAATCAACATCTGATGCTGTACAACTTTCAATATTGTTTTTGCTGTCAACCGACAATATTGTTCAAAATCTTGACAATAAAAAAAATGCTTAGCAGTGTATCTCGATTTAACAAAAGCGTTTGACACAGTCTCTGTTCCAATTCTTGTAAATAAAACGTACTCTGTAGGAATAAGAGGAGTTCAACTTGACCTATTTCAAAGGTACCTTACTGGCAGGTTTCAGGTTGTGAAAATTGTCGATCATGTATGTGGTGACCTTCCCATCCCTTTTGGAGTCCCATAAGGCAGTATACTAGGACCTATACTATTCCTGGTATATATAAACAACGTATCTAACTTAAATATCAAAAACTGTAAGATTATCTCATTTGCCGATGACACAGCCCTGTTTTTTCTGCTAGTTCATGGAGTAACAATAGATTCCTTTCCTTCAGACAACATAATATTATTTCTATTTTAACTGGCAGTTTTAAAATTAATTAACATTTTTTTAATTTACTCCACGTGGCTGATCCTAAGTTCTTAAAATCAATTTATTTTGCACTCTGCCAGTCATTGCTTACATACTGCATAACCACCTGGGGTGGGACTCCGAAAACCTCATTGATCACTTGTGAAATAGCACAGCGAGCTGTTCTAAAAGTTATCTACCTACTTTAAACCATTTCGCTTTCCTAATCATAAATTATATGAAACCTCAAAAGTGCTGTCTGTTCGTAAGCTATTTGTTTTACGTGTAATATTGCATATGAACTCCATACAAAAATGTATTGTTTACAAACCTTTCCGCAAACGACGACGTAAGGACAGACTTTTTGTTACAAATTTTACAACATTTTTCTCGCATATATTATATATCTGCTTTCTTGGAGAGTACGTATTCAACGGAACTAACCGCGTACAAAAAAATTATGTTAAGGTACAAGTTGGTAGCCGACTGCACGCAGAAGACGACATGGCGTCGTTTCATGTCGTCACGACACGTCATTGCGTCATGTCACTGCAGTCATGATTTCGAACTTGACTGCAGACGGCAACAGCAGATGGCAACCAGTTGGTTTTGAGTGCTTCGTCAAACAAGATGTGTGACGTGTTCAAGAATTTATATATTTTATTAGAAGAGGAAAAAGACGATGATGACTTGTTTTTATTATACTGAAAAAGACGAAAAGCCACACGTCCTATGCTTAAATGCAGAGCAAGTGAGGGAACTTATTTAATAGGTACTGATCAAAAACCATTTGAAAAGCGATATGAAAGAAATCCATTTTGAAAAGAAACACGCACGACGTGTTGTTGCTACGGCGTCAGCGGCACTACTGATCTGCGGTCGGACGACACTGCCGTCTGCCGCTCGACGACGCGTCGCTAGCTTCATGTCACTAACTACGGAGGGAATTGGGAAATAAAATTTAAAATAAAATAGATACATTAAAAATTTTAATATATATTATATCTATATACAATAATAATATATATTATATCTATATAAACAACAATAATAATAATAATAATAATAATAATAAAAAAATAAAAATTATGCTTGCAAAGTTGGATTGTTAATCATTATGAATTGAAGAGAGGTAAAAATTCTTAACTTCACTTATCAGCGTATCACTCATATAGCGTTAAGCCCAGTGACCTGGGTGGCCAGTGAGAGGCCTAAAGAGGAAGCATGTTTTCTTACTGATCGTAATGAATACACCACAGTGGCGGTGACGCGGATTATTTTTCAACTAATCCTTCTCTTGATTGAGGGCCAATTGATTGTTGCAGTGGTGACCCTGATTTTTTTATCTTCAATACCCACAACTTGATTAACAGAACACTTCTCCGTCACTAAAACATCGTATATGAAAAAGATTACAAAACTTACTTCAATGTATGAAAACTTGTTGCAGAAGTACGCTTCTACTGGGTATGCATGGTGAATGCCATATAACATTATAACTTATCATTATATTAATGTTGTCTTAGGTTTTGGCGATTATTACACATAGTAATTAAACAACTTTAAACGGTCTGAATCGCGTATATTTATCAATATTTTTGTCCCGACGTTTCAAACACTTTGCAGTGATCGTGATCACGGGGTGACAGTCACAGTTGGACAATCTGGCTGATACAGTTAATAGAAGTATATATGTCAAACATAAGTAAATAATAGTAAATATTTATCTTACGTAAAAAATGGAGGGATTGGATAATTAGTTAATAGTGTCAGTCTCACTTGCAGAGAGATCGCATTGAGATATCAGTTCCTCAGAAAAAGCTTCTGCCCCCTTTCTGGTGTTGGTGGTTGGTTGTGTTACCCTTAGTCGCATCTTACGACAGCCACAGGTAGATATGGAGGGTGACATTCTAGCCTGGCACCCCACGTGCATTATATACATACCCATATATTTCTATCTATACCTTTGTGTATTGAATATGTACCTAAATTTATTTATAATTTTTTTATGAAATGAGTTATGTTGTACAATATACTATTGGATTATTCCCTAATCATAGCGAGTAATTCTCATAAATGAGAATTATTGTAGTGCATTTTACATAATGTAATTTATTTCTTTTACATTTACTTCAGATTCTTTACCGGCCTAAATTTAGTACTATTATATTAAATATTGCATTTATTTTATGCGCACGGTACATTCCAACTAAACTAACATAAATAATTAAATCCGTCCGATTGTGAAATGGGTTCTACTACAACTCGGACTTGGTACTTCTTTAGTCGATTAGTGGTACAACACTCGTACCATAAGCAAATATCAATTGTATTTAGATGGCGCTACTGTAGCATTAGACGCCATGTTGGTAAAATTCTATTTTACGGTTATGTCGATGCTTTTACTCCCTTACACATGCTACTTTAGGAATGCATTGGAAAGAGATGCACAACAATCCTATTTGATTGTAACGAATGCTAACGTACCGTGGTTGAAATTTTTGTATATTTTTATTTATTTTACCTACTTATACAAGTGAATAGCTTAGAAATTTGACTATTAGACATTTTATTTATTCCCAAAGAAAACTATTTAAACCTTATTTCGAATTGCATTGAAGAATATATGGCGAATAATGAGAAACCAAGGTATGTGTACGATCGATATTTAATGTCGTCATCATGAATGTTTACAACCTCTAACCACGATTTAACACTTGTTGGTCGATTATTAATATCTACAAAACTTGGTAATCTCCCAATAAGTTGGTCTTCCTTTCTGTTTCTCTTTATTTCAGGAAAAACTGTGCTATGTCACGGTAGGTAGAGCAAAAGAGTAGAGCTCCGACAATCCGCTCTACATTGGATGATGGTCGCTCGTAACGTTTTTACTTCGAATATTAACGGAATTCTTATTTTGAATAAGAATCGTTAATTAGAATATAGTTTTAGAATTATAGAGTGCAATGTTTTCAGGTTTCAGTTGGCTGATATTTGGAACGTTTCAATCTTCATCTTCAATTCAATGAACTCACGAGCTCTTTCAATGTCGTCCGCGATAATGATTATGCAACGCGAACCAGCAGGGCAAGTACCGTAGTTACCGATCGCTAAATTTGACATTTAAAATCGTCTAAATTCGATAAAACGGGTTATATCGATGTTTTGTCGCCGTTGCAAGTATGAAACCTACTTAAACGATCGGTAATTAAATTCGGTATACATTCGTTAAAATTTAACGAATTTTGACGATAACCCTAGCATGGATCTTTAAAGTGACGACTGAGATCGTCTATTTTGTAGATTTTGACGATGTTTTTGTCAGGTTTAAAAAGAAGCTCGATATAACTGCGACGAAATTAAAAATTGACTTTTGGGCTCCTTTTATTATTGAAATAAGAACGGTGGGCTATTATAAATAGCCAAATGCTACAGAGAAGAGGTTGACGAAGGTTAACATCAAACTTTCGGAGAGTGTTTCAGGAATCTATTCCGAATGTCGAAAGAAATTTTATTCGCCTTCATGCAAGGTATTAAGAACGACATTAGAAGGACGTGATCTCACGGTCCTACCCGTCCACATTAAAATAACTAAATACCTTAGTAGGTATAGTATCTATTTAATATAATTCTTGTTTTGGCTTATATTTCCTGTAAATGAATATTATTTATAATAACTTAAACTCCATACTGATAAATTTTATAATTTAGTTAAAATTTTCTGTTAATCATTGTTTTAATCATCGAAAACATACTGTAATTTAAAGTTTTATTAAAAATTATTTAAATTATTTTATGAATATTTTCAGGAAAACTCATTTCCCCAGTGAATGTACGATTTTAATAATCTGTGCAAAAGCAGTCTAGTATCGATGTTGCCATTTCGTAATAATCGACATACTGTCCGCAATTTCACGATCGTAAGCCATCGATAAGAGTTACCGACAACAGTTTTCCATACTTGCAATAGGCGATACGATTCGTTAAATTTATCGATTATAGCGATTCGATAATTTGACGAGCCATAATACGGTACTTGCACTGCAGCCATTTTAATACGGACGGAACGGTGTTGTTAAATATAACGAAAGCGTTAGTAGGTTCATCATTATTCGACATAGATGTTTTATTTTACTTTAAATATCGAATATTTGTATTTCGTATAGAACGTTGAAAATCCTTTACTACACATATTTTGACACTATAGGTATTTATGTGTGCTATAGATGTTGCGTTCTTGGAGGTTAGTTGATTGATCATTTGTTGCGCGCGGTATATCTGTGTAGGTTGACAAATTGATGATAAATTAATACTTATTTTATTTATAAAGTGTCAGAGGCTGTGCTTTAATGTACCTATATAGGTTGTACTATACTTGGAGACTAAAGCGTATTATTATGTTTTCCGCGCTTATCTTGTTTTGCTGCCTAAGGCCTTTATGATTAATTTTAGTGGAATTAATTCATGTAGAGGATCAACTTGTTCACTCATCTTCCTACCGAAGTGCTCATTTAATTTTCCAGTTATTTGCACATCTGATCTACTTAATCATCAGACATCGCAGGAGAACTAGCTGTCTTTGCAACAGCTAATGACGCTGTTATATAGCTTTGCATCCATCTATTCCCTGCGACTCGTGGTGTCGTAGTTCCACATATTGGGGGACTATTAAGCATTCTGAAAGTTATTATTGACTTTGTTCGACAAACTTCCTCGTTTCGGATTTTGTCGCTAGTCGCACAAACAATATCTAAGAGTTGTCCTCTTAAACTCAGCTAGTTACAGAATAGATCTGGGCTACCTCTTATTTATGTGCCAGTGACAATAAATACGGTAAGTATTTGGTGAAGGTCATTCAAGTTACTCACTAAATTCGAAACTTTATCTATGAGGAGATATATTATACAGAACATCCTACGTTCTAAGTTGTAATAAGTGATAATAACGTAAAGTTATCCTCACGGAATGGCGAAGAGCTGAGAGTGGGCTCATATGGATATGGGCAGTGGAACCGCAGGAACCGGTGGCTGGTTGAGTCTATATGGAAAGAACGTCTATGAAATAAACTCCTTCCAGAAGCTACTATCTAGAAAATACCTACTAGGGGTTAATCACAGATGGTTTAACCAAAGATAATATCCATTATTGGTACCTAATAACATGGGGCGATTAGGTGTTCAATGATTTTTTAAGGTTTTCCGCAGTCCGGCGCGGATAGTGAAGTAATTGAAGTGATAGCTAAAGTGAATCGATGCAAGTTTAGTACTAGATACCTAGTACTAAACTTGCATCAATTCACTTTAGCTTTTGTAATGTTATCTTATTACTTTCATCAGCAGGGTTTAAAGCAGTAACGAACACCGCCATAGGCATTGTCATAGGCATAAATATTAACATCATGCTTGAGATAATCCATCACTCCGTCTTGCCTAATTTCAAAACCCGAAAATATTTCAACTTGAACTGTCTACAAAAACTTTTCCAGTGCATAGAATGCGAATCACTGGATGCCATAAACAAGGAGTTGGTAGAAACTGTCCTTTAGGTGACATCTAGAATCCTTGTTTATTTGATCTCGCAACAATAAGACCTCAGAAACGATCAAGTTAATCACGAACGGGATGAGACCTAAAAATTCAGCTGATATTTCAGAATAGTTATACACCTCAACATGAAATCCCATTGCTAGTACGACTAAAGACAAAAGAGTCAACTGAATTCATTCTGGATATCAGCCTATACGAGATTAGAATAAAGCTTTAGACAAAAAGAAGCCACTAATAAGATAATCATGACAGTCTTACTGCGTGGTTGGAAAACCGATATTTTTAGTCTTCTAGAAGTTATTTTATGTCATCATACTTAAAGTTTCTACGGCAGAATCTTGGCACAGTCAAAATAGGTGAAAATAACTAGTTGGTTAACTGAAAGCATATCTCTTCTCTGAGCCACTTGGTATACGAGTCATTAGGAACCACCCTGATCTTAAATGATGTATAATCCTTGGTTTTTGAAAGATGCTTCGCGAAATATTCCATCTTATATCTGAAATCGTCTTCTGTTTCAACAACTTAGCAGGACTTGGAATATTCCAACCATCCGCTTTGAAACGCTTCCACACTTTAAAAAGTATAACATCGAGCCTAACGTCTTTTCCGTTTAGTTTTTTTCCTTTTTCTTGTTGTTTCTTGTGTTTTTTCCAAGCAAGGTTTTTTTATTTCAACTACATTCGCCTCCCGCGCCATAGTAATTTCAGCTGCTGTGATTAGCGTATAATTAGAAAGTACGTTCGCTTCCTACTTCTGATTTCGAAAGGCTTTCGATATGTGGTAAGCTGTTGACCTGATGTCGAAAAATCTACCTAGGTACTTTGGAAAAATCTTAAGAACATTGACGTGCTTAGGAACTTCAGGCTTCACTGCAGAAAGCATGTGCAAGTGTTGTGTCCGGTGCTGGCTCATACGGACCTTGTGTGTTTAATTTGTAAATAAATAAGCGGATTGTGTCGCTAAGCAGTCATTGTGTCGACTGCCTCATTGAAGATATTTGTGTTAATAACTTGAGTCATGCAGACGATATGGTATTTATTATTAAGCGCTATGATCTGCGGCTCAAGGAAGTTTATTCGGCACGCGATAAGTATGTACTCGTCTGGCAACGTACAACGTACATATACGTATGGCAAATCCTTTCTACCTTAACCTTTTATTCTCCTAGACATGCATGCTATACATGAAAATGAGACCATGAGTTCTCTAGTGGTAATAATTAATTAAAAATATTAATGTTGATTATGCATAATCTTCCATTCATTTTCTATCTCACTAATTAATCGAATAGGTGAGTAAAGCACATAATAAACACTCATATTAAAATCATGCAAACTTATTCTGAGATCACAGCAGTGTAGCAATGAATGGTATACGAGTAGTGTGGCTTGAGTGTTTTAAACAAGTTACGTTCCACCGCGTTATATCACAAGCCCTTAGGCACTTAAAGATTTTTTCCGCCGTCATGATTGATCTAGTTCCACATAAATAAAACGTCAATTATTTTGAGAAAAATAATAACGTCATCTTTTATGTAGGACGCTGAGTAATCGTATTAAGATGATTTACTATAGCCCACCTACTAATAGATGAAAAATATGATGTATTAATTTTCAAATTAAACGAATAAAACAGAAATAAACATAATATGACATCAGGTCGTCAAAAGCTTATCAGCACTATTATTATATATATTTATATCTGTTTTATATTGGTAAAGCTAAATGTTAGAATGTTCTTAATCGAACTTTACTTCTTTGGCATTAAGTACCATTTAAGTTATGAAGGTGTTCATAATATTAACCATTTAATGGCGTTATTTTGGCTTCTTTATAAAACTGGATCACGGCACGGGTGTGGTCTACATATAACGTTTAACCGGTTTCGTTCAATGGCTGTGTTTTAAAGGTTCTGTTAAACTTGTTGCCAGGATGAGTAATGGGCAGGTCTTTTTGTTTATGATATATAATTAAAATTCTATTATACGTAATCCTGTTTCGTTCATAGCGAAAGGGGATCATTATGCAACTGTTTCGTATCAATTTCCGCTAGTTTATAACTTATTTCACCGAGTTGGTCAAACACAAATATTAGCATTAGAAAACGTACTGCTCTAAATACAGAATTCACCGGATTATTTCTCAGGAGAAATAAACCTTAATAGGTAAAACTGAAGTCAGGAGACCTCAATGACGACTATTTCAAAATAACGTATCTATTGCATAGTGCAAAATCTTTAACGATAAGTACCTAGGATGAATCATACGAGTACAATTATGATTTCGTTAACCGAATAACAATGCAGAAATTATAGTGGGATAATGTACCTATGTCATCATCACCAACAGCCACGTCCACTCGTTGAACAAAACCTCCCATATAAGTTGGCATCGTCAGGACCACTATGTCCTAGTTATGAACGAAATTCTATTGTTATCATTATCGCCGATGCCAATGGGTTAAGAGAGATTTGCTATTATCACCACGATTATTAGATGTCCTGGGGATCGTAGTGTAAGATGCAGGTTCATCAGATGGCGCTGTTACCCATTTTCTGGTGTTTTTCAATTTGTCGCTATCGCCACAGATGCAAGTCTAGCCCGTAATTTTACGGGGATTACCTATGTGGTTACTAAAAAATCTTTGAATATCAAACCCTGTTCCAGTATGAACACGGAAGACCGCACGAAGTCGTTCGAACAGTTCCAGCTAGAGAGGCTGAAATTGCTACGAGCCAAGCTCAACACTGTCGCTGAAGAGGACTACGTGGTCATTAAACATGAGCCGTAAGTAAATTAAATGCTTACTTAGTTTTTTGTTTTTTTAAACCTGTATATGATAGCTTAATTAAATCATAAACCTTCCAGGATAGCTAACCTACAGAACGAATTACATTTTCAAAAATTAGCTTATGATTCTGTTGCTTACAACTTCAATCAATCTTAATTAATATTTATGATTGTTTCGTAAACTCGAATCTATTTTTCCGAAATGGATTTCCGGGATTCTGATGTGGTCGACCTTAAAAGGCGTAGGAAGGCTCAGTTTTGGAGGAGTAAACAGGGTTAACATCATTGCGTTAATTTTCTTCCTATTCCTAGGGCGAGTCGTTTCCTGATATGGCTCTCATAGTAACCAAATAAGCAGTCGGAAAGTACGAATATTCAAAAACAAAATTTAAATAATGCTCATATCAGCTCACGCTGCAACCGCTGTTGCTTGCACTGCACGTTATACAGCTCTAATACAAGAAAATAATACTTTTCTCGCAGGGACGCTGTTCCTCAATCCGTAACTTAACGTAACTTTAATTCTTAAACAAAATTTTACTCTACAAGTTTTAGCGCTACACACAAAGTAGGTATAGTATACTCTTGAAATGTAGTCAAGAATCTGACGATTCTATGTAGTTATATTAAATATAAAACAAATTTTGTTTTCTATTATTTTATTTATTAATTCTGTGCAAGTAGATGACTGATATTAAATAGTAAGGTAAGGAATCTTTGGCCTTATATTCGCCTTAATGTAGGTATTGTAGAGCCGTGTGCCGCGCCCCGTCGAGCTTGCGCAGCCTACATCGTAAATGCGTTTCCTTCATTTAGCTCTCCCTCAGCTACGCTACAACACTGGTGCTCTATATTTTAACTTTGTAACTTTTTGTAAGATTGTTCCACTCCACTTTCAAATTTCAATAGTTCTTAAACTTCGGATTGGAATTCACGGTATTGTAGCGTAGCGTAGTAAAGCCCCAGGCATTTGGGGCCGGCCTCAGGGGAGGGAAACACGCTCTTCCTTCCCGCGCTATTATGTTTCTGTCCACTGCCAGCAGTCCGGCTCCGCGCGCGTTTCCGAACGGACGAGGGTACGTCGAGTCCCCGTCAAATTAAAAAAATATAATTACAACTTGACAGCTTTCGTGAACTTTGTTGTGTTTTGTTTCTTTTTCGCGCTTAAAGAAAATGTATTGTGCTTACATGTAGAACGGTATGGAACGATGATTCTAAGGTCAAAATATAGCGATAAGGGTGGTTTATTTCGTCATCGCGGGTTAATTAGTGTTTAAGAGATGCAATATCAAAGTAATGAAGACGACGATTTGCAATATCGGATTTTCGATGCATCGTTCAACTTTCCACTCGGGAACAAGGCGAATACCAGCGTCGGCCGTCGAAGAAAGTGAGTCCCGTTCCATTTACAAAATTAACCCCTAAAAATAAGTTACATAAGTATGTACCTAGTATTAAATAAGTAAAAAAGTTTAAAACCTGACTGCAAACTTGATGGGATTGGAAAAAAAACTTTTTTATATCACAAAATCTGCCTCTTAGCTTTTTATTATTTTTAATGTTCCAAGTGTTGAGCTATTTCGAAGTTATGTGGAATAAAGAAACTCACAGAAGGACTTTAGAATCGGTAAACATACATAATATTATGAACTATAGGTACGGGAGGAGGGGGGAGAGGGGGTTGTACCATCCCCCCAGAGGGGTGGGGGGTTACGGAAACTTATATTTATTTTATAAATTCTAGACAAGCCAAACTTACAAACATACATATATGAACCCTGAAAACATAACAATCCTTTTGTTGCGCAGTTGTGTAAAAGTAAAAAAAAAAAACTAAGTATATTATACTACCTTAAGAGGTATACCCATTTTTAATTTTAACTAATTAAAGTGGGTGCACTTTAAGTAGTTAAATTAAAACATGGACATATATTTTTTTAAATATCTGTGAGTTTATTGCACGAATATTTTTTACAGTATTAAAAATTATTCAGCAAATTTTTTTTTTGATGTAAAAAACAATTTCCCTTCTTGATCTACAATTTGATTTTACAAAAAAGTCCATAAATAATGATGTATTCAACCTTACATTTGAAATCCCTTATTGTATTTAAGAATAGCAATTATGTAGTATACTGTATCAGCGGGATTGTCCACTGCTGAACACAGCCTCTCCCATCAAGGGGTATTTGACATAATCCCCATGCTTGGCAGGCATCTTGGAATTGTAGTTTAAGATATCACTTCCTCAGAAGGTGCTGCTGCCCACCTTCCGGGATTTTAACCTTAGTCGCCTCTTACAACACCCACAGGTAGCAATGGGGAAGGTGGCATTCTAGCCTGGCACCCCAAGGACAGTTACCATGTGTAGTATACACACTGTAAAATATGTTATTAAATTAACAGCATTTTAAGAGGTGATCAACATCTTCAACCATATCATCACCTATAAGTATACTATACTGTTATAGGCAGAGGTTGGTCCACTTAAAATCAGGTGGGCCTCGTGCTTGTTCCGTCACAATAACATTAGATAAAGATTATAACTTAGATTTTCTCCAACCAACCATCTATTTTCCTTCCTGCAAGAAGGAATAAAATACTTAAATTAATTCAAATTTAGGTAGCTTAAATATTGCTTGTACATGTTGTTTTGTTATCAATATGTATACCTATATAATTGTTGCTAACTTTAATAAACATTAAACTACTTGCAAGAGTTTTGCTCTGTGCAGTACTCAATTAAATTTAATTAAGTTAAACAACAATAATTATAAGTAATTAGAGGCTAATGTAGTGTTGCAAATAGATCTCAGATTTGTGCACTATATGTCCTAAAGAGAAACAAAACTCAAAGAAATAATTGCATGTGGGTATTAATTTTCGACACAACAGCCGACTACAGCAACATATGATATAAATGATCTTAATACTAAATACTAAATTCATCACTATCTGTTTGCCTCTTGGCAAAGGCCTCCTCCAACCTCTTCCACTTATCTTTCTCTCTAGCAAGTCTCATCCAGGTGTTTCCTGCTATTTTCCTAATTTAATCATCCAATCTTTTCGGTTGCCGTCCCTTTTATCTTTTTCCGTATCTGGAATTCCATACCATTCCATACTATTACTATAATAGCACTTTTCAAGTGTCTTTGTGTCTTTGCTATCATTTCGCCAATGTCAAGTCGCATAGATAGAGTAGGAAACAAATGAAAGATAATGATTGGCAGTAATAAAAAGTGATGGGTAGCTTGACCTTTGCTTCCGGGTGCTGCTTCTATCTCTAAATAGGACAACATAAGACATACACAGTATTTTAATATTGTTAGGGTTGCAATAACGCCTGCTATGCGGATTTCATGCCTATCGTATATTTATGATTTTGTAACATACACAGGTGTATAAACGTACAATAGTGAATGAAACTCAAAATGCAAAATTTTATACCAATATTGATCATACTGTTCATATTGTTATTAGATAGACCTATGGTTATATTGCTGATAAGACTAAACTTGTGACCACTATCTTACCTGTTTGTTAAGTAATGATCTGGTTCATGATGTTGTCCAGGCTAACCTAGAATGAGCCAGGCGAGTATTTACAAAATTATGTGGTGACACTTAAGCCCAGAGCGGAAGTAGAACCAAAGACCACAGATCTGCACAGTCCTATAGTTATTATTCTGAATATTAAGGGTCATGATAATTTCTATTGAAAAATAAAAAGGATTTTCTCTAAGTTTTTATACATCTACTCAATTTGTAGCATTTGGATTGCCTGTGGGCCTGTGCAGTGGCCTTTAGGTTTCCTAAATGCTTAAGTTGTAGTAGCTGTAGTATTCTAAATAAAGGCATTGCAGTTGATTAAAAAAAACACACTTGTTTTGCCAGATATATGTTGGTATCATGTTATTGTAAGTGAGCCTATTGTGGGTTCCAATAATAGTCATACTTCAACAAATTCATATTCGATTATTTTGTACTCCAATAATTTGTTAAATATATTTTCGCTTAGCACGCGATAGTGCTTGTAATAATATTTAGAAACATTTATTATTGTTATTTTTTTTATTAATTACGTTGTCGTGCCTGTGCCCATTTTGCTATAGAATAACTGAGCTAAATATAAAAATGTTTTAGTATGTTTACATTAATTCACAACTCATAGCTTCACGGATGCCATAAAGTATAAGTTCACCATGTTTGTTTGTCCTTCTGCTGGTCTGTCCATTTTGTACGAGTCAGTAATTTTATGCAGTGCCTGTATGATACAAAATCATTTTTAAGGTTCCATAACCAAAGGGCAAAATGGAGCTCTGTCAATCCGATATATATACTATATATTTTCCCATATATATATTGTTAATAGAAAAAGTTACAAACCTGAAATATTAACATTTTGTGTAGTATGTCGACACAAAAATTATTATTGAAAATAGAAATATAATTAAATTGCTTTTCATGGGGCTTCAGTACCTACATGAGAAGTTTGCTGGAAAATAATACTTTTTATCACCCTAGCATGGGTATCGTTGTCTAGTGCTAATAGAATACAGTATAAGTAAATTGGTTATAAATTTCGGACTATCTTTGTTATGGGGTAAGTTTCAAAACTAAACCTGTTAGGGGTCTGCAATTTCAGTATATTAAGCACCATATCCTCTATTTAGGCTCAGCTTGGAATTAATTAATTTTTTACCAATGTTACACTTGTCAATATTAATAAAATAAAAAGCATAGACTGATTGAGCCAATCTGAGTTTCAAATGGGCAACTTTATACAGGGTATTCCAATAACAGTGCCTGGCTTAAGAATCTAAGCTCTGTTCCATATCCTTCTGCAGATGTCGCAAGCAGGACAACAACAAACATTTCAAATGAGCAGCATGCAGTGGCTCAAGTTGGCTTGGGTGGGGCAATGCACACTATTAATTAACATATTCTTCAATATATTCTTGTGTCACATCTTTTGTGTCGTTAGATAAAACATCTACCCCAAAAAAAGTGGGAGAAAATTAGGAGAAGAGAGAGCTGCGTTTAACCAGTACAGTGCTTTTCAGTAAATTAATGAATTGTGCACACATAAAGCTATACTTAGCATAAAATAAATCTAAAATATCTGTTATTTCGAGAGATCTTGATAAAGTCAAGTAGTTCAGCTCCGATATACTTTAGATAGTTGTTGTGAAAATGAAAATTGTTTATAGATATGTCATCTCTCCGATAATATCAGTTCCATAAGTGGCTGACGAGTTTAGTAAAACGTCACTTTTGAGCATAGCCCTTAAATTTCCATTTCAGTATTCGGATTTGGGCTAACTTTAACACACTTTTACTTAAAGACCTTGGCCTACCAAGAACAACCGTAACTTCCATCCTAGAACGTGTATCTAAGGCGGCATTAGTAGGATCCTATCAAATTTGGTTAGGTAGGGGAGGAGGCTCGAGTGGTGAAGGGGAGCATTGATATATCATAAAGGGGCCCCTTAACCCTACTCCTGGGTTGCAAGTCTCAGGCCCCTCTAGCCTCTTCCTCTGCAACGCGATGGACCCGGCACCCACACGGTGAATCAATGGAATGCTAAGTAATTCGTCTCACATTGAAAAACTAATCCCCTTTTCAGGACAATAATATATCCAAATTTCATGGTTGTAACTCATTCCAGGTTTACTTGAGATTCATGTTGTGATATGTGTGACAGACCCAAAACTGGGTCATTATGTAGTGATATGTAAATACATAGTTATTAAGATACCTACATAATGTGCAATATATGATTTGATTTGTTAGGATAATCCTCGTGTTTTTGGTGGCCTTGCAATGTCTCAAAGTGCAGTAGCAAAATGTATTCCTTACAGTTCCGCCCCATGTCCATTGGTATGAAGGTAATCTTTAGAGACTGACACCTACAATGCTGAAATTTGGTACATTTAAGACATAAATAGTATTAAAAAATAGTGACTTGTGAAAGTTGTGAAAAGCATTCTGGTAGGAAATTTTGGGAATACTCGATGGCTGGCTATAAAGTATCCATCCCCGGGTCTCAAACTATTTCCATATCACATTTCATCCAAATTGGTCCAGTAGTTTTTAAGTTTTTTCATTGCATACATCTATCTATATCTTCCTGTAGGTATTGTGAGCTGACTTCATATAAAATAATCAATTTTAAAAACTTGTGTCTAGATGGCAATAGGCTAGCCCAAAAAATTATGTTTTTTTTTTTTTATGCCTGATAGGTTAGCCTTTGACCACTATCTCACCGGATGGTAAGTGATGATGTGATCGAAGATGTTGTTCAGGATAACCTAGAATTACTGGCTATGTGAGCAAAACATATCTGGCGCAACGTGGGTACATAAACTCTTCTTACTGTCTCCTCTTTTGGGGAATAGAGGCGTGATGATAGGCCTATCGGTTTACATAGCATACTGTTTCAGCCGGATTGTCCACTGCTGAACACAGCCTCCCCTATTTAGGGGGTATTATCATATTTACACATATTTGATATTAAGCATAAGAGGGAAAAAATATGGAATCACTTAGTATTAAGAAAACAACTAACAGTTAATGTACATAAGAATAACGTATGTCTTCTGTATGAAGAACGATTTTTTAAAATAATATTGAATCTGTCCTTTACTGTAATAGCGGGAGGGATTGTCCTGAAATGTGAAACTGTAGACGCAGTTTCCCCGATACCGCGATCCCTCACTTCGCTCAATGCTCTTGCCGAAGCAAAACCTGAGTGTGATCTCTTTGACGGCAAGTGGCAAGATATCTTGATAGAGAGTTTAAGTTACTGTGAGACTACTTCGAAAGAGAAAAGACAATTTAGACAAAATCTGTACAATATGACGTGAATATTTATATGAGTATTCTCAGGCGATTTTTTCTTTTTATAATTTTCATTTTTATATATTTTTGACAACCGTTTATTATTTTATTAAATTTGACTTTTTATTACTTATTGTATTTATCTTTCAATAGTAACTACACTATTGATAGATAAATACAATAATAAAAAGTAGTAAATGCGATTCTAATTAGAAATAAATATAATAAAATAATAAATCCACTGCTGGACAAAGACTGCCCCATAAAGGGGGTGAGCAATAATCCCCATGCTTTACAGGCGGCTTTGGGATGGCAGTGTAATATTGTAGTTCTTTAGAAGGCGCAGTTGGCCACTTTCTGTTATTTTTCCCTTTGGCGCCGCTTACGACTCCCACAAGAAGTTATGGGGGGAGGGGGGATCGCCAGGCATCGACAGGAACAATTTAATCTGCTAATTTACTTGAAATAGTACTGGCCAAAGTGTTAGTATAATTATAATAAAAAAAAAACGGATAAGGCTCGTGCTTTCGGTGGCCTTGGTCTACTGTTCAAGGTCTCACGTACAATGGGTAAAGCCTTCGTGTAGGCGGGCTCGCATCTAAACTACTCTATGTTACCTAGGTGTAATAGGTTGAATGAAGTCATTGAGTATGGTTACATGCCATCACGCCTCGTGATTTCTATTACCGATGTCATTCATTCATATCATATTTTTTGTAAAAAGTAAAAACACGTTTCAATTATGAAATCCTGATGATCATCGTGATGCTGATCAAGCTTTGATAACAAAAAACTGATTAGTCTGATAAAAAAAGACTAAAATCATGATTATAAGTATATTCCCGTAGTCGTAAAGCCAGGCCATGAATACCGTATATGTAGTACAGAGTACTTAAGAGATTAGGGGACTTATGACCTGGCCTTTCTCCAGATCGTTTCTAGTGCTATCAACAATGCTTCGTGAAAAAGCGAACCTAAAAAGCTCAAGGACAGCTGCCGGAACACATCTTTAAGAGCTTGGTAACAGATTCTGTTTACTTGAGGGTAGCAGCTACCCTACCACCATGCTATAACGACTGCCATTCTAAGGACAGCAACCGGGCCCGACGCGATAGCTTAACGTGCCCTCCCATGCACGGAAGCGCTCAGTAGTAATGGCACTAACGGTCACCCATCCAAGACCGCAGCGAACGTTGCTAAACTTAGTTGGGCCCTGTTCCACTTGTCGCCCCTATCGTTATTTTCGATAATTTTGACCAAATTTTGCGTCTATGGTTATAAGGGCCTTGATCGGTCAAGAACGTCTAAGCAAGCTACGCTACGAGCGCTTTAAACGTGCCATGTTATTACTGCGATCGATATTTTGTTTTGTATCATTAGATTTTCTCAAACTCCCCTAATGAGATGCATTCTTTTCAAATCAGACAATAAGAGTGTAAGGTAAGTACTTTTAAAAAATACTCCCATGCATTTATTGTCACACCGTGAGAGAATGACTTGCTCAGTGCAATGACCACCTTCAGTGCAACCCCTCTAAGGTAAATGACCACGTTAAGGAGGGTGGCACCCCCGATGGTAGCCTTAATTGCTTCACGTGCATCACGGCAGATGGCAGGCAAGGTGCAAGCTAGTGATGCCCTTATACTCGTATATCGATAAAGTCGACACGCGACATCGATAACTTAATGAAGTGGGCTTAGACCGAGTCTAGCGGGATGTTAATTAATTGACGTGTCAACACTTAGTCTAAAACAAAGTATAAATTAAATTAGTAATTAACTAAAATGTTAAAGATTCTGTGAACAAAATAATTTTCTCGATTCATATGCATTTTATCAAGTAGAAAATTTGTCGCCAAGCACTAAACAGTGTTCCGACAGCTGTGCATAAGTGCCAGTAATTCTAGGTTAGCCTGAACAACATCTTCGACCACACCATCAAGTACCATCAGGTAAGATAGTGGTCTAAGGCTAGCCTTTAAACTATATTTTTTTTTTACTGTTTGGCATATAATATAACCAGTATGAGTATGGAGTTAACTTACTAAATCGAAAATAGTATCCACTGTCTAGACACCTATGGCCCACCTCTTTGGGGAATACAGCCCTGACAGTATTATTTTTAACTACCCGTCCCCGAGGTTGATTACTACGGCCTTTCCAATTTAAGCTGCTGTAGTAATTATTCCTTCCCGTGGGGTGCCGGATGATGGAATAGAATGTCACCCCCATCTCTTCCCGTGGGTGTTGTAAGTGGCGACTAAGGGAAGGTACTGGAAGTCGGGTAGTAGCGCTTTCTGAGAAACTGTTATCTTATACTGCGATCCCCAAGACTATGTAAATAAATAATATCCCTAAGCCAAGCACGGAGATTATTGGCAAAACCCCTATAATAGGGGAGGGTGTGTTCAGCAGTGGACGATCCGGCTAGTACAGTACAGTAATAACTAAAAGCAATTGCTCGTTTACTTTATACATATATTAATAATTATGATGTATAGTACTTATCAGTAAGTACAATCTGTACACTTGCGCTTTGCGGTTCCTCCGCGTAGATAACGATGAAAAGTTGATGATGATAAAAAGTATTCTATATGATAATTAATAATCCAGGACCTAAACTATATCCTAAGTTACATCCAAATCGGTTCAAAGTCAAAATTATGTATTAAATCTTGGCGTCGACGACGTTCTTATGAAGGTTATTTAGTTTTTTTTATTATTAAATATACTACATATTACTACCACGTTCAGCAAAAAAGTGTTAAAGAGCCACTTCGCAAAAAAGACCGAGTTTTAGCCGTTTCAGCGCGAAGGATCAACATACACAAAAACTTGAGTATTTATCGATTGAGCGAGTGCGAAGTATGTTCGAAGCGTCTACGCTTCAGCTTGAGAAAAAATGCTTTCGTATTACTGTCTGGATTTCCGAATTTTAGGTTTTTCTCGTCTATAGGTCGCATTTCTCAACCGATTCTAGTAAAATTTTGTGAGCTGGTTCTATGGTCATGGCTTTTTTTGTCGATTCATTGCTTGTTTTTTTTTTCAAAATGGTAAAGACACGGGGGTTGAAAACCTAAAAAAAACACAAATATCATTGGTATGGTCTTCAGCTCCCATAGCCACTAATTACTGTGAGTAAATTTTGCATCTCGTATATATATACGAGATATTAATTTGTCGATATAATCGTCCAACCCTATCTAACATTTCTTTACTATGAATACCGATATAATTGGGGCGAGTCGAGTAGGACTCTACTTTCACACGATGCAAATGGAGTGAGCGCAATTGTGTTTTTAATATCATATCTTCGTTCATTACAAAGATGTTTTCCACTATTTGCGATAGCTTTGCGCTGTTGACATTTTCAGGAAAGTGTGTTTTTAATAGGAAGGTAAATTGTTCAATGAATTATTCACTTGCGTGTTCGGCTAAGTAAGTACATTACGAGTATAGAGAAGCGCTTGAACTTTAGAAAAGAACAAATGAATGACACAGTTATCATGTATTATTCTTATTGTGTGGGGGCGATAGGGCTTGCACTGACGAAAGAGTACCGTTCGATACTGTTGTCTGTATAAATGTAAAATACTATTATCGCACCTGAATATTTAGACAAAAAAACAGTTTACGTTTTTAAAATAGCTTGTTAACAAATATTTTTATTTATTTATAGCTGATAAGCTAGCTTTGGACTACTATCTCATCCAGTAAGTAATTATGTTAACGAAGATGTTTTTCAGACTAACCTAGGTCAAACTCTCAAAGACAGTTGCCGGAACACATTTATCATTCATAATCGTTAGGTACTTGGCGGCAGATATTCTACTAAAGCGTGATAGCCTGGCCGGCATTCGCTAAATTTCCTACCACATGCATGTCTCATACACATAATATGCATACCTAAGTTATCAAGAATATTTTTCTATCTTTTCGTAGTAGAAAATATGTTGAGTTTATTCTGTGGATCCGATAACCATTGTATAAAAGACTTGGCAACAAATAATAATACCGATACTATCTATGAGGACCAGTCGAATTTCCGACCACGTGGAGACAAGGCCCGTTTATTATAAAAAAAGTCACTGAATAGACCAGCTGGTTTGGCAGACGTAACATTGTTACTTACAAGGGGAGCCCAAGACGTCGAGGGTGCCGTTATTCAGGCCGTACAAAACTCTCGGTAAACCTATTTTTTTAAATAACACCCTTTGTTGTAGTAGGAACAGATTCGCTATGGTTGAGGTAGCTTTTTGCGGATTATGAATAAATCAGAATAACATGGGTCGATGTGTCAAAGTTCATATGATTTTGTGATTTCTTAAAAATTGCGACACCGTTTTTGAAGGTTTGAAATGGTTTTGGTCCCCAGAATATATTGAATATAACATAATACAAGATGTTCGTTTTTTTAAATAGAGCAGTTAAATGATGAGTAGAGGCATTTCAAGAAGCTTTCTCTCGCATATTATATGTGATTTTTATGATAAAATTTAATCTATGCATTGGATTCTATTACTCTGACTGTAATTCACTTTACTTGTTTTCTCATATTGACATCCGTAACTTAAACCAAGAATAATGATATCAAAATATTATTAGTTCAGTTTTCTTGTATTTCCTAAATTCCATAGTTTGAGGTTGTGCCACACGTCTGCACCAAAACATCTTATCCTGGGTTGACGTTTCTTTTAGCTAGGCCCTTTATAGGTCTCTGGCAATATTTGTCACCTATATGTATGGAGGGAGTCAGTGCCCTTTTTTATTTCTGGATGGCTCTTTACATTATTATGTGACCATGCCATCTTAGGCGAGTTTTGGTCACTTTTAGTCCTGTTTACAAAATAACAATGTAGAGAAAAATAAATACGACAATTTTCACATTATCAGAATGTTTTCTGCGACCCTTAGTATAGATTTCAGAATGAAAGTTGTTGCGAACATCTCTAAACACGAGTAGCATGGAGTGCATAGAAATGCAATCATTTTTATATCCAACAGGATGTTGAATTGTGCAAGCCAGAAAGCAGTAACAGTCCCCAAATAAGCCGCATGTTGTCAGCTGGTACGAAAATAAACCAAATCTATGTTGAAATAAAGCTCATAATAGCGCACGCTATAACGTAACAGTTTCAGTAATCGCTCCTTTCTAGCCTCTAGCCTCTCTAGTCTCTAGCCCTCTGAAGTGCAATATAAATTAAGAAAATAATACTTTAATCATACTTCTAAAACTGTATGTACCGAGGATCTATTTCTTGAAGTGATTGTTTATGAATAAAATCGTCAATGTTGTTTTAAGAGGAGATACTAAATTTATTCTGTAATTTAACGACACTTCCTTTCACGCACATTTTTTTACTCAAGCAGCAGGTATTGTTGTTATAGACAAAGTATATGTTGGAAATTTATTCAAGGATCTTGCTAGTCTAAGCATATAATTTGTAAATTTAGATCGCTTTTAAAGTCAGATCTGTACCTAATTTGAGGACATTAAGCGCCTTAAACAGTCAGTTTGTTGCATGCCATAGTAACCAATATATGCTAAATGATAACAAAAAAAAAAACTCTTCTTCAACTTCTTTTTTTGAGTGACTTCTGTGGTGTTGCCACAATTTCGCCAATGACGAGTCGCACGGATAGAGTGGGAAACAAACGAAAGAGACTGATCGGTATATTAATAAAAAGTGTCTTGGCAAATCGACTCTTGGCAATCGTCGATCGTTTGTAATACTATCGATATTAGTGACAGTAAAGCTTAAAACCTCCTTTGCGTACCTACGTTAGATATGTAATAAAATCTATCTTGGTTCTATGTGACTTATAAACTTCCGTGTCTATACACTTTTTAATAACAAAATCACATTCTTCATAAATATTACATTTTACGAATAGCATGTAACCAGAGTCAAAATTTTTAGCTTTATTCGTTGAACAAATATTTGACCGACAACGCCGCGGCTACGTTCAAAAACCCTAGAAAAACGAAGGCCCGGCTTCACAAAGGATTAGTTGATTTATGTATCTACACAGAATAAATAATAGGTATGTTTAACCAAGATACCTCCGTCGGCGCAGCGCGTGCTATAAGAATTACCTGAGAGCCCAGTGCCTGGTGCATTTCGCCATTACTTATGCACGTAGTCCCTCAGGATATTCAAATGAGGTTTTTGCTATCGATGCGTCAGCGTCTCATCCCTATTTAAATAAACAGTAAATAATAATATCGATATATAGGGGAAGTAATACTGGTTATATTGAATACTCGTAGTTTAAATCTACAAACTTGTACGTCCTTTTATAAACGTATTACAACTAAAATATGCAGTTTTTCTCAACCTATAGCCATAGTAGAAAGATACTATGCTATAGCCTTAAAGCCTGACTCTGGCATAAGCAAATAGCGATGTGATTAAAGATGCAGTATACTTCCACATGATTGACATCGATTGGAACTATAACCCGTTGAAAGTCATTTTTAACATATAACTTTAAAGTTTCTTCTGTCGCTATACCTTCAATGTATTTCTTAAACTTCCACGAGCTAAATTCATGTTTAAGTTACACTTTCCTATCTATTCCCTCACTTTAAGGTCAAAATAGCATGTTTTCACTAACCTATCAATACTATTTGGCGTGTTAAGAGATTAATAATCAGTATCACCGATACTACAAAAAAATTTATAAGATGCTTTTGAACACGATTGAAGCTTACTTGAAAACAAGTAATGTTTGAGTGCTCAGCGAGACGTCAACGCGGGCACCCCGAGCTCTCCTTGAAAAAGACCCCCGGATGTAGTTGAAACTATAGTCGAAGCTATCTGACTTGTTCACGGGGTGTGAGTTATCCGGTATTATTTACTAAAATAAGTAATATTTCCCTACAAGAAAATACTCTAACTAATCTACTATTTCTAAAAGATTTTCTAGCCTATTAGGCGCAATATTAGGCCAGCAATCAAACCAGCTTCCTAGGTGTGTGTTAAGCTTGAACACACCACTCCTTTTTGAGTAGGCCTCGGCGGCGCGGCTCGGCAATGTCAATCATCAGACACCCGCTGGGTTTATGGCATGCTTCGATCACCTGTTGGGATATGTCGGGCGTATTACATATATTTTATGTCAGTCTTGGAGCACAGCATTCCTATTCTGGCAGTGAGATTCTCTAGTAACATATTATACTTAGTATTTATTAAAGTCTAAGGGCCTGTTTCAGAATATTCGAGCAAGTTCCGGTTATACTGCCCAGAAAATAACTGAATGATAAAAATGACAGTTAACATGCAGCGCGTTTCAAGCTTTAACCGATGCATAGGCTAAATCGATGACTGTGAAACGGAAAGATAGTGTTTTATTTATTAAATATGTTCTTTGTAGTATAACCGGAACTTACTCGAACATTCTGAAATAGGCCCTAAGTCAAAGGATTTAACATAATTAATATCATACAGCATACAGGAAATTTTCAACGATGTAATACCGGCGGATATCGCCTGTGTATATATGATATTTTATGTTCGCTTATCAGCTGGAAGCGTGCAATCTACAATCATGCCAATAGACAAGCATTTAAATGATACAAGTGTGTAATAATTAGAAAAGACTCATTTTTAGTAATTAATAAGGTATTACTCACGTGAATAAGTCAGCTAGCCGAACTATTTTGAAGCAGTGATAGTCGAGCGGTAACAGGTGTGGACTGCCGTGCCGCAGGTCCATGGATCCTCACCGCCGGCTTGAACTTCACCACATAGTATAAGGGCATTTTGCGAATAAAACAATAGGAGAGCTCCCCTGGCTATCTACCAACCTTAAGTAGAAAACGAAAAATACGGGATAACTTGAGTTTTCCTTTATTATTTAATAAAATGAGAAAGAGGCAGATTTTATGATAAACAGCCTGCCATATTGGTTGAGTTCCGCTTCGCTTAGAAACCTTCAGGTCTTAGGTTTCATCTCAGCATTAAAAGCAAGCAGCTGCCGCATCAACATACGTTATATTATTACTCACATTCCGAAACACATTTTTAACACTATTTCAGTCTCTAAATAAAAAGGTGCGCGGGCAGTTCCTGTGAAACCACAATCATGAACGTGTTCCGTTTTATCACTTCCTTGCTATCTTTATGCGGGTGCTAAATGAATTTAAGTCGCAATGTCTTAGAAGAACCCCTATGAACCCCCTTCGGTTGGTTGGAAATTTCATTACTCCTTATTATGCATAAGGGTTTTGAATAGTTATCAAAACGCCATATGGCAGGCTTGCTTGAAGTTTGTAAGTCAATTTTATCGGTAGCGATGTCTGCTGTCTTTGAGTATTATTTTGATGAAGTTTCAGACATTAAATTCAAATATATTATTCAAGTTTAGTCTTCATAGCTGTAATAAACCGGCTAAGTATTAATTATAGATGATTGACGTAAGCTAAGCGAAAATATACCACAACTTCAAGCGGTACTTGGACCCGCAACCCTAGAAAATGTCCTGGTGCATTTCCGATTAAGATAAGAAACCGATGTTATCAATTTAAGCATAAATCTTAAAGGAACTGTTCCTTACATTCATAACTCACGCTGTCGTGTAAAAAGTTCCCACTGCCCTTAGCAATTAATAAATTAATTCTCATCATAATAGGGATCGTTTAGCTATTAACAACCGTGACGGCCATATTGCACCTCAGATGGGAAGTCATGATATGCTCTGATGCCCTGGGAATGCTGATTTGCATAATGTTCAAAACAAACAATTAGAACCAGTGATGGCCAAATGGCCAAGGTTCATATGCCGCCGCGCAGTTGGATTGGAGATTGCCTAGCTTAGTTTGGTAGCAGCATTTGGGGCTTAGGTGGTCCCTTTAGTTAAAAATCTTTCGCCTAGTACCTAACAGTTCCTGAAGATGTCCCTGAGGACTAAAAAGTCTAGGTTAGCCTAACGAAGCCTTCGATCGAGTATCATCAGTCATCACTTACCGAAATTTGAAATGGGTGTAAAATCCTATCAGCAATATATATATATATAAAGACTCTTTATGTTTTAAAAGTATCAATAGGGTTTTTTTTGCGATATAATACTCTTATTATGATTTAAATGCATAGAGGTGTTAATTTTTTATAAATAAATTTAGCATTTTTTTTAATTTTATTAAAATACTTAAGAGCATACTGTATAAAAAAGCTATTTTTATTTTCAACTATTGATTATGAATTTTAATTTAGTTATGTCTGTAGTATTGTGCTTTTAAAAAAAATAGTGCTTGTCTGAATATTAGTAGCTGTGGTAATAATATAATGATTTTATGTTTTAATACTGGTTTGTTCAATTAGTGTCAAAAGAATTAATGAAAAGGTATTTTTTTAGATAGGTTTTTTTAATATTAAAAAAATAGTACTTAAAAAATGTATATACACTGAAGTCGATAGTTTGTGTTATGTATTGCCACCTCATAAATATTTTTTCTCAATAAATTTGGTCTATATTCTACCAAATATATTATTTTCATTTAACGGGAATAAATCATGCATTTGGGTCAAATATAACATATGCTTCATGCATGTTAAAATAAAAAATTATAATCTTTCATATTAAAACCACTCTCGAAAAATGTAAAACTAATAACAAAATTATAGCTTTTTAACAAAGGAACACGATATAATCCCAGCATACGGGCGAATACGATCCAAAATATTGATTGTAATTTATTACGTTTTTTTTAATTAAACACTAAGGGTAAGTACACCCTACATGTACAGGTAATCTTGTTCCCACGACTAAAAAAACAGGGGCATGCATACGTTCGGACATGTGGGGTAGGTAGCAGAGTCATCGGTGCATGTCCCCTTGCCTTGAACCACTTACATAGTAACTGTTATTTTATCTGTGTTTGTGCCCTTGTGCCATCAGTATATCATTTGATGAGAGGGGGCGCTGTTGGTAAAGAAATCCTACCGGAAACAGTCGCCTCGGCCGTAACTGTAGCGACGTCTACAGGACGTAAAACTGTCGAACTATGTAGTTCATGATACCTTGGTAGTGTGGAGGTCTGTGAAATCAGTTTTCATTTAGATTCGGAACTGTTTCATACAAAACTCTTCGAAGCGCTTTTGTATCCGAAGAAAACTCAATTCACTGCCTGATTGGTGTGTTCCGGCAGCTGTCCTTGAGAGCCAGTAATTCTAGAGTAGCCTGAACAACATCTTCGACCACATCATCAGGTGAGATAGTGGTCAAAGGCTAGCCTCAGCTATAAAACTAAAAAAATAAAAAAAACTGCATTTTTTTATTTATCTGATAGGCTAGCCTTGGACGACTATCTCACCTGATGGTAGGTGATGATGTGATCGAAGTTGTTGTTCAGGCTAACCTACAATTGCTGGCTCAAGGACCGCTGCAGGAACACACCGTTGCTTGGCGACAGATTTTCTACTTGTGGGTGGTAGCTTGTGAAAAAATTGTCTGGTGATTCTCTGATCATGGCGGTATTAACGAGATATTTGTATTGATTTTCAGCATCGTCTATTTTTTATTTATATTTAAAAATTAGTTGAAAACGAGAGCTTGTCAACAGGGGCGTGTGCAGGCATATTATGTAAAAAAATAATTGTTCTAGAGGAATTTTCCAGAAACAAAATAAAGGAAAACATTTGCATGGATCTTCGCAGGCCGACTTACCTCAAATGTTTTTATTTCGGGCTGCACCGACTTTTCACTTGCAACATTTGAAGCGCAGCTGTGTTGAGATAGCTATCTCTTTTCTTCGCGTAGGTACTCTTCGTGCCTAGTTTCTCACGAGATTTACAAAATGCATAGGGCCCGAATTTAGAATGACATTTGAATAACATATCTTACGTAAAGTACCTTCGGATAAACCGGGCTGCCAGATGTGACACGCTTTGAGATATCAAAGTTACCATGAATTGACCAAAGAATTAGGTCGTAAATTTTTTTGGTTCGATAGTTAGTTATTCAAGAGTTTTGTGAATGTTATACGAAGGGCAACATGTTGTTTTAATGCTCGACTTGCTGAGAATAAGTATTTTTTTATTATGCTTGATATGTTAGCCTTTCACCACTATCTCACCAGATTATGTGGACGAAGATGTTGTTCAGGCTAACCTAGAGATCAGTATAACTGGCTCTCAAGAACACCTGCCGGACACACCATTAGGTGCTTGGCGATTTTATACTTGAGGTTGGTAGCTAGCCAGGTGGACATTCGAAAAATGCCCTACCACCATGCTATAACAACTGCCTTACTAAGATAACAACCGGAATCGACGGCTTAACGTGCCCTCCGAAGCACGGAAGCACTGAGTAGAAATGGCACTAGGGGTCACCCATCCAACTCGTGACCGCGACGGACGTTGCATAACTTTGCAGATCGGTTAAGAACAGCTAAGCAAACTTCGCTCCAAAAATATATTCTATATAAAACTATGGTAGGAAGTTTTGTAATGTGTTGTATGTTGCGTTTGTGTGACATGTGTTGCATTGACAGTGATGCTGCGAGCACTGCTTACAGTATCACTAGTCAGTATCGTGCTCAACAAGCTGAGCATAAAATCAATATTTTGTGTGTTCGTCTCGGGTGCGTAATAAGTAGTAGATTTTTTAGTATTCCGTTCTCAAAATGGAAAATGTAAAATCGTTTTAATGTTACTAGCATAGACAATTTTTTGATGGTCACTGGTGTCCATCTCTCTGTCTTTCTCTACTGGATTGATCGGAACGAGTTACTCTCTGAGAGTCTAAAGTCTGAAAGTTTAAAGTGTTATTTTGTGTAGAGCATCCCATCTCCATCAATATAAAATGTATTTTGCTATTATTTTTCAAGGCGTCTAATACAAGAAAAGATTTGTCTTGGAGCTTAGCTTTAAACTGTACTGTACTGTAACAGCAAACTCAGCCACAGTCTCCCCTATTAAGGGGGTATTTGCCATAATCCCCACGCTTGGCAGGCGGCTTGGGGATCGCAGTGTAAGATGGCAGTTCTTAAAAAGACGCTGCTGCCCTTCTAGTATTTTTCAATTATTTGACTCTTACAACACCCACGGGATGATATGGGGAGGTGCAATTCTGGGGGCTTTAAAGCTTAGTTAAAATACTTTGTAATTGAACTCACTGACTATACATTGTATGTAATATATTCCGTGCACTCAAGACGTTTTAATATTAATAATAATGGAAGGACAGATATATTAAAGAATACAACATGTATAAAAAAAAATATATACGTTGTTGTTAGAAATAGTTATTAATTAAGAAAAAAATATATTTATTTACTTTTAAACAAGTAAAAAACCTGTTGTAACTCTTTTCTTCTTCAACCCTTAAAGAAGGTCCTTATTGTATTGCGTCACTTTATCAGTGCCATTGCGCTTAAAATGGCTCATTTGCACCTCCCTTGTACTATTTGAACAATATTCCATAACTGGGATGCAATTTTCATAATATATCAAATGGGTTGAAAATTACCAATACACATCAAAATAAAACTTGGCAGCGTATACTGCATACTGCCATCCTCTAAGACGCCTGTCAAGGTAGTTTTCAGCAGGGAACAATTCCGCTGATACAGTGACCGAGTGCCAGTTGAAGGAATTCTTACAAGCTAGATTGTTGAATTATTAAACAGCAAGGCCTGATTTTTTATACAATGATAATTACATATACACGTTTATAGTAAAGGTGTTATGCTATTCTCGATACTGGTTTCATTCCTATAAACAACAAAAAGGATACATAGGTTTAGGTTTAAAGATATTTATTCCCATAACAAGACAGTACAGTCACTTACATGAGAACATTAATAAAAAAATAATAATATTAGGTACATCGTCGTAATTGGGAAGGTACTCATTCAACGTATTTATTTTGTTATGCTAAAATGTAGTCGTGCAATTTAGATTTAAATACGTTGAATGAGTGTACATTTTTAATGTGAGTGGGTACTTTGTTGTAAAGTTTTAAAGTTTTTTTTTTTTTTTTTTTTTAACATACGTCGGCAAACATTAAAACAACACCGGCCGTATAAAATTACAAAACACTACCCCTAGTTTAATCACCTTTACATTGAGTTCATCACATACAAAAACGAATTCCAAATAGCCGTAATTCTACGACTGAATGATGCTCTATTATTTAAATGCTTCTTTCTCGAGTCCATATTTGATTGAAATTAGCCAGCTCTAAGCAAAAGGTCGTAAGTAAACGCGTTGTGAACTTGCGTGGAAATAGTGCTGTGCCGTCGCTCCCAATTGTTTTAATATCAATGCGCTAAGTTTGAAAATCGATTTCCGGAATGGATTTTTTGTAACAGTGACAAAGTTGAAAGTAGCCTGCGTTTTCTAGTGGTTATAAGGCCTTTTGTAGTTGAACTAGCGCATCCCCTATACATCCAAACGCAGCTGCGGCAATCAACATGGTATTATGCGTGGGGGTCGCAGATGTCGGCGCACGCGCTCCCGTCGACGATAAATCGATATCTGTACATGTATGACTAGTTCCGAGTACGGCATATGTTTTAAACCATGACGTCATGGGAACATGGGAACTATATTTTTTTTTGTTTTTTTTTTTATGTTATTGTGACGTAACGAGTACGAAGTCCACCTGATGTTAAGCGGTATCATCTGCCTATAGCAGATGCATTTGTCACAAGTGAGGAACTGTACTGCGCCCGTCACCCTGATACATATAGTTGTTAAGTCTCATCGTGTGCCTGTAATTTTACTGGCTCTCAAGGACTGCTGCCGGAACACACTGTTAAGTGCTTGACAGATTTTCTACTTGACGGTGGTAGGTAGACAGGCGGGCATTTGCAAAATGCCTTTTTCATGCGGTGAAGCTCAAGCCGGCGGCGGCGATCGAACCAGCAACCAGCGGTGCCGCAGTCCATTGCTATAACCGCTCGGCAATCATTGTTTAAAAAATATATATACAGATTTATACATGTATTTACCTACGACATTTGTAGTTTTTACCTAAAATAGTGGTCTTGATTTCTTATACAATTTATACAAGAAAACTTTACGAAGCCTTCGTTTGGCTCTATGTTGAACACTCTAATCATAGTAGAAAGAGTGGGCTCTAATGGTTCGTTATCGCCTTTCAACACGTCAAGTTTTCTTACAATATGGAGAAACAAAAACCGAAAATAAATTAGGCCGTGAATGTCCCGTTATTTTTGACTTCGAATATCGCAATAAGGGAAGCAAGTTTTGCGTAGTACTTATTTCGGGCACGATTTTATGAATGTTCTATTTACATCCCAACACAGAGTTTTCAAAGAAAAAATTATATGTTTTTCATACAGTTTGAGGTACGAGATGCACATTGCAATTTTATTTTTGTAATACTTTGCATTTCGTATTATAATTACGGGAATTTTAGCGCATGTATGTCTTACCTTTGTTCTGATAAAGCAAAAACAAATGAATTCCTTTTATGGCGACCATGTTTTATTGTCACATGGAATTATAATTATTAGACTAACTAACTAACTAGGGACCGCTTGTTTGTAAGCCTTAAAAGCACTACGGCTTTGATGCATTATATATCATTTCAAGTTGCAAGCTGCTACACAATCGATTCCAATTAAAACATTAGTAATTGATACATAAATAATTATATCTTGAAATTTCTTAAAAGTTGAAATTAAGAGCATCAAAAATATAGAAAGAAATTAATGGTATACTCTAAATAAGGATATGACGATCCCTTTTACTAATAGTTACATAATGAAAAAAAAATTTTTATAAAAAAATATTCTACGTTGACTTAACTTGCACTGGATTACAGCTTAGGTAAAACTTTATTGTTAGCGTGAATATATTTAACATTGTTAGGTTGTAAATTCTTGATCAACAAAAACAGTGTCAAAACCGATAGGATAAACTAATTGGCAATCTATGTTCAACACGTCGTTCATTAAAAATCGATAAAAGTGTATCAAAAACCGATAAATTTCTTTTATCGATTTTCGATATTGTGATTAAGCGGTGATCCCGTTAACGAAAACAGTAACTTCCGAAAATCCTAATAATTGGCAATGGCAGAACACGTGGTTCCCGCCAGATGGCATACCACCTGTCCCGAGGAGTTCCCGTGTTCGGCACATTGCGGAACTGGATCCGGTACCAGACTGCATTCTTTGCGTCCACTGCACATCACTATGCACGGTCGTTGACATTTCGTGTGTGCTAAACCATTTGCCAATAAAAAAAAAAATTGCTATGTAATCTAATTTGAATTTTTTTACGAGCTCTTAAGGTCTGTACCTGTATTTTTACTACTATAATTATGTTAAGTGATAAGACCTGAGGCATAATAAATCCTCAAAAATAATAGAGTTACCATAGTGTAAATACATATTTTGTGAAGCAATGTTGGCCGAGAGGTAATAGCTACGGAATGCCGTACTGCAGGTCCCTGGATCGATCCCCACCGCCGGCTTGAGCTTTTGCGATTGCCCGCCTGGCTAGCTACCACTCTCAAGTAGAAAATATGTCGCCAATCTCCTATTGGTGTGTTCCGGCAGCAGTCCTTGAGAGCCAGTGAAATTACAGGCACATGAGACTTAACAGCTACGTCTCAAGGTGACGGGCGCAGTGCATTTCGTCACTTGTGATGAAATGCATCTGTTCCATGTAGAGGTTAGTTCGCTTAACATCAAGTGAGCCTCGAGCTTGTTCCGCCACAATAACATTAAAAAAATGAATATTATAGGAAATAGAGAAATAATTCATAGCTAACAGCAAATGAGTATAAACTACATTTGTCTCTTATATTTCTGATAATATTAAGAAAAAAAACAGGTGTTGTTATTATACCTAAGATCATTATTTGGTTAAATGATAGTAAGAAATACGGCGCCCAGAGACAGTGGAAAGGGAGCAGTCTTGATGCATGCTGACTTCTTCCTCTTCCATCAGTGTAGTTTCACACAAGTCGGTGTGAAATTTAGACTTTCCTTATAACAAGGACAACGTTAGCACCAGCAAGCCTACCATGAACCTGCATAACGGACTTCGGACTCAAGTGGGTCGCTGCCGGTTTAATATGGCCATGGGTTACTCTGATGTAGGAGTTAGTACCCTAATGTAGTTGTGGCGCTACGCAGGACATGCGTCACTTGCTGTCCTTCCCTCAGTGTCCCTATGCACTTTGGGTGATCTGTACGAGGACCACCCTTGGGGTGGCTACAGCCCAGTACTGGCAGTCATCCATCTAAATGAGAGCCATCGACACGAAGAAGAAGAAGACCGTTATGTAGCCGGTATGATTGGAAAAAGGACACTATCCTTATTTTCTTTAACATAATTTACTCTGATTCGCTTACCAAGAAGTACCTGCCTCACAGAATAAAGGTAATAAATAAGCACTACCAACCGGTAATCGCTAACGGACTATACAGTCATGCATGCCTACCTAAATACGGGACGCATCTACCCTCCATCCTGCTGTTCCATCATCAGAATTTACTCCGGATTCGCTCACTAAGAAATGTGTTCCCATTATCCTATTACAATAAATGTGGAGCAATCAGGCTGGCGCTAGAACAACGACCTCAAACCACCTTCAACACATGGTGATTTTTGACCAACAATTGCGTCACTTAACCAAAGTAAAAACAACCTTAAAATAATATGCTATGATTGATTTCACTTTACTCCAACACGGCCAATGTTTGTACAAACTGATGATGTAGGACTAGGATTTGCAAACATCTTGGGAGGCCCCTTTATTGTAATAACAGTCTTGGTTGTGTCGTTCACTGTCGTAAATATGAAGCGGCACTATTCATCGCGTTGATTACTAAAAATAAGCTAGCTATGAAAAATAATTGTGAAAGAGTCTTTTTTAGACGAGTATACGTATTTTGTATACATATATCATACGATTCGTACGGTAGCCGACGCGATTTACTGTCAGTACTGTCATGGCTCGTGGGGTTAGGAAAGTCTAGTAAAACACTGTCACTGTTTTATTCTAAAATTCTTAGTTTAAAAATATTTATTGTGACTCTAAAAACAGCTCCAAAATCTGATATATATCTTGGAATTACTTAGTTTTGGTATATTAACCCAAATATATTTCTATTATTTGTCTAAAATGTATTTTATCTAAAAAAACAGATTATTAATAGTACATTATGCAACAAGTGCGCGAAGTTGTTTATTACAATCGAGATGGGTTGGAAATATCTAAATGGAGTAATAAACAACGCGCACTAGTTTCATACGACGTTTTTCAACACACTTGCGAGGAACGAATACGAAAATTTCGATACGAAAATATTTTCTTGATCTTTTTGATACCAATAATATTCTGATTAAGAATGTTTATAATTAAATCTTCTAAAGTTCTGCTTCAGTTGGTAAAAAACTCTTTGGTTTGTTTTTATATTAAAAACGAACGGAACAAACCACAATCTCCTCGGTGAGAAGTGTGGAAACGTAGTGCGGTAAAGTAAAAAAAAAGCACGATTGCGCTAATACTAAAATCGGTGCATTTAAAGGCCTGTTACGAGCGTGTATGTTGAAAAAAATATTAATTCTCCCGTTGCACCGTAGTTTGATCTTTTTTCAATGGGTATTAAGACCTATTAAACATCTCTTCATATCTGGCTTTCATGCCGGTTTATAATATCAAAAATGCTCTAGGCATAAATTTTCCTTAAGCTGGAATATCACTGATCGAAATAGGATCCAACAAGGAGAGCGCTAGGAATGCTAGAATATGTTTTACCTTTAGTTTTTGTATCACTATAATTATGCTCTGTCTTGGAGTTGAAAATGGCAGCAGACCTCACTAACACTGACCCTTCCTTTTGAGGGTTTGTGGTGGACGAGGTGGCAACATTATTTGGTGGGCTAGTTGGGTTTTGGTTGACGAATAATTTCTGTGATCTTGATAGGTATTAAAAATGTATTGCAAGCTCCTATATATTTCTACTGACTGTGCCTATTTATGCCACAAACAATGTTTTATGAAGTACTTCTGACTTCTGAGACAAATACTATATTATTTTGCTCAGGTAAGCCCTTTCATGTCACGTTTCGTATTGGATTATCTGATATATTTTTAGTACAAAAATTGATTTTCAATCATCGATTCGAGTAACACAATGACTTACATGATAATCACGTGGAATTCCATTCGCTACAAAATGCAATTGCAGGTGTATCTGTCGTTCCAATCGGGTACTTAAATTTATGTATAATATTGTCGAATGATATATAGTCTAAAAGTAAAATGTTTTCATCTCGCCGATTAGTTTAACCCGTGTGAACTTGGTTTTTGATTATAATATACTAAAGAATTAATGTATATATTATTATGTAAGTATATCAATATATATACTTTATTTATTCGTAGATATTCATATATATAACAAAGGTTGCCTGGAAGAGATCACTATTAGTGATAAGGCCGCCCATTGTACACTTTATTGTAAGCTTTTCTTTTACTTATATGTTATTGTTGTATACTAAGTGGTGTAACAGTAAATAATGATCTATCTAACTAGTATAGGAAAGTCAATACAATACTAGATTGCTTTGAAACTACCCCAAAGCCTTTTAGTTCATTGATAGACTGATTTTAAATAGACTCCTAGAGCTGGCAAGGCTGAATAAAAGAAGAATTGCGAAGAGTGCCTAATTGTTTGTTACTCTTTTCTGCGCGTAAGTCTGCGTCGAATTTTGCTAATAATCGCGTTCCTTCGTAAACTAAACAAAATTAAATGCGTCTAAAATCTGCATTAAGAACATATTTATACAAGGAAGACTCATCAAAATGTCTGACTATGAACATAAGCGCACACAAATATTCGTATATATTTTTATCATAAGCCAAATTCTATTAGCGGATAAGCTTATAGATAACGTGGTAATCTACGAAAGTATTTTCCTCCATTTTTCCTCCAGGAAATCCCGCTCGTGATTCCATTTTTTCCTTTAGTTATGATTTAACGTTGTGATGACCCCACTAAGCTTGGGATAGGTGCGTTAAGAAGAAAAAGAGTAAGATAGACAAGGTAACAATGTACCCCAAAATCGGCTCGCGTCTCTTCAGCTATAACACCATTAATAAGAAAAATAAACGCTTTCACCAAACACCTTTCGCGGCGCGTGCTCATAATTGTAAGACGGCTATAATAAGGGAAGGAAGTTAGAAAAAACTACAGGGGTTGAAATGTCAGGCCATGTGCGGGGGTGGCCTTTGTGTAAGTTCTTGAGACATTAATCTTGGGGGGCAATGTCCAGGTGAAATACCCCCGGAGTTTTGTGTTGAATTTACAATAGATGCATTTTAAGTTAATTGCTAGTTTTGTTAGGGTAAAAATTCTCCGGAGTCTTGAAATACAAGTTTTTTTGTTTAGATTTGAATTTGTTTTCATAGCAGATTTTCTAAACTTTTACAATCAGCACAGAGACGGCGGCAACGGACGAAGCCCACCTTATGTTAAGTAGACCAACCTGTGCCTATAACAGATGCATTTTGTCAACGTCGAATTGCACTGCACCCGTCACACTGAGACGTACAGTTGTTAGGTCTCTTGTGCCTGTAATTTTACTGGCTCTCAAGGACTGCTGTCGGAACAAACCGTTAGGTGCTTGGTGACAGATTATCTACTTGAAGGTATTTCTACCAGGCGGGCATTCGCAAAATGCCCTTCCACCAAGCGATGAAGCTCAATCTCGCGGCGGGATTGGAACCATGGACGTGCTGCACTGCAGTCCATAGCCAATGCCACTAATCACTAACAAAGTGAGAACAAACAACATTCAAATGCAACTTCTTTAAGAACCAAGAAATTTTCATCAAAATTGGTCATAGGAGTTTTTACCTTTAATGCACCGAAAACATTAAGCAAAGGAGGGTAGCTTCCGTCATTTCCTAAACTAACAACATTTTTTGTATATAGTACCACCAACTTAACTGTGCAGTTGGCGAGGGCGCTGCTGATCAAGGAAATCAACTACAAACTGTCACAATTTGAAGGAATGTTGTAGTTCTTTTTTCTGCCACCTGAACAGATAAGTTGGTGGGTCTGTACGTCGATATCTGCCATATGCCAGAGGCCCGAAGATGACACATTTAGAGCATATGTCTATTTTTTGTCTCGTTCGGGTGCCAATGGACCATTTAGCGGGCTGTTTGTTACTGTCTCAAGTTTATCATTTAATTGATAAAAAGCTTCAAATGGTCGGGTCAATTTTGCTACGTATTTTTTGTGACCGGTCTTGATGATAATGAATTAAATGAATGAGTAGCTGTAGGTATAGTGACTTCACAGTTTAGATATAGCGTGACATATGAAACAAATTCTTCAATCTTCCATACAGGGAAATTGATTTTATTATTATGTACCAGAAATCGTGACATTGGTTCTAATGAGGAATATATCTATAGGGTATAGATAAGATATAGCCCTGCTTTTGTTTAAGCCATTCCTTCCTGGCTAGTTCTTGTATCAACGATTTATTACGATGTGCCTTACTATACAGTTATGTCCGTCTAACCATCGGGCTGGTTGTCTGCCCAAATGTCTTCTCATTTTCATGATACCATTCGATCACTGCCTTCTTTTTAATCCCCTATTAACCCCCTTACAATTTAATCAAAACATGACCCAAATAAAAAAAAAAAATTAAATCATTCAATTGTATACGGCTATCATTCATTTTGTATATGTCTATTATATTTTTTTAGTAATATAATGATGTCGGGTACGTCGTACTCCCTCGGGAATTACTCAACGTGTTTGGGTAAAAAGTTTCTTATGTCAAAAAGGAAAATATATAAGAAAAATGAACAAAAAAATATTCGAATTTAATATTTAATATTTTTTAAGTTTTAAAATATTAGTAATTTTTAATAATTAATAAGACCTCATAAATTGTTTGTGTAAAACTACTTACCTAGTTTTTTAACCTAGTTTCAAAACGATTTAGTGAATAGTGTAATGGTATCGATTATATATTATTTTTCTCTTTTATTATTTCCTCGAAGCCGTCGCCTTATTCACTTTACATGTTGCTTACAACTTGTATGTCTGTATGCAATGTAAGGGCCGATACTAATCGCAAACACAAAAGAGCAGCTGTAGCTCCCCTGACATCTATGTACGCGTATACTATATACCCTTTAATGAACGGGTGTAATTATTTGTTTTAATAGTTGCATTTGACTTTTATAAGTGTATGTATACTAATTACTTTGTGTAATTGTTACTGAGTACAATTCGAGCCATATATAAAATGGGTCCTAGGGAATCTGTGAGGGATCTTTTTAAAGAAATTGATATTTTAACTTTACCAAGTCTGTATATATTTGAAAATATTATGTATGTTCGTAAAAATTTGAGTAAATTTAAATTAAACACTGACAATCACGATTACAATACTAGGAATAAAGATAAAATAGCGGTGCTAGGTTTTAGATTAGCAAAGACAAATAAAAGGTCCTTCTTAGGTAATTGTGTGCGGTTTTATAATAAAGTTCCTAAACATATTACAACGCTCACAGAAGGGAAATTCAAGTTGCATGTGAAAAACATATTGATTAAAAAATCCTACTACACAGTTTCTGATTACATAAACGACAAAAATGCCTGGACAATTCCGCCTCCGCCAAGCTATTGCCTGTCACCTACATAATTTAAACAAATATTGTAATAACTCTATTATATAGTATGTATGTAACACATTGTTAAAAGATGTTTAAAAGAATGGCCCCGAGTTTCTTGCCCGTTCTTCTCGCAGTGGCTCTATACACTTTATTTGCTGAACGTGGCAGTACAATGTAGAATATTTCAATACTAAAATTTGTAATTGACCTTCATAAGAGCGTCATAGACGCCTAAATTGAATAAATGATTTTGACTTTGACTTTGACTGAAACGAGTGTCAACCCTTATTGATTTCTAGGTCGTCAAGAAAATTGTATATGTCTATTCTGATATCAATATGATACATGAGGTATAAACTAATAAAAACGTTGGACAGCGAAAGAGACGAATTGGAAGAGGAGAAGATACAGTTGGGGTGATGCGAATTTTAAAATGGATTTGTGGTGTAACTATATATCAGTAGAAGCTTGAAAGTAGCACCAGTGACAGTAAAGATAAAGAATAGAGTAGCATGGTATGGGCACGACGTGGAAAGACGAAAAGGATGTAAAGAGAAAGTTATTAGGTATTAATTAGGATGGGTATAAGATAAGAAAATGATTATAAGAAATGAGAATAAGAAAGAGGAATGGATATAAGAGTTGAAGTAAAAAGAAGGTAATAGATGGACTGCGTAACGTAAACAATATGTGTACTTAATATGACGAGAAACAAAAAATAGAGCATGAATACATGTTGTACCACTTAGCGTAAATGACTAGAAAAATAATGACATGAAGAAGAATAAACGCGACGTCTATCTAAAATGCACAAAAACCTTAGTTTGTCTGAATAAGAACAGAGCGAAGCGAAGCGAGATAAGCTTACAGTAAATAACAAAAAGTAGAGCATGAATACATGTTGTACCACTTAGCGTAAATGACTAGAAAAAGAATGACATGAAGAAGAATAAACGCGACGTCTATCTAAAATGCACAAAAACCTTAGTTTGTCTGAATAAGAACAGAGCGAAGCGAAGCGAGATAAGCTTACAGTAAATCTAAGGAAAGTATTTGGAGATAATATACAATGCTGCAATAAGAAAACTAGAAATAAACCTAATAACCTATATAATCAATGTATATTGTTCACTTGTATGAAACTCGGAAGTAGATAGCTTTTTTGGGAAGATGAGAAAGTATAAGGGAATAAAAGACATTATTATGTATTTTTAATAGTTTAATAGGCTTGTTTTTTACGACTATCTTCACAGTTGCTAAGCGAATATGTGATCGAAGGTTATTACCAGTCTCAACCTGGAATAGATTTTTTTATAGGTTTCTACGATAGCTGTCGGAACACTCAATCTTGGTGAAAGATGTTCTGCTTGATAGTGGTGCCATGTTGATGCCAATGAATTAGCCAGGCGAGGATTCACGAAATGCCCTACCATATGTGTGTGTGTGGCATATGCAGTTATACTCAAGTCTCCAGTATTAGGAATTCGAACTACGGTACGTTGTTACATCGTTTCTTTTCGAAAATTATCAAGCCTGTCTTCTAAGAGTGCATCCACAATCCTCTAGCAAAGTGTAATCATAATATATATATGGGCTTTACGGTTAAAATTCTGGTATCACACTCTTGTTCTTATATTGAGTAATGATTAGCAACCTGTATTTCATAGTTGTACCATTTTGGAACACTGTATTATAACTACTAGCCAGCCACGTTACCGTTCTGCTGTAGGTTTGAGGAAAATACAAACTAAACAAGGTAGGTATTACTGATAATTTTAATTTTACTTCCTTTATTGTGGATCGTAATATCGTTCTAATTGTTGGAGTAGCAAGCAGCAGTAGAACGAAACTGTAATTTCTTAAAAGCAAAAAGCAGATTATGAATACTGGACAAGAGTCTAGGTACCTAAATATCCAAAATGAATGGTAAATGCTATAGACGGATTAGTGTGCAAAATTATATAATAGGAAAGATTTTTTATATAGACATTTGAACGAAGGGAATTAAATGAAAACGTATTCGAAGTGAAGCGAATCTTTGGTAAAACGAAATTCAAAGAGAAGGTGATAAGGAAATGATACATGGTGGTGGAATTAAGATATGTAGAAGCAAGCTTATGAAAGAATAGAATAATGCTTGTGTTATAGAAAATAAAAAGTAAAGGGTAAGGAACTTCAGCAAAGATATGAAAACAACCAATATAGTTATGAACAAGGTACAATCTATAAGATGTATTAACCCTTGGTCAGCACTCAGAGACAAAAAAGTACTATTCTGATCGAATTGTTCCACTATTTTGTTGATAAACAGTGATTTAATCGCACAGAAAGTTTGCTGTGGATTTCAGCCCATGGCTATTTATTTAGCTTCGTATCTGCACAAAGAATGGCTGTTTTAAAATTAATTGATCTAAACTTTTTTTAATATAGACATACAGTTTTACAACAGCCTTTAAGTATTAATGAACTGGTCGCGGCTCTTTCTTTGCGTGAGAAAACCCATTAAAGCTTTAGACAAGGGCTTTAATTTTTCGCATCTGTCCCCTTCGGCTTCTCTATCATCTTTTGTCCATTGCCCTCTCAAAACCTTTCGTGGGATAGCTGGGTATGTTTTATCTATTCTCAAAGGATAGCTAACCTGTTCATACCCTTGCTACGTGTTTGTAATATCATAGACAATTCAGAGGCATACAACATTTTATGAGAGATTAGATTATTTGAAGTTGTACGATGTATTTTTACGTCAAGTAAAGTCAGAATGTTATTAATCCTGAATTATCGTCTAACTTCAACAACTATCAAGAATCCATTCAATAACGTATCATAACATAGCTTTCAAGTTAAAAACAGAATATAATTCCTAGCAATGACAAATAGTAAATATTAATAAAGTTTTTGTGATATTTTTAGCGATGATGTATACTAGTGTAATATATAAATATATAGTAAATTTATAATATTGCATATTTGTAAACGTGTAATAAATTCCATATTAAAAACTTTTATGATATGTGTTAGGCATAGTAAAGAAGGTACAAAGTCCCTGTGACTATGAACTAGCAGTTAGCTATTATCTCAGAAATAAAAAGTACAAACCTAAATTTTATGATACATTGAAAAGGTTAGTGATGATTATAACCAATGCTATGATAGATATTGTAATAATTAATCATCATATTAATTATACGTAATTATTGTCAATGTTGTCAGTCTTGTGCCAAAATAACGATCCAATGAATGACATAAAAATGATGTTTGTTATGCCCAAAGTATTTCCCAAAACTATTGGATTTAATTTCTTTAGCACAAAAAAATGTTTTCCACGCCTGGATCATTCTAATCCATCTATGAGAAAATCTTAACCAAAGGGGTGCTTATAATAGGTCTATTTATCTTTGACCCTCAATAGATGAATAGAAACTTAAATAGACACTGCTCCGTCTACCCTATTTAGGTCAATTCATAAATACCTACAATTCCACAAAGCACAGAGTATTCGACTTGAGTACCTCACCACAATAAAGTATTTTCCTACTATTCCAACATCTCTCACATACATTATGTTTAATTTATAGTGACAGGGTTCTTGAGGCAAAAGTTATGTTATTTCTGGGCATGCTTGTTCTAATGATTTGCGACACTTGAGTAAATAGGTCTGTCTTATTGTGGTGATGATGTAATGAAGCAGCTCATTGGAAGTAGGTATATAATTAATTATAAAATTGGTTTTAGACTAATATTATTTAGTTGACAATGTGGAACTAAAAACTAGAGAGATGATAGGATGTTTGTTATCTTATGCTATTAAAGAAACGACTACAAAAGTGGAAGTGATAAAATGATTTAAAATCAAACGGAACCGACGCTCAACACTGTGAAGTATACAATAACTTGTTGAAGTCATTACCACACTGATTCAAAACCCTGACTTCAAATTATCATAAACCGACTTCCACGTGTTATTTCATACTTTTCAGGTTAGTCGGTTCTGCTTTGTTTTTAATATTTGTACTCTTTTTGGTGATACATAACTGGTTAAAAATATCATTGCACTGGCCTTAAATACATTCTGTTCACCTTTGACATGAGTTGCTATTACCATTCAACTATTCAGGTAAGCAAATACATTTGTCAGTTTATTTTAAATGCCTGTTAGGTTGCAGGACCTGTAGCCTTTGACCACAATCTCACTTGATGGTAAGAGATGATGTGGTCGAAGATATTGTTCAGGCTAACCTAGAATTACTGGCTCTCAAGGACAGCTGCTGGAACACACCGTTAGGTGCTTGGCGACAGATTTTCTACTTGAAGGTGCATGGTAGGTAGCCAGACGGGCATTAGCAAAATGCCCTACAATCATGCAGTAACGCCTGCCATCTTAAGATAACAACAGGGACCAACGGCTAATTTTTTTTAATTTTTTTATGACTTCTCCTCCGAAGCACGGAAGCGCTCAGTAGTAATATCAAGCGGTCACCCATCCAACGCATGACCGCGGCGGACGTGGCTTAACTTTGCTGATCGATTAAGAACAGCTAAGCAAACTTCGCTAGGAGCGCTTCCAATTGACTGTAACTCATAAACTACTTGACCGATATTCATGAAATTTAAATGAGACCCAATATGGAAGTATACTCTATCCAACAAAAGAATAATCATCAAAATCAATTTATAATAGTCGGGGTAATTGCGTAAACAAACATACAAAAAAAAATACAATCGAGATGACCTCCTCTTGTTTTTTGAACGTATAGTAACTAGGGTACCTAAGCCGTAATTAACATGCAGGACGCATCTTCTCAAACATCTTCAATCAGAGCTGGATTTATGCTTGTTCTTTTTTGTCACTTTCATAATGCCCACATTCAGTAGAACAGTTTTCAGTTAATGGATTTACGAGTACTTCTTATCTATGCTTGTTATTTTTTAATTAATTGCCCTAAAAAACATTGATCAATAATGTAGCATTTTAATTTATCGTGGTTGTACGAACCTTGATTGCCTGGAGGTCACGTATTCGATCCCCGGCTCGAAAAGCGATAAGTCTTACAGATAAATTCTCAGCACCAATACTGTATCAGCCGGATCGTCCACTGCTGAACACAGCCTCCCCTATTTAGGGTGTATTTGCCATAATCCCCACGCTTGGCAGGCGGCTTGTGGATCGCAGTGTAAGATGGCAGTTATTTAGAAGGCGCTGATGCCACCTTCCAGTATTTTCCCTTAGTCGCCTTGTACGACACCCACAGGAAGATATGGGGAGGTGCAATTTTAACCCGGCATCCCATGGGGGGCAGCTACAGCAGACGTAGTAATTCTCAGTAGACGACAATGCGCTAGCTTCGATATGAGACCAAAACATGTCTGGAGAAAACGGGTGATCTGGGCTACCCTTGCTGCCTTCTTCCTATCTAAACACTGTCGGGGTATATAGACACAACGATTAGTATTAATTTGTCAGAACCTTATTCCTGGACCTCTGCCTAAATGTTCTCACAGGGTTCACCTTAAAATTAGCCCAAGCGATAAATGTGCCCCAGCTACATTTTCCTCGTACCAAAGGATGAGGACAATCAGTTCCATGCGAGTGACTCGCGGCAAAGAGTAAGTTTGTGCCTTGGACTGGTCACTATCAGGTTACGGCCACCGCATCGCAAGGTTTTCATTGCGTGGATTCCGGTGTCGTATTCCTGGCGAAACAAGATCGTGTGGTAGGAACCTCAGTACTCTCTAGTACCTTTTCTTATGGAGACTGAACAAAAGCAGATAAGATAAAATTAAAGTACTACTACGGAGATAGTAGACCAAGATCGAAATTCCCACCGCAAATTACGAGATCGCGACGTTGTTCGTAGGTACATTTAAAAGGAAAAAATCCTAACAATACAAATGATCTAATGTGTTAATGGACTTGGATATACGTTAAGACCTTTCTGATACTTTGTCATATTAGGATATTCATCATTATGGCATAGCAGACTGCCGCGCACAAAATTCTTATTTCATTCTCTTCATAGCATTTTTTTTTCTGGTGTTGTACAAAAACAGAAAATGCAATGAACCTTGTGCAAACTTATCCATTCACAACTCCTTATAAGTGAAAAAACATACCTTTTAGTACCTTATCTTAATGAACTATGTAAGCCACATCTCGTCCAAGACAGGACAGAAGTGGGAATTATTTAGTGTGACAAAGGGATAAATAGTATTGTGGGCGTAGTTTTGCAATGGCATCCTGTTTAACCGCGTAATAAGAACCTGCGTTTATCTTAATTATTTTCGTAAACTTGACTCCTATAACGTGAGCTAAGTACTGGGCCGGAGATGCAATTGAAATACTAGATGGATCTCTAATAACGGCTTCGAGGAACGTATGCAGTACAAAAGTTTTTAGACATTTCTAGGATTTTTGTAAAACAGTACATTTTTATTAGGTTCCGTGGGAACTCCAAACTTAATCGGAATTTGCAATAAATAGGTAAGTAATGTTATCCTCTTATGCCGAGCCAAATGGGATTCTTTGAACTGCCGCAGGCGCCGGTGACATACCGTACGTTTCATTATATTTTCAACTAGCGGCCCGCTCCGGCTTCGCACGGGTATAAAATATAATATATAGCTTATGTCATTCACTGAAAACATGATTAAAATCGATCCGGTAGTTTTGATTTATTCATTACTGCCCGTGGCCCGCACGCGTTAAATTTAGAGTAAAACAATTCTTCTTTCCCTAAAGATTTCCTGCTATCTTTGGAATATCTAAATTCATACACTTCTTTTTTACTTATTTACTTTTTAAATTTTTACACTACTACACGCTCTGGACCACACGCCGGAACCGCCGCAAACGCTACGTCCAGCAATTTTTAAATCTGTAATATCTTCGAAAATATTCATTTAAATCATATACTGTAATGCCATGTAGATCTATATTAAATCAACAATGTATTTAAAGTATTTACTTAGATAAGGATTAATGCTGTATTGGTTAAAATCGCTTCGAAAATTAGCCATTATTTGTCGTAAAAAGTAAATGACAAAAAAAAAATTGTGGGATATCCATAAGAGATAGACATATACCATAGCGGAGTTTTCTGTAGACCTTTTCAATGTGTACAAATACTTAGTACATTATTTTTATAAATCTCGTAGGGTTCAGCCTGCGTTTGCAATGTAAGCGGAAAAAATGTAATCATTAACGACATCACATTAGAAACCTCAAAAATAACAGTATTTCTCCACAATTTAATGGATGTTATTATACATATTATAAACCTTCCTCTTTAATCACTCTATGTATTAAAAAACCGCATCAAAATCCGTTGCGTAGTTTACAAGATTTAAGCATACATAGGGATATAGGGACAGAGAAAGCGACTTTGTTTTATACTATGTAGTGATAATATTCCATTGCGATTGCTTTGTCTCGTTGTAAACTCAACTCTTTGTTATGGAACATTAATACACCCTCGTATTTATGACCAGTAAAATAAAAAATACACGCTTAAATTTATTACTCCTTTATAGTATACCACGTATTGACCGCCTCAAAAGCTTGAAAGCTAGCTGGTTTTTAGACACTTATTGTAATAATGGCCTAAAAAGATAGTTACAGATTGCAGTTACAGACCCACCAACTTATCTGTTCAGGCGGCAGAAAAAAGAACTACAAAATTCCCTCAAATTGTGACAGTTTGTAGTTGATTTCCTTGACCAATAGCGCCCTCGAGAACTGCACAGTTAAGTTGGTCGTACTATACCTCATATTTTGATTATGAAATGTTCCCTGAAAAAGTCTTCTAATATACCTTGAACCAATGAACTCCTTAAACGATCACAGGTTTCTTCTAAGTATATGCTACTAACATTTGACACGAGGCTGTAGAGAATTATAAAAGGTGCTGTTCGTTTCCTTAGATATTTCGAAAGTTTTCGACAGGGTTGGTCCCGGCAGCACGTCTTGCTCAGTTGCTTATGTGCTTGAATTTGGGACTTGCTGAAGGAACTGTTATTTCGAGTGGTCGTTAACGGCTACTCATCTAATCAGTTGACAGTTAATGCTGATGATCCAGCAGGGGTCCGTAAGTACTCTCCGCTACGTTATTCCTGCTGCAAATGAACAATCTGCTAGATGAAATCAAATATTTTTTCTATTGTTAAAAATTTGTGGATATTCCAACACCATACGTGCACATTTTGCTATTCAGATTTGGCAGTCGCCGATTAGGGTGAAGCGAATGGGGTCAAGTTCGACGTTTCAAAGAGCTGGAGTCCATTTAGTAGAACAGATATTAATCTAGTTTCCGTGAGTTGCCATTTCCACTCAACTTATTAATGGCTAAAATATAGTGTTTATTTTATTGGCTTAATATAATTATCTATTATATACATAATATATTTATATATTTATTTAAATATAAATAATAATAAATAAATAATAAATTGCACATCCAGGATGACTGGTAGAAAATGCTACATAGCATTAAGTCCTCCTTGTACACTTATTTGTGCAAAATAATAAATAAATAAATAAATAAAAATTTCCGTGCCGATGAGGGATAGCTCCTAGTCACTGACGTTGACTCATAAGCGCGTACTTCAAGTCTGAAGGCTTATTTGGGGTCCCAAAATTTAAGCATTATCACAAAGGTTGTTACATTTTAGTAGACTAAATACCGGGGGACTATTCAATAAGCTCCTTACCAACAACTCAGAACTGGAGAGAAAATTAAGAAGTTTGGAGCACCGGGGCGCAGAGTCGCCAGCTTATCTTATCAGTTTTTTAGCGGATTTCGGGGGAATTACATTAGGTATTGTAGTCTACATTCCTATTTATCTCCGACAGTCGGATATGCTGTTCCATCAGATGCATAAAGTTACATGTGTACCAATGATTTTAGAAGAAAAAGAGGCTGATGAGTTACCTAAATCACATTCGCGTCACCGACATACGACTGACACGCAAGCAGGTACGTTATAGTCACTCAAAGAAGAGTAAAATTTACAATTAATGTAGGAGAAGGATGGTGTAGTTAGTTATAGCTGGAGCTTTATTTGGGGCGGAAAAACAAAACTTAACTTACTTACGTGCGCTTTCGTCGATTAGACGACGACTGAGCTCAGGTTAGCCAATTAGCAAGATTTTGATGTTTTTTTTTTCTACCGGACTGTGTACCACTTGACCACTTTAGTGATGATGCGATCGATGATGGAGCATGCTTACCCAGAAGATATTCACGCGTTTTGAAGACCGCAATATTGTATTTAACCGGAAACAGACCCAGGCAGGTTGTTTCATTCCCTGGCGGTTCGTATGATGAACGAAGACGCAAATCGCTTCGTTCGGGTAACTGGAATATCAACCATATAGCGCTGGCGCTTCTGAGTATCCCTGGACGTCCGATTATAGAATGGGGATGGCGGAATCAAATTATGTAGTTCCGTAGCACATGTATTACATGCTGTGCGCGTATAAGCTATCTACTTCTTTTTTCTAAAATCATTGATCTCTACATACATACTACATATTTAAATAGCACGTTCGATTAAAATGAGGTTCTCTTCAGACTAACGACCAAAGAATGGAATTCGTTGCCGGAGACTTTGTTTTCTTTGCATTAATTTGGGTGTATAAGCAAGAGTGAAAAAACATCTTCTAGCGAGCGTGTATTATTGTCGTCTTAATTGTCACTCAACATCGCGTGCAAAAGTTGTAACACACAAGCCTATTTTGAGTTTTTTAACAATATCTGGAACCGACTTCTATACTCAAATGTGTGAAATAACTTGTTGAAGTCGGTACCATAGTGGTTCAATAGTATTACTTATTATCACAATATTGTGCGCATAGTACCGACTTCGACAAGTTATTTCAGATATTTAAGTTTTGAAGTCGGTTCCATTTGGTAAAAAAAATTGTTTCACCCTTTTTAGTGACCCTTGTTACTTATGGGATCAATTGTCATTCACTGTCAATGACTATATCATCAAGATGGAAAAAAATACTTTTCTGTTATTGGAGTATAACATGTGTAACTCAAAAACGGCTTGACCGATTTTGATAAAATTTAAATGGGACCACACGGCAAGCATCAGTTTTCATATAAAAAAAAGAATCATCAAAATAAGTTCACCTAATCAAAAGCTCCGAGGTAACAAACATAAAAATAACAGACGAATTGAGTACCTCCTCATTTTTTTGAAGTTGGTAAAAAAATGTTTTTTTATTAATTTCAAGAAACATATCGATTAGTGTTGTATATTTGTGACTAATTATAACGTACTCGTATTATTTTAACCAAAATGTACTAAACTACATCTCGCGAGGTATTCGTTTATGACAGATTCTACGACAGAACATAAAACTGACGTTTTTTTGCATTAGCCAGCTGTTTTCATTCGCACAAGTTTTATATCTATTATTTTATGTGTTATTTCACACCATAGAACTCCCATGAAACATGTTTATTCTTGTAGGATTTCGAAGTCTAGACTGGCGCCAGTTTTATCGTAATTTACATTGATCCAGTTACTGTTACGAAATTCTATGTGTTTGTTATTGAGCTAAAAAACTTTCGCGAGTTTTGTCCATAATGATTATTTTTTTAATTATTACCATAATAACTCGCGTAGTATTTACTGGATATTGTTCCGACCAGTTTCGAACTTATTTGAAGTTCTTTGTCTGGAAGTCACGATTGTGCACAGCGAAGTGCTGAGGCCCGTGCTAGTATCCCGCACATGACTAAACTGTAATTTTGAAGAAAATTAAGTTTTTTTGCTGTCGGATGTCAAATTTTTGTATGGAGTGTCAATTATTATCGTTTAGTCGTACAGCGCTAGCGGAGAAATTTTGGTGGGTAATACATTCTGTGGTAATACTCTATATTACGCTGTATATTTCGCTTTGCTGTTCACGCAATGTATGGGGGTATGGTAAACCTAAGGTGCACTTTGAAGTATTGAATTTCCAAAAAAGTGCCTGTAAAATGAAATCTACTAATCCGATCGCGCTTAAACAAACGGGAAACGACCCAGGACCACGGCCCGCTCGTATTCATGCGATGGAACTACAAAAAATGTTAAAAATTAATTTATTCTTAGGAAAAAACACAAACTTGTGAATAATATTAGCAATAAAATGTTAATATCTTTTTGGCTATTGATGCTTTTTACTCGAAACAGGCGTGGTAATTTTTCCCCTCGTGTATATGTTATTTTGTAATGTAATCCACATAGCAGGCATTATTGCAAACTTTATTAAAAAAATATTTGGCACTTGTCAGCGTCTTTACACTTGATGAAATAACTTGTGGAATGAGACTTGTAGAATATGTGGAACCTTGAAAATGGGAGCTTAGAGTGATTTGAATCAGCATGATATTGATTTCCACAAGTTATATCATACTTTAGGTGTGAGAAGTATGTAGGATCTGTTGTATATAAAAAAATAACTGGATCATCTTGTAGGATAACGACAGAGGAGATGTGTAGATTTCTAGGAGTCGTTTTGAAACTATGAGTAAATTCGGAGCGAGCAAGCCAGCTTCTTTTAAAAGTAGGGATTTTAGGATTTTGCGGTAATGTGTCCTTGTGATTTATCTTTCTAAATAGATAGGTACCTTTTTCTATCTACCAACGAATACAATTCGTCCTTTCAAGTAACTTGATTACGTAATTGGTGGAATGTAAACAAAGCATCATCAACCTAAGAACCTTTGTATTATATTTCATTCAGTGTTGTAATTCTCGGTAACTTATCAATGACCCACATGCGGGGTGTGTGGAGTGTGGATATAAAAAACTTGATAAGCTTTTTTATGTATTGATAGCGTGGGCCATGCTATTATATATAATAGAGAGAGAATAAAAATATCGTAGTAAGTTTCAAAGGCCGGCAACGCATCCTCGAGACCTCTGGTGTTGCGGATGTTTGTGGGGACGGTGATCATTCACGGGGTAAACTTACCGATTTTGATGTTTTTTTTTGAGTTTACACGTAGAATTGCTTTGGAGTCTCCATCTAGAATTGCACATCTTCCCGTGGCAGTCGTATTGAACGGCAAAATACCAGAAGGTGGGCAGCAGCGCTTTCTGAAGAAATGCCATCTTACACTGCGATGCCTAAGACGCCTGCCAAGCGATGGGGACTAAGGCAAACCCTCCTAATGAGGGAGGTCTTTGATCAACGATGGCCGTCTTCTGAGACAGAGTTGCATGCACTTAGGTTTGCCACACATGTTTTGGTTCCCTATGAGCTTATTGTCATTTACTGGGCGCAGTACCGCAGACACGATATTTTTTTCAATCACAGCGAAGTCCCATTTCTAAGTTATAACAATTTTTCAAGTCTATCCATATATTAACCTTTCCAATAAATATTATAATTACGGACGTTGTGTCCGTGGGGATCATATTTTCCAAAACTTATCTGAGCGCTTGGTTGATGCGACGTGTGATAAAAAGGCGGGCACCTATTTGGCTTAACGAATAAGCATTGCAATTCAACGGGGCAATGCTGCCAGCATGCTTGGGACGCTGCCAACTTGGTTTTGGTGCGGATGGATTGACGACGTTAGTGTATAGCCTATTTTTTGTTGACAATGGATTTAAAGTGACCCCGGAGAGTTAATGCAGGCCCACTACACAGGCTCGAATGAGACCTAGTGTGGGGTGCAGAGATTCCCAAGGGTACAAATAAGCTAACTCAACAATTTGTAATATTATACTGTAATATACCAACTACGATATTTTTAAGCTTATGTACCAAAATTTGTTTTTGAGCTACGAATAAATTATTATTATTTATTATTTATTTATAACTGATAGTGGGCTGGAGCATTAAGGCTGCCTGTGAGTCTGCAATTTCTAAATCCTTTTATTGTACTAGCTGTAGTGTTGTGTATAGTTCGTATTATTTTGTTAATAAAGGCATACTCGTACCGCTTGTAAATATTGCCAAATACCTTCTTCGTAAAAAACCACAGGTATAAGTATACAAACATAACTGCATCCTCTTACAATGGCATTACCACCTCAGATTTCTCAACACCTCAAACACTCGAATGTTTGGCTTCCAAGTCGTCGAACCCAAAGACATAAAGCAAACTGGAAGTGCTAATAAGCAGGTCATACAAGGGGACAGTGGGACAGGAAGCACGGGCGATGCGTGCTTTAACAGGATATTTCCTTAGGGAGTACCCGCGATGGGCATTTCTTTTCTTTATGTCTTATACGCCCCGTTAATTCGATGGCGAAATTGGCCAGGATGCCTGTTTTTTTTTATCCGGCGCTACATGTTTCGAATCATAGCAAAGAAGTCCATGGTCATTGCCATCGTTTCTGACATTGTTTTGGTAATAACATTGTGTTACCAAAAAAAGAGCCAAAAACCAAATTGTGATATTGAGCGATTTTAAGCGGTAACCTCAGCCTATAACAGATGCATTTCGTCACAAGTAACGAATTCCAGTGCATCCGTCACGCTGAGACATACTGTTGTTCAAGTCTCATCATGAGCCTGGCATTTTACTGGCTCTCAAGGCCTGCTGTCGGAACACACTGTTAGCTGCTTGGCGACATATTTTCTACTTGATTGATAGCTAGCCAGGCGAACATTCGAGAATTGGGCCTAGTATCAGTAGTCCGATAATTTAGTTCAATGATCGGACTAATGTTACTATTTCGTCTCAGGCGGACTACTGAGACGAAATAGTAACATCGAACTAATAGGCTCAGCAGTCCTATTATAGGTAACATCGGACTATTGAGACGAAGAGACCGATCATCGAACTGTAAATTTTATTAACATCGGACTAAAAAGCTCAGTAGTCCGATTGTCTGTAACACCAGACTACTGTGACGAAATCGTAACAATTGTCCGATCATCGAACTAAATTATCGTACTACTGATACTAGGCCGAAAAATGCCCTTCCACCATGCGGTGATGCTCAAGCTGGCGGCGGGGATCCAACCATGGACCTGCGGCGCGGCAGTCCATAGCTATTACCGGTCGGCCATCATTGCTTCATTTCATGGTTGTATGCCCCCTAAATAATCGGTCGTAAAATCAAATGGCTCGCAACAGGAACAGGTGAAAATGACTACGCACAAATTGACTCATTTCTTCATTATAATTAGAAACTTTTTGATTAAATATTCTGATAAATAAATAGGTCAACGTGTTCTCTTTTTGCTGTCATTAAAGTTGTTTTTTGTGGTTTTGTTAATTTGAAGTTCGTCACACTAATTCACATTGATATAATAAATGCACAATTGTTTGTGAGTTTTTTTTATGTTTTTGTGATGGAACAAGCCCGATGTAAAGCGGACTAACCTCTGCCTATAACATATGCATTTCGTCAACGACGAATTGCACTGTGCCCGTCATCTCAGTGTGACGGGCATAGTACAGTTGTTAAGTCTCATGTGCCTGTAATTTTACTGGCTCTCTAGGACAGCTGCCGGAACACAACGTTAGGTGCTTGGCGACAGATTTTCTACTTGAGGGTGGCAGCCAGACGGGCATTCGCAAAATGCCCTCCACCATGCGGTGAAGCTCAAGCTCGCGGTGGGATGCCACCATGGACCTGCTGCACGGCTGTCCATATCCAATGCCACTGAGCCATCACTGCTTCAAAAGAGTGAGTGCAGATGTTTTTTACTCCCTCACGTTAATTAAACGGTTGAATCGGTTTGAATGAAACTTGAGATATAGATAGAAGGTCCTGGATTAACGCGCAGCGTACTTCTATTCTTGTCTAGGCGAGTGAATCCGTTGGGCGCAGTTAGTAGGTCATAACTTCATTCACCTGTTCTTGTGGCGACCATTGCGTTCTTGGAAAAAAAGAATTATACAGACCCCCACATTCGTGGGATAGAGGTAGAGGCACGATGATTAACGGAGTGTGTTGTTTTTATGTTTGTTATTTTGTATAGTTATTATACTATTTCAATTCAATTATACAAGGTTATACCAGAGTTTCTACGACTCTGCTATAACCTTGTACGTGCTTAAACGTCATATTTTTATAAAATAATTCATATAATGTAAAATAAAGAAAAGCTCGTTTAAGTTTTCACAGGAGCTGTCATCGAGAAAATAAAGAAATGGAAATAGTATAGGTTGCATGTAATTTAAGTTCTCAATGTTCTTTTCTATTTTAAAGTTTCCAAAGTTATAAAGTGAACAGATTATCTTCTTCTTCATCTCCTTATCCCACGCTAAGTAAAGTCGGCACAGCGTGTATTTATCCTCCACTGTTATGTTGCTCGTAATCTGAATACTCAAAACTATAATATTCAAGCATTTTGACCACGCATCATTTGAATTGATGTCATCAAATACATATTACGGAAAAAAAAAAAAAAATTTTAGTGGTTTTTAATCCCATGAAATATAAGTTTTATTTCTTCTCTCTAGAATCAAATTAAGAACATAGGTACATACTTCGGTTTCAGGAACTTTGAAGTACCTAAGTAGGTACCAGAAAGCGTTTAGTTATGTGTGAAAAAATACTGTTTATTTTTTATTATCTGATTAGATCCTTCCGTATCTGGCAATGCCCTTTTAAAATCATCACAGGCTGTATTCATATCGTTATCGATATAACAGGAAACGATGGCGCTACGTCTTTACAGATAATATCTTTAATGCCGTGTACAAACAGCTTAAGCAATCCAGTAATGTCGCTTACTCATCGTACCTAGGCCTATTCCTAGTTCTATGGTTAGTCTGAAAAGTTTTACGACCGATCAACAGGTGGTATGTCTTTTTAGTACTTAAGTGATATTTGGTAAAACAGCACCACAGTAGTGTCAGATATTCTGCCTTCAAGAAATAGTGTAAAAAAATAGTATACTGTCTTTAGGCGTGGGGGCACTGATAAGTAAAATTACAGGTTATCCATGGTAGGGCATTTTGCGAATGCCCGCCTAGCTACCACCCTAAAGAAGAAAATGTGTCGCCCAGCTCGTAACGGAGTGTTCCGGCAGTCCCTGAGAGCCAGTAGCTAGATAAGATGTTGTTCAGGCTAACCTAGAATAGGCTAACCTAGAATAGGTTAGCCTGAACAACATCTTCGACCACATCGTTACTTACCTGTGGTGAGATTTTACCTTTGACCTCTATCTCACTTAGGTGAGATAGTGGTAAATTAGTAATCTCACTTAGGTGAAATATTGGTCACTTAGTAATCTCACTTAGGTGAGATATTGGTCAAAGACTAGCCTATCAACTATAAAATAAGAGACCTAAGAACTAACGTCTCGAAGTGGCGACCTAGGAGCGCAGTACAGTGTCATGTAGAAAACGAGTACGGGAACAGTTGCAGAAATGTAAACCATTAGACGGCCGGGTTACTTGCTCGACTCATCACTACTTAACATTAAAAAAAACCGGCCAAGTACGAGTGGGACTCGCGCACGAAGAGTTCCGTACCATTATCTGTAACCTAATCTGGGTCGGGTATCTGGGTAGGTACGGCGTAAACCTGTTTTATTGTATGGGAGCCCCCTTAGTTATTTATTTTAATTAATTATATTTAATGAGAACATAAAACTATATATTCTGTAAATAGTTAAAGCGTCTACCTGTCACCGTTATTAGTATCGAGCTAGAATCGGTAAAGAAATCAAGTTTGTTGTATGGGCTCCCTTAAATATTTATTTTATTTTATTTTTAGTATTTGTTGTTATAGCGGCAATAGAAATACATAATCTGTGAAAATTTCAACTGTCTAGCTATCACCATTCTTGAGATACAGCCTGGTGACAGACGGACGGACAGCGAAGTCTCAGTAATAGGTCCCGTTTTTACTCTTTGGGTACGGAACCCTAAAAAACACTAATTGGTGAGAAAGTGGTCAAAGGCTAGCCTACTGCGAACATAGCCTGTGTTATTTCGTTGCTTAAAGACAAAAGCCTATTGAAATTTCATTATGATTATGAGATATAAAAAAATATGATGGTACTGATTTTGCAGTTGGGTATAAGAACACTAATTTCTTCGTATTTTTTAAAACTACGTAAGACGTGCAACCAAATGCTGGCACATATTTGGCTTAACGAATAAGCATTGCAATTAAACGAAGTAATGCTACCAGTATGTCGGGAACGCTGCCAACTGGTAGTGGGCCGGAGCATTTGATTTTTCAAATAATCGCTAGTGTGTATAATTTTTTTATGATAAAATGGAAAGTCCATACTGTGGTGTATTGCACTTCCGTAAAAACAAAACGAACTGGCGAGACAGAAATCAGTGAACGACTCGTACAAATAATATTACAAAAAAGGTCTTAGCACTCCATACTAATTTTCTTGTCAAACAGAATGGACATATGCGTTCAAAGATATAACAACCGACTTCTGTCGTCATTGGTTAAAAAATAACGCAATTTGCATCTTAGCAAAAGCGAAATCCCCGTTACACTGAATTAGTATAGCATCCGCCACAAATTCGCGAACCCTCTTGTTTTTTTTTGGCACATTTTTGCCTTGCTAACGAAAGTGCCATTTTTATGTGCAACATATGGTTTCCCGTTACTTTTGACAAAGTTTTAGGGTCTGTTCAATTTATATGTCATTTTTTTTTTATGCCTGTTAGGTTAGCCTTTGAGCAATATCTCACCTGATGGTAAGTGATGATGTGGTCGGAGATGTTGTTCAGGCTAACCTAGAAGTACTGGCTCTCAAGGACAGCCTGAACACACCGTTAGGTGCTTGGTGACAGATTTTCTACTTGAGAGTGGTAGCTAGCCAGGCGGGCATTCGCAAAATGCCCTACCACCATGCTATAACGACTGCCATCCTAAGACAACAACCGGGACCGACGGCTTAACCTGCCCTCCGAAGCACGGAAACGCTCAGTAGTAATGTCACAAGCGGTCACCCATCCAACTCAGAACCGCGCGCGACGTTGCTTAACTTTGCTGATTGGTTGAGAACAGCTAAGTGAACTTCGCTACGAGCGCTTCAAAAAGAAATATATTTATATTGATATATCTGCCTTGATACTTTGTATCGAAGATTATTGTGCATAGACGCTGACCTATCCAATAAAAAGGCAATATTTTTCTTTGTTCCTTTCCATTAGAAACACCTGCCTGAGCCTACGTTGCGTCACACATTCTCATGGGTATGATTTCTGTACCTGATCTTTCTTCCTTTTCTTTCATGTTCCATTATCCTTAGCTGTCCTTTTCTGAAATTATGGCGTCCCTTGCGGGGTTTTTGTAGATCCCTGCACCCTTATTATAAGCTGCGTATGCGCACCTTGTGCGGGTGTAGTGGTGAATATGTGTATGTCTGAGTGTGTGGGAACAACGTAGGGTAGGAGGGATGGAATTTTGTAGCTGGAGCCCAGTGTTGTTGTGACTTTCGGACCGTGTGATTCGGTATCGCGTATGGAGATGTGATTAAGAAGTTTTGGCGGGAATCTGGGGGGTTTTACCTTTGTTATTGGGTTCGCCTAAATATTACGTGTTTTGTATGTATAACATAATATAAAATGTGTATTTGAGTGTGCGTTTATATGTTAAAATATGTTTATAAGTGAATGATGGAGTGTTATGGGATTTTATACCTTTCGATTAGCTATCGATAAATCTACGTGATGCAGATGTATCATTAGTAAGTACTTAAATAACGTTTATTGGATTTTATCTGGTGTTTTGGTATCTTAATTTTATTTTCCAATCTTAGTGAAACTTACAGCTATCTAGTAATAACAAACATCACAAATAATTATCTGAAGACTAATTAAAAATGTCCACTTATAGCTCAACAGGTCAAAGTTAATGAACGGCTACTAAATACATAATATAATATTAAGGAAACAAGTTCGATTTAAAAATTGATTTTTAATGCTATTACATTGTAATAAAGATAAAAAGCTAAGTTAGCCTACGAAAAACTTAATACATAAGGTACTTTTCAATTTAGCAGAGGAAGTAAAGAATATATCTTTGTTAAGTTTGCTAGCAAGGTCTGCACACCCGAATCAAAAATATGTTTTGCCTGTAATTGCTCAAAATAGCTAATAATTATATTTGTAATAACAGTTAGTAGTAGTGTTAGTTAGTAATTGGGTTTTATAAGGTGTTCAGTTAAATTTACAAAATCGTACCATCAAATCGATTCTTAACATAAGTGATTCATTTCAACTAAATGTATGAAGGTAGTCTCAAAAATATTTCAGAATTTCCTTTTGTCAAGTTTGGCGAAGTATCGCCAAAGTGAATGAGAAAAAAACTCGTTTTGCTATCAGCTGATGTCCAAGTCTTGGTATGCATAAATAATACTGGCTGTAGTTTTATTTTAAAATGTACCAGTTTCTTACCTCACCGAAAATGCCATTTCGATTCGAGAATTATTATCTTCGAAACCGGTAAGTGTAGGTTATTTTTCTATAGTTATTTCAAGAAACTCGTTCGTGGCCACGTTGTGTTCAGCAACTGGCACAGTATTGTTATCCTTATCGTTAGCTATGTTGGGATCAGTATCGCTTGTGGGATTATCAAGGGCTTTGGGTCCCTGTTCCTCGAATTTCATTGTGTCTACGGAGGATTCTTTTCTGGCGCCAGATTTTTTGGACAAGCGGTACAATTAACAATGAGATCCATCGTTCATAAACAGTCTTGTATCAAGCTGGGAAATGATTTGTCACTTTTTTATTTCGGCTAATGCTAGACGGGGCTTCAAATTTCTTTCGTCATCAGCTTGAATGAATCATTTAAAGTATTTAATTGAATTTTGTTTGTATTTGTAGTCTTTGTTTTCAACAGCAAATTACTCTCATCTTTATGTTACATGAATCTACCCCCACTATTTTTTATTTTATCTCAATATTTTTACACACTTATATAATTATGTACTATCACTGCCCCAATTACATAGTAAACCTCAATCATATATAATCATTTGCATTCCTATGTGCGCAATATTACTACTACTACTAGCTCTAATGCAGCCTTAGAGAACGAACAAAAAAGGATCTCAATATCTGCAAACCCGGGCCCTCGTAAGTACGAAAATAATCAATAGCCCGCGATCTTTCACTACATAATAAGAACATTAAAAATGTAATAAGCTGTCTGAGTTTTGTAGGATTTCTTATAATTTTGATTCACTTTAAACTTTAGATCTTGGGCTATTTTTATATATTTTATCCACGTCCGCTATTCAAGTCACAGTAAAGATACATAATTCTTAGTAAGTAGGCCTTTTCATAGAGGTATACCAAACAGGGGGACTGTTTAAGCATAGATACCTGGTGGACGAGCTGATTAAAAACCGGAATGGTGTTTATTTTTTAACATTCTTTAAAACACGTGAGTGTCTTCTCCCTGTTTGCTTAAGAGTTTCTAAAACATTGTCTAATACTAACATTTAGTATACATCATAGGCTAAAAATAATCTTTTTACGTCATTTTCATTTTTTCATTCATGGTTTTTAATAGTAATCATTTATTTTCTTTCACCAATAGTTTTTACTTGCTAAAATAAAACAAGTACCTACCTAATGTTGTCTTAGGTTTTCGCAATTATAACAAATGGTAATTAAACAACTTTAAACGGTTTAAATCGCGTATATTTATCATTATTTTTGTCCCGACGTTTCAAACACTGCAGTGATCGTGGTCACGGGGTGATTGTCGACTACGCGATTTAAACGGTTTAAAGTTGTTTAATTACTAAGTACCTACTTATACAGCTCTTAAGAACAGCGATAAGAAAGAAAAGTATCTCAAACTAGGCAGGTCCTGCGCCATGGAAATCCTGATTCTCCACCTCTAACCATTAGTATAAGAAGTAAATTCTAATGTCAATAAAAAAGTCCTTACACATTATGTAATTAATATTGTTCAGATAATATTCAAAAATAAAATAAATACGCTCCTTAATGCGCTCGCGTGGCTAACTATCACCCTGAAAAGGAAAATCTATCGCCAAGCACACAAAGGTGTTTTTAATATTGTTAGGTTTGCAATAACGCCTGCTATGCGGATTACATTACAAAATCACAAATATACGATAGGAAAAAACGAATGATCCCGCACGTGACTTAAATTTTTCCTATCGTATATTTGTGATTTTGTAACACAAAGGTATGTTCCGGCAGCTGTACCTGATAGCCAGTTATTATTTTGGATTGATCATCATTTTTGACCAAATCATCAAATCATCACTTACCAGCAGGTAAAATGTGGTCTTACCTTGACGTACCTATACTCGTATAAAGAAAATAACTTGCGGCAAACGTATGTACTCCCATCAAATACAGGTAAAACATTTTTTTTCATCCTTATCTAAAATCTCCAGTCACGTTTAGATTTATCACATAAAGCTTTGTCGAACCTTAGTCCTGTTTATGTTCTTAGCTAATAATAACAGAAGCTTACGTAATATTTGAGGCACCAATGTGAGGCCCTCGTTTGAACACTGAACACGTGGTTTGAGCCTGTTGTTAATAATCAAGTGAGACGTGTTTTTGATGGATGATTAAATGGGAAGTTCACAATGAGTTCGACTCCGGTTCAGTCAGATGCGATAAAAAAATTAAGTATACCTAAATAAATATAATCTAAAATATTCAAATTGTTCTTTGTATTATTTTTGTTGATGTTATTACTTCATCATTGAGAAACTTTTTTGAAGCGCTCGTTGCTAAGTTTACTTATCTGTTCTTAACCGATCAGCAAAGTTAAGCAACGTCCGCCGATGGGTGACCGCTAGTGACATTACTACTGAGCGCTTCCGTGCTTCGGATGGCACGTTAGGCCGTTTGTCCCGGTTGTTGTCTTAGGATGACAGTCGTTATAGCGTGGTGATAGGGCATTTTGCGAATGTCCGCCTGGATAGCTACCACCCTTATGTAAAAGATCTGTAACCAAGCACCTAACGGTGTGTTCCGGCAGCTGTCCTTGAGAGCCAGTAGTTCTAGGTTAGCCTGAACAACATCTTCGACCTTATCATCACTTACCAACAGGTGAGATAGTGGTCAAAGGCTAACCTATCAAGCATATAAAAAACTATACTGAACACGTTATATCTGTTCATTCTTTAGCTAGTTTTATTTAATAAATTGAACTAGATAGATGGTATTTACTTTTAGTTTGGTTCTGAGTGAATTGTCAGTAAAAAATCATTAAGAAACTATACTGAACACGTTGTTTGTGTTCATTCTTTAGCTAGTTTTATTTAATAAATTGAACTAGATAGATGGTATTTACATTTAGTTTGGTTTTGAGTGAATTGTCAGTAAAATTCATAGAGAAACTATACTGAACACGTTGTTTGTGTTCGTTCTTTAGCTAGTTTGATTTAATAAATTGAACTAGATAGATGGTATTTACATTTAGTTTGGTTCTGAGTAAATTGTCACTAAAAAATCATTGGGAAACTATACTGAACACGTTGTTTGTGTTCGTTCTTTAGCTAGTTTGATTGAATAAATTGAACTAGATAGATGGTATTTACATTTAGTTTGGTTCTGAGTGAATTGTCACTAAAAAATCATTGGGAAACTATACTGAACACGTTGTTTCTGTTCGTTCTTTAGCTAGTTTGATTGAATAAATTGAACTAGATAGATGGTATTTACATTTAGTTTGGTTCTGAGTGAATTGTCAGTAAAAATTCATTGAGAAATTATACTGAACACGTTGTTTCTGTTCGTTATTTAGCTAGTTTGATTGAATAAATTGAACTAAATAAATGGTATTTATTTTATGTTTGGTTCTTAGTGAATTGTCAGTAAATATAAATGTTATGTTGCATTGTTCTAGTGATTCGGAGACGAGTGATTACTCAGAAGACTCAACAGTCTACGAGGATGTGCCGATTACAACCAAAAGCTCTGGGCAGAGGAAGAATATCAATAGAGGAAGGTGGACGAAGGAGGAGGTATGACAAAATATTATAAAAAAGGTTCTCAAGTCCATTCATATACTTTACCCTTTCTCTACCCCTATTTAAATTGGTCCATATAACCCCATGAAAATGTTTGGCAACGCTCAATACTCAACTTTTGTTGATGACTCAAATTTATTGCCGTACTTTTTGTTACTACGAACTCCGTCGTTTTTTTAACAGATTTGGGTCCGTTTCAGAATGTCCTTATAAAGTTTCGGCTTGCTAACCAACACATAAAATAGCTGAATGATAAAAATGACAGTTAGCATGCAGCGAGTTTCAAGCTTTAACTGATGGATAGGCTAAATTGATGACTGTGAAACGCAAAGATAGTGTTTTATTTATTAAATATATTCTGGGTAGTATAACCGGAATTTACTCGAACATTCTGAAACAGGCCCTTAGATAAATATTGTCTTATTTGAAAGTACAGGATGTACTATTAGATTGTTCTCATAGAAGGTTCTAAAAAAATGGTCCTGTAGTTTTATTTTAAAAAAGTAACTGTTAAACAAATCCTATATCAAGCAAGTAAATACAACAATATTATGGTTGATACTTTCAGATGTGGAAGACTTTTTTTTTAATTTCTCCAGTTATAGTAACGTCCTCTCATAATATCATTATAACTTTATTATATTTATTTCTTATCTTTTCTGAACCCGACTCTATCGTTGCCTGACATTTCAAATACAACATCATTACGACAGGTCTCATGACGGTCATAAAAATAGTACGTAAATTGTATATAATATCCCTGGATATAGAGATAGATAAAAAATAACAGACTGATAAAATGTTACGATCGAATTTATAAAAAACCAACAGTTGTTCTTTATAAATATATTGTTAGGCATAGTAACAATCATATTATGATTGAAAATTTCTTGTTTAAACATCGTAGAAAAATAATAATTGAAGAACTACAATCAAATTAGAGAAACGCTAATAATGATTCAATTGGTTTTGTTACCTTAAGTTATTCTATTTTAAACACTACAAAAGAAAGAAGTGTCATAAGTTTGTTGGAACTAGAGTCAATTTCGCCAAACACTATACCAGGATAATTTTAATCTCGGTAACCAAGATATCATAGATTTTTAATTTGTTATGGTATTGAATTGTATGAACATTTCCAAAGGAAAAAAATCTCCATCATCCAAGATTAATAAAATAAAAGTGGAATTTGGCGGTATAGTTCCATAAACCATAAACAAATATGGCCATTACTACCACAGCTGATAATACATACTATTTCTATGTCCACGCTACTGTTACATGTCATAGGATTCCAAACAAAGGAGTTTTCTTTTTTCCTCGACCGGAATCCGACAAATTTTAAATTTGCTAGTAATTTTGTCGTTCCATGATAGTAAAGACCTACCACATTTTAATGGTTTATAGTGTAAAGTTATCCTCGATTAAAGAAACTCTTGATAGGTGAAATCACGCTTAAGCTATATTCCAAAATATTTCTATTTCTAATTTGAATTTAGTGAAAACCAGGTCTAACACAGTCTCTTTCAATTCCAGGACAAAAAGCTGAAAACATACGTGAAAGCATTCAACGAGAACTGGGAGCTGATCGCCAATGAATTCGCAGACAGATCAGACGTGCAGTGTCAGCAGAGGTGGACCAAGGTCGTCAACCCGGAACTAGTCAAGGGACCTTGGACCAAGGAGGTGAGAATAACTTAGTTCTGAACTTCTTCCTTTTGGTTTTAAGACCTTTATTGTATATATTTACATGTACTACGCATGTAAGGTACACCAATAACTTTAGACCCTGTTAAATGAAGGAAAATAGTTGATAGTATCGTTAGATACTATCAACTATTTTCCTTCATTTAACATATATTTTTGATACAATAGTTTTACGATAGCGTACTAAAAGAATCTGTATGTCATTCTGATGATTACCTGTTTAAGTCCGTAAATGGAATTAGTTATTATTCTGAAATTAGATATATTGTGTAAAATGTTGCCCCAAAAACGAATATAAACGCCAGAATTATCTCATACAATAATTTTGGTTTTGGGGCATATATATGATAGGTAGCAAAATATTGATTTTCGTATGCTCATGCATCGGTGGGGTACAGTATTGTGGGAAGGCAATTTTTTTATTTTTTTCTAAATAAATAATAAGGGGGTGTCACTGATAACACCAATCTCAAAAAAAAATTAAGTTAGAGGGTAGGGAATTATGCAATTTCTGTATTTGTGTATAACATGAGTGTATTTCAATAACAAAACATACTGTATTTCCAAAACGAATACAGTATATAAAAAAAAAAAAACAAAGAATAAAACCAGCCTAAAAACCAACGAAATATACTGTATTTCAATAACAAATAATGGCAAATATTCCACTCGACGCCACTATCGTTATTTTCGATAATTTTGACCACTTTTTGCGTCTATGGTATAACATTTAATATGAACCATAGACACAAAATGTGGTCAATATTATCGAAAATAACGATAGTGGCGTCAAGTGGAATATGGCGTAGCAAGTTACAAATCGGATAAGACTAGGCGGGGGGTGTGTTATTGACGTGCTTAATATTTATTTTTCATTTATTGCGTTATGTACATACAAAACAGAACGAGTACATCCCCTGTTGGGGTGTAGCAAATACCTAATATTAATACATTTCTTAAGTAATGTAAATAGTTTTCATATTATGTTAGTTATATATGTTATGGTCAAAGTAGCTACGAATAATATGTACATTATAGTGGTTATTTTTTATTTTATATTAGATTAGAATCTGGAATTCGTTACGTTTCTATCTCTTAGGGCCTGTTTCAGAATGTTCGAGTAAGTTTCGGTTATACAGCCCAGAAAATAAAATAACTGAATGATAAAAATGACAGTTAACATGCAGCGCGCTTCAAGCCTTAACCGATGGATAGGCTAAATCGATGACTGTGAAACGCAAAGATAGTGTTTTATTTATTAAATATGTTCTGGGTAGTATAACCGGAACTTACTCGAACATTCTGAAACAGGCCCTAAGTCTAGTCCAAAGTATGCCCCTACCCAGAAGATAGCAATTGCCTTGATCTTATTATATATCCTTAAATCTTTGGCGAAAAGCGGGTGTGACTACTACCTTCCATTTTGTGGTAATAACAAGCGTGATGTTTTCCTTTTAACTTTATTAACCCGTCTTTATGTCTATACAAGAGAGTACAAAGTGACAGACAAGTCTCAATTTTCAATTAACACGGATTAAAATTATTATTAGGGCTGACGTAATCCTCCTTATTAAATAATATAGGTTATCTTTATTGTTTTCTTGACCGTCTATCTTTTTTCCAATTATCAAAGACTGGGGTTATCTTTAACTAGTCCGTCATACACGTGTATGTAAGCAAGCATGGATGTTCTTATGTGCCCGTGATCATTATGGCCTATGAGATTTATAATTATCTTTTTTTTTATGTTAATGTGACGGATCAAGCATGGGGCCCACCTTATGTAAAGCGGACTAACCTCTGCCTATAACAGATGCATTTCGCAACAAGTCACGAATTGCTAAGTCTCATGTGCCTGTAATTTCACTGGCTGTCAAGGATTGCTGCTGGATTACACCGTTAGGTGCTTGGCGACAGATTTTCTACTTGTGGATGGTAGCTAGCCAGGCGGGCATTCGCAAAATGCCCTTCTACCATGCGGTGAAGCTCAAGCCCGCGGCGGGATTCGAACCATGGACCTGCTGCGCGGCAGTCCATAGTCAATGCCACAGAGCCATCACTGCTTCAAAATCCTCCGCCTATCCTATCCTCCTTTATATCGAGTGATGTTTTGCAACTTTCCACACGGTTCGATTTCGCACTCAACTAATCAAGTCGATATGTCGGAAGTCAATAGAACGCGTACTGAGTTTTCAACTAGCTAGAAGTGAGTAAGAATAAAAACTGGCAGCTGCTACTTTCGATTGATCTCAAGTTTTAGTAACTGATCTAGTATTCGATAAGTTGTGTTGATTATTTGAATACGTGTTGTATCTTGACAAGGGCAGTTGATTGACAATTACGTATCATTTACGCTCCGACAGTCGCAGCCGCTTGCGTCTGTCCGTTTGCTTACGGTCTGTACCAGTTATTTATTCACTATATATTTTGTAAGAAAAGATTAACTTCCTGAATTATAGATATATGTACCTACGTTCCATGTTGATGAGGGTGTTGAAACTGCGCTATGATAAACTTGTTTTTTAATAGTAAAATCTACCACGGATTTTTAGTTCTTCTAGTTCCAGAAATTATAGAAGACATTTTCATTCGTAACAAGAGTCAACTCTTCATCTGTGTCATTGTTTCAAACAGCTAATACAACGTTTGTTGTTAGATATTAAGATAGTAATGGAGCCTTAAAAAATTTGTACAAATTCGGTGAGGTCAGTATCGTCAACGCGAGAGTGCGACACGTCGTAGCACTGCAGTCAATGATGAAGAAATTATTTTACAAATTCGGTAGAATCGAACGTAGCGTAGTGAAATTTGTCTTCAACAAATTGATTCGTGTTCAAATAGATCGTGTACGAAATCAAATCGTGTGGAAGGCTTTGTACTATTTTTTTCTGGTTACGACTGAACTTCCAATTAGAAATCGCCTTTTCTACAAGCCTCTAAGACGGGACTTCATATGTATTATTTGCGAATGTCAAGAAATATATATTTATTTTACTATGTTTAGGTTAAGTAAGCGCATGGTGCCAATATAGATCCAAGTTACTAGTTCGGTTTTAGGAACGACTTTAAAATCTGTGTTCAAACTAATCCTTTATTTAACCGTGTTTTTTAGTTTTCACTTTTACTATAACTCTCTTTTAATTTATGGAATGGTCGTTCGTGGAATCGTTAGTGTATTAATCTAGTATACTTTACTCTTGATGCTTTTTGTGTTGGCGATTGGCAAGTTGGTTAGTTAGCTGCATATGGTTGTCAAACTCCATAAACGCTTAATTTTTATTAAGTTTTATAAATGCAACTTTGTATCTCAGTACCAATCGCTAACGTTGTCTTGAACCATTGCATGTTTAGATACGTCGATTTGAAGTGTCAACTGTCAAAGTCAAAAACTCATACTGATAAGTACCTACCAAAGACATCTTTACTTAACATACCATACTATTCAAACAGTTTCCAAATATGACTACAAGCACGATCGCTTGCTAAGCGTTATTTACATTTACACATTTTTAGAGCACAAAGTTTAGAAGTGTAGTGTGAGAAATTGTGTGCTCTAAAAATGTGTAAACGTATACACAAAGCTTGTGCAATCTTGAACTGATCGACCACGGTTAAGCAAAGCTCCTCATTGCATGTTACTTGGATGAGTGAACGTATGTACGACTGAGTGGGAACAGCCAGCAGATGTCCAAAATATTTTTTAGCCAATTCTCAAAATTAAGGATGGTATACATATAGAAGACTACACCTAGAAAGAACTGGTTCTGAAGACCAGTAATGAACACAATCATAGACAAGAAATTGAGTCAAAACACATTCTCAGCCATCAGAATAAATAAATCATGTCTAAGTACACTTCTTAGGCTATGTCCATAATTAAGGATGGTAGAAGGCTAGACCTAGAAAAGAACTGACCTCAACGCGGGAACATAATTATAGGTGACACTACAGAAAATGAGCATTATTCCGCGTGAGGCAGAAAAACTTACCAAAACCATGTTACTGCTTCTAATTTAACATTTAACGTTAAACCTGCTCTCCAAGGTTTAACGTTAAATGTGTTAAATGAACTTTTTTCAATATAAGTGCTACTAATACATATGAGGGATAAAGGTTAACTTTGTGGTTACGTAATGTGGAACGATGATTGTAACCGTGAAAACTCGTAAGTTTGTACTTACGAGTTTTCACGTTTACAATTTTTGTACGAGTTTTAATGCTACAGTTTCATAGACAAAGTACCAGGTGCATTAATTTGTCTATAATAGTTTCGGATAACCAATGGTTCTGATCTATAATAGTCCTTATTGCGTCCAGCGAAACTTTAAGTTACCTGAATTTGGGCTAGTCATATTGTATAAAACGTCTACATTAACTAATGAAGGCAATGATAACATTCGTATTGATCTTTGCGGCGTCCACACTAAATACATACATGATATAATAATCCCGAAAATCCACATGTCTTTCATTAAACTATATGAGTTTTGCTAGTTACGAGTTTTTACGTAACCATAGAAAGTAAGTTATTCCCATTTTTAAGAGTTATTCAAAGCAGATACGTGAATCAGATAAAAAATCACATTGTAATTAAACATTTACGCGCACGTATTCCATTCCACATAAATGTTTTTTGTCATATTCTAAATACGAAGTATACATTCCGTGAAATTGTGCATGCATGTTCTTGAGCCATACAAAACGATTTTTGGAATGACTTTGATGTATTCTCCGTTATTCCAATAATCGTTCTGTATGGGAATTCTGATTTTTTTATATATAAAGATAAAATTAAATTAATAATAGAACGTGAAACTGGCAAGCCAGAAACATAGATTGTACTTGCTTGTGAATTTTCACCGAGGGTGAACAATTTGATATTTTAACATGACGAAACTGCGTTTGTATGGAAAACGCACACCATCACCAACTTTTATGGTTAACTCGTAACTATGAAAACTCGTAACTATGAAAACTCGTAACTATGAAAACTCGTAACAATGAAAACTCGTAACTATGCAAACTCGTACTAGAGACACTGATGACTTGATAAATGTTAGACGAAAACAGATAAAGCATGCAGCATTAATAGCAAGTTTCCGATCGCCTATGCAAAAAGCTTAAAATACCTATACAAATTCTATTATTGAACAAGCCAATTCATCTTCTAGCTGATCAAAGGTCCTGGGACGTGGACAGCAGAGGTGAGCAATCTTTTCTTATCATCTGTGTTCATATGGTTTAATCCAATTAATATTGAACTCTAACCCATTAGGAGTATGACCCAGTTTGCTTTTCTCATTCACTTTGTGCTTTTGCTCTGCTCTGTGTCCATTTCTCTTCTGAAGCTAACATTCGACTTCTTTTTAACTAACCACATATGGCAAATATTTGTAACCTAACCACAATCATTATGCTAATGTTTTCGTTATTCTTCAAATACGATAGTTGTTCTTAACCTAATTTTGATTCTATATAGATGTTTGTTTTTGCTTTTGTTCGTATGGCTCTGTAACTCCGATAGCATCTTCATCTGTTTAGTCTTCATTTCGACGTTCAATTTTCATTTTTGTCGCTTTCTAATCGGTACTTATCATCTTAAAATGCTGAAATTCCATCACAATCCAATAGGACTGCGTAAGAGTGAAAGAGAGAACGATTAGTTTTTTGTGAAAAATGAAAGAAAGCTTGTTAACACAAATAATAAATTACATTGATGTGAATTAACTTATCCCACTTGATAAAGTTTCTCTATTTATTATTATACATGCATAAATAATTCAAGATATTTTCATTATAAGCGTAATTTAATGTCATATTTGCAATTTTATTCTATACAGAGAATTATATTATAAGTATCTGGGGGCATGGCAGGACCCACAAGATAACAACCGACGGCTTAACGTGCCCTTCGAAGCACGTAAGCGCTCATTAGTAATGTCACTAGCGGTCTCCCATGCAAGTCATGACCGCGGCGGAAGTTGCTTAACTTTGCTGATCTGATCGCATGCTGGCGTTACGTGCCATTCCCCCATGCTATATCCTCCGATAACAGCGGCCATGGATCGCCAATCAGTAGACTGAGTCATGATACAGAATAGGTCTCCCCAAGATAGTCTGAAATGCTTGTTTTATTACGTGATTACGTGGAAATTATGCTCTGAAATAACTACAGCATGTTTAAAATTAAAAACAGACAAAATCAATTACAAAAATACGAGAGAAAAATTATAGTCAAGTACGAGATTCGAACCCGCGCCATCCACCTCTATAGCCGGGGTACGCTCTGACCGCTAAGCTAAAACAATCATCAAATTCCTGTCGATCATTTGAGTACAAAGGAAGTAACTAATTGTGCACTACATGTATTTATGCTTGCTTTTTATAAACAAGGCACACGTCCATTACTTAAAGGTACTATTAATACATTATGTATGTAGACGGCCAATAAAATCCACGCAAATGACCCGAGCATTGGCTAAATCGATCGAATGTGTAGCCAATCAGTCTAATGCAAGGAACCGTGACTCACCTCACGCTGCATCGCGTGGAATGCTAGTTATTATTGCGGTTTGCGGACGTCCAGTTCCATTCATTGATTCTCCGAACGTTCTCCATTGATGCGCGTGTGTTTGATATGCAAATACATTATAAAAGTTTCCTTACACACTTCGAAGAAGGTTGTAGTGAAAAAAGGAAAGGAATGTTTTGAATTTTAGTGAATTACAGTCCCACCAACTTATCTGTTCAGGCGGCAAAGAAAAGAACTACAACATTCCTTCAAATTGTGACAGTTTGTAGTTGATTTCCTTGACCAGTAGCGCCTTCGAAAACTGCACAGTTAAGTTGGTGGTATACTATAGAAAGCTTTAATATAATCGCCCCCAAGATTATGACTTTATTTTTTAGTTACAGCATATAGGCTAGCTTTTGACCACTCACTCACCTTATGGTTAGTATGGATGTGGCCGAAGATGTTGTTCAGGCTAACCTTAAACTACTGGCTCTCAAGGATAGCTGCCGGTATAAACCGTAAAGTGGTTGGCGACAGATTTTCTACTTGAGGGTGGTAGCTAGCCAGGCGGAAAATACCCAACCACCATGCTCGACTGCCACCCTAAGACGACAACCGGGACCGACGCCTTAACGTGCCCTCCGAAGCACGGAAGCGCTCAGTAGTAATGTCACTAGCGGTCTCCCATTCAAGTCATGACCGCGGCGGACGTTGCTTAACTTTGCTGATCGGTTAAGAACATCTAAGCAAACTTCGCTACGAGCGCTTCAAGAATAGCGATGTGATTTCATAATCCTATTCGACCTCTAAAAACAAGACACAAATTTCAAATCTATATCGATAGGTAGCAACCAACTAAATCATTATTCAACTTCTGTTTCAATCGAATTCAAAGCCAGATTAAATATTCCACAAATGACGTCAACCAAATTATTTTTGACCATAAAGTTGAGCGTGTGCCCGAAATCACCAAACGGGGTATATAAGTACTTCTAAGACTTTATGAATGAACCTATTGTATGGCCACACGATTTGAATGCTAACTCTGTTACGGGTACCAGAGTTATTTGGATTTACTTAAGTAAACTCGATGGTAATCTTGTTTTTTTTTTTATGTTGTTGTGACCGAACAAGCTCGAGGCCCACCTGATGTTAAGTGGACTAATCTCTGCCTATAACAGTTGCAATTCATGACAACTCACGAATTGCACTGCGCCCGTCACTTTGAGACATAGTTGTTAAGTCTCATTGTGCCTGTAATTTCACTGGCTCTCAAGGACTACTGCCGGAACACACCTTTCGGTGCTTGGCGACAGACTTTCTTTATGCAGTTGTGAAACATCTTTGTCTGGGATTTCTAGTCCTAAAGGACCTCGAGGTGTCTGTTATTGAACGTAGTCTATATTACAAAATTACAAACATACGATAGAAAAAAATTAAGTCATGTGCGGGCTTCGTACCCGCGTCCATCCACCCCTTTAGCCGGAGTATGCTCTAACCAATTGAGCTAACATGACATGACGTCATAACTCAAACCTTTCCTATCGTTCTTTAACCATCGTATTGGGATGAAGCGACATCTATAGTACCACTTACGTTGTACTACAAACAAGACCAATTTTGCTATTGGTTTTATACTTGGTCTTAGTCTATATTGTCAGGAATAAGTTGCATTACAATGATTTACCCTACAAGAAACTTTTCTAGTTGCCTTTCACAGCGGTCAGTACTTTTTACACGTTTGCCCAAAAAAAGGAGTGTTCTGTTTTGAGGGTTCATGTATGTATGTTTGTGAAATTTCTTTATTACACCAAAACTTCTACTTGGCTTAACCGAATTTAATTTATGTGATGTCGTTAGATTCGTCTTAATAACGCAAGTGACATTAGGTACATAAATAAATTGCGGATTTTAGACACCAAATTGTGAGAAAAAAACACTATTCTTCCAAGCCCATCGATTGTGGAACCAATCAAAATGAAGGGCTTTAAAAACAATTTCATAAACATATAACTTGCAGTTTTTATTTCCATGGAACGATAAAACGATCGAAAATATATAATTTGCAGTCGGGTTTTTTTACATTTTTAATCAATTTATACTTTACAAAATCACAAATATACGATAGGAAAAATTTAAGTAAGGATTCGAACCCGCGTCCATAATTTATACTTGTTATATGAAGAGGAGCAACCTTGTTTACGGGGCGCTTTACTGCATTGAAGTTTAATTAATGTAAAAGTTCATAGTGTTAAGTAAAATTTTATTAGTTTATGGTGTGATTTACTACAATTATTCTCTCGAATCTTCTACTTGAAAATAGCATTGTAGGATGGCATTTCTTCAAAAAACCCTAATACTTAACTGCCCTTCTGGTGTTTTTTTCTTAGTTGCTTTTACGACTCCCACACGAAGAAATGAAGGTTCACTTATATCCTGGTATTCCATGGGGAATGTTCATGTTGTGTTGTTTACAGTAGGTCAAGGACCAAGGTGTCATAGTTAGGTATTACGATTTGAACACAAACATAACTATGGTAAATGCAGATTTTGGAATAAGTAGTACTGTCTGCTGAAATTTTAATTCCAATGAAGTAGATAGGTTAAGAAAGATCTTATTGAATATTTGTTCTCAACCATATAAGGGACTGTGTCTGCGACTAGCTTGGAATTTTATTCAGAGAAAAGCTTATGATGCCGTCATGATCTATTGGCCTACTGGCCAATAGTTGATTTGTATTTGGATGTACGATTTTTATAAAAGCATTGTGACGAAACATGCACGAGGCGCACCTGATGTAAAGCGGTATCTGCCTATAAGGGTGACAAATCAACATCGAGCTACGCTGCGCTGTACTGCGCTGTGCTGTGCTGTGTTTCTTAAGCTACGTTTTTTTAACAATCAACATCAAGCTGTGCTGCTCTTTGCTTAGCTAATCAACATCGAGCTGAGAGCGAGAGATGGGTGCACGAGAGTGAGAGAGACGTCTGAGGGCGATGGAGAGGCACGCAGTGTGCTCCATGTTTGAAAAACACAGCGCAGCATGGCAGAGCTCCATAAAAAACATAGCACAGTTCGGCACAGCGCGGCTCACCACGGCGGGTAGCGCGCCTCGCTCGAGACTGCTGCGTTTTTAAACAGAGCGTAGCCTCACAGCGCAGCACAGCATGGTTTGTTTGTATCCTCATTAAAATATTAGACGAGCGAGTTGACCAAACATAGCACAGCGCAGTACAGCGCAGCATAGCTCGATGTTGATTTGTCACCGGGTGACAAATTGTCAAATGTTTGGTCAACTCGCTCGTCTAATATTTTAATGAGGATACAAACAAACCATGCTGTGCTGCGCTGTGTGAGGCTACGCTCTGTTTAAAAACGCAGCAGTCTCGAGCGAGGCGCGCTACCCGCCGTGCTGAGCCGCGCTGTGTCGAGCCGTGCTAGGTTTTTCAAACATGGAGCACGCTACTTGCCTCTCCATCGCCCTCAGACGTCTCACTCACTCTCGTACTCCTATCTCTCGTTCTCAGCTCGATGTTGATTAGCTAAGCAAAGCGCAGCACAGCTTGATGTTGATTGTTAAAAAAACGTAGCTTAAGAAACACAGCACAGCACAGCGCAGTACAGCGCAGCATAGCTCGATGTTGATTTGTCACCCTAACAGATGCATTCGTCACAGGTGATGAACAGCACTACGCCCGTCAACCTGAGACATACAGTTGTTAAGTCTCATGTGCCTGTAATTTTACTGGCTCTCAAGGACTGCAGCCGGAACAATGTATGGTGCTTTACGTCAGATTTTCTACTTGAGCGTGGTAGCTAGTCAGGAGGGCATTCGCAAAATGCCCTTCCACCATGCGTTGAAGCTTAAGCCGGCGGCGAGGATCGAACCATGTACTTGAGGCACCGCAGTCCATAGCTATAACCGCTCGGCTATCATTGCTGCTGAAATTTTAATTCCATTGAAGTAGATAGGTTAAGAAAGCTCTAGTATTGAATAACTTGGAATTTTATTCATGGAAAAGTTTATGATGCCATGCCATCGTAATTATAACAGTAGACCTATAGTTAGGGTATGTACGATTGGAACGGAATCATTTTAAATCCATATACTAGAATAAATTGTACTTTTAATACCTTTGAAGTCGATAGATTAATTAGGCACCAGACTACAATATTTTATCTATTCACACATACACATCTAACACTTACATACCTATACACACTCTTTAATAACTACACAGTTAACTACAAATAATGCAGTCTTTATACATAATGATGAGTAACTTTAACTTTTTGGTATACTTTGCGCGATCTTTTTATTACGTTCAGTGAGCGTTGCAAGCACTTTTGAACTAAATTTCATAGATTGTTTAATGGGAGAACTAGCCCTCATGACACAGGGAATCCTAGTATGAGGGTTAGTGCTCATTATAATAACAATACACCAACTAATATTGTGTAAACTTATCTTTATTATAAAAATATATGGCATATATCTAAACTTTAAGCAATGCAGCAAAGAGAAACTGGTCTCTATGACCAGTTTCTCTTCTCATTTGGATGACGTAAGCACGCACCCGATACCAGATATCGTCCTTGGCAATCGTGAGAACAAGTTCTGCGTTTACGACTGATGGATGACTAACATGTAGGTTTAGAATATAACTCTTAAAATATTTGGCCATTATTCTATCACATTTTTTTTTCCCAACAAACTAGCTAATCGTGCATACTTGATCCCATATATCAATAAAAACAGCAATTTCTTGAAGATATATAAATGTCCCTGTTATTATTGGCTTATCTTTAAAGTATACGTGGGTGTATAGAATCTTTCATTGAAATTTTAGGAAATCCTTGTTAGGCAGCGTATGAATGCCAATGTGATAAGTAGTTTCCTGTTCAAAATGTATTAAAAACGAGGTCCGAAGCATTCAGTTTTAAATCTGGAATTCCCAAAAGTTATATAACACGTCAGCTACCCATTCATCTCTTCAGTCTTCATGTAACTTTCAAATCTAACGGTTGTCTTAAAAATCACTTAGTATTTTATTAGTAGAAGAAGGTGCAAGACCAAAGACTCGTAATATAATGCTTATAAGTTCATTCCATATTTAATAATGACAAATATTTTAAAGAAACATTAAATTAATATTTTAGAAAAACACTTAACAAAAAACACCTAGTGACAATACCGTAAAATTTTCCTGTTAAGCCAACATGATGTCATAATCTCCACCGTAGCAAAATCATAAGAATTATCGACGCTTTTCTATTCTACACGAAGCTGCTTGTAGAAGTGAAACCTTATGTAATATATAATATTTCATGTTTTTCACAAATTTAATTAGTGGGCTGGAGCATTTGGACTGCCTATGAGTCTGTGATGAGTTATTTATAGGTTATCTAAATGCTTTTATTGTAGTAGCCGTAGTATATACAGTTCGACCAACTTATCTGTTCAGGCGGCAGAAAAAAGAACTACAAAATTCCCTCAAATTGTGACAGTTTGTAGTTGATTTCCTTGACCAATAGCGCCCTCGAGAACTGCACAGTTAAGTTGGTGGTACTATAGTTTGTAGTATTTTGTTAAATAAAGGCATACCACCATAAAAATCGGGTGTCTCTTTTCTTTTCTGAATGGTTTATATTGTAAGGAGCAGGACAGACATACATAGTCGTTTAGTCGTTTTGCTCTCAGGACACGTGGTGAGATCCATGTGCTAAACACTTTGACCGAGTCAAGGGCAAATCCTAAACCGGACAGATATGTTTGATAAGGACTTGTTTGCTAATGCTTGTCAGCTGGCACACAAGGTCGGCGCGTCTGATGTTATATACATGTCATTTTCAAAATGGTCAAAATGACCTTGTCTCGATTACTGAGGCAAAAATATATTGTACTAGCGACCCGCACCGGCTTCGCACGGGCACAGCCTGGACATTCGACTCATTCTCTATACAAAAGCCGCGTTCTAACGACCTATTACACAGACACTACACAAACGTTGTTTTTGTACGTCCTTTTTTTTTTTTTTTATTATATGTTATTGTGATGGAACAAGCGCGAGGCCCACCTGATGTTAAGCGGTATCCTCTGCCTATAACAGATGCATTTCATCAAGTGACGAACTGCACTGCGCCCATCACCTTGAGACATACCTGTTAAGTCTCATTTTGCCTGTTATTTCACTGGCTCTCAAGGACTGCTGCCGGAACACACCGTTAGGTGCTTGGCGACAGATTTTCTACTTGAGGGTGGTCGCTAGCCAGGCGGGCATTCGCAAAATGCCCTTCCACCATGCGGTGAATCTCAAGCTCTGGGCGGGATTCGAACCATGGACATGCTGCGCGGCAGTCCATAGCCAATGGCACTGAGCCATCACTGCTGCTGCTTCGTAGTATTATTATATGTTCTATAGCACGGGTACAATGCTGATACTAAATATACTACAGAATGTCTTTATATACAACGTTCACAGTGTTTGTTTTCATTAGACAATACAAAAATGTTTTCTTTAGAGGCAACACATGACATCACATTAGAGACTAAAATTATCAGTGTTTCATATACAAACCTTCCTCTTGAATCGTTCTACCTATTTAAAAAACCGCATCAAAATCCGTTGCGTAGCCGTAACGATCTAAGCATACATAGAGACAGACAGACATCGGGACGGGACTTTGTTTTATAATGTAGTGACACGTACCATAGGAAAGATTTGAGTTATGACGCCATGTCATGTTAGCTCAATTGGTTAGAGCATACCCCAGCTAAAGGGGTGGATGGACGCGGGTTCGAATCCCGCACCTGACTTAAATTTTTCCTATCGTATATTTGTAATTTTGTAATATTTTTAAGATCTTTACTTGTATTCAGCAAATAAACTATTATATAACGTAGATGTTAAATATAATCGCTGCGGTAGACAAAATATAATTAATACGCACATAAAATGTGGAGGCGTTCCTTCTTTCGTGAAAGGTCTATAGTTACTTAATTTAGGTAGGTAGGTAATTTGTACCGCATGACTACAACTCGTTAAATCCATCTTAACGAGCCCTTCAAGGTTTTCACCAAATTTTCATACATTCAATCAATTAAATGTGGTACAACCGCATGGTTCTGTTTGTTAACAATTTAAATAATTATTCAATATCCATATCGAGTGCGTGTCCAATTAGCGGACGATTGTTTTTGTAGGGCAAAACTAATTAAATTATGGTTATGATTTTATTGCTTAATCAGTTAACCATCGACACTTATATTGAAGAGATACTTGGTCTAACCCGGTTTTAATAAGGAATGAATCTAAAATGGCCCCGAAACTCATTTCTTCTCACTTGCACACGATTGCTGTCAATAGGTGCAAGTGAGAGGTACTGATTTTCGCCGCCATCTTATATTCTTTCTATATTAAACGCGGTTATACATATATTACCTTAGTATACCCTCTGGAATGGACATGACAACTTATATGTCCATTAATTAAATAAATAAAAAATACTATCTTCTGTCCGTGGCTTCAACTTTAAATATCGTCATATCACGAGCCACTGTTTATGGCACTGGCTTCATCATCATCATCAGCCGGAAGACGTCCACTGTTGAACAAATGCCTCCCCCATAGATCGCCACAAAGAACGGTTATTAGCTGCTTGTAACCATTGACTACTCGCGACTTTTACGATGTAATCAGTGTTCAGCCCCGTAAAAAAGATCAGCAGTAAAAAAAAAAATTACAGGTTTATCTTAGTAAGAAATTGCTAATTCAAAATAAATAACACGAGCCAATCTCATCTCATTGTCATCTTCACATAATAAAGTTATAGAAAATTAGAAGCAAAACAAATGATAATGTAAATCTATATATATATATATATATATATATATATATATATATATATATATATATTATAAACTTGTCTCAAAACAGAACCATTGCTACTACCATGGTAGTTACTACCTTTTAATATTCTCACTTTATAGACACATATGTTAGAATACTTTTTTGTCGCTGATAGGTAAGCCTTTGTCCACAATCTCACCTGATGGTAAGTAACGATGTGGTCGAAGGTGCTAACAGTCTTAACCTACAGCTACTGGCTCAGGTTACAGGCTGGTTGACAGGTTTTCTACTTGATGGTGGTCGCTAGCCAATGCCACTGAGCCATCACTGTACTGTAAGAGCCGACTCGTCCTCTGCTGAGCACAGCTTCCCCAATTAAGGGGGTATTTGCCATAATCCCCACGCTTGGCAGGCGGCTTGGGGATCGCAGTGTAAGATAGCAGTTTTTCAGAAGGTGCTCCTGCCCACCTTCCAGTAGAACTATTCCCTTAGTCGCCTCTTACGACACCCACGGGATGATATGGAGAGGTGCAATTCTAACCCGGCACCCCACGAGCCATCACTACTTCGATATATTTGCTTATTTTATATGCAAGATCATTGTTTCAATTCCCGGTTAGTTTTGACTAGAAATTTTAATATCAGCTTTTATTTATTTGGTGCTATACTTCTAGCCTGAACTACATCTTCAGCCACATCTTACTTTAGGTAAGGTAGTGGTCAAGGCTAGCCTATAACCTATAAATTCTTATTTACAGAGTCTACTTCCTATTACACAGCTTCTAGTTTGAGACAAACACACATTTTTTCGGCACCTACGCACTGGCTCACCTTGTTTAGTAACGATTTTCGCACGGATCAGATGATCGGTGATTTTCTTTAGTTTTTTTTGTACAGCTTTTTGTCATAGGTATATCACCACCACAGGATTCACAGACTTCATACTTAAGGAATAAAGTTGATAATTGTGTATCAATAGAAGACCGATACAATTGATGTTTTTGTTTGTTTAAATGCCGATAAGCATGAATGGTGTGTCTAATTATGGTATTGTAAGAGCTTTTATTGTTTTATCTATGATGTCCAAATGATTAGTTTCTCTGTAACATACAATAAGTAGTACTCTACTGTACGTAGACGAGTTCTACGAGTGAGTGGGCCATCGACTTCGTGAATCTTTCCTATCGTTCTTTAACCATCGTATTGGGATTTGTAGTTCAACGTAAGTTTTACTATAGATGTCTCTCCATCCCAATACGATGGTTAAAGAACGATAGGAAATATTTGGGTTATGACGTCATGTCATGTTAGCTCAATTGGTTAGAGCATGCCCCAGCTAAAGGGGTGGATGGACGCGGGTTCGAATCCCGCGCATGACTTAAATTTTTCCTATCGTATATTTGTGATTTTGTAATGTAATCCGCATAGCTGGCGTTATTGAAAACATAACAATATTAAAATAAGACATCATGAATGTCATCACTGATAAGCCGTCACTGTCTGTAGTTCTAATATTTAAATCTACGAATAAATAATAATTTATAATTTATTAAACCCACTAGCTTTCATTAAATTATGTGACGAGTTGTTTCTGTCAGAGGTTTATGTCTGTCAGAAGGGTGTGCGTTTGTCACCTCCGAAGCCGAAATGGATTTTATGGGTACACATCATTGAACTTATAAAAAAGGGTCACTTGTGCTATCAAGATGAATCTAACGATATCTCATACATTGAAATCGGTTAGCCGTTTAGAAGTAATCGTGGAATAAAGAAACTCACAAACATAGATACCTACTTATATACATCAACGCTGAAAACATAACAATCCTGGTTTTGGGCAGTCGTGTAAAAACTTTACTAAGAGTATCGTCTGCACGTGGTTTCACTACAGCGTTGAATATCGTCATATCGCGAGCAATTGCTTAGACTTACAATTTAGGTATTATATTTATATATAGGTGTATGAGAACTTTGGTATCTAAATAATTATACCGGATTTCATCGAAAACTGTTCAGCCTATTAACGAAGATCTGCGGTAAAAAAATGTTGATGTCTATTTTTTTTATGTGATTGTGACGTAACAAACACGAGGCCCACATGATTTTAAGTGGATTAACCTCTGCCTATAACAGATGCATATCATCATGTGACGAATTGCACTGCGCCTGTAACACTGACACAGTTGCAAAGTCTCATGTGCCTGTAATTTCTGATGTCAATAAACATGATGAAAATGAGTCTATCCTCGAACATGGCAATGTCGATGTCTCCTGATTGACTCTCAGTAGTGTGTCCACTAAATGCTTGGCTTCCTGTCGTTATCATTCATTAAAACCTATCATATACACTGGAAGTGTAGCTGTGCGCATTATATGCTTGTGTTAAATTCTCCACATTATATTGTCGTGATATTGGAGCGTACCCTAACTTCCTTTTTTACCGACTTAAAAAATGGAGCAGGTACTCAATCCGACTGTTAAGTAGCAAGAGTCACTAAAAAGGGGGAAAAAAATCGATAATTTTTATTTTAACAAAAAATGGAACCGACTTCAACAAGTTATTTCATACATTTGAGTGTTGTAGTCGGTTCCATTTTTTGTTAACATTTTTTTTGTGTATGTCGATGGTATGCTTAGTACTTTTTATCCCGATTTATTTAGAGCGCTATATCCTAACCTAAGTCCACGTGGCCATCGCTACTAATATTACATATATAAATTCTATACGTATGCATGTTGGCATGCCAATGAGGAAAATGAAGACAGTTCTTTTGCCTTACAATAAATAAACTAAATAATAAAAAACAAACCATTGTAATATATTGTTCTTTAATTAAATTATTATGTTTATTGCTTGATCTTCTTCTACCTATTTTATTTAAGTAAAATCTACGAATTAATATGTAAAAAAGTGTAATTTTAAATACAGTAACCGCTTTGATTTCGGACTCATCAAGTTCACATGTAACAAAACAAGATAATGAATAGAAGTCAATATAACAACAAATATTTTTAAAATATTTTATGAAACTCCAAATTAATATTTCAATAAAACACTTTCAAAATATAAAATTGTATCTAGTGACAATACCGCCTAATTTTCCTGTTAAGCCGACGTGACGACACAAACGCCACGCAGCCAAACCGGAAGAATTTTCGACGCGTTTCGCTTCTACACGAAGCATCCTCAGGAGGTCTTGACTCTACGAGCGCACGATCAAGACAAAACAAGCCCAATCTTTCGACTTCAATTGGATTTGTTAATTGATTTGGCCCTTAGAAATAATCGTCTCAGGTCGGTATGGTAATGTTGTTGCGCCGCACGGTATACTTTTTAAACCACGCCCGCCGCGGTAATGTTTGCATTCTGCTGTTTATGAGCTTGACTTACATTTCTTTACATATTAATGACTATAGACAATCGATAATGATATCATCGCTATTCATTCGCAGTCGCTATTAGTATATTACTGTTGCTATATATTTATTCGATAATATAATTTATTTTGTCTGACTGCCATATATTTATGGCATTATTTTTTTATGCTTGATAGGTTAGCCTTTGACCACTATCTCACCTGATAGTAAGTGATGATGTGGTCGAAGATGTAGTCAGACTAACCTAGAATTACTGGCTCCAGTATAGCTGCCGGAACACACTGTCAGGTGTTTGGCGACAGATTTTCTACTTGAGGGTGGTAGCTAGCCAGGCGGGCATTCGCAAATTGCCCTACCACCATGCTATAAAGACTGCCATCCTAAGATAACAACCAGGACCGACGGCTTAACGTGCCCTCCGAAGCACGGAAGCGCTCAGTAGGAATGTCACTAGCGGTCACCCATCCAACTCATGACCGCGGGCGACATTGTTTAACTTTGCTGATTGGTTAAGAACAGCTAAGTAAACTTCGCTACGAGTGCTACGTACGCCGAATAAAAATGTCGAAAATAATTTTTCGTTGCATGTGGCATTACTACTGCTTCCGTGCTTCGGAGGGCATGCTAAGCCGTCATTCTCGGTTGTTGTCCTAGGATGGCAGTTGTTACAGCATGGTGGTAGGCATTTTTCGAATGCACGCCTGCCAAGCTGCCACCCTCAAGTAGAAAAATCAGTCGCCAAGCACCCAACGGTGTATTCCGGCAGCTGTCCTAGAAAGCTAGCAATTCAGGCTTGCATAACATCTTCGACCACATCATCACTTACCATCAGGTGAGATAACAAAGGACGGCCTTTCAGACATAAAAAAAAATCCTTGAAGCACCCACGATCATGAAGCTTCTTGACACAAGTTTTTCTCTTGTTTACAGGAGGATGAAAAGGTGGTAGAACTGGTCGCCAAATACGGACCGAAGAAATGGACGCTGATCGCGCGGCATCTGAAAGGAAGGATAGGAAAACAATGCAGGTACTGTATTATAGATGTTATTTTACTAAGTTATAGTAAAAATGGCCATGGGTGTCGTAGAGGCGACTAAGGGTAAACTACCTTAAGGTAGGCAGCAGCGCTTTCTGAAGAATCTCTATCTTATATTGCGCTTCCCAAGACGCCTCCCAAGCGTGGTTTATAACAAAACTACCCTTGAAGGAGGAGGCTGTGTGTGACAAACTGGCCAAGTGCAGGACCTGCAGGTCAGCGCTTGCCGACCGGAATTTTATTATTTGATGTTGTATATCATATTATGAACTATAATATAATACTATATTCTAGGTTTGACGTTTGTATGTATTACCGTCTTTAACATAGAGCAAAAAAAATCGATCAAGTGCGAGTCGGACTCGCGCACTAAGGGTTCCGTATCATTAGACACTATTATCTATTCAACATTAGACTTTAATTTATTTTTACTTTTATTTTTGCGTTCGAGTCCGACTCGCACTTGACCGATTTTTGTTTTGTTGTTACAGCGGCAACAGAAACATTATCTGTAAAAATTTCAACTGTCTAGCTATCGTGGTTCATGAGATATAGCCCGGTGACAGACACACAGACAGACGGATAGTGCATTCGTAGTCACGTTTTTTACCTTTGGGTACGGAACCCTAAAAACGTTAAAAACGTGTTTTAAGTTCGGTGCGTTCCGGCAGCTATCATTGAGATCCAGTCATTCTAGGTTACTCTGCTATATTTACTGTATCAACCATACTGTCCACTGCTGAACACAGTCTCCACCATTAAAGGGGGATTTGCTATAACGCTTGCCAAGCGTGGGGATTACCCCACGCTTGGCAGGCGTCTTGGGATCGCAGTTTAATATTCAGTTCCTCAGAAAGCGCTGTGTGTGCACCTTCCAGAATTTTACTTTTAGTCGCCTCTTGCGACACCCATAGGTCGTGCTGGGGGGGTAATTTTCTAGCCCGGCACCCCACGGAGTATACCCCGTACTTATATACTTATGTACATAGAATAGCAGGCAAAACCTAGCCTATCAACTATAAACATTTCACTATACCATAAAACTTTCTTCTTTATTTCTAAATATAATTACAAGCACTATCGCGTGCTAAGCGAAATATATTTTAACGAATTATTGGAGTACAAAATTTTATGCCCAAGGCGGGAATCGAACCCGCGTCCTCCGATATCGCGTTGGATGCCTAAACCCCCTCGGCCACTTGGACACAACCAAGTGTCACAACCTTGTGTTTGTTAAAACTTTCTTCTTGTACTAGCTCGCTTATACTGAATTGTAATGTTCCACCATTTTTTATATAATTTCAGAGAGCGATGGCACAACCATTTGAACCCTTCGATAAAGAAGACCGCGTGGACGGAACAGGAGGATCGGGTGATATACCAGGCGCACAAAACTTTAGGGAACCAGTGGGCGAAAATCGCGAAGTTATTGCCCGGCAGGTCAGTATTTTTACTTTATTCGGGATCGATTATTAGAGTTTAAACCTTATTAATATCGTAACAAATGTTTTTTTTTTGTTATTGTGATGGAACAAGCTCGAGGCCCGTCTGATGTTAAGCGGACTAACCTCTGCCTATAACAGATGCATTTCATCACAAGTCACGAATCACACTTCGCCCGTCACCTTGAGACATAGTTGTTAAGTCTCATGTGCCTGTAGTTTCACTGGCTCTCGAGGACTGCTGCCGGAACACACCGTTAGGTGCTTGGCGACAGATTTTCTACTTGAGGTTGGTAGCTAGTCAGGCTGGCAACCGCAAAATGTGTTTCCACCATGCGGTGAAGCTCAAGCCGGCGGCGGTGGAGATCGGACAAGGGACCTGCGGCACGGCAGTCCATAGCTATTACCGCTGGGCCATAATTGCTTCATTTAAAACCTATGAATAACTATGTAAAGAAATGTAAGTCAAGCTCAAAAACAGCAGAACGGAAATCTTACCGCAGCGAGGTTTAAAAACTGTACCGTGCGGAGCAACAACCTTCACGCAACCAATCGGATACGATCATTTCTAAGCGCCAAATCAATCAACCATTCCAATTGAATTTGGAAGATAGTGCGTGTTATGTTAATTGTGAAGTTGATGAGTCCGAAATCAAAGCGGTAACTGTGTGGGAGTTACACTTCTTTACATATTTATTCGTACTTTAAAACTTAATAATAAGACAGACATGTTTTTGTTGCATTAACACACATACATTATTAAAAATGAATTAGATGAATGATAGAAAGTTATAAATGTAGAAAATACAAACAGGTAGTTAGCTATACCATGAATAATTGTGAATTGTGATATATGCATGGTGGTGGGGCATTTTGCGAATGCCCGCCTGGCTAGCTAAAATCTGTCGCCAAGCACCTAACGGTGTGTTCCGGTAGCTGTCCTTGAGAGCTAGTACTTCAAGGTTAGCCTGAACAACTGCTTCGACCACATCATCACTTACCATCAGGAGATATATTAGTCATAGGTCAAAGGCTAACCTAACAGACATAAAAAAAAAAAAAGAATTGCTTAATAGAAAGTTAAAAATGTAGAAATTACAAACAGCTATGCGATGAATAATTGTGATATAAAGAATGAAATGGAAGAAGAAAATATTCTGAAACAAACTAAACAGTAAATAAACCAAAGTAAATACACATCATACTTTGGTTTATGTACTTTGTAGTTTGTTTTAGTATATTTTCTTCTTGAAATCAGTTTTTTTGATAAAATTTTCACTTTATTTTCTTTTAATCACAATTATTCATCGCATAGCCGTTTGTAATTTCTATATTTTAACTTTCTATTAAGCAATTTTTTTTTATGTCTGTTAGGTATGTGTAAGCCTCGTTTGTAAACTACATCTTAGTGTGGGTGTGTCAACGTGAATGTTATATACAATAATACAATAAAATGTAAAACATACTTATTACAATAAAATGTAAAATATACTTGGGTAGGCAGCAGTACTGCCATACTCAAAATATGCAGGATTATTGGTAAAATGCTAACAACCTCTTAGGATTGACTTCTGCTAGTCCTAACAAACAGTTTGAGATAAAAAAAAATTTTTTTGAAGGTTTTTAAACCATTTTTTTTATTTTTACAATATATGGTCATATAATTAAATATAATCAAATTAAATATAATAAAATTAAATATAATCAAATAACCCGCCCCTCACTGTACCTGGCGCAAAGGTGCCCATAATGCTGGCATTTTTTTTTTGGTTTGTTTATTTCCTCGGACTTATTCGCTCATAAACAAAGCATCATAAAAAAAAAAAACTTCTCAAAATGTTTCTTAGGACTAGCAGAAGTCAACCCTAGAGGTTGTTAGCAATTTACCAATAACCCTGTATACAGGGGCGAGCAGCACTTATAACATTAAACGATATCTAGATGTTAAATATTATTATTTTATTATTTCCAGGACCGACAACGCAATAAAAAACCACTGGAACTCTACAATGCGTCGGAAATACGAGCCGGATCTGCTGGAGTCGTTCGAGAGCCTCCGTCGGAAGCAAACACGGGTAAAGCCGCGCGCGTTCGACTGTACATACGAACAGGAGAAAGTGCAAGTCGCTTATAACGACGTTAGTGGTTTGCTTTCACGCTTTTTATGTTGTTTTCTTGTTGGATTGTGTCAGTTTTCTTATCGAAACGTTTAATCAGAAAAAAACCGGCAATGTGCAAGTTGGTCTTTGCCAATTCAAGCTATGAGTTTTAAAACCGTCTATTAAAGGAAAAATATACAGTTTTTTAGAAGCAATGATAGCCAAGCGGTCATAGCTTATGAAGTGCCGTGGCACAGCCCCATGCTTGGATCTCCTCAATTGGTTTGAGGTTCCATATGGTGAAAGGGCATTTTGTAACACCTGGCTGTATACTATGTAGAAGCGCTCGTAGCGAAGTTTACTTAGCTGTTCTCAACCGATCAGCAAAGTTAAGCAACGTCGCGCGCGGTCATGAGTTGGATGGGTAACCGCTAGTGACATTACTACTGAGCGTTTCCGTGCTTCGGAGGGCACGTTAAGCCGTCGGTCCCGGTTGTTGTCTTAGGATGACAGTCGTTATAGCATGGTGGTAGGGCATTTTGCGCATGCCCGCCTGGCTAGCTACCACCCTCAAGTAGAAAATCTGTCGCCAAGCACCTAACGGTGTGTTCCGGCAGCTGTCCTTGAGAGCCAGTACTTCTAGGTTAGCCTGAACAACATCTTCGACCACATCATCACTTACCATCAGGTGAGATAGTGTTCAAAGGCTAACATATCATGCATAAAAAAAAAAAAAACTACGAATCGCTATATAACTGACCGAGTGAATCCGAAGGGCGAGCGAAACGTCTCCGTTTCAGCTTCGGCAAAATTGCTTTCGTATGACAGTCCGGATTTTCGGTTGATCTACTTACTCTACAGGTCGCATTCCTCAACCGACTCATGAAATATTGTAAGCAGATTTGATTTATATATGGATCTTTTTTGACGTTTCAGTCATTTTATCTAAACCGTGGAGAAATAGGGGTTTAAACGTAAAAAAAAAATCAGTCGTGAGATCTTCAGCTCATATAGCCACTAGTCCATGACCAGTAATATGTCCAGATATTGAGAATGACCTTACAATCACTCTTTAATACTTCAGAAAAGGGAGCAGGAAATATGAGACAAACACCCTGAGGGGTTTGTCTTGAAGGGGGAGTGTGGCGATTTTCAATATTCTCAAGTTTGGCTGAATTGAAAAAAAATTTAAGACTCCTTACAAAAAACCTAGTATGCCAACACTTTCTCATGTAAAGTCCAAAAGAAACCTGACACAATTCAAAATAGTCTAAAGCTAGATATGACACTTAATGTAATTAATACTTATAATCGTTACTTAACTTTATTAAACGTCTTTAAGGCTAGTGTCTTCAGAACGCTTTCCACACAAACCTGGTTTCGTCATATTTTAAATAACCAGTGTTCAAAATCGTTCAAATTGTGCATGCATGTCCTTAAGTCAAATCTATATTTCTGGTATGTCAGATTCCCTGAAAATGTGTTATTTTAAAATTATTTTCAAAACTAGTAGTGTATGGGAGTTCTTATTTTCACATTAAAACATAAAATAAATAATAAAACGAAAAACTAGAATATATGTCTTTGAGTCTAAAATAATGCATATATTTTAGGCTCAAAGACATGCATGAAAAATTTCAATGAGTTCGAACACTTGGTATTTAAAATAGGACGGAACCATGTTTGTATCGCTTTCGATACAAACATGGTTCTTTACCTACGAAGGCTAGCCTTTATGACTGCCCACGGCTCTGTGAACCGCTCGTAGCGTTGCTTGCTTAGTCGTTCTTAGACGATCAACTAAGTTAAGAAATGTCATCACTTAACATCAGGTGAGATATTGGTGAAAGACTAACCTACCAGCTATTAATTTAAGAAAAAAAGATTGCATTACCTTGCCAAATGACGTTTATTAAAAGTTAAGCAACGATTACATGTTGGGGAACTCCCTTATCTTTGCTTTGTTTGTATAGGCTAGTATGTCCACTACAGAATATAGATCTTTGACTTGGCCTTATTGAAATTAAAATAATTACATTGTCATATCTAAGCTTTAGGTTATATATATATATGGATCAGAAATGGAAATAATTGTAAATATTGTTTTTTTTTTTTTTGCATCAGTGGCATCTTTCATTTTAGGCAATGTGCTCAGAATATATAAAGTTTTGTAAAATAATAATTCTTTCTGATCCATGTTATTATCTTATTGGTTCTTTTGTTTGTTTAATATTTCCTTTGCGGCAATGTTTTTGTTGTTTGAGTTATTAAGTCTATGCTCTATGTCAAAATTAGACTATTTTGTTTTTACTCATATTTGTAGCCTTAACACAATCACACCAATAATATTACAATATTTACACCAATAATATTACAATATTTACATCAATAATATTACAATTACGCCAATAATATTACAATAATATAATAAGTTTATAACGTTTTAATAAACTAGTAACATTTTATTTGTTAGCACTGTATATTATTGCACATTTAATCACTTTCTTTGTATAAAATTTGCATGGTGGGAAAATAACTGCACAGTTCCAAGTAACATACATATTTTTAATTTGTAATACTTGTTTTTCTTGTTACTTGTTTTTTTGTAATATTTGTTTTTCATTAACTACTGTACATTATACTTACCAACCGTACTTACTAAAATTAACAAATAAACAGTTTTGGGCTTCATAATCAACCCTGTGGGGTGCCGGGTTAGGATGTCACCCCCCCATTCTACCTGGGTGTCGTAAGAATCGACTAAAGGTAAAATACCTGAAGGCAGCAGCGCCTTCTGCGGAACTGATATCTTTAAATACGATCCCCAAGACGCCTGCCAAGCGTGGGGATTATGGCAAACCCTCTTAATGGGGGAGACTGTGTTCAGCAGTGGACAATGCGGCTGATACAGTATAACCTTGTAAAGGTCTGTGAAATACTCTTATATGTATGTATACAAAAATATTAAATAACTTGTAATTTATATGCGTCTGTAAATTATGTTATTGTATGACATCAAGCTTCTTGCGGCTACTCTGTAAGGCAGAAAAATATAAATTAGTTAAATTACTATCACAATTAAAAAAAAAAATAGTCCAACAGCTTATGCAAGTTAAAAAAAAAGTTTATCTTTGCAATCGTTTCATATATCCACATTTGTGTAGCAGTGATGGCCCAGTGGCATTGGCTGTGGCTTGCCGCGCAGCAGGTCCATAATTTGAATCCCGTTCCGGGTTTGAGATTCACCACATGGTGGTAGGGTATTTTCTAGCTCAACCCTCGCCAAGCTCAATCTATCGCCAAGCACCTAACGGGGTGTTCTGGCAGTTGCATTTAAAGCCAGTAATTCTGGATTAAACCTCTTAACACCTTCGACCACGTTATCACTTACCATCTGGTGAGATTGTCAAAGGCTTACTTATCAGTGATTTAAAAAGTCGTGCTTTGGTAACTGTCCCAAAAGCTGTAATGGAATTCGGATATTCTTAATGACACTGGCAAAATATTACAAATATACGATAGGAAAAATTAAAGTCATGTGCGGGATTCGGATCCGTATATTTGTAATTTTGTAATGTAATCCGCATAGCAGGCGTTATTGCAAACATAACAATATTAAAATGGCAAAATATGTTAACGAAGTTTTGTAGTTTCTTCAGAAAAAATGTTTCCATCAAAAACATTCTATACTAGCCTGCCAATTTATACCATCACTTACTGATTGGGGTCAAATCAAAATCAAAATCCCTTATTCTATGATGATCTTATGAAGCCACGCGTACACTGAGAAAAATCTAAAGTCAAAAGCGCCCTATTGACGGCCAATTTATATGGTATAAGGCGAAAAACCGACCAAACGTAAATACGTACAAAAACGCCTTCCAACTAGAAGGCGTTAAACGAGGTCAGTGAAGGCGAATGTTTCTTTTCGTCTTCATTTAAGGTGTATTTTGTGGTCTTTCTTAAATATTGACTTTTCGATGAGGCTGATTAAGTCGTACGTTATAGTGATAATCGCCGTATAAGTAAGGTATATTTTATGGTCAATATTGCAATTATTATCGTATAACAAGCTCAATTCTGAAAATACTTTACGGAAGGCGTTTTTGACGGTTGTGTTTATTATAAAACATGGTACATTTTTATTGATTGGTGAAAATCATCTTAAGAGTTGTGAATTCATCTTACGTATTTACAATTCAACGATAAAAGGTCAAATTTGATTTAAGCCTTTAAGTCGTTTTTCTCAGTGTAGCAGCTAACAGTCTATTTTTTCAGGCGCCTACACCAATATGGTCGGATCCGTTCAACGAATCCACCCAATCCAACTCGTCAAACACAAGCCAACCTTCGAAGCATGTCATTCAATGCAGACAAATGCTGAGGAATCAACTGACGTCATTGCAAAGGGCTGAAAACTCGCCCAATAGGAATGGTTTAGTTGCAGCTGATGTGGAGATATTGGACTCTTCGTTCAAGTGAGTAACATTTTTATTGGATTATTTGAAATCCCCGTGAGGTGCCGGGTTAGATTTGAACCACATATCTTCCCGTGGGTGTCGACTAAGGGAAAAATACTAGAAGGGCAGCAGCGCCTTCTAAATAACTGCCATCTTACACTGCAATCCCCAGCCGACTGCCAAGCGTGGGGATTGTGGCAAATACCCCCTTAATAGGGGAGGCTGCGTTCAGCAGTGCACGATCCAGCTGATACAGTATTTAAATTTCGAAGCATTTTTATCGTAGCTTAATTAGGGAGTCGTTCGGAAATCACTCGGTATTTTTTTTATGTTATTGTTATGGAACAAACTCGAGGCCCACCTGATGTTAAGCGGACTAATTTCTGCCTATAACAGATGCATTTCATCTTAAGTGACGAATTGCACTACGCCCGTCACCTAGAGACATAGTTGTTAAGTCTCAGTGCCTGTAATTTCACTGGCTCTCAAGGACTACTGCTGGAGCACACCGTTAGGTGCTTGGCGACAGATTTTCTAGTTGAGGGTGGTAGCTAGCCAGGCGGGCAACCGCAAAATGCCCTTCCACCATGCGGTGAAGCTCAAGCCCGCGGCGGGATTCGAACCATGGATCTGCGGCACGTCCATAGTCAATGCCACTGAGCCATCACTGCTTCAAAATGTTATTGAATGTTGTTGCTTCAAATGAATGTTAAAGTTACCCAAGTACTGTCCAGGCGAACTTTTACATTCACTCGAGGTCGTTCGAAAAACAAATAAAAGTTCATTTGCCAGTTGAATATGTGTTACCCTATGCAAAACATGGTGAGGATTTTTCACCTGTTAGGTTGATGGTAGTCAGTTGTCATTTGACAGTCCATATATTACACATTTTTTAGGAGTACGCTTATGCATGAAAGGATTGATGAGTCTAGATGAAGCGAAAGAGTGTAAGGTATGTAAGGATCGTAGCAAGAAATCTGTGGTCTTTGCCTACCCATACGGGAAAGAGGCGTGATTTTATGTATGTATAAGATTCCTCCCGGAACGACGAACAGACAGACAAACAAGGAAGTGACATAATAAAAACGTATAAAAACATGAGTAAAGTACTTGAAGCAATGATGGCCGAGCGGTAATAGCTATGGACTGCCGCGCCGCAGTACCCTGGTTCGATCCCCACCACCGGCTTGAGCTTGCCCGCATGGTGGAAGGGCATTTTGCGATTGCCCGCCTGAATACAGTGTAACGTTAACATGATAGTAGTTGGAGCACATAACTCGATGAAATTAACAAATTATTTATTCTGCATTGGATTACCTTTATTTTGAATAAACAAAATGTGTTTAAATTTTGTTTAAGTCACGTGATCTCGAACGGAAGTAAAGGCGGAAATGATGTCATAAGGCCAAAAACAAAGCCACAGAATAGGTAATAGTAATCATGAGAGTTTGCTTCCAAAAGTTTTGACAGTGACAATTGACATTAGTAATTGCTAATAGCAAGCAACCTACAAAATGTCGCATCACTATCGATTTACTACTTAGGCCCCTATTTCACTATCAATCCATTGGATCCCATATATTTAATAGTGTAATACGTACATTTGACTCTTTTATCTTTGATCATATTTCGCCGTAAGATTTGATCAAAGATCAGCATAGATAATAAAACCCAAACTCGGAACAAGAATCTATGGAAACATTTTGCAATTATTACTCATAGTAATACAACCACTTTAAACAGTTGGAAAAGCTTATGTTTATCATTATATTTATTCCGATGTCACTGCACGCCATTGTCTCGATCACTTGAAAGTGTTTACATTTCGGGATTACAAAAATGTTCAATAAAATAGTTAATTTGAACCGATTAAAGTTGTTTAATTACCATGTATGAAAAATAATTGATAATGCTGCCACTCATGTATCCGTGCTTCAAACTGTGTTGGTTCTGTGATTGTTTTATTCAGTCTACATACACCCCTACACTATGGTACTCGTTCTGCCGAACAACCTGTATAATCGATTACGCACGACAAAAAGCAATAACAAGCAAGCAAAACGTATTACATTTCAGCACTATTTGTTTTTGCCCTAGTGACGTCATAAGCATACAGGCCGCCATTGAATGATGTATTAGCGCCAATTTTAAAAGTTGATATAAAAGATGGATATCTAGTATTCCAGGACTCCTAAAAAAAAAATTTAAAATGCTAGGTGTATATTTCAGTGTTCTAAATAATTTAACATAGGTACTTTAAAAAAACAAGTCAACAACCCTATTACAGGAACATGAGACTTTACAACTATGTCTCAAGGTGACGGGCGCAATGCAATTCGTGACTTGTGATGAAATGCATCTGTTATAGGCAGAGTTTAGTCTGCTTAACATCAGGTGGGCCTCGAGCTTGTTTCGTCACAATTACATAAAAAAAAAAATATGTTATGCGCTGTTATAAAACTAAAATAGATTAATATTTTTTTCAGGTTTGTGAATATAGAAAATCTCCCAGCGGATTCGCCACTAAAGAACTACCTCGCCAAAGCATCGACGTCGTCAAACGACAATCAAGACACAGGTACGTGTATATACGTGTATTAGATAATGGCAAGTTTTCCTTAGCAATAAGCATTCTCATATACCTCAGATTTCCATGCAATTATCAATCATTTTGAAGCGCTCGTAGCGAAGTTTACTTAGCTGTTCTCAACCGATCAGCAAAGTTAAGCAACGTCGCCCGCGGTCATGAGTTGGATGGGTGACCGCTAGTGACATTACTTCTGAGCGTTTCCGTGCTTCGGAGAGCACGTTAAGCCGTCGGTCCCGGTTGTCTTCTTAGGATGGCAGTCGTTATAGCATGGTAGTAGGGCATTTAGCGAATGCCCGCCTGGCTAGCTACCACCCTCAAGGCCTCACCTAACGGTGTGGTCCGGCAGCTGTCCTTGAGAGCCAGTACTTCTAGGTTAGCCTGAACATCTTCAACAACAACATCTTCGACCACATCATCACTTACCATCAGGTGAGATAGTGGTAAAAAGCCAACCTATCAGGCATAAAAAAAACATAAAAAATATATGCGCCGAGCGAGCGGGATTCACGAGCGATTCGATTCCGTTTCAGCTGCGGCAAAAATGCTTTAGTATGTATGTCCAGATCCAGGGTTGTTCTACTGTGAAATTTTGTGAGCAGGTTCCTATTATACCTTGCACACACACACCCCACACACACACACACACACACACACACACACACACACACACACACACACACACACACACGCACACACAAACACACACAAACACCCACCTTTCTACCTCATATATTATAAATAAATGTATATATTATAGAACTGAGCCGATACCCAAAAGTTATATTTATTAGTTCTTATTTTTTTTTAATTGTTTACTTGTACTTTTAAGTAATTAAAGATAATTATTTATATCCTATTTTGGCTATATTGTAGTAAATGTAAACTAAGTATTATTATTTGTAACGCTGTATTGATAACTAAATAAATAAAATAAAATATGTATATTTTGTCGAGTTAGTTTTTGGATATTTTTCAAAAGGTCAAATCCGGCTTCAATGCGGCTATTGAACCCGAGTCTTCTGGTCTAGACGAACAATTTGCATTAAAAACATTGTACCTGATGTGTTTATTTTTTTTTTCTTTCCAGTAACATATTCGGTAGAGGCGGAACCTCTGAAAGAGATACCAGTGCCGGCAGTATACGCTTCACCAAGAAAGAAGCACATAGAAACCAGCAGTCCACCGCCTATTCTTAGGCGAAAGGCGAGGAAATCCCTCCTCACGCCTAATAGAAATGTGAGTTTAATGTATTGTATCGCATTTTATTTTCTATTAATATTTTTTTGATATATGTATAACATATTTTTTTATGTGTGATTAAATTTATAGCCCTAGCTGTAGGTCTCTAAATCTTCCAGTATACTGATACTGTTATTAGTATGCTTCTTTATTCCGAACCCGGACTTTTTATCTCAGTAGTTAGGTGATGCAATGATACCTGACTACTGACCTTGATAGTTTGAATTTGAAGGATATTTAAGCTTTTGACCACGATCTCACCTGAAGATAAGTGAGGATGTGGTCGAAGGTGTTAACAGGCTTCACCTAGAATTACTGGCTCTCAAGGACAGCTGCTGGAACATACCGTTAGGTGCTTGACGACAGGAGGGTGATCGCTAGCCAGGCGGGCACTCGCAAAATGCCCTTCCACCATGAGTTGAAGCTCAAGTCCGCGGCGGGATTCAATCCATGCACCTGCTGCGCGGCAGTCCATATCCAATGCCACTGAGCCATCACTGCTTGTGTGACAGTAATGACACTTTAACTATTTATACCGCCAAACAGTAATTTTCGCATTACTGTTTTCCGGTTCGAAGGCTATGATGGGTGTCGGCAGGCATATGAGACTTAACAACTTTATGTTTCAGCGTGAGGGGCGTAGTGCATTCCGTTTATTGTGGTGAAATGCATACTTTATAGGCAGAGGTTACAGCTTAACTGGTGTGACGGATGCATCCGTATCGGCTGGATTGTCACGCCATTATGGCGCGGGAGGGGGGGGGGGGGGTTGCCATAATCGCCACGATTGGCATCTTAGGGCTCGCAGTGTGATATATTAGTTCCTCAGTAAGCGCTGCTGCCTATCTTCTTGTGTGTCCTTTCTTACGACACCCACGGGTACAGATAGGGGGGTGACATTCTAGCCCGGCACCCCACGGGCTGACGGCGGATGCGTGTGCCATCATAATATCATAAAAAAGTGACCATGACCTTAAGCAACAATTGAAGAGAGCAACCTCAATACTGTGAAGCTACAGCCAAATACAAAAGTATTACTTGGGTTTTAATAAAGTATCTCTGCATTTCAGGTATGGAGCGACTGTGTAAATAAGGCACTCGATGGAGAGCCACTGAAAATTCTACCATTCAGTCCTTCCCAGTTTCTGAACTCTCACAATTTGTCCGAGCCAGCCAACTCTACGCCACTGAGGCGCACCGCACAAACTAAGGTACAATTATCCTATTTTTATATCCGATAGGCTAGATCTTGTTCACAATCTCAACTGATGTTAAGTAATGATTTGATTTAACGTAGTAAACAGGCTTAATCTGCAATGGAAACTAGGACTACCCTCAAGGATAGCTGCTGTATCTTAGTGCTTGGCAACAGATTTTTACTTGAAAAGGGTAGCTGGTCAGGCCGGCATTTGCTAAATACTACTATGCTATAACCATTGCCATACTAAGATTAGTATCCGATGTGTCCGATGGCTTAACGTGCCCTTCGAAGCACGGAAGCACTCTTCTTCAAATGTCACTAGCGGTAGGCCATCCAAGTCTTGGCTGCAGCGGATGTTGCTAAACATAGTTGATCAGTTAAGATTGAGTAGGCAATCTCCGCTATGAATTCGTAATATTAAATATTTACATACTTAATAGATGATAGGATAGCTTTTGAATAGGGAGGATTTGCCATGCTTGGCAGCCGTCTTGGGGATCGCAGTTCCAGATATCAGTTCCTCAGAAGGCGCTGCTGCCCACCGGAATTTTACATCTTTAGTCGCCACTTACTACACCCACAGGTAGCAATGGGGGGGTTGACATTCTAGCCCGGCACCCCGCGGGCAATTTTAATATGATAAATTGTTAATAATTAATGCTTCAAATCACTAAGAAGTTTTATTTTGTATGACAGCAGAAGCATAATAACATTAGCATGAAAGTACTTCTTTTAAGTGATTTTGTACTATTTTACAGGAATGCAGTGAAAGCCCTTTACTTCACACGCCAACACCCGCAAACAACATAACTCCCATAAATATGCGCATCAAAACAAACCAAACCCCAAAGTAAGTTATCCAAGTGTATGTTGATTGACTGTTCTTTTAAAATGATAATGAGCTGTCTGTTTCTAACCTCCAGTGTCTGGAACGTTTGTGGAAATCTTGATCAGTTAACAGAATGAATACTGAACGCTCATAGGTCACTTATCACGTCATAGAATGCCATTGACCAATCAGCATACAGTATTTAGTCTGTTAAATAATCAAGGCTTTGACAAACATTTCAAAAACTGAGGGTAAGAAGAATTATCTTAAACATATCGCTTTTTTTTATTATAGTTACTTTTTTTTTTTTTTTTTTGTGCTAGATAGGTTAGACTTTGACCACTATCTCACATGATGGTAAGTGATGATGTGGTCGAAGATGTTGTTCAGGCTAACCTAGAAGTACTGGCTCTCAAGGACAGCTGCCGGAACACACCGTTAGGTGCTTGGTGACATATTTTCTACTTGAGGTTGGTAGCTAGCCAGGCAGGCATTCGCAAAATGCCCTACCACCATGCTATAACGACTGCCATCCTAAGACGACAACCGGGACCGACGGCTTAAAGTGCCCTCCGAAGCACGGAAACGCTCAGTAGTAATGTCACTAGCGGTCACCCATACAACTCATGATCGCGCGCGACGTTGCTTAACTTTGCTGATCGGTTGAGAACAGCTAAGTAAACTTCGCTACGAGCGCTTCAAAGCTACTCAACAATAATCAAAATTATGATATAGAAATTGTTTCACTATCTGCATTAAGTAAGTTTTGGAGCAGTGATGGCTCAGTGGCATTGGCTATGGACTGCCGCGCAGCAGATCCGTTGTTCGAATCCCGCTTCGGGCTTGAGCTTCACCGCATGGTGAAATTGCATTTTGCGAATGCCCCCCTGGCTAGCGACCACCCTCAAGTAGCAAATCTGTCGCCAAGCCAAGCCATGACAGCCAGTGATTCTAGGTTAAGCCTGTTAACACCTTCGACCACATCATCACTCACCATCAGGTGAGATTGTGGTCAAAGGCTTACCGATCAGCATTTAGTTAAATATTTTGTAGATTTGTTACTACTTTAGCATAATCCAACCACCATCCACCGTTGAACTAAGGTTTCTCCCATTAAGGGGAGATTTTCTCTCATCCCCATGCTTGGCTTCAGGCGTCTTAGGGATGGCAGTGTCAGTTGGCAATTCTTCAGAAGACGTTGTTGCTCTTACGTTGGTAAGAACTGCATCTTGGTATGAACTGATATGAATTGTACCCTGTGGGAGTCCACTGGAAGGCATGGGTACAATTCCTACCAGACACCCCAAGGGGTAATGAATGTTATAAATAGTTTAAAAAAAAGTTACTCTACTACTCACTGCACTGCGCCCGTCACCCTGAGACATACAGTTGTCAAGTCTCATCATGTGCCGGTAATTTCCTGGCTCTCAAGGACTGCTGCCGGAACACACACTGTTAGGCGCTTTGCGACAGATTTTCTACTTGAGGGTGGTCGCTAGCCAGGCGGGCATTCGCAAAATGCCCTTCCACCATGCATTGAAGCTCAAGCGGTATCGAACCATGGACTTGCGGCACGGCAGTCCACAGCTGTTACCGCTCGGCCATCATTGCTTCAGAATTCTGCGTTTGCAATAAATTGATCGTCTCTTCTCTATATAGGTCCAATCGATAGTTTTTCTGTTCAAAATATTTGTTAGGACTCGTCAACCCTAAGAGGCTGTTACCATTTTATCAATAACCCTGTATACTATAAAAAAAATGTTAATCAGTTCTAGTACTTAGTTGGACATGGATGTCGTTTTTATGATGATATGGAACTAAAAATAATATATATCACGACTGTTTCTCGGAGAGGTAGAGAGAGACTAAGGATTTTCACTTACAAACATTAACGAAAAACAATTTCTTTTCCAGAACTCCGACTCCGTTCAAGCTAGCAATGGCTGAACAAGGCAAGAAGGGACTACGTTACGAACCTCCATCTCCAGGCCGGTTAGTTGCAGACATCACGGAGATGATCAAACGGGAAGAAAGTGGCGATAGTGCTCAGCATTTCAGTGATTCGATGCTGTCTGCAGCCGCTGAGCCTGATAATGTTCTGGTAAGATTATATATTAGTATATATATCTAGTATATCATATAGACTTTATTTGTTTTTTTTTTATTGCTGATAGGTAAGCCTTTGACCACAATCTCAGCTGATGGTAAGTGATGATGTGGTCGAAGGTGTTAACAGGCTTAACCTAGAATTACTGGCTCTCAAGGACAGCAGCGAAACAGCCGGGCTAAATGTGCTTCTACCATGCGGTGAAGCTCAAGCCCGCGGCGGGATTCGAACCATGGACCTGCTGCGACGCAGTCCATAATCAATACCACTGAGCCATTACAGCTTCAAAGTTTTCTACCTTCCTAAAACAAAACTTATTATTCAACATTTATCTTCTTCAGGTAAACGACTCAGGCATCGGCAGTTTAAAGCGTCGGTGTTCAGACGCGACACTCCAGGGCAAGGAAAACATGCCTGGCACGGGCACTTCGATCACTTCGGGCACTATGGGAACGGGCACAAGCACTATAGGCACGGGCACGGGGCACAAACGTGCTCGGAAAGCGCTCGCCAGCAGTTGGGGAGCGGCCGCCACCAGTACTCCGCATTCACACTCTCATTCTTCTCTTCAAGCCACCGTGCCCGAGATATCGTTTATATTGGAGACTCCGGTGAGTTAACACTTTTTTCTTTATGCTATAGGTAGTAACAAGCATTACGGACTGTCTAGCTAGGGTAAGTCTAGTATAGTACTTATAGAACTTACTGTGCCGTGGGAAACAAACATACTCAAAGACCACACAATAAAAACAAACAAATATTATGACCTAACAAATGAATTAAACAAAATCTATCAGAGCGCTTGGTCGATGCGACGCGTGATCAAAATGCTGGCACCTATTTGGCTCAAAGAATAAGCATTGCAATTCAACGGGGCAATGCTGCCAGCATGCTGGGCACGCTGCCAACTGATAGTGGGCTAGAGCATTTGGACTCCCTATGAGTCCAAATGCTTTTACTGTAGTAGCTGTAGTATTGTAGTAGCTGTACTGTTGTATGTAGTTTGTAGTATTTGTTTAAAACGGTTATGTGGTTAATTTATATGCTGTAGAAGTTGGAGCAAGGGCTTTACCAGCATAATCCCTATATAACCTACTTAAAGACTTTGGCCTGTCAAGAACAACCGTAACTTCCATCCTCGAACGTGTATCTAAGGCGGCATTAGTAGGATCTTACCAAATTTGGTTGGGCAGGGGAGGAGGCTCGAGCGGTGAAGGAGAGCATTATATAAAGGGGCACATATCATAAAGGGGCCCCTTAATCCTACTCCTGGGTTGCAAGTCCCAGGCCCCTCTAGCCTCTTCCTCTGCAACGCGATGGACCCGGCACCCGCACGGTGAATCCATGGAATGCTAAGTAATTCGTCTCACCTTCGCATATGGATATGTGTGATACTGGGGACTTATCTTTGAGGACTCTGTTGAATCATCTTTTGAACAGCCCCGTGATGCATTACTCTACTCTGGAATACCGTGGGAGGAATTTCGTGCCATATTTGGCTGGTGTATGGCAATATAGATCGCGTGTATCGCATAAACCACTAATGCATTCTAGCTACTATTATCTTGTGAACCTAAAATATTATTAACATCTATTCACCGTTACGGAGGAAAACGCGCTTCACATTTACACGAATGACTTAAGCAGAATAACCTCGTTCGCTGACTAGCAAAATATAGAGTTGCATCGGACTCAGTTACGCTCGGACGGTGAATAGATGTTAATAATATTTTTATAAAAGGATTCCACAGGTTCTGCACTAATACATAGGGTATTTTTTACCTGGAAGAGTTACCCAATTGTTCTCGGAAACATTTATATACAATCAAATTCAAAGCAAGCAGAGCCGCATGGAAAGTTACTTGTGCTAAATAATTATAAAATTATTTTGCATTTTTTTTACCCTTGATAGGTTAAACCTTTGACCACTATCTCACTTAATGGTAAGTGATGACGTGGTCGAAGATGTTGTTCAGTCTAACATAGAATTACTGGCTATCAAGGACAGCTGCCGGAACACACCGTTAAGTGCTTGGCGACACATTTTCTACTTGAGGGTGGTAGCTAGCCAGGCTACCACCCTCAAGTAGAAACGGGACCCTCGGCTTAACGTGCCCTCCGAAGCACAGAAGCGCTCAGTAGTAATGTCACTAGCGGTCACCCATTCAACTCATGACTGCGGTGGACGTTGCTTAACTTTGCCGATCGGCTTCGAACAGCTAAGCAAACTTCGCTACGAGCGCTTCATAAACCGCTACCAAAATATTTAGTCTTAAAAAAATATATTTATTTATTTCAGAGCAAAACTCTCGCTGGCGACAGTTCGTGCTTGTTCTCACCACCTTCCATCGTAAAGAACTCCCTTCTAGAAGAATCCACGAGTCTGCACAGCCTATTGAGCGTAGAAAACACTCCAGAAACCCAGAAATTCAGTCAATTGGACATAGAAGCAGTCATCAGTGAAAAAACAAAGGTACAACACGGGTCCACAGTCCTTACTAATCCCTTACCTAACCCAGTATACCAAACCTACGACACAAATATGCAAATGTTCAAAGAAGTTAAACCGTACGAAAGCTTAGACGTAAAATCATACGAAAATTTAGACGTAAAACAGTATGAAAATTACAAAGAGATGAGACAAAATTACGAAACGAACGCTAACGTTTTCAAAGATATTACTAACTTAGAATCGCCGCGTACCTTCGCACGTCTGAACGCGGATAGACTTAGAACTATAACACATTCCAACGACTTGTCTTGTGATAATCTATTAGCCCCCAAAGACGTATTAGCGAACGCTCTAGCCGATCATATATACAAAGTGACCAATCAGAAACCGTCATCGTCGAAAATTGACGAGATATTGACGAATAAAATGACGAAGGGCAACGAATATCAGAAGGAGAATCAATGGTGGGGCGATAAGGATACGGGGCAAGATGAAATGTTCTCAAATGAGTATTTTATTTACAATAATATGTAGGGGTGAATGTTTTATGAGGCTTGATATGTCATTGATGGCAGTTGTGAGATAAGGCAATTAGAAATGTTTGTGTTTTGTAAGGCAGATGTTGGGAACTCTTGCCTACCCCGCGGTTCAAGTCACGCAAATATGTGCTGTTTGCACTGTATTCACGCAAACGTTTGGTTCATAACGTGCTAAACAGATACTACGATAGCGTTATGACGTCACCTCCGGCTGCAAACGCTCATAGAAAAGTGGTAGGGCAGTGACAAACGTCAAAGTCAAATTTTGACAGATGACAGGTTTTTGTGGTTAGAATTTTATTCGTAAATCATTTTGTTCACAAACGAATGCCTTGAAATGCAATACTTCTAATGTAGATAATTGAAGTGAAGGTTATTTTGGGTTCATTGCGAAGAAGCAAATTGACGGTTAGCAGATGTTATAAGCGCGGCTGGTAATCGGTTCAAATTGTTTGCGTGCAAACAGTGCATATTCTCTGTTTTCAGTTATGAACCGAGCGTTTGCAATGTATTCATCGACAGCAGTGTTTGCGCGATTTAAACCGTAGTGATAGTGTTACTGTGATTAGTAAATACAATCGGTATATTTACTGGACTTTATGTCGGACATATATCCCTGACATTCCTAGCATTCACTTGACTATTACAAGAGAGTATAAATAAATACTCTCTTACTATTAGAAATTATTCTGACCTGGATTTAGAACGCGAAAACGTTCTTTCTAGAAGCAGTTCTTCACAGATTCTCAAGAATCTCGTACTTACTGAGAATTTTCTTATGTTATCATAGCTACGTCATGCACATTGTTAAAAACACAACAATTTCGAATAGGACACTATATTTTAACTACTGAAAAACCGGCACTTAGGGAAATTAAATGAAATGGAAAATACTTGGCAAATGTTGAATTTCATTTGGAACTAAGAAACATTACAAATAAAATGACTAGATTACTTATTACAAAGATTTTTTTTTATTTCCAGTCAAGTGTGCTATGCCGGTATCTATAGTGTTTTATGATACTGACGACAAATTATCATATCATATATAATCAATCATAATTTGTTAAACTCGCAAGTTACGGCTATGTGGCCAACTTTGAAGGTGGTGAAAACCACAGTAAATATCGAATTGAGAGTTCTAACAAGAGATTTTGCCAATATTACAGCATTTTGTCAGTTCCCGAGTTATGTTCGTTCCTTGTTGAGCATATGATAGCAGAATTCGATCGATATCTAGAAGTTACTAAATAAGTCGTGAATCATGATTGAAAATATAAGTATTACAGAAAACTATAATATAGGGATATCTTTAAAGTAATGAATCCTCTAAAACTCGTTAACTAGAGAGTAAATGTTACTACAACAAAAAAAAACTACGATAAATTTGTGATCCGTGAATTTTCTTGCAAATCGTCAAGATGAATGAATGTTTCGTGTTTTATAATTTGAGTATTTGTCTTAAACATTAATGGATATGCATTTCTTCTCTATTAATTAACGTTTCTACTAACCAAATAACAAACGCTAACGTAAAAATACATATTAGGTGCATTCAATGCGTTTTAATTGAACTTTGAAATCGTGTTTGTGATAAATAATTGCAGAAGTGTGTGTGTTAATGTAATGTTTCGTACCTGCTGAAATGTTTTTGTACTATTGGAAAGTTTTGCATTTGTGCTGACTAAATACTAAAGTGCCTGTACACAATTATTTCACGTTTGTAGGAATCAACGTAGAAGTGTTAATATGAGCATTGTCAAATCGCTTCATATTTGAAGGCAAATGAATGTGAAGTGTTTTTGTTCTATTGGAATAGTTTTCCGCTTGTTCAATGAAAGGCATCTGTTTTTGGACGAATATTCTTTTCGCATTGGCGGTAACTAATTGACTCTCAAATCGCTTCACATTTGATGGCAATTCAATGTGAAGTGTTTTTGTCCCATTGGAATAGTTTTGGGCTTGTTCAATGAAAGTCATCGGTTTTCAGAAATATTCTTTTCGCATTGGCGGTAACTAATTGACTCTCAAATCGCTTCACATTTGATGGCAAGTCAATGTGAAGTGTTTTTGTCCTATTGGAATAGTTTTGGGCTTGTTCAATGAAAGCCATCGGTTTTAAGAAATATTCTTTACGCATTGGCGGTAACTAATTGATTGTCAAATCGCTTCACAATTGAAGGCAAATAAATGTTAAGTGTTTTTATACTATTGAAATAGTTTAGCACTTGTTCAATGAAAGCCATCGGTTTTCAGAAATATTCTTTTCGCATTGGCGGTAACTAATTGACTCTCAAATCGCTTCACATTTGAAGACAAATGAATGTGAAGTGTTTTTGTTCTATTGGAATAGTTTTGCGCTTGTTCAATGAAAGGCATCTGTTTTCGGACGAATATTCTTTACGCATGGGCGGTAACTAATTGACTCTCAAATAGCTTCACAATTGAAGGCAAATGAATGTGAAGTGTTTTTGTTCTATTGGAATAGTTTTGGGCTTGTTCAATGAAAGGCATCGGTTTTTGGACGAATATTCTTTACGCATGGACGGTAACCAATTGACTCTTAAATAGCTTCACATTTGAAATCAAATGAATGTGAAGTGTTGTTGTACTATTGGAATAGTTTTGTGCAATGAAAGCCATCGGTTTTTGGACGAATATTCTTTTCGCATTGGCGGTAACTAATTGACTGACAAATCGCTTCACATTTGAAGGCAAATCAATGTGAAGTGTTTTTGTCCTATTGGAATAGTTTAGCGCTTTTTCAATGAAAGCCATCGGTTTTCGGACGAATATTCTTTTCGCATTGGCGGCAATTGAAGAATATAATGAGTTTTGTTAACATTAATATAATGTCAATTGGAGTGTATTTTTACTATCCTCAATTTTGTCCTCGTGGTAACTAAAATGCGAAATGCTTACTATCGTTGAATAAATGACGAAATGCTTTTGCACCCGGTCCCGGTTGTTGTCTTAGGATGGCAGTTGTAATAGCATTGTGGTAGGGCATTTTGCGAATACCCGCCTGGTAGCTACCACCCTCAAGTAGAAAATCTGTCGCTAAGCACCTAACGGTGTGTTCCGGCAGCTGTCCTGTTATTCTAGATTAGCCTGAACAACACTTTCGACCACATCATCACTTACCATCAGGTGAGATAGTGGTCAAAGGCTAACCTATCAGGCATAAAAATAAAAGTATTATTTTATTATCCATCCATCAGGTCGGTTGGTCGTGTTCAGTCGCTTAGACGCTGATAAAAGCCTTCGCTTTTCGGACGAATATTAATTTTCGAGTATGTGACAGTAAAATGTCGTACCATGTATCGCGTTCTTGGTAAATACAAAAATATACTACAGGGAAGAATTGCGTGTGTTGTAAATAATTGTCAAAATGTCTTAATAAAGAAGCATTATGACATTTTTGACTATTTTTCTGCATGAAATAAAGTATATTGACATTTTTCTGCACGAAATAAAGTAGGATAATTTGCACCAAAACTAATTTTAGCGTTAGACGATATTAGTGAGTAAGCCAAAGATGATTTTTTTCATCAAATGAATTATGAACGTTGTGAATTTTTAATATAATATATTGGTAAAAATATAGGGTTAAATTAAGTTAGGCAACAAATTATTTGAGGTGTGACGCCTTTAAAGTCTGTAAAAATAATTTTATTTCGCAGCAATCGGAATGGTATTAAAAATATTAATGTTCTTATAACATATTGCGGAAAAAAATGGAACTGACTCTTATCTATTTTCTTTCTTCTGAAAGTAAAAAATTATAAAAGCAAAAGTATGTATAAGTACTATGATATTTCATATTGTATATTGAACGTCTGAAAGTGAATTCTAATTTGTAGGCCAAAGGTAATTTGTTGCATTTTTTGTATAAATATACTTACCTCAAGTTTACCACGCACCAAATTGAATTTTAGTGTTACTAGGTTTTAAAAAAAATACGGAATAAGAACTTCTTCAAGTATTAATTTTTAGAGTATAGGTTTCGTTATAGTAGTGACAAAAATCCAGTGAGTAAAAAGGAAGAAAAAAAAACGAAAAAAAATAAATTACTAGTTATAAAAAAGTTCCGGGTTCTAAAAAAACCTTTGTTAGTTAAATAAGGAGAAAGTCATTACGTTAAGTCTACAGTATTTAAAAGTACGGCTGCTTTTAATGTCGTGATAAAACACAGTTAACTAACTTATCCTTTACTTAAGTGACCTATCCTATCCATTTTATTTATTTATTCTAGAAATTCTATTAATATTAGTATTTGCTTTGTATTTTCGCCTCTAAAATATTAACATTTTTTTATACCTAATTTATCCGTCATTTTGACTAAATCACTAAAGTTATTGTCTATTTTTCTTTTAACGCGTCGTCGGTTGTGTAATCTTTATTGATAATATTTATTTCGAACACATTTTCTTGTTAAATTTGTAGCAATTTATTTGCAAAACGGCAGCATACTTAAGTATACTTTATTTGAAATAAATAAATGACATTTCTATCCAAATACCCATTCATGATCCGCCATTTTCTTTTTCCTTTCCCGCCAAAATCCTTCCTGCAATATTGACAGACCAGTGTTGAATCTTCTAAAAAGCTTATTTATTTATTTTATTGTTGAAGCAATTGTTTTTTGTTACTATTTATGTTTAAAAATGTTTTAATTTATTCTGTAGCTGTAGTGATTATTTTTTTGTATTATGACAACACTTTGTAATTACATTTGTGTTTTATTTTTCTTTTTTTAGTAGTTTAGTGCCTCTGTCAATATTGTTTGTATTCCATTCCAATACCCAAAAAGGTCCCATGTCATTTTTTATTTCAATAAATGTATTAATTTATTCTGTTAGTTTTTTTTTACCCTTTGCTGTATTTATTGAATGTTGATATTTTTTGTACAAAGTTAAAACGTTTCGATAAAAGAAAACAATATATTTATGAAGATAATTAAGTTACAAAATAGTATATAAATATCCGTACCCACACATGGCTACAATATAAATAATACAATCTAACATTTTTATTGAAGCGTTTCCAACTTTGAAGCTTTTAAAAATACGACGCTACTACATTCTAGATTATTTGAAGTAATGTACGTCACCACAGCGGTGTCACCAGCTCAATATTTATAAAACAATGCTCTTGAGGTCCCTTGAATTAGTATTTGTATGTAGATATATTTTTTTGGTGGCTGTCCGCCAGAGTAACGTTTCGTTCAGCATGCTCGGCTTAAGGCGTGTCACCTGCCATCCTTCCACTGTTTTACCCGAAACATTACAAAAAACACGAAATTTTTGTGTAAAAAAAATAACTTGGTTTAAAGGTTTCCCCGGCTTGAGGAAAGCAACAATTACCGCCCGAACGGGTAGAGGGTCGCGGGGCACTGGCATTTGTACCTACCAAGTCAAGTAAAACTAATAACTAATGAATTGCCCAGTGCGTGTTTCTGAAAGTTTTGGATATGGGCTTTCCTCTTGCACGGACGATGCGATACTTAGTTTTGTGTACGTGTTTTTGTTCAATGTTTCGAAAACCATTGGCAGTAGATATGCGCCTTTAGTGACCGAAAGCCAGGTAACATAGGGTGCAGTCCGATTTGCACAATTGGTACCAATAGCACGCTCACATATGGTTAGATTTGTACGTAAGGCACTAAACGTTTGAATGAATACGTCCATTGGCGTGATATCATCAATGACGTCACCACTCAGTGCTATCAGTAATCACGGCCCGGTGGATGGGTACCGTGAGCACTCTGAGCGCATTGCGAACCAAGCAAGCATTGGTTTTCCTTCCAATCTGTGACACAATTGTCATAAAAAATGAAAAGTGAAAGTTGAAAATCTGAGACCTTTTACCATTGTGTTACAGATAGTAATTCTCTCTCTCATCTACTCTATAAAAGTTTAAATCCGTGAATTTTTTGTGAATTATATTTTACAAAATTACAAATTTACGAGAGAAAAAATTATAGTCATGTGCGGGATAATTTTGTAATTATCCCGCACATGACTATACATTTGTTACTAGAGTGCCGTAGCCAGGCGAGCTTTCGCTAATAAAATACTATAACGATTGTTATCCTAATCCAATGCTATAACGATTGTTATCCTAAGACAACAACAGGGGCCGATGGCTTAACGTGCCTTCTGAAGCACGGAAGCGCTCAGATGTGAATGTCTCCAGCTTACTCAATCGAAATTTCTTAATTCTGAATATGCCAATATTTAGAGCATATTTTGTGCAATTATGAATACTAACTCAAAATTTAGGTGCCAAATAAACTTCGACGCTACGTGTGATTATTAGTGTGTTAGCTGACGTTATGGTCTCCAGCTGACACATGCTGTATATACGAAATGGCTGAAGATGTGGTTATATACTATAGCCAGGGATTTAGAGCATAATTTGTGCAAATGGCATAAAAAAATTTGAACGTCATACTTGAAAGCTGTAGTAGTTATGACTCGATTTTAACGTGTAAGCTGGAGACCACGTGTCTACAGCTAGTCATCTGTATCTTCTGAACGAATGGACCTACGACTTTGTTTAATATGTCTAAATTTAGAGCCAAATTTGTGCCAAAGGCACTAAAATTTTCGAGCCTCTGGCTATTAAGGTTTTGGAGATACAAGCTCAAATCAACGTGTAAGCTGGGGACACATGTCCCCAGCTAGCACATGCTGGACAGCTCAAACGGGAATGCCTAGATTACTGTGTAATGGCTTAAAATGTAGGGTAGAATTTGTGCCATCGGCACCAAAATTTTCAATACAATAGGCCCCATAGTTTTTGTGTAACAAGCAAAAACATTTCTTCCCGCCAAAAAATTTAAATATTTGGACAAAAACATTTCTGAGCGCGGCGTTGCCGTCCCATTGCCTGTAGCTGCAATCTATCTTGAACCTTATTCCTATTGCCTTTGAACTTACTTTTTGCTTTCACGTTATGAATAGGTGGAAGAAGTTACAAAAAACAGTAGGTGTATAGACTAGGAGTGAGTAAGTACAAAATGTACTGATATTTTTTCTCTCAGAATGTTAACTTATATACCTAGTCCTATATATAAGATCTGTATAAGACCCTCGATGAACGAGATAATGCACTGGAAACTAATCCACGCATGTACAGAACGTGATGATCACATACCTATTAGTTAGGCACTGTAATTTTATAACTGGAAAGAGATATTATCAGTTTATCACACACCTAAACGCGTAGAAAGCTTTTGACTTAAAAGTATTAGCGTGTAATACTTTAGTACCTATTACTAGAGAATGTAAAGATAAGTTACCAACTACTCAGCTTAGTTCGGCCAGTTTGACGTAGTCAAAAAGGTAAGCTTAAGTAAGGTAAGCAAAAAGGTAAGCTATGTGCGCTGCATACTTACATAAGTAGGTACGTCGGTTGTACATACGTAGTATTATTATATGTTCTATGCCAACTACCTACCTACATAAAACGTCTATGATTATGTAAAAATTATACATAATAATCTCTATTTTGTGGTTTGTAGGGATTTGTAATTGAAATAAAAGTATCGATACCGTTGCGTTTCAAAGCATCGCTGCGGTATCGATATTGGAACAAATGTTTCGAGGTACTCCAGTATCGAGTACTTTTAAACGAATACAATGAGAGTTTTTATATTATTTATTTTTATGTTATTGTGTCGGGACAAGCTCGAGGCCCACCTAATGTTAAGCGGACTGACCTCTGCCTATAACAGATGCATTTCATCACAATTTACGAATTGCCCTGCCCCCGTCTCTTGAGACAGCTCTCATGTGTGCCTGTAATTTCACTGGCTTTCAAGGACTGCTGCCGAAACACACCATTAGGTACTTGGCGACAGATTTCCTACTTGAGGGTTGCAGCTAGCCAGGCGGGCACTCGCAAAATGCCCTTCCACCATGCGGTGAAGCTCAAGCCTGCGGCGGTATTCGAACCATGGACCTGCTGCGCGGCAGTCTATAGCCAATGCCACTGAGCTATCGCTGCTTCAAAGGCTTAGATATCAATGTCACTAAATTAAATTCCGAAAAATTGTTTAATGTTTTTTTTATATAATCGTTTTATTTATTTATACTAAGCTATTTTTTATTAAAGACATCAAACTTCATATCAGATAAGAAGAACACTTTATTGACCCGTGAACCCGTCAAAACTTTTTGGGTTCCAGTCAACGGAGCTTTTGAAAATAGCTGCATTGCAGAGACTTGTACTTTATTTTGTAATTCATTCTGGTATATAAGAACTCGATATATAATACACAGCGTGTGAAATTCTAAAATAAGTGATTGATAAATGACAAAAGACTCGTTTTATTATTAAACATTTTTTTCCGGGTATTGTTCCATCGCTCTATATTTATAGGCGGTGCGCACGTAGTAATCACGATTTCAATGCCTACGAATTCCGGAAAGCGTCACATTTCAATCAGATAACATTAAAATGAATACTCTCTGCCTATGCCCCAACTGCTTTCATTTGCTATAAAAGAGAAAAGTGATTCCAACGCTATAGAAATAAAGTTCAAAACAGATTGCAGCTACAGTGAACGGGATGGCAACGCCGCGTTCAGTAATGTTTTTAACCAAATATTAAAATTTTTTGGCGGGAAGAAATGTTTTTGCTTGTTACACAAAAACTATGGGGCCTATTGTATTGAAAATTTTGGTGCCGATGGCACAAATTCTACCCTACATTTTAAGCCATTACACAGTAATCTAGGCTTTCCCGTTTGAGCTTTCCAGCATGTGCTAGCTGGGGACATGTGTCCCCAGCTTACACGTTGATTTGAGCTTGTATCTCCAAAACCTTAATAGCCAGAGGCTCGAAAATTTTAGTGCCTTTGGCACAAATTTGGCTCTAAATTTTGACATATTAAACAAAGTCGTAGGTCCATTCGTTCAGAAGATACAGATGAGTAGCTGTAGACACGTGGTCTCCAGCTTACACGTTAAAATCGAGTCATAACTACTACAGCTTTCAAGTATGACGTTCAAATTTTTTTGTGCCATTGGCACAAATTATGCTCTAAATCCCTGGCTATAGTATATAACCACATCTTCAGCCATTTCTTATATACAGCATGTGTCAGCTGGAGACCATAACGTCAGCTAACACACTAATAATCACACGTAGCGTCGAAGTTTATTTGGCACCTAAATTTTGAGTTGGTACTCATAATTGCACAAAATATGCTCTTAATATTGGCATATTCAGAATTAAGAAATTTCGATTGAGTAAGCTGGAGACATTCACACGCGCTCAGTAGTAATGCCACTAGCGGTCACTCATCCAAGTCATGACTGCAGCGGACGTTGATTAATGTAGTTGATTGGTTAAGAACGAAAAAGCAGAGCGACGCTACGACCGCTTCAATCCCGGTTGTTCCACTAAAATCTTCTAGCCCTGTCTCTCAGGAGATGAGACAGCACTCACTATTACACTAAGATACCCTTAGGGGACAAGGCATTTTCCACTATGGTACTCTGCATCCCCATAGACAATCCCCTAAGAAGGAAGAATAGGAAGGCATTTTATGCAGTTTGTAAAGGCGTATATACAGGGTTATAGGAAAAATGCTAACTACTCCGAGCCAAGAGGGCCCGCACGCGGCAACACTGGACCGCGTCGTGCTCCCTTTGAATAGAGTTTTGAATATTTACACCGAGCTAAGTAATAAAATATATGAAATGATAAATTACAGGCACAAGAGACTTAACATCGGGTGGTCCTCGTGCTTACTCCGACAAATACACATAATAATAATAATAATAATAGCCTTTATTAACAATTTTTACATTTTTACATCTTTTTATTAGACACCGGTATTATAATTGTCTTGCGTACTCGCAAAGGCCTCCCCTAGAGCTTGCCATATTTTCCTATTATGGGCCAACCTCCTCCAAGTAACACCAGCTAGCTTTCGAATATCGTCTTCCCATCTCAGACGCTGTCTCCCTTTTTTCCTTTTATTTTCTCTCGGACACCATTCTGTGACATCTTTAGCCCATTTTTCTTTATGGCTCCTCACCATATGACCTGCCCACCTCCATTTTAATTTTCTTATGCTGTATGTTACATCGTTAATTTTAGTTTGATTTCGTAATGTTTTTAGTTTTATTTTATCTTTTAGTTTGACGCTGAGCATGCTCCGCTCCATACTGTGTTGGCAGGTCTCGAGTTTGCGCATATTTTGTTTGGTTAGGCTCCATGTTTGGCATCCATATGTCATTACAGGTAAAATACAAGTATCAAATATCTTTTTCTTAGCTTTGAGTGGTACCTGAGGGTTTTTAACGATTTCTTTAAGGGACCAATATCTTCTCCATGCTAGCTGTACTCTATTGTTAATTTCTTTAGTTGTCAGGTCTCTTGGAGATATTATCTGTCCGAGGTAAGTATATTCTTCGACATATTCTATGTTGTTGCCATTGACTGTGATGGGGGTTTTGTCAAGGTTTGTCATTGCTTTCGTTTTTTCAGCGTTCATTGAGAGTCCGACTCTATCACTTTCATACACCAGTTGTTCCAGCATCTCTTGCAAGCTTTTTGGATCTTCAGAGATTAGAATTAGATCGTCTGCAAATCTTAGATGGTTTAGTTGCACTCCATTAATATTTAGTCCATATTTAGTCCATATTTAGTCCACTCCAACAAATACACATAAACAAACACAAAATAATAAAAAAAAAGCGCCGCGCTCCCTTTGAATAGTGTTTTGAATATTTACATCGAGCAAAGTAATAAAATATATGAAAATATAAAATACAGGCACAAGAGACTTTTAACATCAGGTAGTTCTCGTGATCATTCCGTCAAATAAACATAAACAAATAACTAAAAAAATAAAAAAATGTTACGGCTAGCAGAAGTCAACCCTAAGAGATTGTTAGCATTTTAACAATAACCCACAGTACAGGTACAGTTCCTCGTGGGGTGCAGAGTTAAAATTGCACCTCCCCATACCATCCCGTGGGTGTCGTAAAAGGCGACTAAGGGAATAATTATACTGGAAGGTGGGCAGCAGCGCCTTCTAAAGAACTACTATCTTACACTGCGATCCCCAAGCCGCCTGCCAAGCGTGGGGATTATGGCAAATACCCCCTTAATAGGGGAGGCTGTGTTCAGCAGTGGACGATCCGGCTGATACAGTACAGTACAGGTACAGTAGGTTACAGCAAGAATAATTAAGCTGTATAATGGTAGAATAAACCAAACAGCTACACTTATCAACACAAAGAAAACCATGGACTTATTAATTTTCTAGATAATGGACTTGGAAGATACAGGTATGACGAAGCGTTCAGCAGTCAGAGCCATCAATTTCGATAAGGAGCCGAGCGAGACGGAAGATGAGGCTGTTTCATTCATATTGGTAAGTAATCTTTAAATTTCGTAAAACTACTTATTACCGCACTCAGAGACATAAATTACCTTTTAACTAGCATTAAATCGTTCTTTTTTGTGGCCAGTTACACATTGGCTCTACTAGTTATTCCTACTAGTACTTCTTAGGGTTCCGTATCCAAAGGGTCAAAACGGAACCCTATTACTAAGACTCCACTATCTGTCCGTCTGTCACCAGGCTGTATCTCATGAACCTTGATAGCTTGATTTTTTCTGAACAAATACTAAAAATCCGCCAAGTGCGAGTCGTTCTCACGAAGGATTCGGAAAGCTTCACGAAAACTAAAAAAATAGGTTTTAATATAGTGTCCAATGTTGCAAAGATACGAAACCATTCGTGCGAGAGTCCGACTCGCACTTTTTTTTTTCAATTTCTTTACTCACGAGTGATTGCCAGCTTTGCATACACTACAATGAGGTACCTACTACATAATTATGGCGTTCATTCCAATATACTACCTGTTTGTGACCTTGGAGAAACAGTTAACAGTAGAGACGTCCTCCTGTTTCATGATTGCCTGGTACCTAAGATCATAAAAGTACATATTTTATTTATCTGTAAGGTTTGTAAATAAAAAACTTAGAGGTAGGAACTGTTTGCTAAGATATCCTTGCTATACTAATACATCAATCTGGTCGCAAAATTAGGACATCAGTACAAAAAAAAACACCTGGAAATGGACACAGAGAGAAAAACGAGTGATGTATGTCATCATCAAGCAGTGAGAGGATGAACGGGGATTTTTGCACTAATATTCCTGAAATTTGGTTAGGGGCTGTGGGTAACGAACGAGTAAAACAGTTAACTACTAGGGATATGTTTAATAGAACATTATGCATCAAGTGCGCGAAGTTGTTTATTATAATCGAGACGGGTTGATCGAAGGCCTATATGGTGTAGATATTGTAATAAACAACGCGCACGAGTTTCATACGACGTTTTTCAACACACTTGCGAGGAACGAATACGAAAATTTCCATACGAAAATATTTTCTTGATCATTTTGATAGAAGTAATAATCTGATTAAGAAGGTTTATAATTAAATCTTCTAAAGTTCTACTTCAGTAGGTAAAAAAACTCTTTGGTTTGTTTTTATATGAAAAACGAACGAAACAAACTACAATCTCCTTGGTGAGAACTGTGGAAATGTTGTTTTTTTTTTTCTATTTAAAATACTAGTGCGGTAAAGTAAAAAAAAGCGTAATAGACTATAATATGACACTAAAATCGGTGCATTTAAAGGCCCGTTACGAGCGAGTGTGTTGAAAAATACAATTATACTTGGTTCCAACAGTAGGGGTAATTTGTAGGGCTAAGCGCACCTGGCGTTTTTTTCTATTTATGACATTATTGCTAATAAGTGTTAAATGGCATCTCTGAGTGCAGCGGTAAAAAACAACTTGCTATGCGCAGTATGTGCACTATCCCACTACTAACGTTGACGTGATAGTAGAGTTTTGATGCTTATAGGTAATCCTTTGACCACAATCTCACCTGGTGGTAAGCGATGACGCGGTCCAAGGTGTTAACAGGTGTTAACAGGTGTTAACCTAGAACTACTGGTGCTCAAGGACAGCTGCCGGTACACACCGTTACGTGCTTGGCAACAAATTTTCTACTTGAGGGTGGTCGCTAGTCAGGCGGGCATTCGCAAAATCCATGCGGTGAAGCTCAAGCCCGCGGCGATTTGAACCATGGACCTGCTGCGCGGCAGTCCATAGCCAATGCCACTAAGCCATCTTTTGCAGCAGTGATGGCTCAGTGGCATTGGCTATGGACTGCCGCGCAGCAGGTCCCCATGGACAAAATTTCAAAAGATTCAAATCACCGCGGGCTTGAGCTTCACCGCATGGATTTTGCGAATGCCCACCTGACTAACAGTTTAAGTGTACATATAGTGTCAACTATTCACTCAAACCTTTCGGTCCGATCTCTTATTAGAAATCAGACTCCATGAAGACCAGAATCAGAATAATTCGTTACTTACTGTTCGCCTCAGACACGCCTTATTCTACTTTGTAAGCAAGACAAGTTGAAAAGAGATGATGATCATAATAATGAGAAAAGTATCTTATGTGTTAATCCAGTACTTAAACGTTCTTCATTCCAACTTTCATTCGGCTCAGCCATTTATGTGTGAAGGAGCAAGAAACAAACACACTCACATCCACACTTACTCACAAACTTTCACATTTAACATATTAGTATATGTATCACAGGGTCTTCACTGTCCAAAATATTTATTCATATTTTAATTTACAGTGTGACGACAAATGGAAAACCTTTGCTTGTGGCAAAACTCAAGACCAACAGGACTTGACCTTGCTGGCACACCAGTTCCTAAAGAAGACCGCTCTGAAGCCGAGGTCACTGAATTTTTGACGAACGCGAGCTACGCGCCCGTGCTTCTGTGAAAGTCTCACGAAGAAGAAGTAACCTTACTGGGTAATCGCGTCACATTCGTAGTCGTTTACGATTCGATCATTGAAGAAATTGGACGTTATAAATATACAAAAGTTCTTATTATGTTTGCGATAAAATACAAATTGGTATGACACTCAATATGTATAATCTTAAAATTAATTTATGTGCAATTGCGGGTAGTTTTAACGCATCGAATTCGAATTGATCAAGTTGTTTACAGTCCCACCAACTTATCTGTTCAGGCGGCAAAAAAAAGAACTACAACATTCCTTCAAAATGTGACAGTTTGTAGTTGATTTCCTTGACCAGTAGCGCCCTCGAAAACTGCACAGTTAAGTTAGTGGTACTATATATACCGATAATACATAGTTCTTGAAATTGTTATCAGACTTTTGAAGCAGTTAAATCGTCATCTAAATTAGTGCTATCTGGTCTCAAAATCAATCCAAAATAGAGTAGAAACAAGTTTAGAAAAATCGTTCTTATGTGTTATACCAATTTGAATTTTAGCGTTAACAGAATACGAACTTTTGTACTTAACTTTCGCGGTAAGGTCAAAAGTATAGTGCTATTAACTCTACGTTTTGTGTTGTGAGAGTGCAGAATAATCTAAGTGTGTGGAAATATTTTTGCCTAAAAGTTGAACAAGTAATGAACTTTGTTAGTATGTGTGACGAAACTTTATACAAGGTGCAATTTTGGTGTTTGCATATACTTTTAGATAGTAATGAAGTGCAGAAGCATTGTAACGACTTTGTTCTTTGATAACGCATGTTAAAATATTTTTTGAACAATTTTGTGCTAAGGCTAAGATATCTTTCAGTCTAAAAATACACACCCCTCCACAGCCCTATTATTTAAAAGTGTGTGCGTGTAATGATGTGTACTCTTCCGCATACTCTACACAAACACACACATAAACACACACACACACACACACAAACATGAACAACCAATGATACTGACGAGGTTGCATGTATTGTGTCTATACACTATTTTGCATGTAGGAGGAAAGAAATTGGAGGTGCGTGCATTTTTAGCCCGAAAGATCTCTACCTAATTATTATTTCCTTGTGTGTATTTTCTGTGTGCGTAAATGATATGTGTGCGTGTGTGTTGTGAATATATTTTAGTGCACTTGCAATGTCATTATAATTTAGGAAGTTTTTCTTGCATTTTATAAAAACTTTTGTGATCTTAGAAATTAGAAAAGGGTAAATTACTATAAAATTTAGTATTAGGATATTTAGGATAATTATGTAAAATTGTGCGTGTGATTGGTATAATATGTAAAATATTCATAAATTAGGTTCTTTGTTATTTATTTACAAAAATATTTTTCGGTTCTTTATTTTTCATATTATGTCAATTATGTTTAGAAGTTTATTTTATGTCAGTTTTCACATAAGTGTACTTTTAATATTTCTTTAAAGTTGTCGTCCAAACTCACTATATACTTTAATGAAAATAAGGTTTACTATCATCATAGACAAAGTTAGTCTTTTGTCTATGCTATCATGTTATCTTTGAAGTACAAATTATGTCTATGTCTTGGTTTAAGTCTGAATAAGTAATATAAAAGGAATATGACCAATTAAAATATTGAACATAAACAAGTAATAAAAAAAATTGCATAAAAGCAAGTCACGTTTTAACCATGCGATATTTTTAGAGTCCCATACATGCGAAGAAAAAATGGAACCCTTATAGGATAGCGGTTTTTAATTAATACAGGTACCCAATTCCATCAAAATTTGTTCAGCCATTACAGCTGATGTAGATACTTAAATACATTTTTTGAAAGGAAATTTTGGTCATACTCTTTTGTGGTTAAGCTTTTTCTTATCTGTATAATGTTATATTCAACATGCAAATTTTATGAAACATCTACTTTTTAAAGTCAGACAAGAAATAAAAAAATATCATTACTTAATAGTTACTCTTGAAAAAATCTTAAGGTTGGCGATCACTAACGACACGGCACGGCAAAATATAAGGTGAAAGGATTGTACTATATTACTGTGGCTTTGTAAAAACTCACCAGCTACCGTACGTATGTTACTCTTTGGCGACAGATTTACGTATGTAAATCTGTCGCCAAAGAGTTAGTGTGTTCCGGCAGTTGTCTTTGACAACCAATCCTATGCTAGGTGTAGCCTGAACAACTTTTTCGACCACATCATCGAAGCAGTGATGGCTCAGTAGCATTGGCTAAGGACTGCCGCGCAGCAGGTCCAAGGTTCGAATCTCGCCGCGGGCTTAAGCTTTTCACCGCATGGTGGAAGGGCGTTTTGTGAATGCCCACCTGGCTAGCGACCACCCTCAAGTAGAAAATCTGTCGCCAAGCACCTAACAGTGTGTTCCGGCAGCTGTCATTGAGAGCCAGTAATTCTAGGTTAAGCCTGTTACACCTTCGAACATATCATCACTTACCATCAGGTGAGCACACCCCTCCACAGCCCTATTATTTAAAAGTGTGTGCGTGTAATGATGTGTACTCTTCCGCACACTCTACATACACACACACACACACAAACAAACATGAACAACCAATGATACTGACGAGGTTGCATGTATTGTGTCTATACACTATTTTGTATGTAGGAGGAAAGAAATTGGAGGTGCGTGCATTTTTAGTCCGAAAGATCTCTACGTAATTATTATTTCCTTGTGTGCATTTTATGTGTGCGTAAATGTCAGCTGTCATTGAGAGCCAGTAATTCTAGGTTAAGCCTGTTACACCTTCGAACACATCATCACTTACCATCAGATGAGATTGAGGTGAAAGGCTTCACCTATCAGATATAAAAAAAACACTCACCAACAGGTAAGATAATGGTCAAAAGGCAAGTCTACACACAGCCAAAAGAAAATAGCTGTAAAATTTCGTTGAGAGATTTCGAGAGAAAAACTTACCATAGTATGCCATGTCCTCTTGTGACGATATACGAATTTGTGAGTTAACCTTATCAAGATAAGGTTCAAAATGATTTCAGCTTACTGTAACGGGAAATGCCGTTCCTTGCCGTTGTTGTTATAAAGAGCCGACCGTTAGGAGTTTCAATACATACATGTTTTTGGTTAAAAAACTGTTGAATGGCGTATTTCTTTTATGAGAAAACGCCTCATAAAATTTTAAAACTCTATTAGTCTATAGTTTATTAATTAAGGTGAAACATCACATAATATTATTACAAACGTTATTGACTTCATGTCATCTATAAGTTAAATAACGCAGTGTTTTGGCAGTGAACTAAAAGTATTAAACTACAAATTTCTTTGAATGTCATAAATTATTTAATATATTTTACATATCTGACTAAACATAAAAAAAAAATCATAAACAATGTAAGTGGAACTAGCTTCATACTATTTTCGTAGAAAGTCCGAGGTGATGTTAGACCTTAATTTATATTTAATTATAAGTAATTTAATGTAACAATTGTTTAAGTATTTTTTAAGTTATATAAGTTTTGTAGATATATAATTAAGAGGCAATATTTATAGAATATTAACGTTGTTTTTCGATTTATATAACTTTATTTTGCGTTTTAACTTTTGTAATGTCTATGAATAAGGTTTGGTAAAGTTTGAATTTTAGAATTTGTTTAAATGCTTTTGGATAAAGTATTTTTGAAACCTATTTAAGTTTGTTACAAACAGTTTATGTGCGCCTTACTTTTCGTATTTCTTTTTACCACAAACATAATCTCATATAATTTAGAACGAATTATGTACAAATCAACCCGGAATATAAAATTTGAAACTTAAAAAATAGGTAATGTATCACGGAAAGTAAATTTATAATACTTATAATTACAGAAAATCAAATAACAATCATGCAGATACCATTTAAAAATATTCTTCGGCTAAAGCACTCTTCAAATTGAACAAGATAATTTGGCATCACTCGCTGCAAAACGTCAGATGATGTTTCTCTTACTTCTTTCGAAGGTTTAGTCTTCAGCCATTCCAAATTAATGAAAAAGACACCAACCTGTTGCATTAAAGTATTCCTACAAAAGAAAAAAAATGTGGTGCTAAGTCCGATAATTTGTTCCAGCCTGTGATCCCGATTTGATTTGATTCCGGCCTGTATCATCCTTCTCAATCAGTTAACACAATTTGATACTTTATGATTTGAATTGTCACTGATTACAGAATATATTTAAAAACAATATTACTGTATTTTTTATCAATGAGGAAAGTAAACACTGAGGCCACGTGTCTATTACTTATCTGACTTGTTTTGTTTCTTAATCTGAGAGTAATGTGTTATTGATTAGGTACGTTCAAATATAATATTAGAAGAAACAAATTGGTGGATTATAAAATACTCGATCAACTTGCTTATAAAATACTTGATTTTATAATTCCACAGTTACTATTTATGGGTTATGTTTGCTTGGTCTATAAAAATAACTAGTATCAAGAATTTGTGATTTTGTAATAGTATCAAGAAGTTTGTCTTCTGCCATATTTTACCTAAAGACTTAGACAAAATGTTTTTAACGTTTTGACACGCTTACTTTTTTAGTATATTGTGTAAATATTTAGTTTTAAGGATGGAAATAAAAAAGAAAAAATATATGGTTAGCTTTCATTTCAATATTTATTTATTTTTATTTTTTATTTATTTATCAAAATAAGCAATTTTTTTACAAAAGATTTGTTGATAATGGCATAGAATAAAAACTACGGTTTGAAGAGATATGAATCAGACGACATCAATAAGTATAAAATAGTTATAATACTAATAAAGTAGGTATTAATCGTAGAATTACAATGGTTCCATAAGGTATAATTTGAATAAGTCAATACATCTAGGTAAGTGCATATTTATAGAACTTGATACTTTTCTGTTATTGTGACGGAACAAGCTCGAGGCGCACCTGATGTTAAGCGGATTAACCTCTGCCTATAACGGGTACATTACTTCACCAGTCACGAATTGCACTGCGTCCGTCGCCTAGATACATAGTTGTGAGTCTCATGTGCCTGTAATTTCACTGGCTCGCAAGGACTACTGCAGGAAAACACATATGATAAAAAAGTGATCGTTCTGTTTCGCAGAATAATCGGTGACCGACGTAAGTCTCAGAATTTTCAAATTGAAATGGCAATGGGCGGGCCACATCGCTCTACTAGCTGATAACCGATGGAAAAGAAAGGTTCTCGAGTGGTTACCACATTACATCGGAAGACAAAGGGTAGGTAGGCCCCTGCTGGATGGACTGACGACATAGAGACAGGGGATATGGGATAATCGCGGGGAGATTGGATGCAAATGGCTAATAGCTGTCCTTAGTGACGTTCAATGGGGGAGGCATTTGTTTAATGGTGGACGTTTGCTAGCTCGTTTATTTCCCGTTGTACCAATAGGACTACCGGTAGTTACACGGGCAATTTGTTTCAACCATTGTACTATCAAAGAATTTGGGGCCAGCTACTGTAAAAGCTAGCTGCCTATCATTTGAATGAATGAATTAATGACTTTATTTGCGACAAACACTATACATAATGGTTAAATATATAATTATTGACACATTGAAAAATAAACAAAGTGTTTGTCACAACCCTATACTAACTCAGCAAAAAGCTGGTTGGTTGCAACCAGCGCTGATCTTCCGTTAGTAAAGGGAGGTGACCTCACGCACGTGGAAATCAACAGTGCGCGCTTAAATAATAAATATTTGCAAACAAAACCCGTTTATCCATTGAACAGACTTTTAGAAAACTATATACTTACTAGTTATATAAAAAAATCTAAAATTGTCTTTCATTTTCTTATTAAACTAAACATAATTTGAAAACAAAAAAAACATAAGATAACATAAACTAACTAAATTGCAGTGGTGTCATGAAGAAGAAGTTCCTCGCTTTTTTGATGTACATAAACAATTTTTTTTTAATTTCTCCTAAATGTATGCAAACAATGCAGATTTCTTATCGGTGGCGGGATGTTGTTCCAACATTTCGATGCAGCGTAACGGAAACTTCCTCTAAAGGCGGCTGAGCAATGCCATTCAGTCGCCAACTGCCTCGAAGCTTGTCGGGAGCCTTGGGGCCCACGTCCTACCAACCACTTCAACTTGTTGCTCAGGTAAGATGGCATTTTATAATTTATAACGCCAAACAGAAGACAGGCTAAGTGTACCTTTCGACGATGCATCATTTTTAACATCATAGCTTTGTTAAGAAAAGGGGTAACATGTGACCTGATCGGGATGTTAAAACAGAATCTGGCACATGCGTTCTGCACCCGTTGTACCAGCTTTTTAGTTTTGGCAAGTAGACTCGGGCCGTAAACTGCATCCATATAGTTTAACTTGGATAAAACCAATCACTCAACCAACTGTATACGCAAATCTTCTTTTATGTAGGGTCTTAATTTGTATACAACTTTTAATTTATAAAAGGAAGTCATCATACAGTCAGCTATATGTTTTTGGTACCGCAGTTCACAATCCATGTGTAGGCCCAGGTTACGCGCCTCATATACTCGTTCGATGGGTTCGCCTAGAATTGTGACGCTTATCGACGGACGGAGACTAGCAAGTTGGTATTTGCTACCGAAAACCATGTATTTAGTTTTGGTTGGATTCAACAACAGGCAGTTACTTGATGACCATGTGGCCACTGATGAGAGATCCTCGTTTAGCTTATTTATGGCATTATCAATGTCAAACGGTTTGCAAGAGATGTAAATCTGCATATCGTCTGCATACATATGCACCTTGCAATTGCGAATGTGTTTTACAATGTCAGCAGAGTACAAAATAAAGAGAATCGGACCCAAAATGGATCCCTGAGACACCCCCCGTGTAACTGCTACTTTGTCTGACACAAGTGAACTGCCATCGAGATGTCATATTTTCACAAATTGATACCGCTCACTGAGGTAACTGCTAAACCATTGGACAGCTTCAGAATCAAATCCGTAGTAACTTCGTTTTGACAACAGAAGGTTAATATTTAAAGATTCAAAAGCCCTGGAAAAATCTAGCAAAACCAAAATAGTACACATTCCCTTGTCCTGAGCACCAAGTATGTTATCGGTAACATCCAATAGTGCGGTTGTGGTACTTCGGCCTTTCCTAAATCCCGACTGAATTTCTGGCAGAATTTTCTGTTTTTCAAGAAACTCTGTTAATTGTATACAGACAGCTCTTTCCAGAATTTTAGATAGGCATGGCAAAATGCTTATAGGTCGGAGATCTTTAAGTTCTACTGGACTTAAATGTTTTGGCAACGGGCGTACTATTGCTAATTTCCAGATTTTGGGGAACATTTTAGTAGCGATGGAGGTATTTATCAATGCCTGTATAATACCTATTGTATGCGGGAGCGTCATCACCAGCATATCTAGACTAATACCATCGCAACCTAGCGCATTAGATTTAAGACTTTTTATTATTTGAATCAAACGGTTCTGACTCACCTGATCAATATGAAAAACTGCATCACTATATCTATGATGCTCCAAAAAAGACAACTGTGTGATAGAAACATTTGCACTCGCAGGTAAGGTTAAAAAGTGATTATTTATTACATTGGGGTCATTGAAAGTGGATGGCAATTCACAGTCTTTTCTAGGTAATAAGGTTTGCTTAAGATTTTTCCAGAGCAGTTTGGGATTTTGCATGTTATTGTTAATATTTTGTTTGAAATAAGCTGACTTTTCGTGGTAAAGGGCTTGACTAACTGTTGATTTTAGTGACTTATAATATTGTTTTTTAACCTCAGATTTAGTTTTATGGTACTCCGCAGCTGCTTCGTCGCGCAACCTCATCATAAGTTTTACAGTATCTGTGACCCAAGGATAAGAGCGCTCTTTTATAACTACCGACTTGATAGGCGCATGATAGTCGAAGAGCGAAATAACAATATGATTAAAATTGACTACCATTTCATTAATGTTAGTATGCTGCATTAAAAGATCCCATCGAATAGTTTGAAGATCGTCATTTAAATTGTCCATGTTAATAAATTTTATAGGTCTATATGTTACAGTGTAGGGAACCTGCTTTACCCGCTTTATATTGAACTCGCAGGCTACCAAACAATGGCCATAGAGAGTACCTACTAATTCCGAGGAAATACACTTCGGCCGCAAGTCAGTGCATACCAAGTCTATCAATGTTTGGCTAGTTTCTGTGTAGTGTGTCGGTTCAGTCACTAATTGATCTAACTTAAAGCATGAAAGAAAAGTTTTTAATTTAATAGTTTGGCCACTACTGGTATCTAAATAATTTATATTAAAGTCGCCTAAAAGAATTAAATTGTCATATTTGGGAATTGAACTAATAGCGTCGGAAATTGCGTCAAAAAATAAATCAATATTCACCCAAGAGGGTCTATAAGCCGTGCCTACGATCAACTGTTTGCCATTGAAGTTTACCACGAGCCACATCTGTTCAACGGTGGTGTGTAACGGGTCCACCGGGTGGCGCCAGGTCCGCACGGTAAGTCCGCTTCTTACGTAGAAACCAACACCGCCACCACGCGAGCGATGTGTGCGTGGTCTCGGCGTGTGCCTCAGCCGATAGCCGGGGATAGCGGGCGCTCGCCCCTCCTCCCCCGCGTGTAGCCAGGTCTCGTTGAGCGCTAGGATGTCAACACCAAACCGATACACTGAAGCTACAATGTTGTCGTGGTTGGTGCCAAGAGAACCTGCATTGTATACTCCAACTTTAAAATTCCTGGTAGCCATACATACTTAAAAAATATTCAAAACAATAACGAGGGTAATGTACACGTAAAGAAATTGACACCAATGCAATTGATGACGTACATAAAAATACAAGTAAAATTAAACATTTTATGAAATAAATAAAATTACAAAATTTTAAAATAAAGTTTTCAGATGTATAAATTACTGTGACATAGTGATTTATTGAACAACAGAGACAAGATTCAAATACTTCAAAAATAATGGGACTAAGAGGACTATACAAATATAATATTACCAAACCCGATAGTGCGCTTGGATAAAACTTCCCATATAGTTCGTACACTAAACATATTATACCGGTGGCGGTGGCGTCACACCGCCCGCGCTTCCAAATATTTTCTCGACGTCCTGCTCTGAGCGCACCCGGAAGGACGCTCTGCCCGTCTCGCGACGAACAAAGATGCGCCCGTCCCTGGACCAAACATACCTCCAACCGAATTTGCGCGCCTACTCGCGTGTTTTGAAAAAAATCTGTTTATTATGCTTGGAGAGGCGCTCGTTCACATAAAATCTGGTGGGAGCTGATGCGAACCCAAGACCCTCTGTTGTGCAGGCACGCCGCACGCGCGCTGCGTGCAGAAATGCGTCGCGCAGCGCTCGGCGCACCAGCCGTACCACCAGTGGACGTGGCCGTGGCGCCACTGCCGGCGCACCGTTTGATGGCGCACGTCGAACGCCTATTCTCTCTGCTAAAACAAGATCACGATCGTCGTAAGCCACGCCCAACTTCTCTGCGATTCTGCCCACGAGATGAGCAGCGTTCTCACCCTGCTCTTCCGGTATTCCGCTTATCTCAAAATCGTTGCAAACGGCATCTTGCTCCCGATCGTTCAGTTGTGCCTTTAAGTCATCGATGGTAGAGAGCAGATCGCCTACTTCCTGTCCAGCCTGCCCTGCCTGTAACTCGGCACATTTCTTCTCCACACACACCAGTCGCGTCTCCATACTATACAGACGCCCACCGAACCCTTCGACGATGCCCCGAAGTACACTAAATTCTTCTTTTATAAATTTAAGGTCATTTTTAAAAGACATCATATTTTCATTTACGAGTTTCATCTCTTTCAACACCGCTGAACAAGTGCCACATGCCTGGCTAGCCTGCTGATAAGTATGCACATAAACTGCTCTCTCATCGCATACCGGGTGCTCGGTGTTATCCTTACTGGTGGTAACGGACTTACAATCCTGACATAGCCATTCGGTTGCAACCTTGACGTCACCCGGAAACCGTACACAGGATTTGTGAAAATATCCCGAACATTTGAAGCGGCTAACGCCCTCTGCTGAATTCGCAAAGCGACAAGAGTTGCACTTCTTGGGCATTTTGTGCAATGGTACTGGATCTGATAATCGCAGTATAACGTGGATAGCAAGCAGTGCACAGACAAACCGCTAGATGGCGTGACGTTAAGTGTATAGTGTGTCGTTCCCAAGTTATAAAATACCCACTTATAGTAAAACAAAAAAGTAGCAACAAACTGGGACACAATTATTATCAACACGATAAATAGTTAATTCCAAGTAATTAGTACACACAAACACTAGCACAGCTGCTCCATACAACACAACACAATGTTAAATTTACTTAAGGTGAAAAAATGCAAGGAAACGATAAATTACGTTATAAAAAGCAAGAGCACACACTGTCGTCGATTCGTGCGCGACGTCAACCACTTTCTTTTTGCAGCGCTCCTAATGGAATCGAGAAGAACTAAAAATATGTCTGGAAATATACATTAATTTATGGTAACGTAAACTAAAATTGCTAGGGGTACTGCTGAATTTGAGCGCAGTTTTTGTTATGATAAGAATTGATGAGACGGTCAAGATAAATCGCTTACTAGACAGGAACACCTACAAAAAAGTTGGCTATAATCTGTTCAGGAAAGTGGCCGTCGATTTCGGCTAATTCACCAATCGCAACTTTTATCGACATACGTAAAATGTCCGAAGGCACAAATTCTAGGCAGTGATTAGGTTTACTTTCTTTTAGAGCATCTCAAGAAAGTATCAGGGAGTCAAGGGAGCGAGTTGCAAGTTTATTTCTTAATTTGGTTTTTGCTAAGTAAATTTTGCTGTACGCTCTTTCACAATGAGCGTTTGCGTGAGCTGAACCTTGCAATCAAAAGCAAATTTGGCATTTTTTTGAAAAGGATCGTATTCCGACGTAACTCACCAACTCTTTTTTTCTCCCTTCCCGATATTTTAGGGTACATATTAAAAAGTAATAGGGCTCAGCCATAATACAAATTGGGCGAACTGAAGATAAAATTATGGTATTTTCCCGTAGTACCTACATTAGCATTACGAAACTACATAGGTAATAATAATATAATAAAAAATATTTATTTGCATTTATAACTAGACAGAGGTAATTAAAAAAACTACACAGAGGAAACAAAGCAAAAGGAGGTGACTCAGCTTGTGCAACCCAAATATTAATTTTCCAGGCGGCGCTGATTTTCAGTCACCCCCGTTCCCTTAGGTGTTGTACGGGAACATTGTGATGGGGGCCACGTTAATTTATATAATATTTAATTTTATTGTAGATGGAACATGCAATTATTACAATACAATGATATAAAAAAAGCAGAAAAATTTAAAATAATAATAAAAACTAAAAAAAAAAACAAAACAAAAAAGACAACACTACACACTAAGAAATAATGGTATACATAGTATAATTGTACTACGAAATCCAACACTGCGCCATTGCCCATCTCTTGTCGCGCACGTTGCTTTGTACATAGTAATACTTATTTGAAAACTATTAATAGATTCATCGCGTTGCCTATACTACCATTATCAGTTCTTGAATTACCAACAACAGAAAAAAAAATTAGTAGGTACTCGTACCTACTCTCGAACGTACCTACTTCTCGAAGGAAGGATATTTACTAAGACACATTTCAGTCAAAATGGGAAGGCTTAGTGACTAATATAAACTGAAACGTCTCGTGAAATTGCCTTCTGGTTCAAAACCCAATTATTAGCAAGCAGACGAGTTAAATTGTGAGAACAATGCAACTTGTTAGTGAGCGGCGCGACGAGCAGAAGATGTTATATTCTCCGAATAATTGCCACATAAGTGAAAAAGTTTAATTTTGTATGTTGTTACAAAAGTAACACAAACAGCAGACTAGCGACTTTTAATTTTAAAGGCATGTAATTTATGAAATACATGACTAAATAACCAGATACATCTAAAAAAAAGCTGAATTCAATATAAGGGTCTTAATGTCCGTCATACTATTTATGGCAAGAATTATTATTACCGCTCGGCCATCATTGAAGCAGTGATAGACGAGCGGTAATAGCTATGGACTGCCGTGCCGCAGCACCCTGATTAGATCCCCACCGTTGGCTTCAGCTTCACCGCATGGTGGAAGGGCATTTTGGGGTAATCGCCCGGCTAGCTACCACCCTTAAGTAGAAAATCTGTCGCCAAGCACCTAGCGGTGTAATCCGGCAGCAGTCCGTGAGAGCCAATAAAATTACAGGCACAAATACAGGGCTATGTCTCAAAGTGACGGCAGTGCAATTCGTGACTTGTGATGAAATGCATCTGTTATACGCAGAGGTTAGTCCGCTTAACATCAGGTGATCGAGCTTGTACCGTCACAATAAAATTTAAAAAAAAATATATGTATTCCTTGTAACAATAACCCTTGCAAACAGCCAAAAGAAAAAGTATCACAGCCACAACAATTTCAAGCATAATAATTACGCTGGCCACGGATTACATACATACATTTAAAATCAAATACCGATTACAATTTTATTAATCTAGACTAGCGGCTGCCTTATGGGACTTTTACGACCGATTGTCCGGCCTATAGTGTTATTGTCGGTAGTAGTGTATATGATCATACCACCAATTAATTACTCGGAACCTAAATGTAAAAAGAGGTTTCTAAAAGTTTTACCTACTTAGCTAGATACACTTTTTTACTTCTTTTACATCAAATTTTACCGAATTTGCTATAGACATTTTAGAGAACGCGAATAAATAATATATCGGTATAATTTAGAATGCTGTTAAGGCTACCCCGCTTGTGCAGTGCGTCTGATATGTTTGAGGAGGCTAGAGTTGATTACTTTATTTATTTATTTATTTGATTATAGGCGAGCAGCGTAATGCTGATGTGCCTATATCATTCTGTGTCGAAATATATATTATGTATTTTTTGTAGTGTCCACACATTTTTTTGTTTTATTTAGCAGTTTACAAATGGGCAAGAGATTTTTTGCTTTTATGCAACCAGCCATCCAGCTGGTTTTTAAATGCATTTACAGATGTAGCAGAAACAACCTCCTCAGGCAACCTGTTCCAGTTATGAACAACTCTGTTGCTGAGAATATGGTGTGCTGTGGTTGTGTTAGCATGTACACGTTGAATTTGCTGGTTATGCCCTCTGACTTCTTTGTCGCGGATGACTTTCACAAACAGATTATGTATTTCGGGGAGGTTGTATAATCCGTTGAGGATTTTAAAAGTTTCTATGAGGTCCCCACGTAACCTCCTTTCTTCAAGAGTAGTGAGACGCAGGATTTCCATTCTCTGCTCGTAAGATTTGCGGTATCTTTGTGGCTTTCCTTTGCGCACTTTCAAGCAGATCTATATCTTTTCGAAAGTGCGGGCTCCAGACTTGAAATCCATACTCCAGCAATGGTCTTATGTATGTCTTGTAGATCTTGAGAAATACTTCAACTGTCATAGCGTGGAAAGCTTTGCGAATCACATATATAAAGGAATTTGCCTTCTTGACTATCGTTCCTATATGTTCTGCCTATATGTTTGAGGTCAGTGGTGATAACAATGCCAAGATCTTTTTGATTACCGACAGATGATATGATTTGGCCATCCAATGTGTATGTCACTTGTGGATTATTTCTTCCGAGATGTAGGACTCTACACTTGGTAGAATTCAGCTTAATAATCCAATCACTGGTCCACTGTTATATTCGCTCAATATCTTCTTGGAGCTGGCCAGATTTGATGAGCGGGTTGGCAAAGAATTTACCGTCGTCTGCAAAAAAGGCGGTTTGACATTCTATCAGCTCTACCAAATCGGTGACAAAGAGCCCGAAAAGGTGGGAAGCTAACACTGAGCCTTGCGGTACGCCACTGAGGACTTGTTTTTGATGGGATAAGGTATTTCCAACTCGGACTTGAAAAGTTCTACCTGTCAGGTAACTTTCTATCCATTTGTGCAGTCTTCCCCGTATGCCAAAGTGATCCAACTTCATCAGGAGGCGTTGATGAGGAACTTTGTCAAAAGCGCGTTCAAAATCTAGATAAATTATATCTATAGGATTTCTACTGTCGACCTCTTTGCACCAAGTCTGAATACAAGTGAGTAGATTTGTAACAGTGGATCTCTTCTCTACAAAACCATGCTGCTTTACAGAGATAATGCACTCCCTATTCAAGAAGCGGGTTAGTTGCTTGCTTATAATTTTCTCCATCACTTTAACTACTATGCTTGTGAGACTGATTGGTCGAAAATTCTCAGGTTTAGTTTTGTCGCCTTTCTTGAATATGGGAGTTACAATAGCGTGTCTCCAGTCTTGAGGTAGATACCCTGTATCGAAGGATCTCTTCATTAAGATGGTCAAAATAGGGGCAATAGATGTGGCACAGTTCTTAAGGATGTAGCCAGGAATTAGGTCTGGACCTGGAGAGGACTGAGTATTCAAGCCCAGCAATGTCTTTTCCACTTCATTTGTTTCAAATATTATGTCACATAAGCTTTCTTCGACTCTGGCTACAGTAGTAATATGGATATTCTTGTTAATTGCAGGCTCTGTTGAGTAAGCTTTTTCAAATGTTTCAGCAAATACATCAGCAACCTCATTCTGTTTAGTTACAAGATCTCCATTGTTGTTTCTGATCGCTGGTGGGGTGCAGACTTTGGATGTGATACACTTCCGAATGTGAGAGTAGAACGCCTTATCACCAAAATTAAGAATATTTGACTCATAAATGCTTCTTTTTCTTCTGGACAGAGCCACACATTCATTGTTTAGTTCACGATACATCTTGTAGTCATATTCCTCCTTCGAAGTCCTATACCTGTCCCATAGCTCCTTCTTTTTTAATGTTAATTCTAGTATATCTTTAGTTATCCATGGTTTGTTATTAATCTTACTAGGTTTAACTTCCCTTAGTGGAGCAAAATGATCTGTGGTCCAGTTGATTGCATTTAACATATCCTCCCAAATCTTAGCACTGCTATTAGAGTAGTCAATAGTTGCTAATTTCTTAAGTAGATCTGAATTGTAACTATCTAAGTCAATGAGTGAGTAATTTCTTCTATATTTTGGTAATATGTCTTCTTTTTGCATAAGTATCTGGATACTAAATTCCAGCACACAGTGATCACTCTTCCCAATGGGTGGTTTATATACAATGTCCTTAATCAGAGCCTCTTCATTTACCAGTATGAGATCTAAGACTGATGGTACCTGGTTAGCTTGAAATCTGGTGGGGCTATCAACTATTTGATACAGATTGCTATTGACATACATATTAATAAAAAGATCTTCAGATTTAGTAATTTGCTGTCTGAACTGTAGCTGTGCAGCTGATAGGGGCCATTTTAAAGATGTGTAATTAAAGTCTCCTACAATCACCACAGTGTTGTTCTCTGAGGCTGCTTGAAGATTCTGCATCAGTTTGGTATCACGGTGCTTCCACATACATTCGTTCTTATCATCAGACCTGTAAACTCCAGCTACCAGGAAATGATGTGTACCATACAGGATATCGAGGTATAATGTTTCCACATCATCGCACATATATCTATGGTTCAGTCTCGCTGTGACGGGTATTTCGTTCACATGGTTTCTAACATAAATTGCTACACCCCCACCTCGTGTTTTTCCTTCTGATTTCTTCTTTCTTTCTTGCCATCATAAGAAAGATAATCACCTTCCCACTACAGCGAGTGTGGTATAACACTAACCATTGCGGGGAGATTTGACTCTTCCTTGCTGAGGACTTTTGTTCGATTTCAGGGCAGATAGTGTGGTTGGTGAGGATACATTCTGACTTTCTCGTGTACTTTTATTTTAATATTTAATTACTAACGTAGGATAAGTCACGCTAACAAAAAATAATGAAAACATATCTAAAAAAATATTATTATAAAGTTTATTATTATTTATTATAATTCTCAGTTTTATATGATTTCAATAAAATATCAACAATTTACTAATCCGCTAAACTCATACTCAAACAGTACCCCTTATAACCTGGATATGATCAGTTAACAATCGAAAACCGACCTTGATACCGGGATTCTAAATCTAAAATAGCCTGATATGCAGTGAACCAAGTCCAAAGCTTGTAAATTGGAGTCAGAGAGCCCGCAGCAATTAAGATTGCATGTCACTGGCTCTAAATTTAGTTTAAGTCAGTAGTTCAATTTATCGCTCCGCTTGTCCCGAAGATATCTGTCTTATTTGGACATCAGTGATTCATTAGCAGTATAATAACGGGGTAATGGGACAATTTAGAACTTAATAGCTTTGATTTTATTTGTTGTAAGATTAATTGTAAGGAATTACACTCTTGTTTGGGAAAGTTTTTGTATCGTATTCGGGGTTCCCATTTTCCGTATTTTATTGCAGTTCGGTATAATTCCTGCGATGTATTGAAGGTACAAAATACATTACAATAACCATTTCATCCCTGCATTTGTTAATCTGAAATGTTTTGAAAATAATGGAACGATAATACTAACATGCTTTTCTTTTATTGGACTTTATAGGCTCGTGTTTTTTTTTATGTTATTGTTACGGAATAAGCTCGAGGCCCACCTCTGCCTCTAACAGATGAATTTCATCACAAGACACGAATTGCACTGCACCTCGCTTTGAGACATAGTTGTTATTGAGAGCCAGGGAAATTACAGGCACTTTAGGCAAGTGCCTGTAATTTCACTGGCTCTCAAGGACTGCTGCCAGAACACACCGTTCGGTACTTGGTGACAGATTTTCTACTTGAGGGTGGTAGCTAGCCAGGCGGGCAATCGCAAAATGCCCTTCCACCATGCGGTGAAGCTCAAGCCGGCGGTGGGGATTGAACCAGGGTACTGCGGCGCGGCAGTCCATAGCTATTACCGCTCGGGCATCATTGCTTCAGTATTTATTGAATTCGCTATCTCCAAGCTCATTTTATAGAACGTTTGTGGTAGGCACTTAAAATACACATAGATATTCATATGACTTGTGGACACTCATACTGGACAGAAATAGATCGTAGGGACCTTATAAAGAATGTAAGTAAATTTATAAGGTCCCTAAGTACTTTTTCTTTAATAACATGCCTGAAGATTTCAAAAGCAAAACGCTTCCCACATCGTCAGGCATGTATTTCCCGGAAAAAACAGAGCACCTTCGTTTCGCCAGAACTGTTTTGGACTTATGTGATAGAGGGCGACACAGTTTTTTTTATGGGAGAGAAGGCAAACAAGCAGGCGGCTCACCTCTTCCATCCACCATCCGCAACACCAGAGGTCTCGAGGATGCGTTGCCGGCCTTTGAGGAGGGAATATGCTCTCTTTTTGAAGGCCCCTAAGTCGTATCCGTTCGGAAATACTGCACCTGGCAGCTGGTTCCATATTGTGGCAGTGCGAGGTAGAAAATGCCGTGAAAATCGCAAGGTTGTGGACTTCCAGACAGCGACATGAAATTAGAAAGGTAAGGAATATGAATTAAGTATTTGTAAAAAACTGTTACTCCTTTAAGAATAGAGTTCACGGAGCGCTTTCTATATAAACGTAGTTTCGTCATATTTTAAATGTGTTCAAAGTCAGGGGATATTTGCACGATTTTGGTAAAATGAAGTATAGCCATAAATGGTTCGAATAATCGTTTCGTATGGGAATTGTTATTTTGGATAAAATAAATCGAAAAACTGGCAAACCAAAAGCATAAATATTAGGCTTAGCAATATGCATACACTATTTCACCGAGTTGGAACACTTGGTATCTAAAATATGACATAGCAAATGTTTATGCATCTATAAACACCTTGGAACAAGCGTCACACAGAACACAGAAATTCAGAACTATGCACAATGACATTCTAGTAGTTAAAATTTATTTTAATGCATCATTCATTAAGGAAACAGTATTGATTACGCATATTCGGTTTAGTTCAGCTGGTTTCAGTTGAGAAATAACTGACTTACACTACTTTAACACTGAACTAAAATGACGGTAAGTGTGTGTTATAACTTTAAGAATTAGTCGAGTACACGTCTTTCTAAGCCATAGACAATTGCATAAGCTCAACCACATTCCCTGAAAATACATGTACTCAGTACGTATAGGTACATCAATATTTAATATCGTTTAGTAATCAGTGTAAATCAGCCTCCACCTGAGGCTACTTTATCACTAAACTAAAATTATGGTAAGTGTGTGTTATAACTTTTAGAATTATTCGTGTACACGTCTTTCTAAGTCGTAGACAAATTGCATAAGCTAAACGACATTCCTTTAAGAGAGCTGTACTCAGTACGTATAGGTACATCAATATTTAATATCGTTTAGTAATCAGTGTAAATCAGCCTCCACCTGAGGCTACTTTATCACTAAACTAAAATTATGGTAAGTGTGTGTTATAACTTTTAGAATTATTCGTGTACACGTCTTTCTAAGTCGTAGACAAATTGCATAAGCTAAACGACATTCCTTTAAGAGAGCTGTACTCAGTACGTATAGGTACATCAATATTTAATATCGTTTAGTAATCAGTGTAAATCAGCCTCCACCTGAGGCTACTTTATCACTAAACTAAAATTATGGTAAGTGTGTGATATAACTTTTAGAATTAGTCGAGTACACGTTTTTCTAAGCCGTAGACAATTGCATAAGCTCAACAAAATTCCCTGAAGAGAGCAGTACTCAGTACGTATAGGAACATCAATATTCGATACCGTTCAGTGATCAGTGTAAATCAGCCTCCACCTGAGGCTACTTTATCACTAAACTAAAATTACGGTAAGTGTGTGTTATAACTTTAAGAATTATTCGTGTACACGTCTTTCTAAGCCGTAGACAATTGCATAAGCTCAACAACATTCCCTGAAGAGAGCAGTACTCAGTACGTATAGGTACATCAATATTTGATACCGTTCAGTGATCAGTGTAAATCAGCCTCAGGTGTATTAGGGACGGCAATTAAAGCTTTCTCTCCGCTAGAGCGAGACAGTTGTAGGGTGACCAACTTAAGGTTTGAATAGTGAAACCCAGCGGTAATAGGGCTTCCGTGCTTCGGAGGGCTCGAGCAGTCTGTCCCAACTGCTGTCTAGGATTGTAGTCGTTAAGCTATGTCGGAAAACTTTGGGTGGTCTGAAAATCCCACATTTTTAAAGGTAGGGCAATTTCCGTATTCTCACCTGTACTATAACCCTGAAATGGGAAATCTGTCGGCAAGCATCTAAAGATGTGTGAGCTGTCCTGTAGCAGGTCCCATTCTAGGTTATGCCTGCTTAACACCTTAGACCAGAAACCTTAGACTTGGAAGCGCTCGTAGCGAAGTTTACTTAGCTGTTCTCAACCGATCAGCAAAGTTAAGCGATGTCCCGCGCGGTCATGTGTTGGATGGGTGACCGCTAGTGACATTACTACTGAGCGTTCCGTGCTTCGGAGGGCACGCTAAGCCGTCGGTCCCGGTTGTCGTCTTAGGATGGCAGTCGTTATAGCATGGTGGTAGGGCATTTTGAGAATGCCCGCCTGGCTAGCGACCACCCTCAAGTAGAAAATCTGTCGCCAAGCACCTATACGTGTGTTCCGGCAGTAGTCCTTCAGAGCCTGAAAGCATTTTGAAATAAAACGGGTATTTTTTTTAACGAAATTACAAGTTTCTAAGATAAATATAGGCGCAACAGTTAGGATTTTATATTTTACTAGCGGCCCGTCCCGACTTCGCATGGGTGGATATTTATTTTTTCAAATATTTTGGCATAAACTTACAGTAAATGCAGGACATATATAAATTATAATGTATTTAGCAATAGTGTATCGCTGGCTCCCTTTGGGTACGGAATTCGATGATTGAAAACAGAATAAATGACATCAACAAGTAATTTTTAAAAAGATTTCACTGAGGTTTAGAGTACAGGTATACTAATAATAATTGGATACATTATATTACCTACTACTATTACAGTACAGTCTACAGTCAATGCTCGTATGTAGTGATTAAGAAAGCAATTGTGTCTGATAATATAAGAGAATGTATGCCTATACGTACTTATTACCACATATTTTATAGAAATAAAAATATAGCACCCCTACCCTAAACTGTTAAAAAGTAGTTATAGTGACGTAACTACAATAGTTAGATACATACTACTGCGTCATTTTTTGTAGATATTAATATGTTCTTTAATATTGTGAAACAAATTTTTTGTTCTGTCATCAATAGTTTTCGCAGCGCATGCGATGAAAGATATAGGATTTTTTTTTACACCTTAGGTAACATTATTGTGGTTTTAGTAGGGATCCTTATTATTTTCTTGCAATTAAAATAGCTTATATAATCAGTGATAATGTAGCATTCAAATGGTGAAAGAATTTTTAAAATCAGTTCAGTACTTTTTAAGCCAATTCGTTACAAACATACTTACATACAAACCTTTCCTCTTTATAATATTATTAGTATATTAGTATAGAAGTTAAGATAAAGTATGGTTTATGGAATTCTATTTTTGTGCTGTGCTGTGCTCTGAAACTTTGATATTTGCAAGAATGCGGATTATTTTCTTGTGTGCGACCAAGAGTTCATCTACATTTACACTATTACCCCAAAGTGTGATACCGTAACGGAGCCACGAGAACGCGTAAGCATAATACGCCGATATAGCAGTATTGAGATCAGTGGCCTGTCGTACTTCCCTAAGGGCGTAGAGAAACTTGATAATATAGATTGTATTTTTTTTCAATATTGTTTTGTTTGCAGTAACGCCTGCTATGCGGATTACATGACAAAATTACAAATATACGAGAGGAAAAATTTAAGTCATGTGCGGAATTCGAACCCGCGTCCGCAAGTTAAACTATAGATGTCATCCCAATACGATGGTTAAAGAACGATAGAAAAAAAAAGAGTTATGACTAATTGTCATGTTAGCTCAATTGGTTAGATCATACCCCGGCTAAAGGGGTGGATGGACGCGGGTTCGAACCCCGCACATGACTTAAATTTTTCCTCTCGTATATTAGTAATTTTGTAATTTAGATTGTATTTTTGTTACATGATTTTTTTCAATTTAATTCAGAGTCCAGTTCTAGGCCTAATAATGTTGCCGCGTCAAAACATCGTAATTTATATTAATTAAAAAAAAATGATGTCGAGGGTGCATTTTTGGTAGAATCTAAATTATATAAAATAAGTTTTTTCGAAATTTTATTATAAGCAAATAAAAGGGTGTTTTCTTTGAATCATTAAATATCTTGTCTTATCTTTAATGAAATTCTATAGAACTCAGGTATTGTATACATTAACTAGGTAACGTATGTCATAAAAGTAGATGACACTATTTTCAACCAGATGCCACTACATGGGATAGATGCTATCTCAAGTATTTCCCAACTGGTATGAATTAGGAGCCTTTAAGTAGAGAGTATATTCCTTTTTCAGAGGCCAGCAACACTTCCTCTAGACCTCTGCTGTCGCAAATGTCGGTAGACTGTGATCAGTCCATGTGAACCGCCTGCTCGTTGGCCCTCCTCCAATACCATAAATATATACATATTTAATCCGGTATTCATTGCTGGTAATATATGAGTATGGCCGAACTTAGTAAAAGCCGAAATAAGTGCTGTTTAAAACACCTGACTCTCGTTATGACGGCGTGACATTTCAGAAGTTTTCAAATTTGATGCCCAGCACAAGAGAGAAGCGGTAAAAATAACATAAATCACGTTTTTTCTGTTTCTGTTCTTTATATATTATGGATATGGTGTCCTGTGCATTTCTGATTCGTGGGCACCCCCAGAACCAGTGAGGTTTGACGAGACAGGATTAAACGGAAGCTCAGTGCCTCAGTGGCTTTGCAGTCTCGCACACAATTACTGAAGTTCGGAGTTATTCCAAATTCAACCTTATCGCATTGAATTAAAAACTAAGTCAGTTATGAGAAATGCTTATTTTTCATGTGGTTTTTGGAAGAATTTCTTTGAGACTTCAAACGCTGGGTTCTTGAAATCCCAATTCTATAGCTTAAAACTCCAGTAAGAAGTTATGTGCACTGGTCCCATATTTTTCATATATATATTCAAATTCAGTCCGATGGTAATGAATAGTTACCATCTGATGATAGTAAAACCGGGCCTTAAAACGTAAGTAAATAATTAACAACTCAATATAATCACAACACTCAAAGCAAACAACATCGTTTTGATTTGTACGATATTAATTCTAAGCATTTAAATAAAGAGAAAAAAACGTATCTCCTTATATATAAAACCATTGCGTTGGTAATTACTTTGATGTTTACAATTTCACACACCATTTCCTTTGTGTCCGAAATAGCTCTGTGGTTGTAATTCCTCATAAAAAAGGTTAGCCGACCTCAAACAGCAGCAGTAATCATATTTTCCCGGGGATGAAACTTATGTTTTTGCTGTACATTTGCTTTTAAAGATGTCTTTTTTTATGATAAAACTTGACATTAAGCTGTTCTATTCCTGCCTGTCTTGATGGAGGAAAGCGAAAGCAAAAACTTACAGTACATTCATTAGTCGTATTCTTTCTAAACGCAGTAGTGATATTGCGAATTATCTCTGGTACGATCTACGAATATATATGGCTACGATAAGTCGTATTCGAAAATTATTCTTATACTATAGGTAACTATTTTTCAGAATTCCAAGTTTATTACTAAATATGATTTCAGGTACTATAAAAATGATATTTCTAATATCACTTTTAAATTATTTTCATTAAAGAAAGAAAAGTAAAGAAAACACGAGATATACCAAGATCGTAGAAAGTGGAAATCCATGGTAATCATTGCCTACACCTCAAGAAACACACATGACTTATGTATTAATCAGTTGCACCTCCGTTTCTGCCAGGCCCGTGCGGTGCCAGGCTAGAATATCGAACTCCCATCTCATCTCATGAGTTTCGTATGAGGTGACTAAGGGTATTACACTAGAAGGTGAGCAGCAACGTTTTCTGAGGAACTGATATCTCACACTGCGATCACCAAGACGTCTGATAAGCGTGGGGATTATGGCAAACCCCAACATACTGGGGGAGGCAGTATTCAGCAGTGGGCAATCCGGCTGATACAGAACAGTACAGTAACTCCCAGTTCAGCCTCGTAGACAAGGTTGAAAAGTGATGATGATGATAATGAAAAGTATTTTTAGTATCAAAATGACTTAAATCTAATATGTGTTCCAAGTTTCATCTAAATCGGTCGATTAGTTTCAGCGTGAAGGAGCGCGACACTTTTCCACACTCACCAAATTTCGCGTTTATAATATTAGGTAAAATTTACTGTTTATAAGTTAGTAAGATGGTACTAACGCACTTAATCAAATGGAACAAACGGTTTAGCTACATCAAGTGCAATATTTATTAATTCAGCTACACTCCTCTCACAATAAGCACAAGAAAATATAATTTATTTGTGAAGTTTATAATGAAATAGTCCCCGAGACGTTCGAGTTCGTTATACACTGAGATAGAGAAGTTTATGAAAATAAGTGGCAGTAAGGAAGGAATATACCCAGCGGAAATATAACACCGCTGGAAATGTTACGTTAAGCATGTCTTTGACGTTGTTATTCTTAGCGAAATCTTGTATGCTAGCATCTATTTGGCTCAACTATATGCCAGCATACTAGGAATGATGTCAACTTAGGGTTGATCTGCATCGCTTTGTTGGTTGTCTAAATGCTTTCAGTGTCGTAGCGGTAGTGTTTTGTATAGTTCATAGTATTTCGTTACTAAAGACATACCGATGTTTAGTTTAAAACAATTTAACATGATAAAACAGCATTTCCGCTGCGTAGCACTTTCGTACCTAGAAACTCGTAAAAGATTGATTTCTCATTATGCTGTACTGGTTACGGTTGCTATATCGCTACAACATCAACATCAACCGTAGGTCACTTTCCTCCATCTCCAATTCTACCCCATGTTCGCATATCCCAATAATTGTCTCCCTAGCAAGGCTAATGTAGTTTTCAAAGTGAGTATATACGAGAATATATAGTATTATTACGTCGCTTCGCTATGGCTACATGCTTTGCTACGCTATCGCTACAAGCTGTCTACGCCGTTGCTACGTCAATTCTACGCAGTTCCAATACTACGCGGTTACTTTTGCGCTATAGCAGCTCTCCTACACAAATCATTATGTAACCAAGTACATACTTACATTAAACCTTTTATTATAATTGTTACTGAATTTTATACGTATTGATTTATGAAATAAATAACTATGAAAGGTCTCTTTAGTCCTACCAGCTGTGTTTGTCTTATTGGGTACCACAGTAGTGTCAGATATTCTGCCTCAAAACAGTGCGTTTTGGCGTGAAGAGCAATGTCACAATGAGCGCAGTGCAGTGTCATGAAGAAAGAGGACGATAACACTGCAACTGTAATTCACAAGCGTGATCCTTACCATCAGCGAAATGTCCGCCCGTCACTTGATTACATAAATAATATATATATACAAAATGTTTTGATACATGGCATTTGAGACAAGATTCTTTTAACTTTTAACATTTTAATTCATATCTCAACTCGTAGCTCTGTATATATAATTTCATACGTTCTGAACTAAAAAGCAGAATTGCGAATTCAGATTTTCAGTCATCGAGCGTCTAAGTATTATAACAGAAATTTTTCATTCAAATCAGATTTAGGTGAAATCAAACCACTAGAGACCAGTATCACCCAGTATAGTAGTAGTAAAACATTTCATACCACCTTGAACTTCTTATGTAATGATTGTATTTATATGTATGTTTTTAATTAAGAATAAACGTTATTATTGTAAAAAAAAATTAAAAGGATAAAAAGAAACAAGTAAAAATGTATTAAAAAGTAACAAACCCAACTGCAAATAATTATTTTTGTTAAACGTTTTATCGTTCCGTTGTACATAAAACTGCATGTTATAATATTTATGGAGTCGTGTTCTAAATCCCTTCATTTTGATACCCTACTACCTACGTATAGAAATAAAAAAAAAAAATCTCAATTTGGCGTCTATAATCCGCCAGTTTGTTTTTTTATTTATTTTTATGTCACATGCGCTGTCAATACGAATCTATCAATATATCTTACATCGAAATCGGTTAGACTGTTTAGAAGTTATGTTGGAATAAAGAAACTCACAAACGTACATACATAAACCCTAATACATTACTTTCTTCTTTTTGGGCAGTCGTGTAAAAAAAAGGATAAGGATCACCCAGTATATCTCAAACTTAAGCAGGCTCAACGTCGCGTTTCGTTGAAGCGCAAAATGGGACGAGCAGAGTTGTTAGCAGTCTGTCTTCCAACAAAAAGAGTGGCAACTTTGCTGGGACATACTTTGAGTAACAGTGACTTGTATTAGACTTCGATAGCGCAAGTCTATTGTACCTACGAATAAATATGAATATTTGTTGGTAAATTGGAGCATTTGGACTGCCTGTGAGTCTGCAATCCCGGTTGTCGTCTTAGGATGGCAGTCGTTAAAGCATGGTGGTAGGGCATTTTGCGAATGCCCGCCTGGCTAGCTACCACTCTCAAGTAGAAAATCTGTTGCCAAGCACCTAACGGTGTGTTCCGGCAGCTATCCTTGAGAGCCAGCAATTCTAGGTTGCCTGAAAATCATCTTCGACCACATCATCACTTACCATCAGGTGAGATAGTGGTCAAAGGCTAACCATTCAGGCATAAAAAAGGACTTATGGGTATCTAAATGCTTTTATTGTAGTAGCTGTAGTGTTGTATATAGTTCATAGTATTTTGTTAATATAGGCATAACCGCGGTTAAAAAAATAAATAAATATATATATATATATTCGTTGGGACAGACTAATCTGATGTCACAGACAGCTTTAGGGATACTTACAGCCTATTCGTATTGTGTGTGCAGCGTAAATAAGCATGTTTAGCTTACGTATGGGAACTTTAGTTTAACTTTAAGTTAACGCATAATTAAATTTCTGCATCTCCTTTCCACTACCGGACTACAAGACGTACGGAAACACGGCACCCGTATATGGTTGACATTCCTCCTGTCCGCAAAAGTGATTTGCGTACACCTTTATAATACGGACAGCGAAGGAATGGAACACCCTCCCAGCGTCTTTGTTCCCCAAGAGCTACAATCTGGATGTCTTCAAATATGGACTAAATAAGTATCTTCTGGAAAATATGCTCCACCGTCGACCGCGTCGTCATTTACCATCAGGTGAGACTGCGGTCAAATGCTTGTCTATTCCGAATAAAACAAAAAAATTTTGACAAACAAACAATTTCTGTTTCTAAAATTATTTACTGAGAGAGAACACAAGTAATATTAGACCTTCGACCAAAATGTCACTAGATTTTAGGTGATCATGTCCTCGAATTTGGTTAATAGGTTTCCTATAGGTTAGTAGGTTAATAGGTCCTAAAGAAGGACACAGTCTCTCAAAAATAGCTACTAGAACATAATACTATTAAGTGCTTGATTACTTTAGATTTTCTACTTGAGGTGAGGCTTTCAGGGGGTAGCTAGCCAGACGAGCAATCACGAAATACTGAAGAAGCTCAAACCCACGGCCAGACTTAAACGACGGACCTGCTCCGCAGCATGTCATAATTATAAATGTATAAGGATTTATATTTTTTTATGACTCGTGGCATTTCAACTTCACCTACGAAGTTGAACAAAGTGCATCCCTCAGCATTGATACAATCTCTGTATGTTATTCAAGTAATTAAACTATTTATTCTGGGGCTATGTTTTGTTTATTCTTGATTTTCCATGTTTGAGGTCCACAATAACACGATAATTAATGCTTAAAATCGCCATCCACTGTCTTGTTAGAAAGTACCTTGAAGTCACCTTGATAACATACATAGGTCTCCAAATCGTAATAATTTATTTTTATCTAAGATTTTCGAATCTCGAAAGAAACTTGACTTCTAAGATGTGAGAAACGGCCTCCAGGGCCTAGAAACAAATGATATGTCAAAATCAACCTTTTTTTAATGAAAATATTTTGATTACTATAGATTACTTTATTCTACGAACTTTAAAGTCATAAACACATTTATTTGATGCTTAGCTACTGTAAAGAAATTAGCTACTGTTTGTATCGCAATACTTTGCTGAGCGCTTCTCTCGCTCCGCTGGAACTATGAAATTGTTTTTTATGGAGTTTATTCAATATTGGAGCTCTGTTGGATAAAGTAGATATGTTTTTCAAGTGCTTGTTGCATTCCTTAGGTTTATTATAAGTGTAAATACCATTGAATCTGATGATGACGATGATTGCAGCTATTGTATGATAAACTTTACCAGGTGATAGGTCTTCGTTCTTCCGAGAAGAGGCCATTGGGTGTCTCAGTGTCAGATATTTTGCTATGAAGCGGTTGTATACAAACACTACTGAAGGCAATGCTTTGAAGCGCTCGTATCGAAGTTTGCTTAGCCGTTCTTAACCGATCAGCAAAGTTAAGCAATGTACGCCGCGGGAATTAAAATAAAATAATTGTGTGCGGTTTTATAATAAAGTTCCTAAACATATTACAACGCTCACAGAAGGGAAATTCAAGTTGCATGTGAAAAACATATTGATTAAAAAATCCTACTACACAGTTTCTGATTACATTAACGACAAAAATGCCTGGACAATTCCGCCTCCGCCAAGCTATTGCCTGTCACCTACATAATTTAAACAAATATTGTAATAACTCTATTATATAGTATGTATGTAACACATTGTTAAAAGATGTTTAAAAGAATGGCCCCGAGTTTCTTGCCCGTTCTTCTCGCAGTGGCTCTATACACTTTATTTGCTGAACGTGGCAGTACAATGTAGAATATTTCAATACTCAAATTTGTAATTGACCTTCATAAGAGCGTCATAGACGCCTAAATTGAATAAATGATTTTGACTTTGACTTTGACTTTGACTAATGGGTGACCTTTTTTATGCCTGGTAGGTTAGGCCTTTGACCACTATCTCACTTGATGTTAAGTGATGATGCAGTCGAAGGTGTTTAGAATAACTGGCTCTCAAGGACAGCTGCCGCAACACATCTTTAGGTGCTTGGCAACATATTTTCTACTTGAGGGTGGCAGCTAGCCAGGCGGGCATTCGCAAAATGTCACCCCCCATTTCTACCTCTGGTCTGGGGTCTGGGTGACTAGAGGTAAAATAATACCGGAAGGTGGGCAGCAGCGCTTTCTGAGGAACTGTTATCATAAACTGCGATCTCCAAGACACCTGCCAAGCGTGGTGATTATGGCAAACCCCATCTAAATGGGTGAGTCTGTGTTCAGCAGTGGACAATCCAGCTGATACAGCAGTTACACTCAACTAACTGAAAAATGCTTGACATACGAGTACCTAGAAGACTTGGACTTGCAAGTTTTGTCAATGGTGACCAGTATTTGTAGATGAGATTAAATCGATCGTTTAACTAGGAATTATAACTAAAAATATTTTTTTATACAAAATATGGAACCAATTTCTAAGACTGAAAAGTATGAAATAACTTGTTGAAGTCGGACCACGAAAATAACTCTAGTCTTCTTAATAGGGTACCTAACTCGTGTTGATTTACTCCATGAGAACTAAGTCAGCCTCCCTTTGATACAATTGTTATCCAATATTTAATGAAGCAATATGAAGCAAAGATGGCCGAGCGGTAATAGCTATAGACTGCCGTGCTGCAGTTCCCAGGTTCGATCCCCACTGCCGGTTTGAGCTTCACCGCATGGTGGAAGGGCATTTCGCGATTGCCCGCCTGGCTAGCTACCACCCTCAAGTATAAAGTCTTGTCGCGAAGAACCTAACGGTGTGTTCCGGCAGTAGTTCTTGAGAGCCAGTGAAATTACAGGCATATGAGACTTAACAACTATGTCTCAAGGTGACGGGCGCAGTACAATTCGTGACTTGTGACGAAATGTATCTGTTGCAGGCAGAGGTTAGTCCACATAACATCAGGTGGGCCTCGTGCTTATTCCGTCACAATTACATAAAAAAGAAATATTACAGTAACTTGTTCGCAATATTGTCTTGCCTGTTGATGAATACACTACATAGCGTAGCTGTGATTTGGTTTACTAAATAAACAATGTAAGGCTAGTTTTGAGGGTGCCTTGCCTCAAGGGCGAACTATTAATGTCACTTTGTTATCTGTCTGTCCGTCCTTCATTCCATCCGTATGTCGCAGCTTTAAAGCGAAATGAGGAACACAGCTGACATTTTGATATTTTGTGTAGAATATTTTGTATTCTTAAACTGAACATTTTAATAAAAATTCAGTCGTTATGATAAGATCGGCCGCATATTAAAAAACTTCCAAGCGCTAGTCGGGCTTCCTTCAATGAGGAGATTTTATCAATACTGTGAAAGAAATATTATTTGATGGTTTGATCACAGCCTAAAAAGTAAATAAGTTATAGATGTATATATGTAGTTATGTAGTAGTATAATATCTACTGTACATATTTCAGTCTTTAAATATATGAAATATTATTTATCTACTACTATATCATAACTGCACCCGCTTTCAAAACGTTTTAACGTTTTAAACAATTGAAGCTCCATCCTAAGGTTGCCTGGTAGATATCACTTTTAGTGATAAGGCCGCCCATTGTTAGACTTTACTTATTTATTTGTTATAGTCAGCATGTATTTTATTTTATTGTGGTGTAAGATAGTAGTGTTATGCATTCTATTCTATTCTAAATAATAAGTAATATGTTACCATTCACAATATTTCAGGGTAAAGAGGACACAGTACATAACCTACCGACATTACAGAATTCTAAATTTTTCAGCTTTTGAGTAAGACTCTGTAACAAACATAGTCTAAAATGGACCACGCTTCCCGCACTCAGACAGCATTTTTTTTGAAAATGTATATAAATTATTTTGGTATACATAAAAATATATTTGCACTATATTCAACAAGCTCTAAAAGATTATAATCTTTTATTAGGATACAAAACAGTTATTCTAGGATCCCGACATATTAAGATACCAAACAGTTATTGTTTTTTTTCATTTTATTCTTATTGGTTAACTGCTGATGTACTGGACCCATCTGTAAAATAAAACAATCAATTTCCAAGTGTAATATGTATCTATACCGATAGCTAAACGCTCTAAATATCTAAATTTCCGATTTATAACTCATTCCTTCTACGAACTAGATATCTGTAACAATTGGACGTATGGACAGATGGATAAACAGACAGACAGACACAGTCTCAGTAATAATGCTCCATGCTAATAATAATATCAAGTATGATGCGTGTATAAATTACCATTTTTAGGATAGGGAACACAAAATGAACGTAATAAATTTGCATGGCGGTAGGGTATTTTACGAATGCCCGCCTGGCTAGCTACCACCCTCAAGTAGAAAATCTGTCGCCAAGCAGCTAACGGTGTGTTCCGGCAGCTGTCCATGAGAGTACTTCTAGGTTAGCCTGAACAACATCTTCGACCACATCATCACTTACCATCAGGTGAGATAGTGGTCAAAAGCTAACCAATCACGCGTAAAAAAAAAAACATGTTTCTAGTGTGATGATCAAATATAATTTTGAAATCTATGTTATTTAATCCACCACATTATAGATATTCTTTGAAAATTTCAACTATCTACCTAGTATTTCTAAGTTTCAGAAATCCTTGTCATATACTTTAGCACTATTCAAATTCTAATTCTAATTTTATTTATTGTCAGACATCATAGAAAGTCCATTATTAATAATAATACATGTACACGATAAACAAAATTACAAATAGTCAAAATTATACCATGGCAAATTAAATTAGGCCAAATCAATACAATTTATTAGTGCTCAACATCGTAGAACAAAATTAAAAAAAAAATATGGCAGACACAAGTTATAGTTTTGACAAGAGCATTGCCAGACCTAAAAAGTGAGTCTCTAAATCTGGCAATGCGATGCCGTATCAGTCCATCGAGAGAGACCATAAATAGATAGTTGAACTCTTTATTGAATCACCATCATTTAGATACCTGTGACTAACAAATAGTAAGGACTAAGTGTTACAACGAGCGGTGTTATCGCTCAAAGCGAACTTTTCCAGAAAACCCATTTGTAAGAGAGATTTAATCTCTAAAAGAAGGCGACCGGACAACTTTTTCACTGTTTTATTTGCAAGACGATTATTTATAAGTTTTGTTTCAAGGAGCTAAAATTAGATTTGTAAAATGGGTTTTATTTCTTTGAAGTATTGCTTGTAATTTTAACCGTTTTTTACTTTACAGACCGCATTGCTTATACGTCAAAAGCAAATGTGTATAAAATTCAGTACTTAGTTGCAGCGCGGGGCGACCTCTAATAATATTGGTAAACATACCTACCTTATATACCTTTGCAGATATATGAAACAATCTAGCCATGGTTAATGATATTGCTGTTATCGAATACGCCAGTAGTTTGTGCGCGATATTGGTTTCCGCGGGTACGCCCTACAACCTCGTTAGTACCACGCTAGTGATGTTAATACGGCTTGTTAAATTTTCATTAGTACACCTACATATTGAAATTGCCTTCCAACTGCAGAGTAAATTATAAAACGACGTTATTTGACAGAGTTGAGGACCTTGCAGCAGAAGAGATGTCGAAGCAGTGATGGCGCAGTGGCATCGGCTATGGACTGCCGTGCAGCAGGTCCTTGGTTCGAATCCCGCTGCGGGCTTGAGCTTCACCGCATGGTGCAAGGGCTTTTTGCAAATCAGGGACCACCCTCAAGTGGAAAATCTGTCGCCAACCTAACAGTGTGCAGCAGTCCTTGAGAGCCAGTAAAATTACAGGCACATGAAACCTAACAAATGTACGTCTCGGTGTGACAGGCAAAGTGCAATCCGTTGTTGACAAAATGCATCTGTTATAGGAAGAGGTTAACTTAACATCAGGTGGGCCTCAGGTTGTTTGGTGTGTGTACATGTATTAAAACATAAGAAACACCATCAAACACTATATTGTGTGCATGAAAACACCGATCCGATATTACCTATTACCGAACTAATATCATTAATATAGTAATTAAACAACTTTAAACGGTTTAAATCGCGTATATTTATCATTATTTTTGTCCCGTCGTTTCAAACACTTTGCAGTGATCGTGGTCACGGGGTGACTAATTGGTTTAAAGTTGTTTAATTACTATGTGTAATAATCGCGAAAACCTAAGACAACATGATATCATTAAATTACAACGAGAATCCCGCACATGACTATAATTTTTATAGTACGCCACTCCTTTTCGGAAGTGAGCAGTGTTGCAGCATACTCAGCGCACAATAGGATTCTTTACCATTTTGAAACCATCGGGAACTAAAAGGCAGAATGTATGGTAACAACAGAAGCATTCCCAAGAAGAGTTGGTGTCAGGGATGCAGCCGGCCATTAAACTTCAGCTGAAACATCATCAATTGGAAGACGTCCACTGCTGAACAAATTTCGCCCCATAGTACGCCACAAGGACTGGTTATTAGCCGCTTGTAACAATTGGCTACCCACGCCTTTCAAGATGTCGTCAGTCCGCCTAATAGAAGGCCTACCAACTCTACGACTTCCTGTGTAATGTTTTAACCACTCGTTACACTTTCTTCTCCATTGGTTATCATTTCGTTGAGCAATGTAACCGATACATTCTATAATAATTATGTTCATGTGTAACACAATGTTTAGTTAAAGAAAACATGTTTCGATAATGTGTCAATCTTTGAGTTCTTATAACAACTTATGAGAAAGATATTTTTCTATAGAAAATAATAATTAGTGTGCCTCCATGTGTAGGAATAAGGGTAGGAAGATGATGTGATGCAGGCACTTGCAGCTGCCGCGGCGTTCGAGTATCATTTAATAGAATCATGAGGTTCTTAAAAAAAAAACAACGAATGAACACTTGCAGTCGGCAGCGTACTCGGAATGGAACCTTTAAGCATCACTCTCATGTTTTAACTCTAGTTATTAGTTATTAGCAATATCCGGTAAATATTACGCGAGTCCTAGCCGGTTACTAAATAATAATTAAGTTATGGTTAATAAACCGTACAGTTTCCGGCTTAAGAAACAGGACTGTTCCGTATCAATCTAATCCTACACCAGTAAATTATATTATTTATAGATTTAGTAATTAAACAACTTTAAACGGTTTAAATCCCGTATATTTATCATTATTTTTCCGATAGTGATAAATATACGCGACCGACCGTTTCAAACACTTTGCAGTGATCGTGGTCACGGGGTGACTTATTGGTTTTATTTGTCACATGAGTTATTAAGATAATTATTTGGTCTTCTTTCGAAGCAATGATGGTCAAGCGGTAATAGCTATGGACTGCCACGCCGCAGTACCCTGGTTCGATCCCCACCGCCGGCTTGAGCTTCACCGCATGGTGGAAGGGCTTTTTGCGATTGCCCGCCTGGTTAGCTACGACCCTCAAGTAGAAAATCTGTCGCCAAGCAACTAACAGTGTGTTCCGGCAATAGTCCTTGAGAGCCAGTTAAATTACAAGGGCACACACGGGACTTAACAACTATGTCTCAAGGTGACGGGCGCAGTGCAATTCGTGACTTGTGACGAAATGCATCTGTTATAGGCAGAGGTTAATCCGCTTAACATCAGGTGGTCCTCGAGCTTGCTCCGTCAAAATAGCATAAAAAAAATGTATTTGTAACGTCGGGACATAAATATTGATAAACATACGCGATTTAAACCGTTTAAAGTTGTTTAATTACTATGTGTAATAATCGCGAAAACCTAAGACAACATGATTTATAGATTGTCTTGCTTTTCAGCATTGGCTAACTCTAGAACTTTCCATGATACCCGTGCGCACCTGACTTTATCTTTTTTTTAAAGACATTTTTATTGTTAATGAATTTTAATTGCAAACGACCTCACGGGGTTCCCTTATATAGGTACCAAAACTTTCTCCAGAAAGTAACTGCTACAAGGCATGTTCACTACTAGAAGGCAGCGATATTGGAGTGCCGGATACCTCTATCTTAGTTTAATTAACTTGTAGGCTCTGGCTTGACTAGGTACCACATTTATATATATTTTAAAGCGTTGAGATGTCCTCCAATATTCAGTTTTCCTGACGTCCAGGTGTTGACAGCGTTGGAAACCTAATTTAATTTAGTAACGCTTAACTCGATCAAAGGTCACCTGTCGTTACCGACCCATAACTTTAAACATTATTTATTGAGCTTTCCATTCCTAGACATGGATTGTCACTTTAACTTAGCCTATTCTAAATCAATGTCAATTCTCTGGTTTCAAATGTAAATTGCCTTTTATTGGTAAAATTTTGATTTTACTACTAAAAGGCAACTTACATACTTAATTTTTCCGTGCTTCGGAGGGCACGTTAAGCCGTCGGTCCCGGTTGTAGTCTTAGGATGGCAGTCGTCATAGCATGGTGGTAGGGCATTTTGCGAATGCCGGCCTGGCTAGCTACCGCCCTCAAGTAGAAAATCTGTCGCCAAGCACCAGATATTTGTGAGTTTCACATATTTGAGTGTTGAAGACGGTTCCATTTTTTTGTATATTTTTTTATTTTAGTTAAAAATATCTTTCAACGTATAATAGATACTGAAATGTTGATACGTAAAAGGTTCGTGCCGCACCGAAAGTATCAAAGGGGCAGGATCCCAGAGGTCATTACCATAAAGGCGAATCAATCAGTGTAGGGCGGCATTTTATTCCACATGGTCCAAACATACGAGTGGAAGTTTACGCAGAAACGTTGCGTTTTTGTCTGTACAGATACAAGGACTTTTTTTATATGTTTGTGACGGAATAAGCACGAGGCCCACCTGATGTTATGCGGACTAACCTCTGCCTATAACAGACGCATTTCGTCAATACGAATTGCACTGCGTCCGTCACTCTGAGACATAGTTGTCTCAGAGTGACGGACGCAGTCTCATGTGTAATTTTTCTGGCTCTCAAGGACTGCTGCCGGAACACACTGTTAGGTGCTTGGTGACTGATTTTTTACTTGAGGGTGATAGATAGCCAGGCCAGCATTCGCAAAAATGCTCTTCCACCATGCTGTGAAGCTTAAGCCGGCGGGGGGGATCGAACAATGGACATTTGACACGGCAGGCCATAGCTATTACCGCTCGGCCATCATCGATATAAGGACTTCTAAACCCTTGTCTCGTGGCAGTGCAATCGTTTATAAGCATTATAGTTAATGATCTTTGTAAGAGGATTGTATAAATTAATATGATCTTATATGGGATACCATAGCCCAATACATAATAATAATAATACATATTATGGATCGTGCTATGGTATGAGAGTCAGTCATCAGTACTATGAGAAATATGTGTGTTTTGTCAATTTATTTTTATATTGCAGATAGCTTTTTTATAGCTTTTGAAAACATTTACCATCGTTTTAATTATAACAAATCACTGCACTTCAAAGCTTCCCGTGAAACGTCCATTGTAGCAAACAAAAGAAGAGTGACATATAATTTTTTGAAAAAGATCAACACAATAATTATGTATGAAACCGTCGCGTTTTGTCGTCATTAAAATTTGGTCGGATAACTGCCTAATCTAGCTGGTGATTTCGTTTGTGGTTCATATCTTCTGTGATATTATATATTTGAAGCTGACATTTCAGGATATATTATATATTAGTCTAATCGCTTTAATTGTTAATTAACTACTAGATAACTAATAAAAATATAACTAACTAGATATTATTAAAAAACATGTATAATTTGTCTTGTAACTTAACTTTTTATGAAAGACATAACGAGAAGAACTAAATACCGTTTTCAGTGAGTTTATACGTTTGCTCATTTTCTTAAATGGAAGATTACATAAAAATGATACACACATAATATGAAACCTAATTGTGTCACAAATACGCATAAATTAAGAGGTGCAGATAAATTTATTGTCCTGTCGCACAATCATTGATTTTCGAGAAAAGAGATTCTGTAACACGTTACTCCAGCAGGAAATGAAATCTCAAAAATTTTCCGAAGCACAAATTAAATTTTCGGTGCACATTTATGCACAAATACAACTATAGGCCTATATGTATTTAATTATATCTTTCTGATCATATGTTTAAAATGTTACCTAACTTTAACAACCTTACTTCAGCAGAATTGGATTTTATGTTTTTTTAACAAACGGCAATATGCACATTTTTTTTTATTTGGTGCAGGTTTATTTGGTATTTACAGAAAATGACCCTCTAATTAATTGCATACCTCAATTTATTCTAGAAGATTTTTGTCTGCTGGGGTTATGAACAGCATCCGGAATACACGGTTAAGTGTTTGGCGACAGATTTTCTACCTAAAGGGAGTAGCTAGCCGGGCCATGCACCGGAATTAGATTTTTTGCGTGGCGTCTCAGTTCCTGTAAATAAATGTCGTATGTTTCCAAAACCAAAACCGAAAACCCAAGAAATAGAAATGATAAAAAGAGTAAGGTCATTACTTCCTAACAAACTTATATACATTTTTGTCTTATACCTACATAAAAACCTACCAACGTATGATAATATAGCTAGCCGGGCCATGCACCGGAATTAGATATTTTGCGTGGCGTCTCAGTTCCTGTAAATAAATGTCGTATGTTTCCAAAACCAAAACCGAAAACCCAAGAAATAGAAATGATAAAAAGAGTAAGGTCATTACTTCCTAACAAACTTATATACATTTTTGTCTTATACTTACATAAAAACCTACCAACGTATGATAACTCCCTCTATGTGTTTTGGTTTACTAGACATTGTACCATAGGGAAATTACGGGATATATCGAAGAACAAAATGTAAAGGTACCGTACAGTAGATTAGCTTGATTTGAGAATTTGCTGATACACGAATTTATTTGAGCCTGACCCATCCGCAGTTTTGCTTGCGTAGCCTACAGGATAGAGGATCATAGTATTGCTATTATATTTTATGCTATTGTGTGCACATGCCTTATAAGTGTGGTTTTCATATTTTTATGTTTGCAATAACGCCTGCTATGCGGATTACATTACAAAATTACAAATATACGAGGTGAAAAATTTAAGTCATGTGCGGGATTCGAAGGGGTGGATGGATGCGGGTTCGAATCCCGCACTTGACTTAAATTTTTCCTCTCGTATATTTGTAATTTTGTAATTATAACTTTGGTTGTTCGATTAGGTCGCTCGAAGTCGGTTAACCGTATTTTATTGATAACTAGCTATCACATGGCTTATAAAAGGCAACTTTTGGAGATACCATGTAAATTAAGCAAGTACCGTGGTAGGACATGTTGCGTATATTCGCTTCGTTAGATACCTCGCTCAAGAAAATCTGTCGCCAAGCACCCAACAGACAGTCGGCAAGGACAACTGTCCTTGAGAGCGTCCGCGTTCAGAGTTCCTGGTCTAAGTTCAGGTTGTTTACAACTTTTTACTTTTTCGATAATATGTATCACCATCATGTAAAGCTAGAAATAAGATATGCGTGGTTGTAGACAAAAATATACATTTCGATTTCAGAAGCTATCTCCTTTTCCTTTGAAGTCCTTGAAGATAGCGAAATAACGATAAAAAGCTATAAAAAGAAATGTTGGCACCGCAACAAAGCTTCCAAAACATGCCTACTGTTAGAGAAATCACACTTTCCCCAAAGTATTTCCTCAAAACGTCGTTCGAGATCAAAATAAATGGAGTCTCACTCGGAAACGCGACCTTTCGGACCCTTTCAGCGATTTCAATAGCGTTCTCTTATCGGACATCTACTTTCCCCTCGAACATTTCTCTAATCTTTATTACAAGGTGGGAAAGTTCAAATTGGCGTGAAGTATCTGGAAAAACCATCGCCCCTTCTCGGCTTTGTTGCGAATTTTATCGCGACGTTAGAGCTTTTTTATTTAGTGCGATATGGTAACCTAAAACCAATCTTTATTGAGCTTTATCGATACTGCGTTGAGGGAAAATCGAACCTTTTGCTCTTCAGCAGTCGCTCTTGTTTAGAAACATGAGGGGTCTTTTCTGTGTGGTTAGACGGTGATTTTATGTAACCTTTCGGTCAAAGAAAAAAGTTAAACGGTTCTTTTGTGGCGTATGGCGTATATGCCCAAAATATCTTGAATGATTTTATTGACTAGGGATAAGGACTTTAATACCATAATACTGCGGAGAATGGCTCTTGACAATCGTTTGTTTTTTGTGAAGGTATTATTTAGGGCAAATTCACCCTTATTGTTAGCTTAGCAGTTTAGGCAGGTGCATCTGGTCCGATTCTTACTAACGAAAATGTTGTGCTCACTGTATAAAATTATTCGCTAAAGCTCAAAAGAGCTTTACCTTTTTATAAGAATCATATTATGAGAAGCATGTTACTACTAGCGTTGTGTTATTATTGTGGGTTCCTTACCATCATTGGCATCTTTATGAGACGAACGCGGTTGTAAGTTCAACGATAATTTCAAAAGAGATTTTTAAAATCAAATCCAAAACTTACAATATTTGCATGTACTCTTAGAGAAAGATATACTCCTTTACTACTGGTGGGTCTCACAAACCATTAAATGCTTGTCGATAGGTTTCTACTGTCACCAAGGTCTTTTTTTATGCCTAATAGGTTACCCTTTGACCACAATCTCACCTGATGGTAAGTGATGATGTGGTCAAAGATGTTGTTCAGGCGAACCTAGAATTACTGGCTGCCGGAACAACCATTGCTTGGCGACAGATTTTCTACTTGAGTGTGGTAGCAGCCAGATGGGCATTTTTAAAATGCCCAACCACCATGGTAAAACGACTGCCATCCTAAGACAAGACCGGGAAGTGCCCTCCGAAGCACGGAAGCGCTCAGTAGTAATGTCACTACCGGTCACTCATCCAACTCATGACCGCGGCGGACGTTGCTTAACTTGGTGATTGGTTGAGAATAGCTAAGTAAACTTCGCTACGAGCGCTTCAAAAATACTCCAATTGGTCTTCTACAGTACTCCGATTGGTAGCAGGCGCTGGGTTTTTTTCCCACCACTCCCATGGAGTATTTTAATCGGAGGGGCGGTGCTCTGAGCTCCAGCATCATGCTGTAAGTCTTTCGCTCGTGGTTATAATCAAGTAAAAAGATTTTATTTTTTTGTCTATGTCTAGGCTTTTCTTTAAACTTTCGTGAACTAAGCTCATGTTTCTGAATTCTTAACGGGTCTATTTAGAAATTACACTAAAATACGTTTTATTTTAAAATATTTGTATGCCATTTGAGTATGTACTTTTTCATTGCTATTTTTTGGACTACACCCGCCCAATTGTTTTGTTAGTCCAACTCCATCCTAAGGTTGCCTGGTGATCTATCACTTTTATTGTTATGCCGACCATTTAACACGTTATGTTATCATTATTTAATATGTAAATTTAATATTTTAAAAGTGGTGTAACGATAAAGAGTTCTCTATCTATCTATATATCAATAAATTGTGTAAAATCTATACTACAATTTTAAAAACTTCTTTGTAAAAACTACTTCTGTTATTGGATTCGCTGAAGAAATTAGTGAATACTTCGTTTTACAGAAATATGAATAGTATAAGACTGTGGTTTTACATAGTATTGAATTGGATTGGGTGGTGTTTAAGACAAACAATCCAATAATCTTAATATGCTGTGATGATAACCTGTTGAACTGTCTGCGTCTATGTGTTGATTAACTTTCAGTTACAAGTTTCATGCAAGTGAAGCCAGGAATTATGCTAGTTAAGTAAAATATGCCTTGACATGGTGACAAGATAATTCCAACAATTCAATTTAAGCGAAGCCCCTTTGTGGCAAATTCCTGAAGTTGGAGGCAGAAAGGCTATAGTTTGTAATTATATGAATAGAGGGTATTGTACTCGTAGCTTCGGAAATAGTGTTTCCACTACCATGGTATTGGAATTTTAGAGAGATCTTTGCAATTTATTTCATCATAATTTTCCTTTCTTTAACCCACTTATGTGAGGGTCACTAACCCTGGCGAAATATGAGCCACATACAGGTTTACGTTCAAACACACTGGTTTAAAAATTATGGTATAAAAATACAAGTGTTTGCTGTATTAAATACCAAATTATCATTCAGCAATAGTAGTAGAACTACTTATGAACGATTTTTTTCGGAGCAGTACTGTCTTAAGTACTGCTGATAATTGACCGAGCGACCACGCAGTGCGAGCGAAGCGTCTCTGCTTCAACTTACACAAAAATCCCTACGTATGCCCGTTTGTTCTCCTCTACAGTTCGCATTTCATAATCGATTCTCGTAAAATTTTGTGAGAAGGTTTGATAATTCCATAGAAATTTTTTGTCGATTCAGTATTTAAAAATTTCTGGAAATAAATATGGGTTTAAAAAATTCGTATATTTGCCATATCAAAAAACTTTCAAAAAGTTACATAACGTTTCTGTTACCCTTATCACGAAGCAACTCTTTTGACAGAATAACTTATTCATCCGATAAACTTAAAGGGAATGGGGTGGAAAAAAATGTAAACAAAATAGCTGATTTCCTGTCATATCAAATCACAAGGGAATTTCATCAGCTTTTGGAATAGCTGGACTTAATGGTTTTTCTTGACCTATACGTAAACCAATAACTTATATTAATGGGTATACCTACTATTCCCATTACGAGCCCACACCCACATAGCCTTCATTCGCTACTTTTTTCTCTTTAAAGTGCTAGGTACTTAATATAGTGAGCAATAATCTAATTAATACGAATAAATTAAATTAATATTCATTAAGCATTTTGTTACTTACCTATGGAATACATATACCTCCTTTTGTAATGGATTTTGTTGCTTACTGATTGGAATAGCTATATAAGAAGAAACGCAAATTACCTGTGTCAACATCAAATTAATTTTGTTAGTTTTCGGAATATAACTATGATTTTGGATTTTGTGACCGATTGAGTATGCACAGTGAACCTTTTTTTTATTTCTAATAGGCCTTTGACCACAATCTCACCTGATAGTAAGTGATGATGTGGTCGAAGGTGTTAACAGGCTTAACCTTGAACACTGGCTCTCAAGGACAGCTGCTTGCTGTGTTCACACCGTTAAGTGCTAGGCGACAGATTTTCTATCTGAGGATGGTCGCTAGCCATTCGCATAGTGCCTTTCCACCATGCGGATGCGGATTCGAACCATTGACCTGCTGCGCGGCAGTCCATAATGAGCGCCACTGAGCCATCAATGCTTCAAAACTACTAACAAAAGGTCGTAGACGCCACGTGCAGCTCGCATTGAGGTTGAATTTTATTTAATTCAGGTTTCGAGTTCCTTATCAAAATCGTCCTCTTAACAGCTTTATGTCTCAGGGACGCAGTGCAGGTCGTCAGTTGTAATGAATTGCATTTGTTATAGGCAGACCAGCTGGGATGCGTGCTTGTTCGGTCGCAATCCAATAAAACAAAAACTAAAACAGATCGGGTTCCTCAGCGCTGTTCCGGCTCGCACTTGGCTGCTTTTTGTTATCTGTTTTATTCGTTAGACTTTGTACAATAATCACAACTTTTGAAGCGTTCCTAGTGTAGTTTGCTAACATACATAGTACATAGTAGTAGCTTATCCATTAAGACATTCTTAATGGATAAGCTAAGTTAAGCAACGTCTGCTGCAGTCATGACTTGGATGGGTGACTGCTTGTGGCATTAATACTAAGTGCTTCCGTGCTTCTGAGGGCATATTAAGCCGTCGGTCCCGGTTGTTGTTTCAGAATGGCAGTCGTTATAGCATAGTGATAGGGCATTCATGCGAATGCCCGCCTGGCTAGCTACCACCCACAAGTAGAAAATCTGTCGCCAAACACCTAAAGGTGTGTTCCGTTAGCTTTCCTTGTGAGCTAGTAATTCTAGGCTAGCCTGAACAACATCTTCGACCACATCGTCACATACCATGAGGTGAGATAGTGGTCAAAGGATAGCCTATCAGTAATAAAAAGAGGCGCTGTCGCCGACCTTCTGGTATTCTTCCCTTGTTGCCGGTTACAACTCCCACAAGAAGATATGGGGAGGTGCAATTATAACCCAGTACCCCACGGATAACCACGGGAAGTTTCCATTCCTAAAGTAACGGAAGCCACCACTTCTACCCTTTTTTGTACAGAAGGACTAACTACTGGTAACAAGACAGCAGACCTTGAGAGTCAGTAAGTTATTATGAAGTTGTCTTAGGTTTTCGCGATTATAACACATGAAAATTAAACAACTTTAAACGGTTTAAATTGTGTATATTAATTTAGTCCCGATGTTTCAAGCAATTTGTTAGTACTAGTTACCCGATCACTGCAAAGTGTTTGAAACGTGTGGACAAAAATAATGAAGTTATTATTAAATTTCAAGCATATGAGCACCATGCTGTAACGACTGCCATCGTAAGACAACAACCGGGACCGATGGCTTAACGTGCCCTCCGAAGCACTGAAACGCTCAGTAGTAATGTCACTAACGGTCACCCATCCAACTCCTGACCGCATCGGACGTTGCTTAACTTAGCTGATCGATAAAGAACGGCTAAGCAAACTTCACTATGAGTGCTTATCTTACACTGCGATCCTCAAGAGTTTAGCCAAGTGTTGGGTTTTCTTTTTTTTTAATGTTATTGTGACGGATCAAGCCCGAGGCCCACCTGATGTTAAGTGGACTAACCTCTGCCTATAACAGACGCATTTCGTCAACGACAAATTGCACTGTGCCCGTCACACTAAGACGTCCAGTTGTTAGGTCTCATTAGCCTGTAATTTTTCTGGCTCTCAAGGACTGCTGCCGGAACACACCGTTAGGTGCTTGGCGACAGATTTTCTACTTGAGGGTGGTCGCTAGCCGGGCGGGCATTCGCAAAATTCCCTTCCACCATGCGGTGAAGCTCAAGCTCTGGGCGGGATTCGTACCATGGACCTGCTGCGCGGTAGTCCATAGCCAATGCCACTGAGTCAAAATGAAGGATTATGGCAACCTTCCAATGGAAAAGGAATTTCTCCAACTCTGGACGTGTGTGATGTGTAACTTCAATCTTCTTTAGTACTCCAATTCAGAATCTAGTCTAAAATATTAGTATCTTTTGTTACGATACGCAGACAAACATTTATTGTATTTATCAAAACAAAATTGTGAGGTAGCAATATTTTGTTAGGGATAAATCTTTTGTCCGTTCGATTCAATGGACCGCAAGTTGAAACCATAATGGAAGGGGACATTATTTGGCGAAGATTTAGAGAATTTTGTTGGAACAACCAAATTGCGAAGGTTTTATTTGAAAGGATTTCCTAAAAACAATTGAATATAATAATTGTTGCCGACACTTTTCTGATAATGTTCTGAAGAGTACTTGGTTGTGCGGATATATACAAAAATAATAAATGATATTGGTTTACTTTTTGTATTTATAATCGTAGCTAGTAACAATAATTTGAAGCAGTGATGGCTCAGTGGCATTGGCTATGGACTACCGCGCAACAGGTCCATGGCTCGAATCCCGCCGTGACCTTGAGCTTCACCGCATGGTGGAAGGGCATTTCGCGAATGCCCGCGTGGCTAGCAACCACCCTCAAGTAGAAAATCTGTCACCAAGCACAGACCGGTGTGTTCCGGCAGCTATCCTGGAGAGCCAGTAATTCTAGGTTAAGCCTGTTAACACCTTCGACCACATCACCACTTACCATTAGGTGAGATTGTAGGCAAAGACTTACCTTACAGCAAAAAAAAATATTATACAATTTTAAACAGAAGGGACGGTAAAAATGCATGGGGGAATTTAATAAATGAGACAGGTCTTTGAGAGCACATGTGAATAAATGTGACCAGAGAAGGCTCACGATGGTCAAGAGAGTTGAAAGCAACAAAATCAAACTGAAAATCAGCCCCGCTCGGAATGTATATTTCAGGTTGCATGAGCTAAGCCACCTCCTTTTACTTTGTTTCCCCCATTGTTATTCATATCATATCTGTGTATTTAATTAAACAGTGACAATCATGATTACAACACTAGGAATAAAGATAAAATAGCGGTGCCAGGTTTCAGATTAGCAAACACAAATGAAAGGTTCTTCTTAGGTAATTTTGTACGGTTTTATAATAAAGTTCCCAAACGTATTATAACGTTCACAGAAGGGAAAATCAAGTTGCGCGTGAAAAAATAATATTTATTAAGAAATCGTACTACACAGTTTGTGATTACTTGAACGAAAAAATGCCTGGACAATTCCGCCTCTGCCAAGCTATCGCCTGTCACCTACGTAATTTAAACAATTACTGTCATATTATATTATATAAATGAATAAATAAATAATTTTGACTTTGAATAGTCTAGTTTCAAATTGGAAAAGCATTTTTTTTATTATTATTTAAAAGCTAGATCAAATAAGAGTATATGTGGATGTGATGCGAACAGTTAGCGCTATGTAGGGTATAAACATAATGCAAACAAATTTTGAAATTTAAATGGAATTTTCTTGGATCCAGCCGGTAGGGTGCCGGGCTGGAATGTAACCCTTCCATCTCCACCCGTGGGTGTTGTAAGAGCGACTAAGGGTAAAATACCAGAAGACAGGCAGCAGCGCGTTCTGTGAAACTCCGATCTTACATTACGATCCCGAAGACGCCTGCCAAGCGTGGGGAGTATGGCAATCCCCCCCTAAATGGAGGAAGCTGTGTTCAGCAATCCGGCTCATACATTACAGTACAGTATTAATTTTCACTTAGTCGGATTCGCACAAAGTAGGATTTAGATATTTTTTTATGTTATTGTGACGGACTCTGCCTATAACAGATGCATTTCATCACAAGTTACGAATTGCATTGCGCATGTCACTTTGAGACATAGTTGTTAAGTCTCATGTGCTTGTAATTTTACTGGCTTTCAAGGACTGCTGCCGGAACACCATTAGGTGCTTGGCGATAGATTTTCTACTTGAAGGTGGTAGCTAGCCAGGCGAACAATCGCAAAATGCCCTTCCGCCTTGCGGTGAAGCTCAAGCCGGTGGTGGGGTACGTACTAGGGTACCTCGGCACGGTAGTCGATAGCTATTACCACTCGGTCATCATTGCTTCATACATATCGCCGGAATATAATAAGAAGAAAAACTGTATTACGCAGAAAGTAGATGCATAGTAGATTCGTCTATTGTTGAACCTTTGTATATAAGGTAAGCCTTTATTTACACTCTACATACACACACACATAAGCACTCCGAACTATATTGTTAAGAACTAGAAGTAAAAGAAAGATTAAGCAATCAACACTCTGTTTTATTACAATAATTCTTGTATGCTTCTAAGATGGAAAAGATATCTATATAATAATATTTCACCGCACAACCACCCGTGCCGCCCGTCTGGCCAAAAAAGTGCCGCCTTTCACCCCCACAAGCTCACTCACTCACTCGTTCACCATAGATAAGGCGCCTCTCGCCATCCACCACAGACCGCATCAAAATATCTCCATTACAATATTATATACCACAGTTACTATAGCGAAAGCATTTAAACAACTTACTACTCCCTGCTCCCAGGCAGTCTTAAAGGTGAACTGGCCGGCCCGTTCTCCATACAAACGCCGTTGGGTGATCACTCCCTTATTTGAGGATTTAGGTCCAAAATAAAGCAAAATACCGATTGATCTCGTCATTATCTAGGCTTGTATGATGCCGAAATTTTAATAAAATAATTAACCTGAGAATTATGAGCCTAGAAATATTTTCATATAAAGTTTTCGAGGCTCAAAACTTGCAACTTAATTATCTTTTTAAAATTTTGGCATCATAAATGACGAGATCAATCGGTATTATGCTTTATTTTGGACCTAAATCCTCAAAAAAGGGACTGATCACCCTTAAATCCCATTACCAGTTGGCTACGTGCCCAATGTATATTTTTAAATATATATAAACATTTCTTAAGGAATATTAATTAATCTAAACACTTCCATTTATAATATCTCAATGTATCGACACAAACAAGGACTCTTCAGGACATTATCAGAAAGTTGCAGCGTCAGATAAACGTTTTGAAAATACCTTTCAGTGTGAAACAATCTGTTTCAATAACACGCCCCAGTTGGCTGTGGGAACTTTGTAATTTTTATATATTTTTTTTTATTCTTGATAGGTTAGCCCTTGACCACTATCTCACCTGATGGTAGGTGATGATGTGGTCGAAGAGGTTGTTCAGGCTAACCTAGATATACTGGCTCTCAAGGACAGCTGCCGGAACACACTGTTAGGTGCTTGACGACAGATTTTCTACTTGAGGGTGGTAGCTAGCCAGGCGTGCATTGGCAAAATGCCTTACCACCATGCTATAACGACTGCCATCCTAAGACGATAACCGGGACCGACGGCTTAACGTGTCCTCCGAAGCACGGAAGCGCTCAGTAGTAATGTCACTAATGGTCACTCATCCAACTCATGACCGCGGCGGACGTTGCTTAACTTTGGTGATCGGTTAAGAACAGCTAAGCAAACTTTGCTGCGAGCGCTTCAAAATTATAATTAATATATATTTTATATGGACTGCTTTTAGTTTGATATCCAGCATGGTGCTAGAATATTTCGTGTAAGCTAATCTAGCTATAACTTTGTCGTCAAGCACTTAAAGGCGTCTATGGGTTTTTTATGTTATTGTGACGGAATAAGCTCGAGGTCCACCTGATGTTAAGCGGGCTAACCTCTGCCTATAACAGATGCATTTCGTCACAAGTCACGAATTGCACTGTGCCCGTCACCTTGAGACATAGTTATTAAGTCTCATGTACCTGTAATTTCACTGGCTCTCAAGGATTGTTGCCGGAACACACCGTTAGGTGCTTGGCGACAGATTCAACTTGAGGGTGGTCGCTAGCCAGACGGGCATTCGCAAAATGCTCTTCCACCATGCATTGGGTTGGAAAACTATCGCGAGTTTTGACCCAAACATATTACAACGCTCACAGAAGGGAAATTCAAGTTGCACGTGAAAAACATATTGATTAAAAAATCCTACTACACAGTTTCTGATTACTTAAACGACAAAAATGCCTGGACAATTCCGCCTCTGCCAAGCCTGTCACCTACATAATTTAAACAAATATTGTAATAACTCTATTATATAGTAAGTATGTAACACATTGTTAAAAGATGTTGAAAAGAATGGCGCCGAGTTTCTTGCCCGTTCTTCTCGCAGTGGCTCTATACAATTTATTTGCTGAACGTGGCAGTGCAATGTAGAATATTTCAATACTAAAATTTGTAATTGACCTTCATAAGAGCGTCGAAGACGCTTGAATTGAATAATTTATTTTGACTTTGACTTTGACGATGACTTTTATTTCCACAAAACTAAATAACAGTGAAACTTATGTCATCACCATGCAGATTCAAATACTCGCCTCTAAGCTCACTTTAAATTTCCCGACTTCCACAAGATATTTATTTTAAGTTCTATTGTGTTGGATAAATAAAGTTTTATTTTTTTTACTTTGCGTGATACATGTTTTGTGGAAGTAGATATTAATAAAATTAAAATGGGACTAACTTGTAGACATATTATGCCCAACAAAAAACGTGTTTGAAGCGCTCGTAGCGAAGTTTACTTAGCTGTTCTCAACCGATCAGCAAAGTTAAGCAACGTCGCCCGCGGTCATGAGTTGGATGGGTGACCGCTAGTGACATTACTACTGAGCGTTTCCGTGCTTCGGAGGGCACGTTAAGCCGTGGGTCCCGGTTGTTGTCCTAGGATGGCAGTCGTTATAGCATGGTGGTAGGGCATTTTGCGAATGCCCGCCTGGCTAGCTACCACCCTCAAGTAGAAAATCTGTCGCCAAGCAGCTAACGGTGTGTTCCGGCAGCTGTCCTTGAGAGCCAGTACTTCTAGGTTAGCCTGAACAACATCTTCGACTACATCATCACTTACCATCAGGTGAGATAGTGGTCAAAGGCTAATCTATCAGACACAAAAAAAAAAAAAAACGAATCACATTTACAAATTATTCCAGTTTTCGTTTTATTTTCTTGCGCCAGTGCTAGTAATTATACAGGGTTATTGGTAAAATGCTATCAAGCTCTTAGGGTTGACTTCTGCTAGTTCTAACAAACATTTTAAGATGTTTTAAGATATATGTTTTTAGACACAGAGTTTGTGTCCGTAATAAAAATTATGAAATATTACATTACAGGCACAAGAGACATTTAACACCAGGCGGTCCTCGTGCTTATTCCGGCAAATACAAACAAAGAAAGACAAAAAAATAAAAATATATAAAAAAATTCTAAAATTAATTTTTTTCCTCTCAGAATGTTTGTTAGGACTAGCAGAAGTCAACCCTAAGAGGTTGTTAGCATTTTACCAATATATATAAAAAAAAAACAATCATGGTCGGAGGACACAGAATACGTGGTCAAATATGAATAATTACATATATACGCGTACATTTGAGAACCTTTCGTCTATTTCTGTCAGTTAAAACAATATTTACTTACTCTTGTTGATCGAACATAGAACATTGAGGTTGTAAAGCGATGCTTTCCTTTGTTCTCTGTATACCTGAAACGTAATTAGTCTAAATCGCGTTTTGATATTAATCGGGTTGATTACATTTGTTACGGGTAGGTAAACGTAATTTTTGATAACTTTGATGATTTTAGGTTGGCTGTAAGGGTACCTTATGGAATTATGTGTATTGGTGTGTAACTTTTCAACTTCTCAACATTATTTTGGACTCGCGAATACCATGATCATGAAGAACGGATGTGTTCGAATTTAGAATTTTCTTACATAATCGTGAGTTTCCGTCTTAACAAGCTTTCAACATAATAATAATATATGTTTATTTCAGGCATAAACCCATAGTTAAAATAAAGTTAGGTAAAACACTAACACTGTATAGGGGTGTCCAAAAAATAATAAAACAATGAATATAGATAATATAGTATTAATACACATAGTATAATATGTATAATATATCTATACTTATAATAAAACTGTAACAGGTCCAATTCTGTACATTGAAGATAATTTGCAAAAAAAAAATTTTTGTCTGTCTGTCTGTCTGTCTGTATGTCTGTCTGTCTGTATCCCGACCGCGCATCACTCCAAAACTACTGAATGGAATTCAATGAAACTTAACACGATTTGAGTTCATACTACGAAGAAGGTTATTGTATACTTTTTATCCCGAAATTCAGCACGGTTCCCTCGGGAAAGGGGATGCAAGTCAAAATATACACTTAGTTGTAATTTATTAACGCGTAGTCCGATTTCAAAGATTCTTTTTTGTTAGAATAGTGATGAGTGAGCTCAGAACCCCATGGGCAGCCCGGCACCCCACGGGCAGCCCAGCACCCCATGGGCTACTGAATGGAATTCAATGAAACTTAACACGATTTGAGTTCATACCACGAAGAAGGTTACTGTATACTGTTTATCCCGAAATTCAGCACGGTTCCCTCGGGAAAGGGGATGAAAGTCAAAATGTTACTTATTTATAATTTATGAACGCATAGTCCGATTTCAATTATTCTTTTTTTGTTAGAATAGTGACAAGTGAACTCGGAAGCCTACGGGCAGCCCGGTACCCCATGGGCATCCTAGCACCCCATGGGCTACTGAATGGAATTCAATGTAACTTAACACGATTTGAGTTAATACTACGAAGAAGGTAATTGTGTACTGTTTATCCCGAAATTCAGCACGGTTCCCTCAGGAAAGGGGATGAAAGTCAAAATGTTACTTATTTATAATTTATGAACGCGTAGTCCGATTTCAATTATTCTTTTTTTTGTTAGAATAGTGACGAGTGAGCTTGGAACCCCACCGGCACTCAGCACCCCACGGGCCACCCGGCACCCCACGGGCAGCCCAGCACCCCATGGGCTACTGAATGGAATTCAATGAAACTTAACACGATTTGAGTTCATACCACGAAGAAGGTTACTGTATACTGTTTATCCCGAAATTCAGCACGGTTCCCTCGGGAAAGGGGATGAAAGTCAAAATGTTACTTATTTATAATTTATGAACGCATAGTCCGATTTCAATTATTCTTTTTTTGTTAGAATAGTGACAAGTGAACTCGGAAGCCTACGGGCAGCCCGGTACCCCATGGGCATCCTAGCACCCCATGGGCTACTGAATGGAATTCAATGTAACTTAACACGATTTGAGTTAATACTACGAAGAAGGTAATTGTGTACTGTTTATCCCGAAATTCAGCACGGTTCCCTCAGGAAAGGGGATGAAAGTCAAAATGTTACTTATTTATAATTTATGAACGCGTAGTCCGATTTCAATTATTCTTTTTTTTGTTAGAATAGTGACGAGTGAGCTTGGAACCCCACCGGCACTCAGCACCCCACGGGCCACCCGGCACCCCAAGGGCACCCCGGCACCCCACGGGCTACTGAATGGAATTCAATGAAACTTAACACGATTTGAGTACATACTACGAAGAAGGTTATTATATACTTTTTATCCCGAAATTCAGCACGGTTCCCTTGGGAAAGGGGATGAAAGTTAAAATGTTACTTAGTTGTAATTAATGAACGCGTAGTCCGATTTCAATTATTCTTTTTTGTTACAATAGTGATGAGTGAGCCCGGAACCCCATGGGCAGCCTGGCACCCCACGGGCAGCCCAGCACCCCATGGGCTACTGAATGGAATTCAATGAAACTTAACACGATTTGAGTACATACTACGAAGAAGGTTACTGTATACTGTTTATCCCGAAATTCAGCACGGTTCTCTCAGGAAAGGGGATGAAAGTCAAAATGTTACTTAGTTGTAATTTATGAACGCGTAGTCCAATTTTAATTACTCTTTTTTGTTAGAATAGTGATGAGTGAGCCCGGAACCCCATGGGCAGCCCGGCACCCCAAGGGCAGCCCAGCACCCCTTGGGCTACTGAATGAAATTCAATGAAACTTAACACGATTTGAGTTCATACAACGAAGAACGTTATTGTATACTTTTTATTCCGAAATTTAGCACGGTTTTCTCGGGAAAGGGGATGAAAGTCAAAATGTTACTTAGTTGTACTTTATGAACGCGTAATCCAATTTCAACTATTCTTTTTTTGTTAGAATAGTGATGAGCGAGCTTGAAACCCCATGGGCAGCTTGGCACCCCACGGGCATCTCGGCATCCTTATTTAGATTTGCCAGCTTGCTAAGATAAAACTCTAAAATCTTGAACATTCGCCACAATCTATTTTTTTAACTATCTATCTTTTGCCGGATACATTTTGGAGACTGCGCAATGGAAGTGTACAATCTAATATATTTTTGTTCTACCGCCAAACAAGGAGAACCTCGGCAAAAAGATATCGTTTTATAATCGAAATTCCAAAGAAACGCTCAAAGTACCTACTTTGCTTCAACATTTATTGTGCGAACCGCGAAGGAACTCTCTGAGTTACTTAACTACTGTCTTCGGTCGGAAAAAAAAGGTGGGGGTTATCAAACCCAAAGTAAAAAGCTCCTTTCTGAGCTATGCTTTACTAAGAGTGCTTCACCACAGACCACAACGTTGCTTAGTATGAGATAAACAGTGCTCAAATGTGAATAATAAGTTTGCGGGTACGGCAATCGCGTACGAAGTCGCGGGTACAGCTAGTTATGTAATATAAAGAAAGCAAACAAGATTACTGTCCTTGTAGTTCTTACAGAAAGTTATATAGAATCCTATATATACCACGAATTCATTTGAGAAATCCATAAAAACCTTCCGATCTCCCATCGAAGTCCAATAACCAATAAATTATAGGGACCCCATAAAGGGCCAAAGGGTATCGAAATACAAAATACATTTAAGCTCAGTATCCTATGATAGAAAAGTGGAAGATACAGAATCGGAGTTATTGAATACTACATAGTAGTCATAAAGGGCCATGTATGTCCTATTATTCACATAACATTTGTTGCAAACTTGGTAATCAGCTTTAATAATTGTTTTCAGAAAAGAAATTATGAAAAGTAGAGTGATAAAACTTTCGACTATGCTCCCGTTTGCTACGTTAGCTGAGTTTTTGCATACTATATATTGAAAATTGAAAAAATGGCCCTTAAGAACTTTTTGCTACAATACACGGTTCGGTTTTTGGCAACAAATTTTATACTGGAGGATGGGAGCCATATAAATAAGCAGGCGATAAAAAGACATGGAGTACCATCTCATCTTTCAGAACACACCAAGTATCTAAGAGGCTAATATTATCTGCAAGCACATGATCACGCTTCTCGAAAGGGTCACCACAAAATTCGCCTTTTGATGATCTGACGTAAGAAAAAATAAAGAATGGTGCAGTACGAACAAATATTATTCGTATATGGTGCAATAGTGAGCCTGTTGCTATCTATCGGGCACAGTTATATATAGACTCCGGACTGCTACAGAAAATTTCAACATTTCATTAAAATAATGTGTCGCGTAGGATAAAAAATAGTCCAATGGCCATGATTATATATGATAACAATAAAAAATCTCCAATATGAAAAAAAAATAGGGGTGTGCACTACATTTTCATACTCAAACAAATAATAAAACGAAAAACTGGCAAACTAAATGCATAGACATTAGGCTCAACAACATGCGTGCAAAATTTTACTAAGCATCTGTCAATGCATAACTTTTTATTGGAACATCCAATCATATTGTTTTTTTTGTTGAGTAGGGTATATCTTAAATTTTTTTAATTCTGTTCCAGAAATCGCGCTTTTAATAGCTAAGTACATAGAAACTAATACACTATATAGGTTTAGGTATAGGTTCCGTGACAACAAAAAAAAAAAATGTTTAGTACTTGACCATATGTTATTGTGACGGAACAAGCCCGAGGCCCACCTGATGTTAAGTGGACTAACCTCTGCCTATAACAGACGCATTTCGTCAACGACGAATTGCACTGTGCCCGTCACACTGAGGCGTACAGTTGTGAGGGTCTCATGTGCCTGTAATTTTTCTGGCTCTCAAGGACTGCTGCCAGAACACACTGTTAGGTGCTTGGCGACAGATTTTCTACTTGAGGGTGGTCGCTAGCCAGGCGGGCATTCGCAAAATGCCCTTCCACCATGCGGTGAAGCTCAAGCCCGCGGCGGGATTCGAACCATGGACCTGCTGCGCGGCAGTCCATAGCCAATGCCACTGAGCCATCACTGCTTCTATTTGCAACGGTCATAATCGCGCTCACATGGCTTACAGCCACGCTGCCACATATTAACTTGTAGTTCGCCCCGAACTGGACCTCGCGATATCTCGACAAGCAACTCTGGCATACATAATTTTGTGAAGATAGGACAGACTATACAAAATTTACTGTTTTATATGAGTACAATGATTCTGATTAGTTAACATTAGATATACCAACATAGGCTTTTTACTGCATCAAATAAACACCTTAACTAAATAACGATTATTTATTATAATTTTAATAATCTTTTACAATAATATTTATACTTATTTGATAAGTTATTATGGTTCCATACCTCAAAAGGAAAAAACGGAACCTTATAAAAGGTTTTTCATTAAGAGCTCTCGAACTTAAGAATAAAATAAAAAAAACCTGTTGAAGTGATATTGCGACAATTTTTATTTTATTTTCAAGGATATTCGCTCACATTATGTATGGATTATAATTTCAGCCAATTGGCCGCCGCGACTCCGCTGTAGGTGGTGTATCCTGGTGGAACAATTTTTGATGACCCTTTCGCATAAATGGGGCTTAATTTCACGAAGAGCGCATGTTATGTTGGCCTTCGGGCGGCAATTGACTGTGGTTTGTCTACATAGACGAGAGACTTCACGTAACCCCACAGAAAGTAGTGGAGCGGAGTTAAGTCACACGATCTTGGTGGCCAGTTGATGTCTACTTATACCTATATCAAAATATATCCAACATTTGTTCATAGCATTTCTATTAGATTATCTCATCAAAGGTTGCCCTTTAGAGATGGATTTCGCGGAATAATCCTATTTATTCGTCCCTTTAAGGGACTCCCGACACGATACAATCAGGTTATGGAGATTTTGATTCGGGGAATTGATGTTTTAGGATATTACATTTTGTTAATTGAGTCTGCGTTGAGTGTTTCTTGCAGTGATTAAACGAATTTATTCTAAAGATTTAATGACTTCAAAGCTGACATAGATTTTAATGCATTTTCAACACCCTAGCTTTATTATATCGTTCTTAGGGCCATAAACCGAACTATAACACCCTCGTGCATAATAATAATATATACTAGTGCGTAATAGAATTATCCCTACAAAGTTAAGTTAGTACCTAACTGCAAATTATATGCGAGTAAACAGAGCATTTTCAATTTAATCGGGTAATACAGATTTGTAAAATCAACGAGGTTTATATGTAATCAACCAACATACACTTGCCGCGCGCAAAAAAAAAACTTGCGTGCTATTATCCATAATTTTTCTAAATCTAATCTTGTTTGTATCGCATTTGTGCAATATATATTTTTCAACAAAATCACAAATATACGATGGGAAAAATTTAAGTCATGTGCGGAAAAAAAAATCATATCGTATATATGTCATTTTGTAATGTAATCCGCATAGCAGGCGTTATTGCAAACCCAACAACATAAAAAAAAAAATCGCAAGCGTCTTGAAAAAGTGCGTATGAAACTCTTGAGCAACTTGCTCATTATACACTCGGCTGATTTACGCCCTCGCCTACGGCTCGGGCTGCAACTCTCAGCTTCGTGTATAACGAGCAACTGAGCAAACTTGTATCATAATCTACTATTGTTGTTTAGTTCTATCGCAATACAAATAATAATAAACTCACTATACCATTACCAGCATTATTTCATGAAATGCTTCAACTGGAATATAATAAAATTAACTTTGAGTTTATGAATTAATTATTTATTTATTTAAGAAACATCAATAGTATACATATTATATAAGCATGGAGCATGTTTTTATTACTTAAGTTCTGATACATATATCTATTACAGGTGTTTTACTACATTTATCAAAAGTGGTTAAGCGGTTATACATAATGTTCATAATATGTTTCTCTATTCTAAAACTCTCTCATTAGGCCAGATTTTATATCTTTGATTATTATTCTTATTAGGTTACCCTGTCATCAAACCACCATCACATACATATACACATACAAATAGTGTTCGCAAATCTTCGCCTACACTAACTCTCATTTTCACGGCACGTTCACATACATACACACACACACTCATACACACACACACCCTCATACACACACACACACACAAACACACACATACGGACACACATACTACTTCACCCATACCCCCCCCCCCCACACACACGCACAAACACACACACACACATTTTTTTCGCACCCTTTATATACTACATTTCAGTTTGTGTTATGATATAATATTTTGCTGTAGCATGACATATACAGTGTCGTGAATAATTAACTTTATAAGTTTTCTCTAGATTATGGGAAGGAACTGTAACCTTGTAACACAGTACAGGGTACAGGGATTTAGATACTTACATGTATTACGAAAATAAATAATTTATGTTAGTATTATGTACTAAATCACCTTGTTATAAGTACGCCCTACGCTTTGAAGAGGAGAATTTCATACTAAGTTTGAATTGGCGCTTGGAATTTGAAATATTTTTGATATTATCACTTAGAATAGAGAGACAGTCGTTAAGGTAAACATGCTATATACAATACCCAAGGAACAGCTTTTTAACGTTTAAATTTAGCTTGAGTCTCATAATGTTTTCGGACTGATAGACAGACAAGTAACATTATCGTATTAACAAGTTTGTTTGTAAATCATTGGAATGAAACTCTGATAACAAACTTAGGAATACCCAGACGAATACTCACAAAATTAGTCGGTCCACTTTTACTAACTAAACATAACAAAACATGAGCGAAACATTGAAGACAGTAGGTATACAAGGAGTGTGTCAAAGTAACATTTAAATCTCCTAACAATTGTCGTATAATGTAAACTTCATTATATATATTAGTTTATATACCATATATTAATACGTTGAATGTAATTTTGTATAATAATAAAATGTTAGTCCATTTCTGGCTGTAAGTTTTAAGTATTTTTCAATGTATACGTAATTTTAAGAGCTGTGGATTAAAAAATAAAATAAATACAAAAATAACATTTGGAAAGGTAATACCTCGGTAAACATATCGCGACCATATTAGACTCTCTGAGTAAAGGTCATGACTACCCTTAACAAACGTCCGTGAACGATGAGGATAATCTGCAAAGAAAATAAGGAGTGAGAAGATCAATTGAGATGTATAAAGATCGTAGACAGTGGAAATCGTGCTCTCTGGCTACTCTTTAAAGATGCAGTGACGTTATGCATTTGTCGCCTATAATTATAACCAAAACATCCAACTTTGAACAAAGACTTCCGCCATTAGAGGTTTTTTTTTTTTTTTTTTTATGCATGATAGGTTAGCCTTTGACCACTATCTCACCTGATGGTAAGTGATGATGTGGTCGAAGATGTTGTTCAAGCTAACCTAGAAGTACTGGCTCTCAAGGACAGCTGCCGGAACACACCGTTAGGTGCTTGGCGACAGATTTTCTACTTGAGGGTAGTAGCTAGCCAGGCGGGCATTCGCAAAATGCCCTACCACCATGCTATAACGACTGCCATCCTAAGACAACAACCGGGACCGACGGCTTAACGTGCCCTCCGAAGCACGGAAACGCTCAGTAGTAATGTCACTAGCGGTCACCCATCCAACTCATGACCGCGGGCGACGTTGCTTAACTTTGCTGATCGGTTAAGAACAGCTAAGTAAACTTCGCTACGAGCGCTTCGAGTTTGCCATAATTCTCACGCTTAGCACGTGCCTTAGACTTCGCAGTGTAAGATGGCAGTTTTTCAGAAGGCGCTTCTGCCATTTTCTGGTTATTTTCCCTTTTTTGTCGCTTCTTACCACTTTCACCGAAGGGGGTATGAGTCGGTGCTATTTAATTCCGGCAAGTCCGGCAATATAATTGATGTATATTGTAGTATGTATATATTAAGTATAAGTGGAGTGCCGGGGCCCCGTGGGATGCCATGCTAAAGTGTCACCCCCCATTGTTACATGTGGGTGTTATAAGAGGCGACTCAAGGTTATATACCGCAAGGTGGGCAGCAGCGCCTTCTGAGAAACTGATATCTCAAACTGCGATCCCCAAGATGCCTGCCAAGCGTACGGCTTATGGCAAACCCCCTAAATAGAGGAGGCTGTGTTCAGCAGTGGACAATCCAGCTGATACAGTACAATTAAGTATTACCAATAAAACATTCCGATGAATATATAAGATGAAAGACCCATTCGTCTTGACTCTCAATACGATAAAATAAACAAAATAATCACTATGAGAGTAAACTTATACTTAACGTAGAGCGCATTGCAAATTGCAACTCTTTAATCATATACTACAAAAACCAACGAGACGGAAGCTCACCGGAAGCGAAAATAACTTTTTCAACATAATTTTTTTACTGTGAAAATTTTTTAGCCTTGCAAATATTATTTCATTCGATACTTTTACGTAAGCGCTCGCTTTCGATTTAGTGCCTTGGTATGGAAACAGGGGGTTAGCCTAAACTGTTAGATATTTTATCGTGAAACCTAAAATGTCTTATTTCGAAAGCTTAAAGATATATCTATGCTTTCGGCATAATTACATGTGGAAACTATTTAGATCATCCGTTATGTGTCAGTGTTATGGGTTAAAGATGTACCTATCTTACTTGTGTGGAATTCTTTGTCGTGATGCCACGGGATTTGCTTAGTATATTGAGATAAAATGTGTCTGGTGTGTCTAATGCTTAAACATCTATAATTGCATATTATGTACAGTTTCATGAAAATGCATATATTATATGAAGGCGATGATAATAAACCTAGTGTGGGTACATAACACTAGTAGCAAATCAAACGCAAAACTACTTTTCTTAGAATATTGTAAATGTTACAATATTCTAAGAAAAGTGGTTTTGCGTTTGAGACCTATTGTTCAAAACATTATAATAAATTCTATGCTCAGTAGGTATCGTGAAAGAAGAAACTTTATGATACAACTTATTCGCAGAATAGGGTAGTTGACACAGTCTAAAATAAAATACAATATAATGTTAACAGGATAGTAGTTGGAGCACATAACTCGATGAAATTAACAAATTATTTATTCTGCATTGGATTAACTTTATTTTGAATAAACAAAATGTGTTTAAATTTTCTGTAAGTCACGTGATTTCAAACGGAAGTAATGGCGGAAATGATGTCATAAGGACAAAAACAAAGCCACAGATTAGGTAATAGTAATTAGACAGATTGCTTCCAAAGGTTTTGACAGTGACAGTTGACATTAGTCATTGCTAATAGCAAGTAGCTCACAAAATGTCGCATCACTATCGATTTACTATTTAGGCCCCTTTAACACTATCAAAACCATTAGATCCCTTATATTTAATAGTGTAATACGAACATTTGACTCACTTATCTTTGATCATATTTCGCCGTGATATTTGATCAAAAATCAGCATAGATAATAAAACCACACCAAACTCGGAAGAATCTGGAAACATTTTGCAATCATTACTCATAGTAATACAACTTTAAACAGTTGGAAAAGCGTATGTTTATCATTATTTTTATTCCGATGTCACTGCACGCCATTGTCTCGATCACTTGAAAGTGTTTACATTTCGGGACTACAATAATGTTCGATAAATTTGTGATTTAAGCCGTTTAAACTTATTTAATTACCATGTATAACTGTGCAACAATGTGTGACAATGCTGCCACTCGGCAGCATTGTCGATTATTTCTTATACATGAGTATGTATCCGTGCTTCAAACTGTGTTGGTTCCGTCTTTGTTTTATTCGTTGATGCTTTATTTGAGTAAGTATGTACACACCCCCTACACTATGGTACACGTTCTGCCGAACAAACTTTATAATCGATTCTAAAATCGATTACGCACGACAATACAGCAAGCAAGCAAAACGTATTATATTGCAGCACTATTTGTTTTTGTACTTGTGACGTCATAAGCCTACAGGCCGCCATTGAATAAGTTTTTAGCGCCAATTTTAAAAGTTGAAATAAAATGATGAATTTCTAGTAGTACAGGACTCCTAAAAAAATTATTAAAAATGTTAGGTGTATATTTCAGTGTCCTAAATAATTTAACATACTTTAAAAAAAACAAGTCAACAACCCTATTGTTGAGGCAGAAAGATATATAGTAGTTGCTGCGAGATGCTGATATTATTGCCCATTAAGTATCTAAATAAACAAACAGAGTGGGAGTGACTGGTACCGATCGGTGTGATGGAAAGCACGTGACATGTACTCACGACTACAGTGCAGTCTCGACTAGCGCATGTTAGAAACGCTAGATATTTGTCATAGTACGCATGCTAGTATGGTTGTGCGTATGGGTGTGCACATAAACAAGCCGCGTTTGGTAACGGTCTATGAAGTTAAACTATTTGTCTGGTTATACTATGGTTATGGGCCCATGCCCATAATACGCCGGCAGTGTGTAATAACTGCTGGTTTAATTACTGTATATTATTTCTAAAATGGTTTGAAACATTCTGACAATAGTACACGACAAGCTGTACGACAAGAGTCGGATAGTATTTTGGCAAAATGTCGAATGACTAAGAATACACCCCAACATTTCATTTACCATTGCCATTAAACTGATTGAGAGTGGAAAAAAACAAGGATCTTGTGTCCCACAGCCGCACAAGGTGCTTTTGCATAAATTACAATTTTAATTAAGGAGAGAGCATCGTTTTTAGGAGTTTTATAAATATTGCGCCGTAATGGCGGTGGACCTCAGATTTTGCGAATATTAAAATTGTTCGGTTTATTGTAAGCTTTGCTGAGGGCAACGCTTATAAAATTATGACAAAAAGGCTTCGTGATTTTTTATATATAAAAACATATTTACTGTTCATAAAGCTAAAACTTTATGGTGTGCATTTCCAATTAAGGAGCATTCCATTGCCAGCATGCTGGGCACGCCGCCAACTGATAGTGGATTTGAGAATTTGGAACATCTGTATGCAATGGTTTTAGGTTAAATCTTTCCCTAAATGCTTTTGTCGTAGTACCTGCAGTGTTTTATATGGTTTTAGTACTTCTTTAATATAACCGATAAAAAAAACTGAGCATTAATATTGTTGAGTGCAAAAGTAACATTGGTTTCTTCGACTTTGTATAATAGCCCAAAATTGAATGCAAAATGTGTCTTTATTGAAATCATTAGGACTCTTAGGACTTTTTTCATTTAACTTCTAGATGTGGAGACTTGTAAATGAGTTCTTTACACATGTTCATTTATATACATCTAAGATAGTCTCCCTAAAATGAAATAAATAAATAAACAAATTTAAAAAGAACCGGTATCAATATTGTTTTAATCAAATCTTTGTTAATAAAATTCCGTCATCTACTGAATAACAGTATGAACCCGTTGTTATCAAATTAGACCCAGCGTCCTAGTTATGAATGAAACCTATTGTTATCAGTATTGGCGATGCCAATGGGTTAGTAATAGTTTTAAAGTACTTATCCTATCATATCTTTTGAACCAAAACCCATTTTTCTTTTTAAATATATTTAAATTAGGTCCTTACATATGAAATTGGCGTTTTGTATGGGAGGAACAAAAAGTCGAATATTTTTTAATATAATATATTTAATTAATCAAAGTATGAACCATTATTTTCTATGCACTTTTGCCATCTCATAGGTAGTTCATTGATCCCTTTACTAAAAAAACCAGTCGGACGGGAATCAATAAAATCTTTGAAGGCGATTTGGACTGCCCCATCGGAGTTGAATTTTTTCCCTTGCAAGAAGTTATCCAAATTTCGAAAAAAATGGTAATCTGTTGGAGCAAGGTCCGGGGAGTACGGAGGATGTCTTAGACTTTCCAATTGAAGCTCTTCTAATTTAGTAGCCGTCTGTAGCGCAGTGTGTGGTCTAGCGTTGTCGTGAAGCAGCAGTAGCGTGGAGCGATTGACCAGCCTAGGTTGTTTAGCCGCTAGCTTTTCCATCATGGTTTGCAATTCCTGACAATAGACATCAGCCGTAATAGTCTGGCCAGATTTGAAAAAACTGTAATGAACAATACCGGCACTAGTCCACCAAACGCTTACAAGTAACTTTTTTGGGGTTAATTTTCGCTTGGGGCAGGATTTGGCTGGCTGGCCAGGATCTAACCATTGCGCTGAGCGCTTCCGATTATCGTAAAGAACCCATTTTTCATCACAGGTAATGATTCGGTTTAAAATACCTTCATTATTGTGCCGGTTTAGTAATGTAACGCAGCAGTCGACGCGCGTTTGCCGGTTTGTTTCAGTCAATTCGTGAGGTACCCACCTTTCAAGCTTTTTAATCTTCCCAATTTGCTTCAAGTGAATTAAAACAGTTTTATCACTAACATCGCAGCCTGCAGCTAACTCGGACGTGGTTTGCGATGGATCCGCTTCCACAATAGCCTTCAACTCTTCATTATCAACTTGAGTCTCAGGCCGTCCACGGGGCTTGTTCTGCAGGTCGAAATTTCCAGAACGAAAACGTTGGAACCAAAAACGAACTGTGTTTTCTTTTGCAACACGACCGCCATACACATCATTCACCCTTCGAGTTGTTTCCGCAGCACTAGTGCCACGGCGGAACTCGTACTCGTAAATAATGCGATATTTAAGGTTTTCCATTTTGTAAAATGAGTGACGCAAACAGAAAAAAACAGAAGAAAAAAAACAAATGAATGACGATCATCGAAGCACAAATACATGAGTCTATAGCTGTACAAATTTGAATTTGGAATTCCTTACCAAAGAGGAGAAATTCGTGATTAAAGTAGCCAGTACGAAAAACGCCAATTTCATATGTAAGGACCTAATATATATATATTTTATGTTATTGTGACGGAACAAGCGCGAGGTCCACCTGATGTTAAGCGGTATCCTCTGCCTATAACAGATGCATTTCATCACAAGTGACGAACTGCACTGCGCCCATCACCTTGAGACATACCTGTTAAGTCTCATTTTGCCTGTTATTTCACTGGCTCTCAAGGACTGCTGCTGGAACACACCGTTAGGTGCTTGGCGACAGATTTTCCTAGCCAGGCGGGCATTCGCAAAATGCCCTTCCACCATGCTGTGAAGCTCAAGCTCTGGGCGGGATTCGAACCATGGACCTGCTGCGTGGCAGTCCATAGCCAATGCCACTGAGCCATCACTGCTTAAAAATTCCTTTAATCTTGTTTCAAAGTGTGTATACATCAAAGTCGAGGCAAGCAGTTACTATACTGTATTAATACCTACTATTAATCAAATGCAATAACTATTCTTTAGAAACTTTCTTAAAGTTAAGAAAAATAGAATGAAGCTAAGAACTTCAAACACACCTGCTAGTAGAATCGGCAGCAGTTTCCTTCATTTAGTTAAACACTTTGAAAACTGAAGAACGGAACACTTGAAAAAAATACTCGCTCGGACCAAGTTTGCAGACGTACTGATGGCCCTATGAATTAAAATAGAATGGTCTTAACGTTGCATGTCTTAAAATTATCTGTAGGAAATCAGGATCTAGCAGAAACAGTATTGGTACGTCAGGTTTACAATGTGAGCGTGAACTTGGCGAGAGATTTTCTACTTGAGGGTGGTAGCTAGCCAGGCGGGCATTCACAAAATGCCCTACCACCATTTTTTTTTTTTTAACCCGGGAAAATCCTTTATGGATACCACCCGGCTCCGGGGAGAGCAGAGTGGTTATGTGGGAGTCCTCGCCTGAGGGGCCTTACTACCCCCACGGGGGGGTAGTAAGTGAGGTTACCCACTAAAAACCCGGGATGAGCAGTCTGCCGCCTAGTCGGGGCGAGATGGGGTAGCGTTAGCAATCACCATCTCGCCCCGGCGGTTGGCCCGTCACCGGTGACGGGCCCCGGCCAATGGAGGGATGACCCAGCTCATTAGGGCCATCCCCCAGACGTGTGGGATCGTGCAAGCCAGTGGAGAATCCCCCGACTCTCCACCGATGATCCGCACAGCACTAGGATAGAGCGAGAAGGCGCCCGAATCGCCTTCTCCTTCCACCAGTTCGTCTACGCCGGAGCGGGTCTGCGAGGACGTCGTCCTCCCTCGCCCGCTCCGCAGCCTCTTTCTGCGCCATCACCTCTTCGCAGAAAGAGACCACCGCCTGCCACGATCCGTCGCTGCCGAGCATAGCGTTAACCACGCTCGGCAGCGACAGATCTGCGCCTATGACCGCTGTGAGGGTGTGCCGCATGGGACTCCACGCGGCGCACTCCTCCAGCGTGTGGAGCGCCGTGTCTTCTGGCGCTCCACACTCGTGACAGGCGGGGGTCGCCTCACGTCTTGCGATTTGATGCCGGTACTTTCCGAAACATCCATGCCCGGAAAGCACCTGCACCAATCGGAAGGTGAGCGACCCGAATCGCCGCCCTACCCACCTCCGAAGGACCGGGCGAATGGCATCCACCGTCCTCTGTCCAGGGACCGGTGGAGCCAGGTCCTCCGTCCACCGCCGCAACAGGGCGGCCCGCGCCTGCCGTCGCATGCGCGTGACCTCCTCCCACGCTGGAGGCTCCCCGCGGGATCTCCTCGCCGCCACGAAGTGGTATACTTCGGCGAGGATCTCCGCTTGGAGCTCCCAGGGGGGATCACCGGCCAACGCGCATCCCGCCGTCCAGGACACCGTCCGGTACCCGCGTATCGCCCTCGTCGCGATGACCCGCTGCGGACGACGCAGCAGGGCCTTATTGGCGCGACCGAGGGCGTCCACCCAGACAGGTGCCCCGTACAAGGCCATACTCCGGATCACTCCGGAGTACAGGCGACGACATGTGGCGCTCGGGCCGCCCACGTTGGGCAGCAGCCTCCCAAGGGCGGCTGCGGCGCTTACGACTTTTGGGGCCAGTTGAGTGAAGTGGGCCCCAAAAGTCCACCGCCCGTCCAGGATGAGACCCAGGTACCTCATCTGGGTCCCAACCCGGACCAGGACCCCGTCCAGGTCTATCCTCGTTCCTGGAGGGGGTCCCCCCCGAGGCCCATGGAACATTAGGGCCTCGGTCTTGGAGAGGGCGACCTCCAGCCCCAGGGCACGTATGCGGCCGACCACGAGTGTTGTGGCCACCGTGGCCCGCCGCACCGTCTCCCCGAGTACCCTCCCCTTGACTACGACTAGCGTGTCATCCGCGTAGCACGCAACCCGCATACTTGCGGGAAACGTGCCGCGGAGCACCCAGTCGTAGCCAATGTTCCACAGGAGCGGTCCTAACACCGACCCCTGTGGAACCCCGCAGGACACGCGACGTCGCCTCAGACCGTCGCGTCCCTCCACCAGGACCTCGCGGTCCCGGAGGTAGTCGGCCAACAGCCTACGCAGATACAGGGGCACTCCGTGATAGCGGAGCGCCTCCCGTATTGTTCCGTGCGGTAGGCTGTTGAAGGCGTTGGCAATGTCCAGCGAGACAGCCAACGCCTTTTCCCCCCCGCCGACTGCGTCCTGCGTCCACCCCTTGATCCAGAGCAGGGCGTCTATCGTTGACCGCCCTGCCCTGAATCCGAACTGGGCCTCTGAAAGGTCAGGCCCAGTTCCCCCCAGGTGCCGGATGACACGGAAGGCTACTATTCTCTCCAGCAGCTTCGCCGTGTCATCCAGCAGCACGATTGGCCTGTATGCGGCGGGCGAGTCTGCGTCTCGCCCTTCCTTCCGCAACAGGCACAATCGCCCGTCCTTCCAAAGCTTCGGGAACTGACCCGACGTGAGGCACGCGTCGAACAGTTCCCGAAGCTGACCGCCCATCTCCCTAAGGGCGATCCTGAGGACCCGCCCGGGAATCCCGTCTGGTCCCGGGGCAGTCTTCTTGCCTCTCAGGCGAGAGACTGCTGCCTCCATCTCCACCTCTGAAATAGGTGGAATGGAGGCTGGGTCCTCCTCCTCCTGGAAGGACGGGGTGGCCATCGGTGGAGGGGTGTAGTGGGGGTCACTGTCGGGGAATAGACCCCCCAGCACCCTCTCCAGGAGCTCTGGCTCCAGGGACTCCGCGATAGGGGGCGCTCTGCCCCGGAACTTATTCCGGGCAGACTTGTACGGGCGCCCCCATGGGTCCCTGTCGAGGCCCTCCAGCTGCTCACTCCAGCCGAGGGCCTTAGCCCGGCCGATGGCCAGCTTCAGCTCCTGTTTGGCTGTCTTCACATCACCATACAGGAGCTGCTCGGCCGCCAGCTGCTCCGCCGGCAGCTGGTCGTCCGTCCGGCCGTGACGGCGCCTCCTACAGTGATAGTAGAGGCGCCGCGTCTCCGAGCATCGCGCTCGGAGATCCTCTATCTCCGAGCACCACCAGTAGACTTGGCGGCGCTCGGGGTGGCGTCGGGACCTCGGCATGGCGGCGTCGCAGACGGCCGTCACCGCCTCCCGGAACCGGCTCGCCGCGACGGCCACCTCCGGGTGCATGGGGCCGGCAACCCACAACTGCACCATAGCCGCCTCTTCAGCCAACTCGGCATCGAAGCGACCAATCGCCCAGCGCGGGAAGGACGCCCTCTCCACGCGCCGAGTCCCTCCTTGGTGGGAGGTGGCGATCTCGAACCGGATGTAATTGTGGTCCGAGAGTGTCGCCACGTCCTCCACCACTCTCCAGGCCTGGACACGTGCTGCGACTTCCGGGGTGGCGAACGAAACGTCCACCACGGACCCCCCGTTGTGTCGCACGCACGTGTGGACCGACCCTCTGTTGAGCAGGGTCAGCCCTGCGGCAACCGCCCACTCCCCGACAATCTCCCCGCGAGTGTCAGTGGAGGGGTTGCCCCAGGCCTGGGCCTTGGCGTTCAGGTCCCCCATGAGGAGGACCTGACGTGGCGCCTGCCTTCTCACCGCCGCGGCCAGGAGGTCTAGATGAACCTCCAGCTCCGCGACGGTTCTATTGGGGGAGAAATATGTGCCGACTACCGCATACCTCTCCCACTTGGCCACCACGTACCCCGAACCCCTCTCTGACACTGAGAGGGGGGGACCGCCACCGGCACGTCCAATTATGGCCACGGAGCCGTCCAGATCCCCAGCCCAGTAGGGATGGGACTGGGGAATGTAGTAGGGCTCCGCAGCGACCGCCAAATCAATCCGCCACTGCGCCAGGGACTGCATTAGCAAATCCTGAGCCCTGACGCAGTGGTTTAAGTTCGTCTGGAGGAGGTTGTGTTGTCCGACTTGATCCATATCAATCGGACGTTACAACCTCCATGCTCGCCGCGCGGCGAACAGCCTCAGGTGCGGCTCTGGCGGCCGGTCGGGGGATGGCCGGGGTCCTGGCGGCCTGTCCCTTCGTCTTTGGGGGGACACAGTTTTGTCCCCCCATCCTGTGCTCGGCTGGTCGCCCCGACTCTGCGCATATCGCGCAGTGCGGGGCCCTCCTCTGGCAGCTCGCCGCCTTGTGGCCTGCGCCTCCACAACGGAAGCACAGGTCCCCCCTGTCTGCCGACGAGGGACACTGTGGGCGCGTATGCCCGAGTCCCATGCACTTGAAGCAGCGCATGGGAAGCGCCGCCAGTGCCACCACTCGCACCGAGCTCCACCCCACCAACAGCCTGCCCTGTGCCAGCACCACTTTGGCTACTGGAATCGGGCAGGAAACCAGGGAGGAGCCGGTCCCGCCATAGCTGCGACGTATGTCTCCTGCTTTGACGTGGAGTACGTCGCAGCCGCCCACCTTGGCGACCGCCGCCGCCACTTTCTCCTTTGTGGCGGCGTCGTCCAGGCCCGTCACGTGCAATTGCACGGACTTTACGGGCCTCGCGACGTTGGCCACCTCGGACAGGACACCGCGGAGCTTCTCCGCGAGTCTGTCCGCTTTTTCGCTGCTTTGGGAGCCAGGAATTTCGAGCATCCTGGCTCCCGTGGCCGTCTGGCGGAAGTTAATCCGGTCGATCCCCAATCCCTGGAGATCGACCTTCTCCTGCGCTGCCTCAATAATGGCGCTGTAGGTAACCCCCTTTTCCGCGGCTTCGGGCTGCAGCGTCAGCACAACAGCCGCGGATTTGGAGGCTTTCAGCGCCTTTGCCTTCTTGGGCCCGGCGGCAGCGGAAGCCTTCTTAACTTTAGGCTTCGCGGCGGAGGGGGGGGCACGAGCTGCTGGGACAGGAGCGGGAGTGGGCGTTGCCGAGGAGGACGCTTTGCCCTTCCCCTTGCCTTTCCCCTTTCTTACTACTGTTGCCCAGGTGTCCGCCTTGGCAACAGCAGTTGGAGTCGTTTTTGGGGGGGCGTTGGGAGCCGCAGTCGAGGGGGGGGCGATGGGAGCCGAAGTCGAGGGCGTGGCAGCAGTAGCCTGCGGGGCCTGGGCAACCCGCTTTCGAGGGGTCGGTTTCGGGGGTGGGGGGGCAACCGCTACTGCAGCCTTCTTGGCGTCCGCTCGGAGAGGCGGGCGAAGAACCGGCGCTGGCAGGAGGCGATCCTCGATGCCAGCGAGTCGGGCATTGAGCATTTGCCCGAACGTGGCAGTCAAGGAGCGCGTCATCTGCTCCACTAACTCTGCCCCCACTACAACAGCAGGGGGGGCCGGCGTCTCGGCAGCAGCGGCTGCTGCAGCAGCAGACGTAGCGGCAGCCGCCTCGGTCTTGGCCTCAGTGAAGCCGCGACGTAGCGCCTTCACCTCTGCCTTAGAGGCCTCCATCTCGAGGCGCAGGCGACTGTTCTCGGCTCTTAGCCGCCGCGTCTCTTCCGCCTCACTCCTGCTTGCCAGGGCGTCGACAACCTCCCTCAGGGTCGACGCGGACCTCTTCAGGCGACCAACAAATTCGCCTTTTAGGTTGCCAGACTTTTTGGCAACCTCTAAGATGCAGGCGAGCATCCCTCCTGCTTGAGCCCTCAGCTCTTGGGCGTTGAGCGTGCTGAGGTCAGCGAATCCGGAAAGGACATCGGAATCGCTTCCGGTGTCGAGAAGACTTCCGACGGACACAGCGGCCGGCCCCTTTTTGAATTTCCTGCCCTGCAGGACCTCAGCCAACTCCTCCACCAGTGGCTTTGGCGGTGGCTTCAAGAACTCGTCTCGCGTGGGGCCTCCTTTGGTGCCCTTCGCCCTTCCCCTCCGCGCCGTATTGACCTTGGCGGCCGCGGTCCCCTCGGTCTCTGTGTCCGACTCTAAGTAGCCGGGCGCGTAGAATGAGGAATAAGGCCGCTTCCTGCGGCTGTCCCCCTCGTCACCCGACTCTTCAAACACGGACTCAACGTCCGACCTCCTATCGTCCCCCATGGAGACCTCCGACGGATCCCGCGAAGTACCCCGTGGAGTAGCATGGCCCTGAGAAGGGTCGTTTTTCAGGCTCTCAGTAGTAGTACCGCTCGAGCGGTCCTCAGACAAAACATTAACATTGGGTTGGCCCTGAGAAGGACATTTCGCAAATTTCCCTTTCGCGTCTCTATTCACTTTCGACATTGGCACAGATTTAGACATTCGGAAAATTATGGGGAATAATTATAAACTGTGACCATAAGCAAATTTTTTGGGGGAATGGACAGGCTTCATTCTTTCTACTCAAGCCTCCGGAAGTTTAGAGTTCAGAAGACTGACAATACCTTGGAGGTATTTTCCCGAAGTCTAAGGATACACTTATCATCGGGGTTTTGGAACCAGTCCAGCCAGTTTGTCCCCGCCTCCAATAACGTGAGTTATCGGAACAGGGGTCACTACCAAATAAAAGACAGCGGTTATTTTCGATTATGTAACAATATGTTTGACGGTAGTAGGCGCTGGTGTTTGCCAGTTAGAGGGGTCCCTATTTTAACACACACACCGCCAAGCTGTTTTTCATCTACTCATAAACATGACAAATTATCTGTAGCCTTGCCTTAAAACTACAATTTATACACCGTAAGTCTATTTTGTCATCTGTCTTAAAGAGGTACTAAGCACCTTAGCACGTATAATACAGATGACAAACAGTTAAATACGGCCCCGGTCTGTACCGAGCATTTTACGATTTTGTTACTAATAAGGGGTTAAATAGCCCTGTGAACTAAAATATATACACATATAATAGTAATATATACAGAGACAATATATACATATACATACACATATAGATAACAATACACGCGGCGCCTGACGGTGTTCTGTTCTGTTTATTTCGGAAGGAAATAAACCAATAACAGGCAGCACCACGGGAAGGTAACCGTCAGACTTGCCTTGGGGATCATCACGACCTGCGCTCTCCCCCAAGACCCTTGCCTCCTTACCCATCCGGGATAAGTAAGGAAGGCCTGAGTTTATCCAAAACAAGCAGCGCGAGGCATGCAAGCTAGGCAAAGCAACTATTAATGAATAAACCCAGACCCGCCCTAAAATGCCCTACCACCATGCTGTAACGACTGCCATCCTAAGACAACAAACGGGACCGACGGCTTAACGTGCCCTCCGAAGCACGGAAGCGCTCAGTAGTAATATCACTAGCGGTCACCCATCCAACTCATGATCGCGGGCGACGTTGCTTAACTTTGCTGATCGGTTAAAAGCGGCTAAACAAACTACGCAACAAGCACTTCAAATGAAGTTAGAAGTTGAAAATCTGTCCCCAAGCACCTAACGATGTATTCCGGCAACTGTCCTTGAGTGCCAGTAACTTCTACGTTAAGCCTATTAACACCTTCGACCACATCTTCGCTTACCATCAGGTGAGATTGTGGTCAAAAGCTTACGTATCGGCAATAGCAAAAAAATTACAAAAATTCGAATCTTAAGAAGACAACCCTTTTAGAAACCTTGAACTCTTGAACCCTTGCATGGATGAATAATATTCCCAGCCTACATCCTGCACAAAGACTACTGATTTATATTTATTGAGAAATATAGATCCTGGTAGGGTACTCCATAAATCAGCCATATGGATGCCGGTTGAATGCTCCTTGTGCGTAATTTATGAAACATCTACAGATACACGTCCTGTGGAAGAAAGCTGACGGAGGAATGAAGTTTTGTACAATAATCACACATTCTTATTCGCACTGATAAGCTTGCGTGTCGTTCGTAATGAAGTACATGAGGAGAAAGCCGAAAGAAACTTGATGATGAAACAAAAAAGTTTCATCATCGTCTAGAGTTCATTGAGTAGAAAACAAATATATGTTTTATACAAATAAATAAATAAATAATAGGAAAGTAAAAACTTGCAATTACTGTACAGTACTGTATCAGCCGGATCGCCCACTGCTGAACACAGCCTCCCCTATTAAGGGGGTATTTGCCATAATCCCCACGCTTGGCAGGCGTCTTGGGGATAGCAGTGTAAGATAGCAGTTCTTTAGAAGGCGCTGCTGCCCACCTTCAAGTATTTTTCCCTTAGTCGCCTCTTACGACACCCAGGGGATGATATGGGAAGGTGCAATTCTAACCCGGCACCCCACGGGTAACTATTTTTATTACGGTGTCTTAATCAAAAACTAACAAATGTATCAGCTGGATTTTACACTGCTGAACACAGCCTCCCCTATGCCCAATGGGGGATTTGCCTTAATCACCAAGTTTGGCAGGCGTCTTGGGGATCGCAGTCTAAGATAGCAGTTCTTCTGAAGGCGCTGCTTCCGGTATTTTACCCTTACTTGGCTCGTACGACACCCATGGGAAGAGATTGGGGGAGATATTCTTGCCAGGTACCCTACGGGCTGCCAAAAATTTAATGAGTCAGATATATGAAATTTCTGTACAGTATGTATTATAATATATTTTATTGAACTAAAATAGATACTGAAAACACACATCAATTGTGTTTTTCTTCTATCGGCTGTTTCAATTCGAAACCCTAAACAAAACGATGTCCAAGTCGCGCTTGGCCAGTATTTTACTGTGTTGAATTACGTTATACTTTGTAAAGTACTTTCTCTATTCATCTTATCTGATGTGCAGAACAATTAAGCTTCCAGCGTGGTGCATTACGGCTCTCTCTGTTTAAGACTATCGGAAATGTTGGATGTTTTCTTGAAATTTAGCTGGAACGTTTAATTCAGTTCTTTTATAAAAGTATTCCTGTTAAATAGAGAACTATAACTTAGTAAAGTTCATCTAGGATCCTTAATGACTCTTTGTATAAGATTAATTTGTGTAAACGTATATATAGTCCATTCGCTAATTAACCGTGTGGAAAGATGTATTTTATATTTATTGGACTGATAATAATTTTACAACAATAATTATAAACTGAAATTTGATATGGCTCACGAGCAATTCTAATATTGTGACTATGGCATTTCGGGTTACCAATTGATCTGAGTTATGGACCAATGTCAAACATATATATTAACAAGTAAGAATCTTAAAAATATATTAAAATTCCCCCATTTTTTGAGGGAGGGAATTGAAGGATGTTTGTTACTTAAACCCACTAAAAAATTAGCAGTCCTTCGCCGAAGTGTGGCAAGATAGGGTCATGTTAGCATTCACCATCTTGCCCTGGCGGTAGGCTCGAACTGAATCGGGACTCTGTGCTTGTGGAGGAGCAAGGGCTCACCAAGGCCGTCCCTAAAACAGCCCCTATAATCAAAGTCTTGCAATTGCCTTGTTCCAACAAACAATTCAATTAAATCACTGCTTAAGTACCCAGCATTGATTAAACAGAAAAAGGTCCTGTCTGGACCGCATCTTTAACCTGAAAATCTTGGAAATGGTTGATAATATACTTTCGTAAACCGTGCGTGGGTTAACCGCCGTCTTAACGCTTAATTTGGAATAAAAAAACACAGTATTGAAAGTGGTTTAGGTGTTTGAAAGCTTCAATGACACAAGTGAGACAGAAATACACATGGTTTACAAAAGAGAGCTTTATGATTTAAAAAAAATGTGTTATTATAATAGTAAGCGAAGTGAGATCTTATTAATAAGTACATACAAGTAGCTGTACTTATGGGTATGTCATGTATGTTAATCACTTATAGTTTTTACGGTTCCGTAGTCCTGGCAAGGAACCCTTACAGTGTCGTCATGTATATCTGTGTGTCCGAGGTTTTGCTTTACGTAGACCGTTAGTACTAGAAAACTGTAGTTTTGCAGGGGTGTATTAAGTACGCCGACAAGGTGGTACAATAATATTATGGATTTTTTTGAGTATCTCCCATACTTGCAGAATTTTGTATTTACAATTATGGGAGAATTTTTGGGAATGATTTTTCTTACGTCGTGTACTCAGAGGTTGCTAATACTATTTTTTTATTTAATGCTCCATTTACGAAATATTCAACTTCAAAGTGCAATTTTTTTTTCCAGTCTTCCCCCTCTAAAAGCTAAACTGCTGGCTTTCAAAAATTTGGAAAAATGCATGATGAAAGCTAACCTAGAGTTACTGGCTCTCAAGGACAGCTGCCGGAACACACCGTTAGGTGCTTAGTGACAGATTTTGTACTTGAGGGTGGTAGCCAGCCAGGCGAGCATTCGCAAAATGTCCTATCACCATGCAATAACGACTGCCATCCTAAGATGACACCCGGTACCGACGGCTTTACGTGCCCTCCGAAGCACGGTACCGCTCAGAAGTAATGTCACTAGCGGTCACCCATCTAACTCATGACCGCGGCGGACGTTGCTTAACTTAGCTAATCGGTTAAGAACAGCTAAGCAAACTTCGCTACGAGCGCTTCAAACGCTTGGTTCAAATCCGAATATATATGTCAGAGATATACATACATTCATATAATTGAATATACATAAATACATTATATGTATATTATGTAACACATGGTTATGGCAAGTCAGCATACTGCCAACTGGTAGTTGGCTGGAGCATTTGGACTGCCTGTGAGTCTGCAATGACTGATAGGTTGTCTAAATGCTTTTATTGTAGTAGCTGTACATATTATAGTATATATACATATTATAGTGTATAGGTTATTGATAATAAAATTTGAATATAAGTTCGTGTGCAGCAATTCAAATCCTAAAGTTTGTAGAGAAAAGCTATGTATTATCAAGGTAAGTGATACGCGAAATTCTTTAGTGATTTATAAGAGCTCTTCATACGCCTAAATGCGCTGTGATTCGTTTCATAACAACAGTAATGCAAGCGGGTTCCCCACGTCCGCTGCGCTATGCTTTGCTATGTGCATTTATACAGTGCTAATGGACATCGTCAAAGCTCTCTTGCTAAAAGCCTAACATAAAAGCAATGTACAGTATGTACAGTCTATTATTTATTTATAAAAAAATTACACACACTAAAAAAGTTCAAATAATAGTCCGAATAGTCAAACTCGCAACACAACTAGTATACTCTCGCAAAGGATGAAATTCCATTGAAAAGTTTAAAAGAAAACGTCGTAAGCTTTTCTCCACTATCTCACTTGGCACTTGACTGATGATGATGTCGAAGATGTTATGCAGCCTAATCCTTAAATGTACAAACTGGTTCTCAAGCATATTTACCACAATATACAGTTAGGAGCTTGGTGACAGATTTTCTACGAGGTTGGTATGCTAGCTATGGGAGCCTTCCCAAATTGTCTTATAACCGTGCGGTGAAGTCAAAGCAAGATGCGAAGCTCAAAAAAGTCATAAATTTTTAACTAGTGTTAGGATTCATAAGGTCCTACTGACCATATGAATCCTAACACTATAAATAAATACTATAAATATTTATACTGACTTTTTCTAGTCACGTGCACCCTACCACAATGACACGAGTGGTAGGGGTTCTGTTAACTGTATCAGTCGGATCGTCCACAGCTGAACACAGCCTGGCAGGCGGCTTGGGGACCGCAGTGTAAGATGGCAGTTCTTTAGAAGGCGCTACTGCCCACCATCCAGTATTTTTGCTTTAGTCGCCCCTTACGACACCCACGGGAATCATCCCGTCTCAACGGGGAGGTGCAATTCTAACCTGACACCCCGCGGTCCTGTTATCGCCAATTACATATTACAGTCAGTCTTGCCTCGGAAGTCGATTCGAGCGGACAACAAATTGTCACGTAGTGAATAAGTAGGAAGTGCTAAGAGAAACAGAAAATATTTATGTTTTGTTGTTTGTTAAAATAAGGTCCGTTTACTTTCTGAGTATAGACTATAACTATATGTTATTTTTGCAACATTTTGTTAAAAGACGTTTAAATAGAATGGTTCTTCTTTTTACAGTGGCTCTACTACACTTTCTTTGCTGAATGTGGCAGTATAAAAAAGAAATATATGCGTGAGAATCAATTTTGTAATTTGGTATTGACATTTCACAAGAAATCTGTCGATATAATCTATAGTAGAAACGGTATTGAAAAAACAATCGTAAAAACTGTTTGAATATATCTTTTACTCTAAATATTACGAGTAGATACAACAATCATCCTTATTTTTCTATATTTCAAGTATATACACTTTCCAGAAGAAAATTGTCGTCCGACGAACTCGAAGCTATGATGGTCAGTAAAGACATGTTTACCTGTTTCTTTATGTAAGGTATCCTGCACCGATCCGTACCGACCCGCACCGACAAGTCCGTACCGGAATACCCGCCTCTTTATGTCCTCACCCTAAGTCTGTAAAACAGACTAATCGTCCATACTGGCAGAACAGCACTAAAAGCATACAACGTATCCGTGACTGTGAATACTGAACAGTAAATGATCTGAACTGGTCGAAAACGTTTCTGCTAAATGTCTATAATTAGACAGGAATATGAGTTGATGCTGAGTATTTTGGATGGAAAACATATACGCAGGTCACACTAAAAGTTTTGCGTAAAATTAAAAAAAAACAACATGTTATATACAAAATATTTTAGCTTTTCAAAATACTCTCCTTTACATGTTAATTTTTTTTTCAATCTATAGAACCATTTTTTAAAACAGGAGCACCACAGTTCTGAAGGCATGTTTTCTACGTGCTGATTGAACGCCATCACGGCCTCTTCGGAGTTAAACCTCTCATCAAATCTTTGATTTTGAGGAAAATACAGAAATCACAGGGTGCTAGGTCAGGGCTATGTGCAGGATGGGTGACGAGTTGTACTTTTTCGGAAGCTTAAAATGACTTTGTTTTGTTGGCCGTGTGTGAAGAAGCGTTGTCATGATGTAAGAGAACGCGGCTTTTTGGTCGTCTTTCGCGAACTTTTTCTAACACCCTGGGTAACCAAGTAGTAGAATACCACTAGGCATTAACACTTTTTTGATCTTCAAGTGGAATTGTGATGGGACCCGTAACTGAGAAGAAAAAGCTATCATATTTTTACCAACGTTTCTTGCCTGCCTAACTTTTGTTGTTTTGTTTTTAATTTTCAAACACTCATTCACAAAAGTGTTGTTTATTTTTTCGGATTCAAAATAATAAATCCACGTTTCGTCTCCTGTGTCAATGTCATAAACAGCATTAGAATGTCCGTGCTCGTACTTCAGTAGCATCTGTGAGCACCATTCCTCGCGAGCCCGCTTCTGCTCCCCTGTCAGTTCATGAGGGATCCAACGACAACAAAGTGTCCGAACTTTTAATTCTTTGTGTAACATTTTCTGAATTTGGCTCATACCAATCCCTAATAGTCCTCGAATTGTTTCATAGATAATACGCGGGTTTTCTTCAATTGGCCGCTTAACAGTAGCCACATTATTTTCGTTGACGGCGGTAGAAGGCCGCCCTTCACGAAATTCGTCATATAAAGAAACCCGACCTCTCTCGAATTCAGCAAACCATCGCCTCACGGTGCTCAAACAAGGTACTTCTCTCACAAAAGCATTTTGAAGACGAGCGGCACAGTCTTGCGGGGAGAGAGAACTTTTAAAATCTAAAAAAAATCATTGCTCTAAAATATTTTCAATATATTTCCACTTTCGTTGCGTATGTGTTCTACATACGCCGCTTTTGCCATTTGACGTGTGAAAAATACAATTGACAAATGATTTCACGCCAATTTTTTTTATTACTAAAAAGATTGCAAGTCGTTTAAAAAAATAAAATATTCGAAATTCAAAAAGTTCCGATTAGCTAGAAGTGCAAAACTTTTAGTGCGCCCCATGTATATGTGACTTAAAAACAATCACTTTCGTAGTTTTTATCAAACTTTTGAAAAAGGAAGAGAGAACCTCCGTTGGAGGTATTTTTTTACAGTTTTCATTTGATGTCTCCGTAAGCATTCATGAAGTTGTCACAAATATAATATGGCAAAATATTTGTATTTCATAGTATAGGAGTAAGTATTTTATAGAATGAAAATCATTCCTTGAGTAGTAAGCCACTCGATTTTATTATATAAATTAGTAATTTACAGTCAAGGTATTACTTTTGATGAAACGAAACGCAGTAAACGAGACAGTGATTCAAAGACATTAGGTTGAGTTTACTCCAACCTGTCTCACCGGAGATTGAACTCCAGGGTCCGTGAGTGTATGTTGTTCTTACATCAGACCTGAGTTGATAAGTAATGATTGCGTTATAGTCAAGTAGTCACTTGTCAACCATGCCGACTCGACTCGTCAAGTTCCACTTGATGGAGATCGATGTCAGACTTCATGCTATATAAAGAGGGGTAGATAAAAGGTTCACCGAGCAGGATGAAGTAGAATACTTCTTCTTCATACTCACGCTAAACGGGGTCAGTATGACTTGTATGCTGTCTTATTTATTGTTCAAAGTTTGGTTTTGCTCCAAGTTTAGTAATGATGTTATCGTTATCGTACGTTTGAAAAGACGAGGAATATGACTACCCACCCAGGGTACCCATACCAATTTACTCTTTGAAAGGGTTCGAAGAGTGAAACTAAATTGAGTTTGCGATTTATTAAAAGTAACATTTTGAGTATTACATGGCGGAAATTACCTACATCATTACAATAAAAAGATCAATAATAACTTGAAAATACACAATTATAGAATAAATTATACATGTTTAGTGTACTTGCATTTATTACTCAAGCATTTACTTCTGTAAGTAACGTACATGACTTGACTACAGAATAAAATTGTATGTTGAATAATAATAATAATTATTATAGCTCATTTGGCGTAGGCCCGTGGTATCTTAAATATTTCGAGAAATTATAAATTAGTGAATAATAATAATAATTAGGTTACCATAAATGTGTACATATGAAATGACTTATGCTTTCTAAATATATTTTTTTATAATAAAATCATGCAAGCTTCAAAATCATTCACCAGTAATGATTATTAGCGTCATGCTAATAAAGTTACCAATTATTATATCTACTTTTCATTTATTTTTGGATATTGCTAGCTTTGCAATAACTCCTGCTTGGCGAATTACATTACAAAATTAAAAATTTATACATTAACAAATACATTACATTACATGTTTTTACATTACAAAATTACAAATTAATACATTTCATTGCTAATTACATTCAATATTATCATAACTAGATTTAATTACTTACATTAAAATTATTAGTTCACTAGCTCTCACGGTAGGGTGACCCTGTGTCTGTGTGAGCTAGTTCTTCCAGATGACTCATATTTTATTTGTAACAGGACTATGCGTGCAGTTGTTTTTGAATAAGAGAGAGTACGTTTTTTTGAATCGCTCGTAGTGAAGTTTATTTAGCTGTTATTAACCGATCAGCAAGTTAAGCAACGTCGCCCGCGGTCATGAGTTGGATGGGTGACCGCTAGTGACATTACTACTGAGCGCTTCTGTGCTTCGGAGGGCACGTTAAACCGTCGGTCCCGGTTGTTATCTTAGAATGGCAGTCGTTATAGCATGGTGGTAGGGCAATTTGCAAATGCCCGCCTGGCTAGCTACCACCCTCAAGTAGAAAATCTGTCGCCAAACACCTAAAGGTTTGTTCCGGCAGCTGTCCTTGAGAGCCAGCAATTCTAGGTTAGTCTGAACAACGTCTTCGACCATATCATCACTTACCATCAGGTGAGATAATGGTCAAAGGCTAACCAATCAGGCATAAAAAAAACATTATTATTTAATTATTATATCTCGAAGTAATTACTATGTAATGAAAGTCTAACACTGCCGTAAACACGTTATTCTTCATCTTAGTTTCCTTCCTAAGCCATTTATCGTTATAAAATTTCATAGCCCGAAAAAACTCTTCCGACCCATTTACGCATAACTCGATCTTCAAGTCAATTTGTGCGTAAACCATTTTTCACGTCCGCGTTGGAACATCTTCGAAGATTACTTATCGACGTCACTGCTCAATGAACGTGTTCGAAGACGTCAAATCGTAAGGTATCAGTAAAGTTAGCGTGTGATATATATGGAGTATTTTTTCTCAGGATCGATAATATATTTTTTTTACCCTACAAAGTATCGCTACAAGGACATAATATTGAACGATAATATGTCTTTTATAACAACACAAAAGAATATTGTCGCCTTTAATACCATACACAGTTAAACAGTATTGAAACCAGACACAAAAATCAAGAACAAGCCGTTCTTGATTTTTGTTTCACAATACCGACTCTTTGATGTCTGTCCGTGTTGTACTTATTCAATCTCATAGAGCTCCATAAAATTTGTTCAGAATAAAATAAACACTCTAACAAATGTTACACGTTCACATAAAAGTGACTAATAACAGGTGCAGTGATACTGTGAGTGTATTTTGTCGAAACTTTCAGTCGAGTGCGAGTTCCAGTGGTACGCGTAGCAAAAGACTAAGAAAGAGGGTAGACCGTTTCGTCTGCTCTTGATTTTTGTCAACCGCTCGTTTCTCCAGTCACCCCGCGATCCTGATGAATGCAACTGCGTCGAAATATCGGCAGCTCAAAAATAAAAATCACCACGGTACAAATCCCGTAAGTAATAATTACAGTTATTTAGTAAACCGTGATAGTTTAAAAAAGTGAACGCTTTTTGGTTGCCCCAGCTCGCCCCTATCTAAATCACAGAACTCCTCGTTCAGCCACCACCAACCACTCCTAGTTATAAGCTGCCATCACTTCTTTAAAAAATAACTTGATTTATATTCAAGATCCTTAGAGATCTTTTTTTATCTAAGATCGAAGAGGTTTAGGCATCCGACGCGATATCGGAGTACGCGGGTTCGATTCCCGCCTTGGGCATACAATTTTGTACTCCAATAATTTGTTAAATATTCAAGATATTGTTTATTTTATTTAAAAGGTGTTACTTTTTTTACCGGCGGTATGCGTTTCTTAACAGAATACTACGAACTATATACAACACTACAGCTACTACAATAAAAGCGTTTAGACAACCTGTAAGTCATTGCAGACTCATAGGCAGTCCAAATGCTCTATCCTACTACCAGTTGGCAGCGTGCCCAGCATGCTGGCAGCATTGCCCCGTTACTGTTACTTTACCGTTACGTTGTAACTTTAAAACCAAATTAACCTTTGAGTATACATACCTAAGGAATGTATATATATATTCTAAGATACGCACGCAAGTGAATATGGTTGGTTTGCAGTTATATTTTACCGTCATTTGCGTGGAAAGAGCTTCTAAGATAAGTTATCGACGTCACTGTTCAGTGAACATAAACTGTCGTAAACTCGCAAGGTATCGATAAACGTGAGACAAAGTTTATAACTCTCATATGACATACTCACTTGGTAAAGACACTGTGAAGCGATATTTTAGATATTGGAAAAACCTACGGTAATTTCTGTGAATACATTTTTTTTTTAATGTAAAACAAGACCAAATTTCACAATATCAAATCGTTTCTTCATTGATATTATTCAATGATAATATGAAAGGAAAGATTTAAAATAAGTTCAATATATATGTATACTTCTACACACTATAATATTACTCATATTATGTTATTAATAGGTATAGTTTGTAATTTGTACGTTTATATGATAGACCCCCGTGGGGGCCGGGCTCTCCTGTGGGGTGCCAGGCTAGACCCCCGTACGGTGCCGGGCTAGAATTTCACCCCCCCCCCCATTTCTACCCGTGGGTGTCGTAAGAGGCGACTAAGGGTAACACACCAGAAGGTGAGCAGCAGCACTTTCTGAGGAACTGATATCTCACACTGCAATCCCCAAGCCACCTGCCAAGCATGGGGATTTTGGCAAAATATTGGGGGAGGCTGTGTTCAGCAGTGGAATATCCGGCTGATACAGTAAGTGACAGTGTTTTAATAGCAAGCTGCACTATCTTTGAGTGACATAGTCTAAGTTTAAGTTTGATTTCAGTTTGTTTTTGTTAGGAATCAATAGATTAGTATGAAAAGTAAGGAAAAAAATGATAAACATCTTTATCGGCGTGCGCTGAGCACATGGCTAGAGATAAGCAAATATATCCTCCTATAGTAATAATAACTTAATCTTACTGCTAAGTTTTATACCTCCACGTCAATTAAGCAAGCTTACAAACGTTAATGTAATCGCTCGTTGTTTTGATAACGTCGCACCAAATTGTTCACTCTTTTCGCGTACTCCGACGTGACATTTGACACTATTCTAACGTCAAATCCGTCATTTATACCATTTGAAAAATGTTACTTTCTAGCAGCGGATTTAAACTTGATTTATGTATTTATTTATGCATGATAGGTGAGCCTTTGACCAATATCTCACCTGATGGTAAGTGATGATGTGGTCGAAGATGTTGTTTAGGCTAACCTAGAATTACTGGCTCACAAGGACAGCTGCCGGGACATAACGGTTGGCGACAGATTTTCTACTTGAGGGTGGTAGCTAGCCAGGCGGGCATTCGCAAAATGCCCTACCACCATGCATGCTATAACGACTGCCATCCTAAGACGACAACCGGGACCGACGGCTTAACGTGCCCTCTGAAGCACGTAAACGCTCAGTAGTAATGTCACTAGCGGTCACCCATCCAACTCACGACCGCGCGCGACGTTGCTTAACTTTGCTGATCGGTTGAGAACAGCTAAGTAAACTTCGCTACGAGCGCTTCGAAAGTTTTACTATTTTACGATAAAATGAGTTAATTAATATGTAAATTTAGTGCAATGTTTTTGTTTCTATTATTCATTAAAAGTCTACCTAAAACATGAACCAATATTATAGCGGCTATACCATGTAGTATGTACAGTTCACTGCCTTTCACGCTTCCTAAAACGCTCAGCTATATCGGCTTAGCCGTACATAATGCTTCAAAGTGCGTCTCTATCCAAGTGAGACGTAGTCAAACGCAAACCCATTTAATATCAACATTTCAATCCAACCGTAGAATGTAATTGACGTGCGTCAGACACACTCGCGTGCCTTGTGTTATCGACGTAGAACGTAGCAGGACGAGCGACGAGATTTGATGCGTTCGCGCGAGTTTGTGACGCGGAAAATATTGCAGTGCTATTACACCGCGCTAGTGTTATGGAAGGGGCAATGATTTTCTTATCCATATGTAATAATAACAAATATTTTTTAAAATATTTTAAGTAAACATCAAATTAATATTTTAATAAAACACTTAAAAAATATAAAAATATATCTAGTGACAATTCCGCCTAATTTTCCTGCTAAGCCGACGTGACGTCACAAACGCCGCGTTTCGATTCTACACTCTTCTTCTTCTCGAGATCTTCTTTGTTCTCATCATTCATCTTCTCGATCGTGCACTCGTAGAGACAAGACCTCCTGAGGATGCTTCGTGTAGAAGCGAAACGCGTCGAAAACTCTTCCGGTTTGGCTGCGTGGCGTTTGTGACGTCACGTCGTCTTAGCAGGAAAATCAGGCTGAATTGTCACTTGATATATTTTTATATTTTTAAGTGTTTTATAATAATATTAATTTGATGTTTTCTTAAAATATTTTAAAAATATTTGTTACTATTAAATAATATGTGTATTGTAAAATAAAATTTGCGGATATTAATCTTGTAAAGATTTATTTGTGCCTTTGTTTACAAAATACTACGAACTGTATACAACACGACAGCTTAGTAGCTGAAAGTTGTGACTACAATGAAAGCATTTAGACAACTTCAAGTCATTGCAAACTCACAGGCAGTCCAAATGCTCCTTAACAGTTGGCAGCGTGCCCAGCATGCTGGCAGCGTTGCCCCGATGAATTGCAATGCTTATTCGTTTTAAATGTGATGCAAAATGTCATCAGTCTTCTAAATTATTTTGTTATGTTATTGTGACGGAACAAGCCCGAGTCCCACCTGATGTTAAGTGGACTAACCTCTGCCTATAACAGACGCATTTCATGAACGACGAATTGGACTGTGCCCGTCACACTGAGACGTCCAGTTGTTAGGTCCCATTAGCCTGTAACTTTTCTGGCTCTCAAGGACTGCTGCCGGAACACACTGTTAGGTGCTTGGCGACAGGTTTTCTACTTGAGGGTGGTCGCTAGCCAGGCGGGCATTCACAAAATGCTCTTTCACCATGCGGTGAAACTCAAGCCCGCGGCGGGATTCGAACCATGGACCTGCTGCACGGCAGTCTATAGCCAATGCCACTGAGCCATCACTGCTCCAAAAGTTGCGGGTAGCCAATGGTTTCATGTGGCTAATAGCCTTAATTGTGGCATTCTACGGGTGAGGCCGTTGTTCAACTGTGTATGTCTTCCTGCTGATGGTGATGGCAAATAAATATATATCAAAAAATATAAAATTCAAATATATGTTAAGTATAACATATGATCATTATGTGAAAGACACGAAATTATTTCCATGAAATATAGAGATCGTGGGGACTAAATTTGTAGGGTAAATTAATAAACGCAATATCTTGTGTAAACTTAATATGCCCTGGTTAATAAATAATATTATTCTTGAACCCTTTGTTTTGACGATATCGTGTTCAGCGTTGGTAACTATACAATGTTTTTGTTTGCGACATGACGAGAATACTAAAACTTCTCATCGTAATCTTCTTACCATTTACTTTACCCGATAAAGGGATCAGATTAACATGCTTCTGCTCCATCGGTTTTCATTTTGCTTTTAAACATATTCATACCTAGTTATAACAAGGTCCATGAGACAGGGCGATCATGGCAAGAAAAATGTTCCCGTGCTACAGCTTGGTGAACTAAGGTGGATCACGGGAAGAAAACCAGCACCCATGGTACACACAGTTAATCCGAGATGAACTACGTAAAGAAAAACTTACCCATGGTAAATCCAATCCAACAACCTTGTGGCAATTACTAGTAATTTGCCAGTGGTTACAATTAAAATTACCGATCCATATATCAGAGACTTAATTAAGAAATGGCCCCCAGGACTATTTCTAATTCCCTAAAAAATAATAATTGCGGTACAGACCTATTCGTTCACGAAGGAGCTCCCCTCCACAGTAAATTAATGATGCGCAATTTTAAAGGCAGGCCTTGTTTTTTCACTACGTTTTAGGCCTACTTGCACCAACAAAGAAACGCAAGTTAAACTCGAATAAAGTGTAAATTGTCATAAAAAAACAGAGTTACCCCGACTTTGACGCTAGAATTTACGTTGGCGCAATAAGCATTATAAGTGTGGGTAAATGCTCATGGTACATAGATACAGTAAATTGTCAAATGTAATCGCTTGGGCAGGTAGCAGTAGTTGCAACTGCACTCAAAAATATGTAGACGCGTGCCTGGAAAAGTCTGTCCTTGTTAAGATCACGACAGTCCGAAGTCATCATAATTGATTAAATGTAACACAAGTTTGATACAAACTATAAAACTATTTTAAGCCGATTTAAGTGACGGTATTTTTTATGTCCGTTTTCGCGACATTCAGAGTCGCTTTGTCACGGGGTCACAGTCTGGACACTCGACTCATTCTCTATACAAAAGCCGCGTTCTAACTACCCACACACAGGCACTACACAAATGTTGTTTTTGTACACGCGTAAATGTGTGCGTGAACACTAAGGTTGTCATCGTATCGTTGTACTTACCTACCTAATCTTTTGATGCTTTTATTATGACTTATTAGATTTCGTAGGTCATGCGTACCTTACCTACCTTCAGAAACATTTACAAGCACAATAATCCAACTCCATGTACGACGTAGGAATATGCAGTACACAACCGAGTAGATATAAAATTACTTCACATTTCACTCCATTACTTATACAAAAAGTATCATTCCAAGTTCACATTTTATACAAGTAAAGATAATAATTACAATACAATACAATCACAATAATAATTTATGTTCTTGTCTATAATAAACAAATATGAAGTGTGCCAACCGCAGCGAAGGTCGGTATGTGTATTGCTTTTTTCTATGGTAAGTATAGGTTACACTAGTTACACACGGATATTTTTTTGCAAACGAAAATCTTCTAAAATAATCATTATTTGAATAGCAGTTTGAATAAAATACAAAGATAAAGTATTATGTTTGAATTTTTCAATACCTACTGTAAATTACCGGTTTTTATAAGTTGCCTACTGTATAAATGAAGAACGACAAATAGATAGGTACTTAGTGTAGGATACCAAGAATGGCTTACCTCATTTTATCCTTAGGAAATCTATAAAAACTTCTATCCCTTTCTCGTGTAGTTAATAAGCAACCGTAAACAGCACAAGAATACCCCATTCTCAACTTTTAAAATACTCGTACAATCGTCACGTCATCGTGCGCGAGTTGCGCGTCCCGTACTAAAGTCAGCTCAACGACAGCTCAGAATCGGCGGCGGGGTGAGGAAGACTCGTTTTGGTGCGGGGAGAGGAGTGTCCATTCTATACGTAGTATTATAATATGTTCTATGACGGGGTGCGTGCGCTTACGAGTGTATGGCGGGCGCGGTCGTGCGCACGCACTCCAGTTAAATCGGATTAAAATAGTCTTTTATTACGAAGTCATTAGGCAGGCATAATTATAACAACACAAAAACATATTAAATATGTCACACGTTAGCAAAACATATTTGTAAAATATTTTGGCATCGCTTTATGCAGCCGTCTGCCAATACTGTCGACGGGCAGTAAATTGGATGACCTGCATGAGACAAAACAGACCGAGATAGCAGTGAATAGATAAGGCCGGAATACACAAGACTAGCTGGTACGCTTTCATAAAAGCTCCTTGCACATGCCGCCTACTTTCATGTGTATACGCAAACTGGCATACCTGTATCTGCCACGCAAATAGATAGCACATTTGATTTACTGGCATGCAACGTGAGGGAGGGGCCGCGGGGGGGCTGTGTCGTGAACTGGTGTGTGTATACGTCTTGCAAATACAGGCATGCAAAGACGCATATTACATGCAAGTTTAACTTGCAAATCTATCCACATTGCGCCAGTTACTTCTATACAGGGTTATTGGTAAAATGCTAACAACCTCTTAGGGTTGACTTTTGCTAGTCCTAAGAAACATTTTGAGATATTTATATTTGAATTTGAATTGCCCATGGGGGGCTGGGCTAGAATGTCCCCCCCCCCCCCATCTCTACCCGTGGGTGTCGTAAGAGGCGACTAAGGGTAATACACCAGAAGGTGGGCAGCAGCGCTTTCTGAGAAACTGATATCTCACACTCAGCAGTGGACAATCCGGCTGATACAGTACAGTACAGTATATTTGAATTGAAAAAAAAAAAATATAAATTTCGTTTTGTTTTTTGGTTTTGACTGACCTGGTCTGGTATGGTTTGACCTCGTGCTTATACGAGGACTACCTGATGTCAAAAGTCTCTTGTGCCTGTGATACATCACAGGCACAAGAGACTCATTTCATATTTTTATTACTTTGCTCGACGTAAATATTCAAAACTCTATTCAAAGGGACCACGGCGCGGTCCGCGGCATAAAAACACAAAAAAATAATACATCAAAATGTTTCAGGGACTAGCAGAAGTCAACCCTAAGAGGTTGTTAGCAACAACCCTGTATACCGTTAACAAGCATTATTTAAGTAAGCAAGCTCTGTTCCATTCTACAGGCGTGTGTATCCTCGGCTATATTGTCGTTGGTGAGCTCTCCAGGGTCTCTACAACATCTTCCGTTGCGGTACACTTCATCGACTTCCAAACGAGGAAGACAAAAGACCCGTTCTCGGCGGAATCATCACCACTTCTTCATCTTTCTTCTCTTTAGAATATCATCTTACAGGGCCCTTATTCGCTGTGATCGCATTCGCGTTTGTGTGAACAGGGTGAGAAATCTTGTTTCGCACCCATTGTGCTTAAAACACCCTCTCACATCGGTGTGGCATGCAGTTCATTAGGTGTATTATTTCTCTTATTTGCCTGTAACGACTTTCAATTAGAGCATATACAATAGTTCCTATATTCTTCGAGAACGGTACGACTTGAAAAGAAGCATTGAAAAAAAAATAAAAAATGTTTCAATTATTACTTTTTGACTGTACTGTATCAGCCGGATCGTGCACTACTGAACACAGCCTCCCCTGTTAAGGGGGTATTTGCTATGGCAAATACCCCCTTAACAGGGGAGGCTGTGTTAAATCCCAACGCTTGCCAGGCAGCTTGGAGATCGCAGTGTAAGATGTCAGTCCTTTAGAAGGAGCTGCTGCCCACCTTCCAGTATTTTTACCTAAGTCGGCTCGCTACTTTTTGACTACCATTAAACAATCTCTTCTACCATAACTAAATCTGTGTAAAAGTCAAAGTTCGCCGAGCAGGATTTATAGGGCTGTATCAAATCGCTGCTCGTAATTCGCAAGCACGTATGCGTTAAGTGTATTAGTTTGAACAAACATACTGTTGTGATAGCCCTAACGCTGATGCAGCTTACTTTCTGCAGGATATGAAAGTATTTGTGAGATGGATCATGGCTTTGGTGAATAGATAGATAGCACTTTGATCAGATTTCGGTGATTATGATCAGAATAGCAAAATAATGTAGCAGTAGATAACAGCAATTTGCAATGAGCAGTTTTATCGCTAAGTATTTATATCTTCCGGAAATTTGAATGGAAATAAATTAAATTAATCATTTTAATTAAGTTGGAAATATTATTAACTAGATTCTGCTTTTGCCTGCGATTTATCGCGATCCCAACAATCAAATACCAGAAGGCGGACATCAGCGTCTTCTGAAGAGATTCCATCTTCCACAGCGATCTCCAAGACGCCTGCCATGCGTGGGGATTATGGCAAGCCCCTGAAGGAGAAGCATTTCTACAACAGTGGGCGTCAGAAAGGCTATTTATGATAATATATATATTAGATCTCACAAAATCACATATATACGATAGGAAAAATTTAAGTCATGTGCGGGATTCGAACCTATGGTTAAAGAACGATAGGAAAGATTTGAGTTATGACGTCATGTCATGTTAGCTCAATTGGTTAGAGCATACTATCCACCCCTTGAGCCGGGCTCAAGGATGGACGCGAATTCGAATCCCGCATTTTTCCTATCGTATATTTGTGATTTTGTAATGTAATCTGCATAGCAGGCGTTATTGCAAACCTAACAATATTAAAAATATATTAGATCTCTTGAAAAGAAAATCTACCGGCTGTAATTTCATTGTCAGCAGTACTGTATCAGCCAGATTGTCCAGTGCTGAACACAGGCTCCCCCATTATATAGATATAACCTCCACGCTTGGCAGGCATCTTGGAGATCGCAGTGTGAGATATCAGTTCCTGAGAAAGCGCTACCTTCTGGCTTTTTTTTGCCAGCAGCACAAAAGAACAATAACTGTATATAGGAGATATATGGAGCCAATTGTACTGTGATAACGGATCAGAAACATTGATGAACAATATCAAAAACAATCAAATCACAAATCCTATGGGAGCAATAAACGTTTCCATGTAAAACGAAGGTGATACCGACACCTTTGAGTATGTTACTTAAAATTTAACAACCTTATTAGGTATGTTTCTAAATCCTAAACAGGTATATTCACGCACGGATTAACATCAAAATAATAATATTCAAAACAACAAATTAACGACATTTCGACCAAGTTGCATTGACGATGGTCACGAGTAGACTGAAGAAGCGGGGGTCATCGTCTTGAGGAGCGGCGGTAGCGATTTCAATCTACCCACGTTCGGTTTTAGTTTTTGTCTCTTATTAGGTATATTAATAATACCTAGTACCTGAAAAAAGCAATACAGTTTTGGCATTCGTTGGTACGCATAAGGTAGAGTTATTGCCAAAATTCCATGCTCGAATACTTTAGACGGGTTCAACTAACATGTCTTATACATGGTGCTTGCAAAAGTTTGGTAGCAGTTAGCGTCAATCACACCGAAGTGGTAGCAGCTGGCAGTTCCAATCTTAAACCTCTGTCTCTAAAGCTATAATGTAGAGTATATAATAAAAGAAATGATGATGAAAGGGGACGGGTAGCCGCAATTTTGTGCATGATTTCCAAGGGATACCATGCGTTGTAGCTACTGTAGTATAGGCGAAAATTGTTTCTCAGTAAAACTGCCGGCCGCTGCCACATAACTTTATATATATACTTTACGTTCTATGATAGTCTTTTACGTTCGAACAATATAACTTTATCCATAAAATTCTTTCAGTTTTATTCATTTGTAAGATAAGTCATACTATTACTAGCATTGTTGTCTCACACTGAATTAAACATTGTTTTATTGCATTCCATTCCATCCGCGCCGACAACACGTATAGTACGAAATCCAAACTACACACGATATCGCTCCTTACGTTTTAAAATTACTATCTTTGTATGAAATTTTGAATAAAAATATGTCTTTAATAACGAGCATGATTGATTTATAATAGAAATTGCTTGCTGCACTTCCAGTGTTCACCAACGCGTGCAGCGAGCCAACAACAATTAGGGTTAGAATACAATATAGTCACTATTAATTTGCTAAAAAAATGTGCACACTGATTATAAAATTCTTTAGGTTTACAAAAGAAAACATACATTTCTGCATTTTGAGCAAGCATGGCGTTGAGCAGAGAAATAGCTTGAGATGTCGGTGTGAATTTCGAAGTTAGCGTTCGTACGCTCGGACACGCGAACAGGCGGCGCGCGCTACATGCGCGCGATTCTTTCACACGGTCAGGTACCGCTAACGACCATCGAGCAAGCGCGCCAGAATTATCAGTATGATAAAGAAATTTAAGGTATATAGACTGATTAGGAATTGATTGAATGTTAAACACTGTTTATTGATAAGGTGAGTACACAAGACTACACGTTTAAAATTAATTGAGAAGTTAGAGCAATTTCAAATCAAATCAAATCAAAATGTTTATATTTCGGACAATTATAAATCCATTGGTTAGTATAGTGCAGAACTTATTTCTAAAGGTTAGTATCACATATAAATAAAACAATTAAAATGCACCACATCGCACGGAACCCTATGCGTATACATGTCGATTTGCATCAACGAGTACACACACAAAATGCCGCATGACAGGCGAGTTGTAGCGTTCAGCGTTTGCGAAATTATTAGTTGATTTCATTTTGGATTATTTAAAGGCGGCTATTATAGCCGCCGGTAGCATAGGCTGTCTATAATAGTCAGAGTAGGAATTGATGATTTAGACCCGTGTTATGTACCTCTTTTTTATGCTTGTTAGGTTAACCTTTGACCACTATCTCACCTGTTGGTAAGTGATGATGTGGAAGATGTTGTTCAGGCTAACTTAAAATTACTGGCTCTCAAGGACAGCTGCCGGAACACACCGTTAGGAACTTGGCGATAGATTTTCTACTTGAGGGTGGTAGCTAGCTAGGCGGGCATTCGCAAAATACCCTACCACAATGCTATAACGACTGCCATCCTAAGACGACAACCGGGACCGACGGCTTACCGTGCCCTCCGAAGCACGGAAGTGTTCAGTAGTAATGTCACTAGTGGTCACCCATTCAACTTATGACCGCGGGCGACGTTGCTTAACTTTGCTGATTGGTTAAGAACAGCCTAGTAAACTTTGCTACGAGCGCTTCAAAACCTCTACTCGTCATTTAAGAATATAAGGAAAGTATATATAGTAGTTTTTCTAAAACATTTATTCATACTTGTAACGTGAGTAGCCCTCCCTATTTGAAATTAATTGAGAAGAAAGAACAATTTGTGATATTCAAAATAAAACGAGAAGTTCTAATAGTTTTTTTCGGTTAATAGTTTTGTACCTATTTAAAACTAGCTTTCCTGCCGCAGCTCCGCCCGCGGGTATTTCGGTTATCTCACAAAAACATTAACTTCTTTTTGCGCAGTTGGATAAAAAGTATGTCCTTCCCCGTGTCTAAAACTATTTCCATACCTAATTACATCCTAATCGGTCCATTAGATCGGTTATAGCGCAAAACCATTAACCTCTTTTTGCGCAGCTGGATAAATACTATCCTATGTCCCAAACAATCAAATCTTTCCTGTTTATTATATTAGTTTAGATGATGTAGCCATTTCCCCTAGATCAAAATTGTAAAATCAATAAGAGACAATCTTCATATTAAAATAATTGCAATTCCCAAATTAATAATTTGAATCATCGAATATACAGTATGATAATAGACACAACGAAGTTGGTGACGCTATTTTGCTGCACATAACGCGCTTATAATATCCTTAACCCCCATGAACCCAATCGTAGCTCTAGGTGGGTATACTAACGAGGTTATTCCCAATGAATTTGCAGATGGGAGCGACTGGTAATAAGAAGAAAGCCAAAACCTATACAATGTTTTCTAGTTTCGTTTGCAAAATGTAGGTATCGACCCTACATCGGAAGTGGCATATTTATAGTGAAAGGTTAGTTTGATTTGCTACTAATTGAAGTATTTAATTTGATATGCTACTAATCTGGGTACGTCTTGGAAGAACGGCAAATGTCTGGATTGGGACGCTACTTGTGTTAACACTGTTGCCGCAAGTCGCCAGAGTCATACCGTCTACACTTCGTCGGCCGCTGCAGAAGATGGAAGATTACAAAAGAGGCCGGTATGGAACCGCTTTATTACTTCGTGCCGATTGCTGTGGAGACCCTAGGTTGTTGGGGCTTTGAAGCTAGAGAACTTATCAGTTAAATAGGGCAAATACTTATAGAATGTGCAGGCGGCTTCCGCTCCGTTCGTTCCTGGTGCAGAGGATGTCCATCGTCATTCAGCGTGAGAATGCAGCGAGTGTGACGGGAACAGAACGGTCAGGGGAGGGTTATTTGATTAGTATATTGACATTGATTTGATTTTGGCTGTATATTATCTATGTTATGCTTTTTATCTATTATTGTAATAAAAATAAATTTAAGTTAATAAAATTAAGTATCTTGCAGATTACGTTACAGCATCAGGATAAAGTAATCATATTCTTGTAATATCATTAAAGTGACATGATATCAAATTCAAGTATTGGTCAAAGATTAAATCTATTTTGTCGTGTGGAAGTTTCTAAAATTCCATCGTCAACTAGAAAAAAGCTGATATTCTTTGAAAAGCTAAGGCTAAGCTAAGGCTTTTCTTGAATTAGAGTTATGAACACTCTCGGCGAAGTTCACTTTCCACCCAAAAAAACTATATAAAATTGGTTAATCTGTTTGGGTGCTACAATGCCACAGATAGACACACAGACCCTAACCCTAACTTATAAACCCCTACTTTACGTCAGGGGTTAAAAACGAAATATAATGAAAATCATGAAGGATTCCTCAACTTTTAAACTTAAGTTAATTAACAAACCACCCTGTACATTTTCAACCCGTATTCGCCATGAATATTCCGAGTCCGGTGCTAGATTTATTACGGACGCGTTCCGTCTTGCCGGATTTATGTACGGACGCGCCGGACGGCTGGGCCTCGGCGGCCGGACGGCCGGAAAGCGGGACGGATTAGATTCATGCCACTCGACGTCGGCGAGACTGGCCTTAATGTTCGTGAATGTGTTACCTACTTTACGACGGCTATTTGTGAAATCTGATGCTTTATTTTATAGCTGTCTAACCCCAAAATCGTCGCGATACTTATTTAGTTATACCCATAGGCTTAGAAGCGAAAAAATCCTAAGTCTATGGGTATATCTATAGTTTCCCTACAATGGAAACCGTGCTGGTTTTTTTTTTTTTTTTTTTTAATAATATATATCTAGAGAGAATTGCCGACGTGACGACACAAACGCCACGCAGCCAAACCGATCGAGACTGATCGTGCGCTCGTAGAGTCAAGACCTCCTGAGGATGCTTCGTTTAGAAGCGAAACGCGTCGAATACTCTTCCGGTTTGGCTGCGTGGCGTTTGTGTCGTCACGTCGGCTTAATACGTGCTAATTATTTATACTAGCAATAAGCTGAGCTTTATGAGGGCTCGCGTTTATTTTACAACCTGATTCTAGTGGTGTCATTTAGTATTAAGTAGATTAACTACGATGTATTTGAGTATTGAGTTTAGTTCTGTTGCAGCGATGTTAACTCTTTCGTTTTCTAACAGATGGCGTTAGCAGCACAATAACATTATATCCAATGAATACAGAATTGTTAATGTTAATTTTTTTAAGGGTTATAATTTTTTAATTTTTTTTTTTTTTTTTTACCTCACATGTCTAGATAAATGTTAAACAACTATGTTAAAGCACAAATCTATACGCGTGATAGTTTTTCAGTAAAGTGTGCCACAAAATTCCCGTTGTGGGATAGCGATAGGGTACGCTTCGCCCGCCCTAGTTATTTGTTCAGATAAATAACGGAAAACTAAAGTGATTCCTAAGGCCAAATAATAAGCAATTACTTGTGGTTATCGGACCACGAAAATATAAGCATCGTATAATTTGTTTATATGGTGCCGATACAAACAACATTTTTTTTTATATAAACAATTAACAACAGTTACGCTTTTCAGTTTGTTCCTCTTTTCAAAGATGCAAGCTGCATACAGGATTGCTTGTGACAAGCCAAAGAAGAAAAAATAATCAGTATTTTCAATTGTTGATTACCTGCAATAAAGCATAATGGTCCAGCGGTAATAGCAATGGACTGCCGTGCCGCAGGTCCATGGTTCGATACCCAACACCGGCTTGTGCTTCACCACATTGTATAAGGGTATTTTGCGGACGCTCACCAAGTTAGCTACCTGTAATAAAAATATATTAAAGTAACCATAATGTGGTCACGCATTTTTCGTTACTAATGTAAGAAATGTAATTTTTTTATCACTTATATATTTAGATAATAATAATTTCTATGATTCCAGAAAAGAAAACATTTCATTGATTGTGTGTTTTCCAGGTAATTTGTAAATTATATTTTAAATATCAAATTTTTCGTCTCTCTTCAAAAAAGTATTAAAGCATATAGCGTTTTCTTTGTTTCGAATCATAAGACTGGATATAAAAATGTAATGTTCCTTTGACTGCCTGTCCCAAAATATTTGTTTAAACATCACATACACCTACCTTTTTGCCAACGTTCATAATCTGACGAAATGGGCTATCGCTTCACTGACTGCGGATCGTCAATTATATATACTTACATAGCTAATATCGATTTAACTTTTACCGTCACATTGTCCCACTGAAGATAAAGCAGAAACACAACGCGTTGTGAAGTTATTAATTCAAACTTTGGAAAGTTCTCGGTTGTCTTAATTAAATAAATGAATTTGCTTGAGTCGGGGTTTTAAGTAGATTATTTTACGAACTTAGGGTGATACGATTCTAGTACTATTTGTTTTCGAATAGATGTCGATTGAAGTGATTACAATGTGAGTATTGAAGGTCTAAGTGTTCTCAAACGACAGTTCTTATTCATTCAGAGTATGTTTTTGATGGACTTAAACAAGGATGATTACCTCCATAATTTCTAGTAGGCTTACCGACTTTTATTGTTTGATGTATGAAGTCATTATATATATGTTATAGGGCAAATGGTTTTCCACAAGTAAGGAATTATTGTAAGACATAATATTGGAATGCGTTTAATAATTACTAAATATCAAAACGTTAATTCGTTTAAATTGTTTCGATATTGTATCCTACTGTTAATTTTTTATTGCCGTTATGTGACCCTTGACCTTGATAATCTCACCAATGGTTAGTGTTTTTTTTATCCCAGATAGGTCAGCCTTTGACCACTATCTCACATGATGATAAGTGATGATGTGGTAGAAGATGTTGTTCAGGCTAACCTAGAAGTACTGGCTCTCAAGGACAGCTGCCGGAACAGGAAGAAGGAGGTGCTTGGTGAGAGATTTTCTACTTGAGAGTGGTAGCTAGCTAGGCAGGCATTCGCGAAATGCCATATCACTTTGCTATAGCTATTGCCATCCCTAGACAACAACCGGGACCGATGGCTTAACGTGCCCTCCGAAGCATGGAAGTGCGAAGTAGTAATGTCACTAGCGGTCACCCATGCAACTCATGACCGCGGGCGACGATGCTTTACTTTGTGATCGGTTAAGAACAGCTAAGTAAACTTCGCTACAAGCGCTTCAAACTTAAGTGGTGATGCGAACAGACAAGAAACTGGCTCTTAAGAAAAAAAAATCCGTTTACTGTATTGTTTTCCTGTTTCTGTCCGCTCGGAAATGGAATTCTTTTGGCTATTACACTAATAAGATTAAGTGCTCTTTGAGAACGTGTTCAAGACTTATGCTAGCTCAAAATGATACTCACAAGAAACAAAATTTATATGTCAAACCCCAAACGACGTCTAAGAATTTATTTTCCACAAATAAGGTTTGATTTTTTTATTTTTTTTAAGCCTCATAGGTTAGCCTTTGACCACTATCTCACCTGATGGTAAGTGATGATGTGGTCGAAGATGTTGTTCAGGCTAACCTAGAAGTACTGGCTCTCAAAGACAGCTGCTGGAACACAGGACAGAACGTTAGGTGCTTGGCGACAGATTTTCTACTTGAGGGTGGTAGCTAGCCAGGCGGGCATTCGCAAAATGCCCTTCCACCATGCTATAACGACTGCCATCCTAAGACAACAACTGGGACCGACGGCTTAACGTGCCCTCCGAAGCATGGAAACGATCAGTAGTAATGTCACTAGCGGTCACCCATCCAACTCATGACCGCGCGCGACGTTGCTTAACTTTGCTGATCGGTTAAGAACAGCTAAGTAAACTTCGCTACGAGCGCTTTAAATATTAATTAAAGAATGTCATTAGTCACCCCGTGTCCACGATAACTGCAAAGTGTTTGAAACGTCAGGACAAAAATAATTTAAAGTTATTTATTCTATGTGTAATAATCACGAAAACATAAGGTTTCCTTAAGGTCCTGTATTGTTTTTAATATATATTAACGATCTTTGTAAAGTGCTGCCAACAAAGCGGATTTATGTTTATTTGCTGACGATACACATATTGGTCTGAGAGACAGAAGTAAATCAAAATTAGATGATAAAATAAATAATGTTATGATGTTATTAAATGAATGGTTTGATGCTAATGGTATACTTTTAAACTCCGATAAAAGCATTATAATGCATTATCAATCGCGGCTAGGCATTTATGGTAATGAAACTTTTGAAGAAAATATATTTTAGGATACACAATAGACAACACAATTAGTCACAAAGCACATATTGATAAACTTTGTAAGAAATTGGCGAGCGGTAATTACGCTCTCTTTAAACTTAAACCATTGTTATAAGAAATCGCTAATATCTGTGTACTATGCATATATACATTCAATAAAAAGATACTCCATTACTGTTTGGGGGAATGCTACAGAGATAATAAGAGTTCTCAAATGTCAAAAACGTTCAATAAGAACAATTAATGGACTGAAAAAGCGTAGCCCTGCAAGGGAGCACTTTAAGAAAGACAAAATTATGACAGTTGTTTCTCTATACATATATATTTGTTTATTAGAAATTCATGACGATAGGGATATTCCAGAAAAACAGCAAACGGTGTTACCTTACAATCTGCGTAATAACGAAAATCGAATTATAAAAAATAATGAAATTCGGGTTGTACCAAAAATCAGATAAGCTAAAGTACAGAAACAAGGTCGTTATTCGAAAATACTGATGTATAATAAATTACCAAAAAGCTTGAACACCTTAAAATATAGTTTGTTCAAATTAAAACTTAAAAACTTTTTTGAAAACAATCCCTTCTACACATTAAAAGAATGTATGTCAATGCAGCTTGTAGAATCTTTGTTCTTAGGACAAGTGCAAACGTGATAACTGTAAATTATTTAACTATATTAAGTGTATTTTGAAGCGCTCGTAGCGAAGTTTACTTAGCTGTTCTCAACCGATCAGCAAAGTTAAGCAACGTCGCCCGCGGTCAGGAGTTGGATGGGTGACCGCTAGTGACATTACTTCTGAGCGTTTCCGTGCTTCGGAGGGCACGTTAAGCCGTCGGTCCCGGTTGTTGTCTTAGGATGGCAGTCGTTATAGCATGGTGGTAGGGCATTTTGCGAATGCCCGCCTGGCTAGCTACCACCCTCAAGTAGAAAATCTGTCGCCAAGCACCTACCGGTGTGTTCCGGCAGCTGTCCTTGAGAGCCAGTACTTCTAGGTTATCCTGAACAACATCTTCGACCACATCATCACTTACCATCAGGTGAGATAGTGGTCAAAGGCTAACCAATCAGGCATAAAAAAAAAAAAAAAATATTAAGTGTAAAAAAATTAAGAGTTTAAAATTTTTATCAATTATTTACATAGACCTAAATAGAATTATTTAAGTAGTTATAGTTGTTAAATGTAATTTGGACTTGCCTGTAAAAAAAATTAATGAAGGGCTAATAATACTTCTTTATATCTTTGAATATTTATTTTTTCCTTGTTTCGAGGTTTGATCGAGAAACCATAGTATCGCACTTAGTTATAATTCTATCTTTATGACAACAGAGCGCTATAACTGCTTAGCGCAAATGAGATTGCCATCTTGAAATTATATTGTTGAATTACAGTCAATTTATTGGATGGAAAATTGAATTTATGTTCCACATAATTGATGTGGATAAGCACTCCTGTGTTAAAAGGATGTAGAAGAAAGATGTTTTTTTGAAGCAGTGATGGCTCAGTGGTATAGGCGATGGACTGCCGCGCACCAGGTCCATGGTTCGAATCCCGCCACGGGCTTGAGCTTCACCGAATGGTGGAAAGTACAAACACCTAACGATGTGTTTCGGCAGCATTCCTTGAGAGCCAGTGAAATTACAGGCACATCAGACTTAATAACTATGTCTCAAGGTGACGGGCGCAGTGCAATTAGTGACTTTTTTTTTTTTTTATGTATGATAGGTTAGCCTTTGACCACTATCTCACCTGATGGTAAGTGATGATGTGGTCGATGATGTTGTTCAGGCTAACCTAGAAGTACTGGCTCTCAAGGACAGCTGCCGGAACACACCGTTAGGTGCTTGGCGACAGATTTTCTACTTGAGGGTGGTAGCTAGCCAGGCGGGCATTCGCAAAATGCCCTACCACCATGCTATAACGACTGACATCCTAAGACGACAACCGGGACCGACGGCTTAACGTGCCCTCCGAAGCACGGAAACGCTCAGTAGTAATGTCACTAGCGGTCACCCATCCAACTCATGACCGCGCGCGACGTTGCTTAACTTTGCTGATCGGTTGAGAACAGCTAAGTAAACTTCGCTACGAGCGCTTCAAAAGACGAAATGCATACGTTATAGGCAGAGGTTAGTCTGCTTAACATCAGGTGTGCCTCGAGCTTGTTGCATCACAATAACGTTAAAAAAAATATGATAAATAAGATTACCTAAGCTATTTAAGGTTAAGTATCATAAAGATTTGGTCGAAGGTGATTGGGGTCAAAACCACACACAAACAGCAGCACAAAAGCTACATACAAGCAGTAAAAAACGTGTGAAGTAGGGTGTTGGTTGACATAAGTGACATAATACTGCGTTTTACAATCTTCATAAGTAATATCAAATTTTCGATCACCTGAAGGCGTATAATTAAAAGTGCTTGCTTGATACCCTCCCGAAGGCAGGTTTCGCTTTTTCAAAACTTCATGGTAGTTTGGGGTTTGTGCTAAAAATATTTGTTTACATTATTTCTTGTGAGAAATAGTTTTACTTGTTGAATTTTCTGTTCTATGGATTATTTGTATTTGTGTTGTGATCCCACATAATGAGTAATATTATGAAGATGGTAATGCGGTGACGGTATATTTTTAAAACGGAGCTAGTCCTCCTTTACCGATCAACTATTTTAACCTCTAAACATCTAGCTGGCAATGTAGATGATCGCACAGCCGATCTTAAGCGGTTAAGCAACGTCAATGTCGAATTACTTGGATGGGTGACCGCTATGCTAGTGGCATTTATAAGTAAGCGTGCACGTTATTCGGAGGCTCGTTAATCCGTTGATCCCGTTTTCCGGTTGTTGTCTTAGGATGCCAGTCGTCTTAGTAAAGTAGTACGGCATTTTGGGAATTAGCTACCACTCTCAAGTAGAAAACCTGTCGCCAAGCACCTAACGGTGTGTTCCGGCAGCTGTCCTTGAGAGCCAGTACTTCTAGGTTAGCCTGAACAACATCTTCGACCACATCATCACTTACCATCAGGTGAGATAGTGGTCAAAGGCTAACCTATCAGGCATAAAAAAAAAAAACAAAAAAAATGTCCACCTGGCTTGCTCATGTCGAAAATATATCGCCAAGCAAGCAATGGTGTGTTCCTGTAGCTGTCCTTGAGAGCCAGTAATTTTAGGGTAGCCTGAACAATGCCTTCCGCCGTGTTGACACCTTTTATCTGCTACTATGTTACCTGATAATGCAAGATAATCACCTAAAATCAGAAGCCAAAATTAATAAGAATTAAGGGCTGCGGATTGTTGGTTCCACTGTTTCGTACCACTAGTGGATTCCGTAGGATTTTTAAATCCTCGTGATCCGTTCCATTATTATTTGTTCTTCTTAAATATGTTGGTAAGGTTTTCTGTATTAAGAATAAGTCTCGTGTTCCTGCCTTAAGAGGCCTTTTACATTTTGCAGCCCTCTCACTCGCACTTTTAAAGATAATTTCAAATAGAAACAATTTGGTAATCATTTTTTAGAATGTGGTCTGACATTATTTTGTTTTTTGCGACTATAGATGATCTCAACATAATATTTTTATTTTGTAACGTGTTGAGTCCAATTAGAATTAGGGGCCCAAAATTTTAAATAACTAAATTACGCGTTTTGGATTCCACATTACAGATATCAACATGAAAATTAGTCGAGAACATCTAAAGGTGCATGCAGAGAAATAATGTCAGACCACATTTAAAAAAATCATTACTGTATTGGTACTATTTGAAATTATGTCTAAAAGTGCCAGTGAGAGGGCTGCAAAATGTAAAAGGCCTCTTAAACCTACCTTCCATGGAGTGATAGACTATTTTCTTTTAATTTTCCCTAGAACTGAATCCTAATGAATATTTAATATAACAGTGCTTCCATATTTTTGCAGTCATATTTTTCTAATTTTTTATAGTGCTACGTTCACTAGGATCCACAATATAAATCCACATGTGGATACTTCTCCGGCTCTTAGATCCTTCAAAGAGGGGGATTAAAATATAGTTATGTCACTGGTGCTAGTTCCAAGCTTTACGGTAGAAATGAAGGGGTGAATGAGGGTGCAATTCTAGGACAATACATACGGATATATGTATATATATATTAATACCTAAGCTTGTCAAATAGGAATTTGAACCATTAGTATATAAGATTCGAAACCTCGCCCATCCATCTCTGGGGCCCGGAAATGCTCTGTCTTTCTAAGCTATGGTGGTAGAAGTGAGTCAGTGCAAATTAATCCCTTCAGGGAGCCAGATATCTATGGTCAATGTGAAGTTACACACAAATAACACTAATTTTTCATTTACAATATGATGAGACCCAAAACTTGTAAAATAAAAATTTTTCTTATTTTTTTAGGCCGGATAGGTTAGCTTTTGACCACTATCTCACCTGATGGTAAGTGATGATTTGGTCGAAGATGTTGTTCAGGCTAACCTAGAAGTACTGGCTCTCAAGGACAGCTGCCGGAACACACTGTTAGGTGCTTGGTGACCGATTTTCTTCTTGAGGGTGGTAGCTAGCCAGGCGGGTATTCGCAAAATGCCCTACCACCATGCTATAAAGAAACAACAGAAGAGGCAAAAAAAAACCATTTATACGTTAGAACCATTCTTATCATAAAAGGTTCCCATAAGTATAGACTGTTACGTTTGGGCACGAAAGTAAAGGGTAGAATGAAGGTAAAGAATCTTTGATCACGTTCTTTCAGGACAGGAAACCTATTTTCACCCCTTCGCTGTCAGAAATAGTCAGAATCAAATCTGACAAACGTGATTATTGTGAGTCGCGATCGAAGTTTGTTTATCTTGCCGGCAGCAGGCTTAATTTGGTAAAGGATGTAACTTGGAATATTGTGGACTTGTCCAACTTTTTCATTTATTTTTTTATACTTTACATATCTCTCTTGATGTCTATTCTGTCAATGGTTGGTACAGGTAAAAGATCGCCTAGTATATAGAAGACACCTATTCACACATACCTACATCAAATATTATATTACAATATATACAATAATGGATTCGCTAACATTAGGCGCGTGACTTGTCAGACTCATAATATCGCTTCATCACATAAAAAAGTGCGAAGATAGTTTAAACCATTGTCCAAAAACAAACAAACTTGTCTTTGACAATTTTATATGATTGTTATACTACTGCGAAGGACTATAGATTTGTCTTCGTTATCCATAAAAATGGTATTCCAATGATAGAAATATACATTTTCTAGTTAATGAGGTACTTTTGCTTGGGTAAAATAACTTTATATGCTCTTTTGTGAGAAAATCTCGATTTACAGAATACGAATATGTATAATACGAATTGTCTTAAATGGTGAGATAAAAGATCTTATTGTGTACAAAATCACAAAGAAAGGAAAACACAAGCGAAATTCGAACCCGCCAGGCCCTTAGGCCAGTATATACCTACTAATTATTGTTTTGTGAAATTATTCGATAAACTGGCGTTAAAATCTTTCTACGTGTTCGTGGCCTATAAAAAATTCATAGAAAATGTACCAAGTTCTCATCTACAGTTATCAGTTACCGCGTGGAAGAGTTTACCCAAGTCCTCGTAAAGTGGGTTCTGCTTATTGATTCAACGACGCGCGGGAAGTAGATAGATTGGACCGTCTCTACAAAGATCCAAGGACCGAATAACTTAAATAGTGTTTTCCGAATATGTGTGGCTTCATGACCAGTTCCATTGAAAATTCATATGAATATTGGTATTTATTATTATTCAGGTATTAAATAAACTGTCAAGAAATGACTTCCAAAAAATAAAATTCATATGAGTACGGGTATATATTTTTAAATTGTATCAACTTTAAACAAGTAGTTTTTTAGTTACATTCAAATAACTAAAAATATTTTTTAACATGCCTTATATTTGCAATGCATACCAAATAATTGCAATGATTGCTAATGGTAGCCATCATAATTGGCGACTGATATAATCGAACACAGATTAAAGATTTGGTGTTACAAAATGTTTTTTTTTGTCTCGTTTATAAAACTATGGCATCTTAGTAATGCAATTTAAAGGTAAAAATTAAGTATATTATTAATTGATGAGCTAAACTAATTCAACCTATTTACGGAACAAACTGTATTATTTGATTATTCATTCAAATATTATCATTTATTGACTGGACACTTTATTTAAGGGTGAACTGGCCGGCCCGTTTTCCATACAAACGTCGTAGGGTGATCACTCCCTTATTTGAGGATTTAGGTCCAAAAAGCATAATACCGATTGATTTCGTCATTATCGAGGCTTGTATGATGCCAAAATATTAGTAAAATAATTAACTTGATATCAATCGGTATTATGCTTAAGTCTGGACTTAAAATCTCAAATGAGGGAGTGATCACCCTACCACGTTTGTATGGAGATGTGACCGGCCAGTTCAACCTTAAGTGCTAATGATCCAATTCTCTTCATTTAATTATTTCATACTTACAGATTGATCAGGTTTTTTCCACATCGTTAATTTTACTCCTTTTCTGTTAAATGTTCCTTGTTCTACGTTTTGAACTACTCGTTACATGAGTAAAAGAAGTTTAAATAATATAGTAAGTTTTAATATTTTAATGATTGAATGTATTTTTAACTGACTTAAAATTAAAATTCTCTATTTGACTCCATGTTTGTTTTTTATATGTTGGTAACGTGATCAGTTCGCAAATTATGAATTGATTTTGATGATTTTTTGTTCAATAGATCAAACTTCGAGCTCAGAGGTAGTTCCAGATTTACTTCCATCAAAATTAGTTTAGTAGTTTGGTTTGTAATCAAAGCAACTGGAAAAATACCTATATTATCCAAACAAAGAAAACCAAAATGCCTTCTACTCTTCAGTTGTTCGAGCGATTTGGTTTTTTTTAAGTAGATATCATAATTTACTATTTAAATTATGATATCTACTTTGAAGCGCTCGTAGGGAAGTTTGATTAGCTGTTCTTAACCAATCAGCAAAGTTAAGCAACGTCCGCCGCGGTCATGAGTTGGATGGGTGACCGCTAGTGACATTACTACTAAGCGCTTCCGTGCTTCGGAGGACACGTTAAGCCATCGGTCCCGGTTGTAGTCTTAGGATGGCAGTCGTTATAGTAGGGCATTTTGGGAATGCCCGCCTGGCTAGTTACCACCTTTGAATAGAAAATCTGTCGCCAAGCACCTAACGGTGTGTTCCGGCAGCTGTCCTTGAAAGCCAGTAATTCCAGGTTAGCCTGAACAACATCTTTGACCACATCATCACTTACCATCAGGTGAGATAGTGGTCAAAAGCTAACCTATCAGGCATAAAATAAAAACGTAATTTTAAAATGTTACATCAATTTGAGAGTCTTATGTATCAGCTAATAGATAACAATATCTTTATACCGTTTTCAGTCCTTAACATAAACTTGATTAACTCGGAAGAAAACTGTAATGAAGTTATAGTTCTACTTATTGTGTTAGGGAACGGCGAAAATAAGTTGAATATTCATGATAACAGACACATTTCTTTCTCATTCCTTTATCATTCTCATCGCCAACACACATGCTTGTAAACAACTTGACTGTCTATTGTATAACCTTGTTTTCTTACACTACTGCCCAAAAAAGGAGTATTATGTTTTCAGGTTTTATGTATGATTGTTAGTTTCTTTATTCCACCATAACTTCTTAACGACTAAACCGATTTTCATGTATTACCATGTTGTATTGATAGCACAAGTGACACTTGGTAAATAAAAAAAAATTAAAATCAAATTGGAATCACATTTATTGGGAGATAACAAAAAAACTCCCAAACCCATCGAGTGGGGTATCAAAATAAAAGGCTTTGAAAAACCATTCCAAATATAAATATAAGTTGCAGTATAAATTTTAATGGAACGATAAATCGTTTAACAAAAAATAATAATTTGCATATTGTTATGTTTGCAATAACGCCTGCTTGGCGAATTACATTACATAATTACAAATTTACGAGAGAAAAAATTGTTGTCATGTGCGGGATTCGAGCCCACGTCCATCCACACCTTTAGCCGGGGTTAAGCTCCAACCAATTGAGCAAACATGACACATGGTGTCAATTTGTGTAATTTTGTATTAATTTGCAGTTGGATTTTTATACTTTTTTAATTAATTTATACTTGTTATTTACAAATTGATATGGTAGGACTATATATCAGTAAATATATGTAGATTTGTAAAAATTACTGAAGTAATCCTTCTGTCTACTTGAAGCAATGAAGGATAAGCACGTAACTCAAGCAAGAAAATTTAGTAACTTCCTTCAAGAACCGGTAATTCTAAGCTGTGCCTGTTAACTCTAGCCTTAACAGGCTAAACTTAGAGTGTAGTAGTGTGGTAGTGCTTTCCATGGAAACATAGTTTCGTCATATTTTTACTATCAAGTATTCAAACTCTGTGAAATATTGAATGCACATCCCTGAGCCGAATAGCTAGTATGCTTCTGATTTGCCAGTTTTACAGTTTATCATTTATTTTATCCCTAAATGTGGAAATATCAAGATAGAAGAGCATTTTTTCATAGTCGAAGGGTATCTAACGGTGTGTTCCAGCAGTAATCCTTGAGAGCCAGTAAAATAATAGGAACATCATCATATCACCCGTAACGTCCACCATTGAACGAGGTCTCCCCCTTTGGACGGACTTTCCCATTATCCCCATGCTTGGCAGGCGTCTTGGGGATCGCAGTAATGTTGTTCTTCAGAAGGTGCTGCTTCCCACCTACTGGTATTTTTCCTTTAGTCGCCTTTTACGACACTCACCGGAAGAAATGGGGGCGAGGGGGTGACATTCTAACCCGGCCCCCACGGGGTGTCTTACATCATCCGCTCAACATCACGTAGGCCTCGTGCTTTTTCTGTCACAATCCCATAGAGAGTTTTTTAAAAGGTTTTACCTATAATTTTAGAAAATACTTAATTTTACGAATAGGTACTGGTACACCAAAAGCATAGATGTATACATAACATGCAAAAATTAAAAAAAAAACAACACTATATTCGACACGTACTTAATTTTACAGTCCGATTTAACCATTTGGAATATATTTTTAAACTGAGGATAGGTTAGTCTTTGACCAACATTTCAGTTGGAAATATAAGGTGGATATTAATATATCAAAAATACTGCGGGGCAGTTCTGTAGCGTGTACTAACATACTAATAGACGTGGGCGAACTCGCATCAGCGAGGCCCCTTTTCTTTCGTTCCCAAGATCTACCTGAAAAATAGTATTTTCATTTTTCTTTTGCTATTATACGAATATTACACCATTACCAATATTTTTTAAGTTTATATTTAATTTACTCTAATTGTCACTTTTGAATATTACTTCAACATTTTTCACTTGGTTACAAAACCGTATAGATGCGTGAACAAAGTCAAGAGACGTTCTCAGATGCTACGGGGGTGGTGTGACTGAAACTTATAATATTTATTTATTATGCGAACGGCAGCTTGGAGTCGGAAAAACATATACCTATAACTTTTGAGGATCCAAATATCTAATACACAATAAATAAATTAGCGTTGAAAAATGTATTCATACGCGGCTGTTTGAAGCAGTGATGGCTCAGTGGCATTGGCTATGGACAGCCGCGCAGCAGGTCCATGGTTCGAATCCCGCCGTGGGCTTGAGCTTCACCACATGGTGGTAGGGTATTTTGTGAATACCCGTCTGGCTAACGACCACCCTTAAGTAGAAAATCTGCCGCCAAGCACCTAAAGGTGTGCTATGGCAGCTGTCTTTGAGAGCCAGTATTTCTAGGTTAAGCTTGTTAACACCTTCGACCACATCATCACTTCCCATCAGGTGAGATTGTGGTCAAAGACTATAGGGATAAAAAGAAAAACTTTAGGTGCTTAATGATGTTTTCTGTGTCTGTGTGTAAATTAAAAATGGTTGGAACACATTCAGTTATCGATTCCACACCACCCCCGGGAGAATTATTGATATAATAATATCCACCTTATATATAAATTATAATGAGGTCGAAGATGATCAATGTGTCATACTGGCTCTCAAGAACAGCTGTCGAAATACACGGTGAGTGGTGGAGCTCTTGATTGGATGGGTGACCGCTAGTGGCATTACTACTGAGCGCTTCGTACTTCGGACGGCACGTAAAGCTGTCGGTCCCAGTAACGGTCGGCCCCTTATAGTGGTAGTCAATATAGGTTGGTGTTAAGGAATTTTGCAAATGGCCGTCTGGCTAGCTACTACCCTCAAGTAGAAAATCTGTCGCCAAGCACCTAGCGGTGTGTTCCTGCTGTCTGCGACCACATCATCTCTTACCATCAGGTGAGATAGTGGACTAATGAATATTTCGACACAGTATGATGTAGGCACATCAGCATTTCGCTGCTTGCCTATAATCAAATAAATAAATATAATACGTATCCATATTTCTTGGTAAAACAAAGAAAAAGTAAACATTACCCTTTAAATCCCGTTAAACACATAGAAACCTTCAAAAACCTATCGACAAACACTCCATTATTCAGATAACAAAGACGGAAATCTTCGGGCAAAATAAACATTGGTATTTTCTCCATTTCCACAAAGGAAACTGTTCATTAATAGATTGTTTTTCCTTAGGCCTGTTGGGGTGTTATGGCATGAATAACGCATAAGGGCGGTACCCATTGTCTGAATAAGAATCAGGAATTACGTTAAGGTTATTTGGAAGGTCGGATGGTTGGTGAAACGTTTACCTGCCACACGTCCTAAATTTCAGCGGGTATCATGTTGCCATGAAGTTAATTTGGAACAAGAATAAATGTTAATAAAACAATAATGTAAAAACATATTTTATGCGCCTTAAATACAATAAATCTAATTGGGAAGAGCTCGTAATTGGCGTTGCAAGATAACACCGGAAAAGACAGACGGGCAAACTAGAAGAAGCCTTAATCCATGCGCATCATAGATAATGAAAACAATTGAATTTCATTCATAAATGCACGATATTGGCTCCGTGGGATATGTAAGTATGATGTAATCTTGGTAATAAAATGTATGAAAAATAAGTAACCCCTTCTCTGGTTATTATAAATAAGGAATTCTAAGGTTTTTTTTATTGCTGATAGGTTAGCCTTTGACCACAATCTCAGATATTGGTAAGTGATGATGCGGTCGCAGACGTTAACAGGCTTAACTTAGAATTACTCTCAAGGACAGCTGCCGGAACACACTGTTAGGTGCTTTGCGACAGATTTTCTACCTGAGGGTGGTCGCTAGCCAGGGCAAAATGCCCTGGCACCATGCGGTGAAGCTCAAGCCCGCAGCGGATTCGAACCACGGACCTGCTGCGTGGCAGACCCTAGCCAATGCCACTGAGCCATCACTGCTTCATATTACCAAATTAGGTGCAATATAGCCTTAAGACTGACAAATGCTAAAATTCGGTCACTGTCGTACTGCTTAGGAGTGAAAGAGAGACAATGATGATCAAATCGCTATCAGTTAAGGTGAAAAACTAATTAAAGTTTTATACCTACTTCATGTCTCATTGATCTCCAATGACATCTGTAGGTGTCTGGAAATCACCGGTGGGTAGCAATAACCTTGCCTCCTATTACATGAGACTAAAATACGTCCAGCGAAACGAAACGCGAAACGCGGCTCTTTAGACGCCTCTTTCTACATTTTCGGGGATGTTGGCGTAAGTTTCATAAGTCAATTATTGTTTTAAGCTAAGTTAACAGAACGAAAACTAAGTTAACGTGAATGGCCGATTAACACTGTTTAGCAACGACCGCTGCGGTCATGACTTGGACGGGTGACGGCTAGTGGCATTACTACTGAGCTCTTCAATGCTTCGGAGGACACATTAAGTAGTTGGTTCCGGTTTTTATCTTAAGATAGCAGACGTTACAGCATGCAGACATTTATTTTGCGAACGTCCTTCTACCAAGTAGAAAACCTATCGCCAAAAATTTGTGTGTGTTTCGCAAGCTGCTCTTGAGAGCCAATAATTCTAAATTAGCCTGAACAACATCTTTGACCACATCATCAGGTCGGATCGGACGACGAAACAGGGCAGATAGGTAATGGAGGGGTGGCGCCTGCGAACGCATCTGGCCTAAATCAGGCTTGATTGTAAGAAAACCATTGCGCGCTTAGTAAATATCAACAAACGAATCTGTTCTTCCGATGACGTAATAGATCAGTGTTTTAATAGCTGTATCTGTGTGTGTAACTGATGACCGTAGCTACAATCAATCAATTTTTGAATGTTTACGATTAGATAGTGTATTAGTTTACAGCGAAAATATTGGTGTGCGTCGCAAAATGTGCACATGTATGCCATACTTAATGTTTTTATTGATGTGTAAGTGAAATGGGTTGGAGAGAAACGGTGATACTTTTATGTGAACAAACACGGACTGAAGGTAAATCTCTCTATTTCTCTGATCTGTGGGTCGGATAGTATTCAAAGGCTAGCCTATCATCTACATATAAAGATCCGAGTTCTGCGGACTGCGATCACTTCGATTTATGTACATACAAAAGCAGTCAGAACGAGGCTGTTAGCAAGAACCAAAAATCTGTCAGGTTCTATTTGAGTAGAACTGTTCATAGTTACAATCATGGGTCGCAATTAATGATGTATTACAATAAGGTAGAATTCTCATTGGACGTAATGCTATTAACGTGCAATATTCTCTGCAAAGGATTATGCTATCACTTCGATGAATGTACAAACAATAGCAGTCAGTGTACTGTCAGAGTTCTATTTGAGTAGAATGGTTCATATTTACAATCATTGGTTGTAATTATGGGTGAACTGGCCGGTCGTTCTCCATACAAACGTTGTAGGGTGATCACTCCCTTATTTGAGGATTAAGGTCCAAAATAAAGCATAATACCGATTGATATCGTCATTATCTAGGCTTGTATGATGCCAAAATTTTATTAAAATAATTAACTTGAAAACTATGAACCTCGAAACATTTTCATATCAAGTTTTCGAGGCACATAATTTACAACTTAATTATCTTTATAAAATTTTGACATCAAACAAGCCTAGATAATGACGATATCAATCGGTATAATGCTTCAGTCTGGAACTAAAATCTCAAATGAGGGAGTGATCACCTTACGACGTTTGTATGGAGAAGTGACCGGCCAGTTCAACCTTAATGATGTATTACAATAAGGTATAATTCTCATTGGTCGCAGTGCTATTAGCGTGCAAAGTCCTCTGCAAAGAAGTATGCTATCACTTCGTTGAATGTACACAAAAAAGCAGTCAGAACGAGGCTGCTGGTGAGAACATAATCTGTCAGGGTTCTATTTGGGCAGAACGGTTCATATTTACAATCATAGGTTGCTGTTTGAGGACTACAGAATTCAGCCCTTTATCTTCAATTGCCCAGGGAGCTGACTAGTTCTAATTTTTCTCTAGTTTGGTATTTCATTCAGGATTACCATTACATTCAATACAAGCCAATCACTTACCTTGAAACTATTGAGTCTTGCAGGGTTCCGTCCACGAATAATATCGGTTCTTGCATAATCTCAAACAACCGGGTGAAGGCACTCTCCATCACTCCCAAAATCACTGTTACCAATAAACTTAACCACAACTATCACCGAGTTACGTTTGAGGAGCACTATAGGTCATGTACTTATCATTTGAAACCATCGTGTTTTAGTCACACAACTACCCTCTTTTCTGCCGCTCGTTGAATCTCAGCTTGTGACTATTGCATATTAATCAATAACAACGCTTGAACAGTCGCAATAAATAATGTATTATAATAAGGTAGAATTCTCATTGGTCACAATGCTATTAGCGTGCAAAGTTATCTGCAAATCGCTCTTTTGTTCTTAAAATGTAGTGTAGTGACCGCGGAACGCAGAACTCTGAACTTAGAACTCCAGACCACCGGCAATGGGGATGGCACCTTAAGATTAATATTCAACAGGGCAATGTCGTTTTGGGTATCCAATCATAGACTGCAGTCTGTTTTCTACTTGTCAAGAACATACTTGTTTCACTTGGTAAAATAGTGTAAAACATATTTTTATAAGTTCAATGCTGTTATTTTTTTATATGTCTATTGGATTAGTATTTGACCACTATCTCAGGTGACGGTAAGTGATGCTGTGGTCGAAGATGCTATTCAGGCTAACCTAGAATTACTGGATCTCAAGGACAACTGCCGGAACACACCGTTAGGTGTTTGATCACTTTCTACTTGAGGGTGGTGAGTTGGCCAGGCGGGCATTCGCAAAATGCCCTACCTACATGCTATAACGACTGCCATTCTAGGACAACAACCGGGACCGACAGCTTAACGTGCCCTCCGAAGAACGCAAGCGCTCAGTAGTAATGTCACTAGCGGTCACCCATCCAACTCCTGACCGCGGCGGACGTTGCTTAACTTTGCTGATCGTTTAAGAACAGCTAAGCAAACTTCGCTACAAGCGCTTCAAAGTTCTATTTTCGTACTTATGATTATATATATCTGGAGTTTTATTTGAATAAAATTGATCGCATTGAATCCTGTAAATTGATCTGGTCTATCACAAAGACAATCTATCGCATTTGTCTTGACATTACGTCCTATCAGTGTGACGGATTGGCCACTTTCCGCCCGACCTAGCGACGCTTTTGGGTCATCCGGTTTAGGAGTGTTTACAAAAGCTGGAGCAAAAACTCTATGATGTAACTTGAATTCGATAATTATATTATACTATTTATGCTTTTATCTTTGGCTCATGTATGTAGGATCGGAACAATAATATGTTTTCTCTATCAACACAAAAATATAATCATACAAATTATTAGAACACAAAATCTTTTTGCTCTGGACGTGAATCGAACCCGCATCCTCCGATTTCGCGCTTGATGCCTAAACTCTCGGCCACCGGAACCATACTCTTTCAAGCCGAAACTCTGAGCTCCAATCGTATTACTTTGATAGGGACGGGACGGTGCGACGGTGCTTAGCGATAGTACTTGTAATCATATTTAGAAACAAGAATATACTATTGAATATTTTGGCTTTAGTTTAATGGCCGGCTGCCTACCGACACCTGACATTGCGGATGGGGACGAGAGAGAAGGGGGGGGGGGGGAGAGGGAGGTATCCATAATTTACGCGTCTGGTAACATAAGGATGTCGTTTTTCTGAAGGTACCGCTGCCTACCTTTTATTTTTGGGTGCTATTCCATCCCGGTATCACACGGACAATAGTTACCCATTATATTTAATATAATAAGGGGGTTATGATGGTAAAGAACCCTGTTGTGAGCCGAACGTGCAACTCTTATCAAATTGCCATAATAATGGCATGCTGCTCATTTGGCGAATCTTTTCTTTTAGTCTCAATTAACGACATCCAACGAGAGGATTCTACTATTTACTTAAAATGAATGATTTATAGTAGGAATTATTTTGTAAATTGTGTAAAGATCGAAGATAGGGAGCATCGTTGCAAAAGCAGCGGTCTAGAAAGGAGAACGATTGCAAGTAGAAGACCTTTGAGTACGTCATCAGTAGCGCAACTACAACAATGTAGACAAGACGAGCCTAACTAAAAGAAGAAAACTTCTGATAATGGAAGCAATTGGCCTAAATCAGGTTTGATTGTAAGAAAACCATTGCGCGCTTAGTGCATATCAACAAGTGAATCAGTTCTTCCGATGACGCAATAGATCAGTGGTTTAATATCTGTATCTGTGAGTGTAACTGATGACCGTAGCTACAAGCTGAAGCGCAACATGTATACAATCGTATACATTTTTACATGTATACGATTAGATAGTGTATTATTTTTCAGCGGAAATCTTGGTGTGCGTAGCAAAATGTGCAGAGTGAAATGGGTGAGACAGACGCGGCAACACTTTTATGTGAACAAACACGGTTTGAAGGCAAATTTCTCTATTTCTCTGATCTATGAGTCGGATACTATTCAAAGGCTAGCCTATCATCTACACATAATGTTCCGAGGTCTGCGGTCTGCGATAATTGAGAAGCATGCGATCACTTCAATGTATATATACATACAACAGCAGTCAGAACGAGGCTGTTAGCAAGAACCAAAAATCTGTCAGGTTCTATTTGAGTAGAACTGTTCATAGTTACAATCATGTGTCGCAATTAATGATGTATTACAATAAGGTAGAATTCTCATTGGACGTAATGCTATTAGCGCGCAATATTCTCTGTAAAGGATTATGCTACCACTTCGATGAATGTACAAACAATAGCAGTCAGAACAAATATTCTGTCAGGGTTCTATTTGAGTAGAATGGTTCATAGTGACAATCATTGATCGCAATCAATGATGTAATATAGATATATAAGGTAGAATTTTAATTCGTTGCAATGTTATTAGCGTGCAAATTTCTCTGCAAAGAAGTATGCTATCGCTTCGTTGAATGTACATACAAAAGCAGTTAGAACGAGGCTGCTAGTGAGACACCAATTCTATCAGGGTTCTATTTGAACAGAACAGTTCATATTTACAATCATTGGTCGCTGTTTGAGAACTACAGAAATCAGCCCTTTATCTACAATTGTCCAGGGAGCTAATCCTAATTTTTCTCTAGTTAGGTATTTTGTTCAGGATTACCATTACATTCAATACAAGCCAATCACTTACCTTGAAACTTCTGAGTCATGCAGGGTTTCGTCCACGAATAATATCGGTTCTTGCATAATCCCAAACAACCGGGTGAAGGCACTCTCCATCACTCCCAAACCACTGTTACCAATAAACTTAACCACAACTATCACCGAGTTACGTTTGAGGAGCACTATAGGTCATGTACTTATCATTTGCAACCATCGTGTTTTAGTCACACAACTACCCTCTTCTCTGCCGCTCGTTGAATCTCAGCTTGTGACTATTGCATATTAAATAATAACAACGCCTGAACAGTCGCAATCCATAATGTATTATAATAAGGTAGAACTCTCATTGGTCACAATGCTATTAGCGTGCAAAGTTCTCTGCAAAACGCTCTTTTGTTCTTAGAATGTAGTGCAGGGACCACGGAACGCAGAATTCTGAACTTAGAACTTCTAGGCCACTCGCTATGGGCACGGCGTGGCATCAAGGTAATGTCGTTAGCCTTTTAGGTATCCTTAACATGGACAACATTATGTTTTCTACCTGTGAAAAACATATTCGTATTTCCTGGTAACACAGTGTTAAACATATTATTATAATTTCAATGCTGTTATTAATTATTTTTTTATGTCTTATAGGTTAGTCTTTGACCATCTCACCTGATGGTAAGTGATGATGTGGTCAAAGCTGCTGTTCAGGCTAACCTAGAATTAATTGCTCTCAAGGACAACAACACACCGTTAGGTACTTTGGGTGGTAGCTAGCCAGGCGGGCATTCGCAAAATGCCCTGCCACCATGCTCTAATGACTGACATTTTAAGGCAACAACCAGGACCGACAGCTTAAAGTGCCCTCCGAAGAATGGAACGCTCAGTAGTAATGTCACTAGCGGTCACCCATCCAACTCCTGACCGCAGTGGACGTTGCTTAACTTTGCTGATCGGTTAAGAACAGCTAAGCAAACTTCGCTACAAGCGCTTCAAAGTTCTATTTTCATACTTATGATTGGATATATCTGGAGTTTTATTTGAATAAAATTGATCGTACTGAATCCTGTAAATTGATCTGGCCTATCGCAAAGACAATCTATCGCATTTGTCTTGACATTACGTCCTATCAATGTGATTGATTGGCCACTTTCCGCCCGCCCTAGCGACGCTTTGGGGTCATCCGTTTTAGGAGTGTTTACAAAAGCTGGAACAAAAACTCTATGATGTAACTTGAATTAGACTATTTGTTTTTATCCTTGACCCACGAATGTAGGACCGGAACAATAATATTTTTTCTCTGACAACACAAGAATATGCTTTTAAAAAATATTGAAGCACACATTCTTTTGGCTCAGGACGGGAATCGAACCCGCAACCTCCGATTTCGTACTTGGTGCCTAAACCACTCGGCCACCGGAATCATACTCTTTCGAGGAAATTCTATTTCTTTAACTGTTATAGGGGACGATGCGACAGTGCTTAGCACTGAGCACGCACTTAGCGATAGTGCTTGTTATCATATTGTCTTGAAACAAGAATATGCTTTTGAATATTTTGGCTGTAGTTTAATGGCCGGCTGCCTACCCGACACCTGACATTGCGTGTGGGGAAGAGAGGGGGGGAGGGAGGTAGCCATAATCTAGGCGTCTTGCGGGTAACATAGTATAAGGATGTCGTTTTACAGAAGGTGCCGTTGCCCACCTTCTTTTATTTTTGGGGTGCACTTCCATCCCGGTATCACACCGTAGTGACCTCTATCACCGTAGTCTGCTATAGTTACCCATTATATTTTATATAATAAGGGGGTTATGATAGTAAAGAACCCTGTTGTGAGCCGAACGTGCAACACTTATCACATTGCCATAATAGTGGCATACTGCTCATTTGGCGAATCTTTCTTTTAGTTTCCATTTACGACATGCAACGCGAGGATTCTCATTAGATGTAGGGTTCTTGGTTTCCATATTTTGAACGTAATTAAAAGAGAACTTTACTTACTATGAATATATGAATACTTACTATAACTAAAAATGAATGATTTTATAGTTTTGAATTAATTTGTAAATTAAGATATGGAGCATCGTTGCAAAAGGAGCGGTCTAGAAAGGCGAACGATTGCAAGGAAAAGGCCTGAGTACGTCATCAGTAGCACAACTACAACAATTTAGACAAGCAGAGCCTAACTAAAAGAAGAAAACTTCTGATAATGGAAGCAATAAGAAATTAGAACAGCTGCCAGAACCAGCCTATTGGGGCTTGGTGAAGAGTATTTACTTGAAGGCATCATAATGTGTCTTACTATTTTTTTTTTCTGCCGGGTAGTTTAGCCTTTGACCACTATTTCACCTGATGGAAAGTGATGATGTGGTCGAAGATGTTATTCAGACTAACCTAAAATTACTGGCTCTGAAGGACAGCTGCCGGAACACACCGTTAGGTGTTTGGCGACAGATTTTCTACTTGAGGGTGGTAGCTAGCCAGGCGGGAATTCGCAAATTGCCCTACCAGCATGCTATAACGACTGCCATCCTAAGATAACAACCGGGCCCGACGGCTTTTTGTGCCCTCCGTAGCACGGAAGCGCTCAGTAGTAATGTCACTAGCGGTCACCCATCCAACTCCTGACCGCGGCGGACGTTGCTTAACTTTGCTGATTGTTTAAGAACAGCTAAGCAAACTTCGCTACAAGCGCTTCAAAGTTCTATTTTCGTACTTATGATTATATATTATATGGTTACGTTCTAAATCTGTTAGTGTAATAAGTAGTGATTTAATTAAGTGTGAACGTGATTACTAGTTGTTATGTACTTGTGAAGCAGGTTTTTGTCTGCATATACGTAGTTTGGATTGAGCTATAATAGTGAGCTACGACTATCAACGTAGGTATCTAGCGACACATATACCTGCAAACATTCGTCTTGCCAGCGGCCAACTGGTTTAGTTAATACGCACTACAACTTATCGTAAGTTTTCAAGTTAAGTTTTCTACGTTTGATTGTGCGATAAGATGCTTCGCTCGCCTACAAAATCAACGCAGAGCGTTGAATCTGACTCAGAATCAAGAATAACTAAAGGAAAGAAAACTGGACCTGCTGCTTCCCTCCGCCAGAAGAAAAAGAGGCAAGATGACTCAGGCAGTGACTCGTCGATTCAGGCTTCTAGGCGGCACAAACCAAACTGCAACTGCCAAGACGTTAATGATACGTTATTATCTTTTAAAGCCGAAATGGCTGCGATGAATTCAATGCTAACGTCTTGGAAAGCAGAGCAGGATGCGTACTACGCCCGTTTTAAAACTGATGTAACATCTATCAAGGAACAGATCGCTGATATTAGATCTTCGAATGTGGAGATAGAGAAAGCTCTAGAGTTCCTTTCATCAAAATGTGATGACACTGAAGCAAAAGTGGTTAATTTACAGGATAGCACGACTGACTACCAAACTCGTGTTTTAGCACTTGAAGGAGCTATCGAAGAGATGTCAAGGCAGACATGCCTCAATAAGATTGAAATTAGAAATATCCCCTTTGAGCAAAGTGAAACTCGATCCTCATTGCAAAAAAAAGTAGAAAATATATTTCATACTCTGAATATTGCGCATGTGTCATCTGACATTCAGCTTGTGCGCCGGTTACCAGGCAAACCAGACCAGAATAAGCCAGTGATAGTGGAGCTGACCTCACAACATTCCAGGACTAAAGTTATAGAGGGCATCAGAACCTATAATAAAAACAATAAGAATAACAATCTCAACACGAGCTGTATTGGTTACGAGAGTGTGAAGAAACCTCTTTTTATATCGGAACTGCTTACTACTAAAGCCAAAAGGCTATTCTTTTTGTCTCGAGATTTTGCAAAGAGTTACCACTACAAATATTGTTGGACCGCAGAAGGAAAGGTGCTCTTGAGAAAAGAAGATGGTTCACCATATATTGTTATCAAGGAGGAAGATCAGCTGAATATTTTAAAAAACATAATTCAAAAATGACTATACCTATGCATTGTATTTTTGCACATATGTTATATACTAACGGTTAATTTATTAATTAATACCTATTTTCTGTCCTTTACGAACAATCACTTCTCACTCATTTACCATATGATGACATTGTGTATTAAAATTCACATAGTCATTTTCATATCTTTGTCACTGAATGCTATTAAATATAATTATTTTTATTTAATTAGATGTATTTTGGCCGCCATTCTACATTTACTTGCAGTTATATTACACAATAATAATCCTTTTAGCTGTGAACAGTTTTTGTTTAATGTAATATTCACAGCAAGCAACCAATCACTAAATAGTCACAGTTGTTTTCTTATCTATCGTAATGTTATACAGCTACGCGTATACCTACGCATAGTGGATTACGTATTCTCGTCTATTGCCCGCACAAGCATGAGTCATCGAAGCTGGTTAGTTTGTTTGATAACCAATTATTATGCCATTTTCAGTAGTTATACATATACCTTAGGGCTCAGAAATAATATTGGTGATACAAATGCGAATTTATTATCTCATATACTGTCATTAATGCATTTAAAACTTTATAATGGATTCGACTGACATAAATTTATACAACATTGATAATATATCAATATCTGACTCGAACTTATGTGATTCCACCGAAGTGCTTACATACATAAACCAACCACAGACGAGTCTTTGTATTTTGTCGCAGAATATACGTAGTATATCGTGTAATTTCGATGATTTATTAATAGAACTCCGTGTAATGAAGGTTCAACCGGACATGCTGATTCTTACTGAATGTTGGTTATCTAAGACCAGTCTACCACCATACCTACCCAATTACTCGTATAGTTATTCAAGAAATATATATAACCAAAACGATGGTGTTGTTGTTTATATAAAAAATAATGTTTTAAGTGCAATAACTTACGAGCCGGAATTTTATGACGCAAATTGCTTGGTCACAAAATTTGGTACTGACCTTGCGATATTATCTATATACCGTCCACCTTGTTTTACTAATCTAAATAAATTTATTAAGTACTTAGACATAGTTCTTAATTCCTTAAAAACGTATAAAAATATTGCGGTTATAGGCGACATCAATATTGACATTAAACCAGACACATTAGACAAAAATGCAGAAGAGTATTTACTTTTATTAGCTTGCCACGGACTTCTACCAGCTCACTTAATACCTACTCGTTTACATAATTGTTTAGATCATGTCATACTTAAAACTGATCTTTCTGCAACCACTCTTGTAGTTAGGAGTTCGTTAACAGATCATTACCCAACTATACTATCTTTAAACCTATCTAAAAGCCACTATAAAAACTATACAAAATATATAAAAAAACTGAACTGAATTCTACTTTAGCTGAAAACATAAAAACATTCGATTTTTCGGCCATACTTACGTTAGATGACTGCGAAATGGCTACTAATCTTTTTCTTACTTCAATAACTGCAATTTTGAAAGAAAATACATTATCTGTTACTGTATCTCGCAAATTTACACCGATTAAACCTTGGATGACTCATGGACTCGTTCGTTGCATAAGAAATCGAGATCATATGCATAATAAATTAAGAAAAGAACCAGATAACGTGATATTAAAAATTACTTATGTGAGGTATAGAAACTACTGTAAAACTATTACAAAAAATGTGAAACGTGCCTACGAAAAAGAACAACTTATAAAAGCAAAATCGAATATTAAGAAAACATGGCAGGTAATCAATGAAGTTACAAACTTTAAGTCTCCGAAGATGTCTTGTAAGGCCCTTCTTTCTTCAACAGAGGATAGTCCTTTTAATATAGTTAATAACATAAATAACTTTTTCGTAGATATTGGTAGAAGTCTAGCAGAGAAGTCGTTTTCTATAAGCCCTTCTGACATTCCAACAGTCCCTAACGTTACTCCAAATGTAATAAATTCTTTTGCACTTATTGACACTGACACTTTTGAAGTTTTTAACATTCTAAATAATTTAAAAACTGATAGTTGCCCTGGTTGGGATGGTATACCTTCATCTGTTCTCAAACAAAATGCAAAATTTCTTGCTCCTGTCATTACGCACATCTGTAATTTAAGTTTAAAGTCGGGTAAATTTCCAAGCGCCCTAAAAAGGGCGATAATTATTCCAATCTATAAATCTGGTGATAAATTGGAATACACTAATTACCGACCTATTTCAATACTACCAGCCTTGTCAAAAGTTTTAGAACGTTTAATAAACAAACGCTTAATTTCCTACCTTGAGAAACAAAAGCTTTTAAGCAATAACCAGTATGGTTTTCGTAGAGGAATATCTACATCTCATGCTGTTTCTAGTTTGACGGATTTTGTTGTCGAGGGGCTGGATAGCGGTGAGAAGTGTCTTGCTATATTCTTAGATTTAGCCAAGGCATTTGACACCGTGCCTATTCCGTTACTTCTTGATAAAATGGAAAGGCTTGGAATACGTGGCATACAACATAAACTTTTAACAGACTATCTTTCAGGTAGACAACAGTGCGTTAAAGTCGGGGAATACATCAGTGATTGTCTGCCTTTGAATTATGGAGTTCCCCAAGGAAGCATTTTAGGACCTACGCTCTTTTTGTGTTTTATTAACGACCTGTGTAACCAAAACTTCGATAAGGCAAAAATTCTTACTTTTGCAGATGATACAGTTTTAATTTTCAAAGAAAAGTCTTGGCCTCAAGTGTTTCAGGATGCACAATCTGGTTTTGATTTGGTATGCACGTGGCTGTATAACAATAAACTAAGTCTTAATGTAGGGAAAACAAAATATATCACTTTCTCCATACAAAATCTTTCTCAACCTTTATACTCAGAGACTCTAAATATTAAAGTTCATCGCCCGCGTTGTTCCCAAACAAATTGTTCTTGTACGTTATTATCCCGGACTGACAATATTAAATATCTCGGGGTAATAATAGACAAAAATATGTCTTTTAAACAACATATAACTGCACAAGTAGCTCGTATAAGAAAACTCATACCGATTTTTAAAATTTTAAGATATGTTGCTGACAAAGATCTACTCAAAACAGTTTATTATTCGCTTTGCCAATCACTTATAAAATACTGTATCTCAAGCTGGGGTGGTATTTACAAGTCAAACTTACTTCCACTAGAAAGAGTACAGAGGGCCATCTTAAAAGTATCTACGTTTAGGCCATTTCTTTATCCAACTGTTCAGCTGTATCAAGAGTGTGAAGTTTTGACTGTGCGCCAACTTTTTATATTTCAAACAATACTGGACCACCACACCAGACTACCACTAGAATCAATTCAAAATTTACTCTCAAAAAGACGAAAAGATATAGTTTGTCACCCAAACAAGGTAAAGACGATTTTTGGTAAATGTTTTAGGTACTTTCTTGGCCCCTTTTTATATAATAAAATAAATAAGGACAAAACCATACATAATTTAAGCTACTTTAAATGTAAAATGGCTACTACAGAATGGCTAAAGGGATATGATTATGATAGAACAGAGTCATTGTTCCATATTCCTCAATAACAAGCAATTTAACACAAAAAAGCTTTAACATGTAGTTCTGTTTTTCTGTAAAATTGTTATATAACCCTATTACTACATTACCTTTTTATTTCTTTATTTGTTAATTATCTAAAATATGATTAGATTAAATTGATACGTTATGTAAAATCATAGTAATATAAGGATAGGATAACTATAACTGTATCTGTTTATACTTAATAACTCCACAGTTTTATAGCTTTCATTGTTTTTTTTTAATCTAGTAGGGAAGGGAATGACTGATATTCATGACACGGGGAAACCTAGTTTGAATATCAGCTAATTACCTTACATTTTTATAACAATCATGTAGATTTAATGTAAATCCGTCTTTAGTTTTCTATCATAGACTGTATCATTTTCTTTCATATACTGTAACTAGAATAAGTTTTTCTTTTGCAAATAAAATAAATAAAATAAAAATATATCTGGAGTTTTATTTGAATAAAATTGATCGCATTGAATCCTGTAAATTGATCTGGTCTATCGCAAAGACAATCTATCGCATTTGTCTTGACATTACGTCCTATCAGTGTGACGGATTGGCCACTTTCCGCCCGCCCTAGCGACGCTTTTGGGTCATCCGGTTTAGGAGTGTTTACAAAAGCTGGAGCAAAAACTCTATGATGTAACTTGAATTAGTCTATTTATGCTTTTATCTTTGGCTCATGTATGTAGGATCGGAACAATAATATGTTTTCTCTATCAACACAAAAATATAATCATACAAATTATTAGAACACAAAATCTTTTTGCTCTGGACGTGAATCGAACCCACATCCTCAGATTTCGCGCCGGATGCCTAAACCACTCGGCCACCGGAACCATACTCTTTCAAGCCGAAACTCTGTGCTCCAATCGTATTACTTTGATAGGGACGGGACGGGACGGTGCGACGGTGCTTAGCGATAGTACTTGGAATCATATTTAGAAACAAGAATATACTATAGAATATTTTGGCTTTAGTTTAATGGCCGGCTGCCTACCGACACCTGACATTGCGGATGGGGACGAGAGAGAAGGGGGTGGGGGGGGGGGGGGAGAGGTAGCCATAATCTACGCGTCTTGGGTAACATAGTATAAGGATGTCGTTTTTCCGAAGGTACCGCTGCCTACCTTTTATTTTTGGGTGCAATTCCATCCCGGTATCACATGGACAATAGTTACCCATTATATTTTATATAATAAGGGGGTTATGATAGTAAAGAACCCTGTTGTGAGCCGAACGTGCAACACTTATCAAATTGCCATAATAGTGGCATACTGCTCATTTGGCGAATCTTTTCTTTTAGTCTCAATTAACGACATCCAACGAGAGGATTCTACTATTTACTTAAAATGAATGATTTATAGTAGGAATTATTTTGTAAATTGTGTAAAGATCGAAGATAGGGAGCATCGTTGCAAAAGCAGCGGTCTAGAAAGGAGAACGATTGCAAGGAGAAGACCTTTGAGTACGTCATCAGTAGCGCAACTACAACAATATAGACAAGACGAGCCTAACTAAAAGAAGAAAACTTCTGATAATGGAAGCCATTAGAATTTAGAACAGCTGCCAGAACACGCCTATTGGGGCTTAGCAACAAATATTTATTTGAAGGCATTATAATGTGTCTTACTAACATACATATTTAAACGGTAAAGTATGTAATACGTATACAACTCCTAAAACAGATACAAACTTTATGATATATTATGTAGTAGCCACCTTATCTTCCTATCCGTTACATATATCTGATTCTTTATCAGTCGCTGCTGCTGCGGCACAGCCGCTCGTATTGCGCGATGTGATCACCAGTAATCTAACACTCCTGTTCCCTTCGCTCGTCCACGCACCATATATTTTTGACTTTACGCTAGACTAGACAGTAACAAATTCTGATTTAATTCCAAACGTGTTTTATTTATCTTTAAATGTTCGTAACGAAGTATACTTAGCTGTTCCCAACTGATCAGCAAAGTTAAGCAATGTCGCGCGCGGTCATGAGTTGGACGGGTGACCGCTAGTGACATTACTACTGAGCGTTTCCGTGCTTCGGAGGGCACATTAAGCCGTCGGTCCTGATTTTTGTCTTAGGATGGCAGTCGTTATAGCATGGTGGTAGGGCAATTTGCGAATGCCCGCCTGGCCAGCTGCCACCCTTAAGTAGAAAATCTGTCGCTAAGCACCTAACGGTGTGTTCCGGCAGCTGTCCTTAAGTGCCAGTACTTCTAGGTTAGCCTGAACAACATCTTCGACCACATCATCACTTACCATCAGGTGAGATAGTGGTCAACGGCTAGCCTAATATGTATAAAAAAAAAAAAAAAAATTTGGTTATTTACAGAGATCATTGGTATATTTAACTACTTTCAAAAGAAAGAGGATGTTCTCAATTCGACAATTTTTTTTTGTGTTTAGCTCAAAACTCTTTACAGGTGTGAAGAGTGTGTAACGATAACAATCTAGTATGTAATGATTTTTATGTATTTTTTTATATTCTAAAGCTGGTGCTTGTCATGTGGTCCCATTTCAATTCGAGTGAGATTTGACGATTAATAGTTATGTTGTCTTAGGTTTTCGCGATTATGACACATAGTAATTAAACATCTTTATTTATTTATTCATAATTGCTTACACACTTACAGCTACGCCAAGGCGTGTGATAAGCCAGTTTTATATTATACACACATATACACACTAACATTAATAATATTGTAATTACTTAAGAAATTTAACACATATATCTACAAACATGGAGAATCTAATGTTGAAGATGTCTAAATCTATCTGCTGAGCAACCAGATCGTTGAGGAGTGAAACGGCCTGCGCCGAGGGAGCGTAATGTGTGGTGTTCGTGCGCGGGGGCAGCGCCGCGAGCGCGAGTAGGCGCCGCACGCCCGGCCGCCGCATGCGAGCAGGCACAACAAATGAAAGACTCGACAGAGTGGTGGGGTTATCAATTTTGTTGTGAAGCAACAGGTAGTAGTGAATCATTATCGCGCCTGAGTTCCAAAGTGTTCATACTTACCATACCCGCTATGAATAGGGACGGATATAGATACGGATAATATCCATACAACTTGTTGTACAGGTAGCGAGCAAATCTTTTTTGTACCTTCTCTAACATGAGCTTGTACTTGTCTTCATACGGGTCCCAAATAACTGCATTGTACTTCAGCTTGCTTTGTACAAACGCGTAGTACAGGGTCACGGTTGTACTCCTATCCCGGAATCGCCTAGATTGTCTCATAACAAAACCCAAAGACTGGTGAGCACGGCTACACACCTCCACAATGTGGTCATTAAATGTCAACTTGGCGTCTAAAGTTAAACCAAGGTCACGAATCCTTTCCATACGCTTCAGAGAGACATTACATATGTTGTAGGGGTACAAAACTGGTGAGCGGGCGCGAGTAAAAGTAATAGCTTTGCACTTCGTTGTATTGAACTCCAGAAGGTTTCGCTCACTCCACGCTACAACATTATCAATATCCCTCTGGAGCGCCTCACAGTCCGCATCAGTCCCTATACCCAAGAACAGTTTCAGATCGTCAGCAAACATAAGGCATCTAGCCGTCTTAACGACACTAGGCAAGTCATTAATCATGATCAAAAATTGAGTTGGACCAAGCGTACTTCCCTGACTTACACCAGAGCAGGTCAAATACGGTTCTGAGCGGTATTTAGAGAGCTGAACATATTGAAACCGATTCGAAAAATAACTAGCAAAAAGTTTGAGCAAATTTGGAGTGAATCCTACGGCTGAAAATTTCCGAAGCAAAACATCATTGTGGACTCGATCAAACGCTTTTTTAAAATCAAAATATGCCGCATCGACCTGATGTTTAGAGTCCATCTTTAAACGGTTTAAATCGCATATATTCATTATTATTTTTGTCCCGACGTTTCAAACACTATGCAGTGATCATGGTCGCGGAGTGACTAATTGTTTTTATTTGTCACATGAGTTATTAAGAAATTATTTGTAAATACTACGGTCAGAAAATTTATAATAATCATAACGTTCCCTATTCCCCTGGTAAAAAATTGTGAGCTAATACTGCGTGTATTCGCTCACAATCAGGAGTCTTGCAGATTTGTGTCGGCTAAGGGATTGAAATAATTTGATTACAGGATCTCAAGCAGGTGGTACTTGCCAACCCTCATCATCTCTATTGAAATTTGGGTACTTTTTGATTTCAATAACCTCGCGTAAGATTCTTGGCATAGACCGGGTCTCTCTGGCGAGGATTTGTGGATTGTCGAACTGAATGTAGTGGGTGGGTTTGTCCTGGGCATGTTTACAAACAGTCGGGACAAAAATAATGACACATATACGCGATTTAAACCTTTTAAAGTTGTTTAGTTGCTATAAATAGTAGTTATCCCTAAAATTGTGTATATAATTTTTGAATCGGATTTTTAGTTAAAACATTTCATCGGTTGTTCATGACGTTCGCGCTCGCGTTGCATACGTGAGTGACATTCTTGTTACTCACGTATCTCACTAAGAGTTTTAATCATAAGGAGTACTTATGCATGGTGGTAGGACATTTTTGAATTGCCTTTATCAGGAACTTGAGGATGTCATAAAGAACAAACATCACGTCATGTTCCAAACTGACAGCTACACCGACTCAAGCTCACGAGCTCGCTCAAAACTTGATGTTTTCAGATAATACAATACAAAAGTGCGCGTAAATTTTTACAATTACATATTCATCATTTTTCACTTAAGACAACTTGATCCTTTCGCACAAAATTATCCAACCCAATCTGTAAGCAAAAACTCAAAGGCTCCATTTTTCTTCGCCTAAATATTTAATGCGTGGAGGTAACCAATTTAATTTTAAATAGTGCCCGGGCCTAAAAGGCTCTTAAATATTCATGGCTTGATCGCGGAGTACTCTAAGTAATAGGACGGATTGACATAGGGCAACTTTATTGAATTGCCTCTCTCAAGGTATTCAAACAGACTGAAAAAGTTAAAAGAAATGTATAATATATATATTGAATAACTTTGACTGCATAACTAAAGTATGTTTTTTTTATTACTGCTCAACCTTTAATCACAGTCAGTTAGTGATGGAAGGGTAGAACGTGTTAAGACTGGAGGGAAGTCTCGAATTTTCATACAAAAAGAGAAAACATTTCTGTCCTTCTAAACAATTACCGATTTTGATGATGTTGGATATGTTATAGATGTTATCAATATCAAGGTTTATATAGGTTTTGATTTCATCATTATATTAAAGGAATTTGAATTAATGGGTATTTAAATACCGATAATTTCTCAAAACTTGTATCTCTAGTTTGTGATTTATTCATAGAAAAATAATGATAAATAAAGAAAACAGAAAACCTATAAACCTAGTTTATTCTGTCAGTTTTAAAAAAAGATAACAATTTTTAGATTTGATAAATGTTTACTATAGGAGAAAAGTTTTCTCCCAGAACGCAAGTAATGCGCAAATTTTAAGTCAAAACTTGAAGAAGCTGCAATTGTCCTTATCGCACTATTCTGTTCGGGCGCTTAGCGGCGAGACAGCATCACTTTGTTAAAATACCTGTAGGAACTTCTTTTTTCGTTCCTCCTAACAGATTAAGAGTAGAGTGGATGGATCACTTTCCATACAAACGAAGTTTCGTCATATTTTTAAAACCAAATTTTCAAACTCGGTGAAATTGTGTAAGCATATTTCTGAACCTAATATCTATGCTTCTGGATTGCCAGTTTTTTTATTTATTATATCTCTAAATGTGAAACTAACAATTTCCATACAAAATATTTTTCAAATAGTTTTTGAAAATAATTATTTTACGGAAATCTGGCAAACCAGAAGCATAGATATTAGGGTCAAGGACGTACATGCAAAGTTTTACTGAGTTTGGACATTTAGTATTTTAAATATTAATTTATTTATTCAAACATTACATACACCATTATAGTTTGCACCAAAGCGATGCTGTAGACAATAATATTATAAACGGTTATATATCAATAACCGTTAACACGTACATTAAAAATAACACAATAGATTACAATAATGAGCTATTTTCCAAATATTTTTGTGACACTTCTGTGAATTTAATCAACTTGCATTGATACACATCAATATCAATCGAAATAAAATTAATGATATATGACGAAATTGCGTTTGTATGGAGAGCGCCAAGAGCATTCTAGCCTTAAGCTTAAAAGTACTGAAACTTATGTAAGCTGCAGCACACAGTGTTTCGTCACTGCCGAATACCTGGCGACGGATCGAGGTATATTTTCATCTATTTTTACTAATTTAACATAATATTCCGGCTAGCATTCACTTTCAGTTGCAATATCCGACCGGTGTTCCACTGCTGGCGTGCGCGCTATGAATTATAATACGGCCTTCGTAGCCATCTTCCATATAATTCTAGAAAATTCGTATATTTACTGTCCGCACACCGAATATAATATAACTCCTGAAAACTGTCAATGCTGGCCAGATTATTTAGTTCAGTTATCTAACCAGGAGAGTATTCATTAATGCACTTCCACTATGCGGGAAGTTCAAGCCCGCAGCATGGACCCCTATTTTTGTCACTGGGAAAGCGCGCTTTTCGGGGGTAGCCACGTGGTAATGTGGGACTCCCCGGGTAGATTGCTTGGAATATCCACTAAAAACCCAGCGATGAGCCCTCAGTGTCCAAGCTGCCCAGCTTGGAGTCGCTTGCGCATTCTACCCCTGCCACACTGACGTTGTGCGTCTTGTGTTTGGTGAATCGGTAAATTGGGGCACTCGGTCTTGGCCCGATGATGATGGTGGAGTCTCTGAATCTGGCACTCTTATAGAGGCGGAAGAAGGCGTGTATAGGGGCGCCTTCTTCGGATCGGGTAAGCAAGTTCACTCTGCACCCTGACCTACTCCGCATTGGCATGGACCCCTGCGCGGCAGCCATAATTGTTTCAAAGGAAGTATACTTAATAATAACAAATATTTTTAAAAAACATCAAATTAATATTTCATTAAAACACTAAAAAAATATATCTGGCTGCGTGGCGTTTGTGACGTTACGTCGGCTTAGCAGGAAAATTAGGCGGAATTGTCACTAGACTTTTTATATTTTTTAAGTGTTAAATTAAAATATTAATTTGATGTTTCTTAAAATATTTAAAAAAATATTTGTTATTATTAAATATGGATTTCTGAAAAGTAACGCCTGAAAATATTCATTATAAATATACTCGTCTATTATTTTAATAAACGATTTATTCGCGTAATAATCTTCCGGAAGACGTAGTTTCAGCCCAAACTGTTAATCAGTTCAAGAATCAACTCGACAAATATCTTAATGTTAAAAAAAACTAGTAGAGAGTAGAAGATACAGGCAACTATCAGTTGTTACAACTGTCTGCCTGATAATAAATAATAATAATAATATTTTCCTACTAAATACATTCTTATAGGATTCCGTAGGAGAATCAAAACCCTATTAATGAAACTCCGCTGTCTCTCTGTCTGTCCGTCCGTATGTCTGCGGTAATATATAATAAGCTCGTAAGCGGCATGAATTACAAATATGAAATTTTAGCGTAGAACGTTGACCCGTAAATGAACATTATACTGGAAATTAAACTTAATTATATTTCAGGAGGGCTCCATTGCATGAGAGGGTAGTAAACATTTTGGCACCTTAGCACAGCCTGGACACTCGACTCATTTTCTATACAAAAGCCGCGTTCTAACTACCTATTAAACAGACACCACACAAATGATGTTTTTGTACACGCGTAAATGTGTGCGTGAAGTCTAAGGTTGTCATAGTATGAATAATTGTTGTACTTACCTACCTTACAATCTTTTGATGCTGTTATTATGACTTATTAGATTTCGTAGGTTATCCGTACCTTACCTACCTTCAGAAACATTTATAAGCAAAACAATCCAACTCCATGTACGACGTAGGAATATGTAACACACAACCGAGTAGATAACATTACTTAACATATCACTCCATTACTTCTACAATAATAAATACCTACACTTAACAAAAAAGTATCATTCCAAGTTCACATTTTATACAAGTTATGATAGTAATTACAATCACAATAATAATTTATGTTCATCTCGTATAATAAACAAAAATGAAGTGTCAACCGTAACGAAGGTCGGTATGTGTATTGCTTTTCTCTATCGTAGGTATAGGTATAGGTTACAAAGACACTAAACTTGTTTCACTGCAAACGAACTCGATATCCACGGATATTATTTGCGAACGAAAATCTTCTAAAATTATAATTATTTGAATAGCAGTTTGAATAAAATACAAAGATAAGGTATATTATGTTTATGTTTTTTTTCAATACCTACTGTAAATTACCGGTTTTTATAAGTTACCTACTGTATAACTGAAGAACGACAAATAGGTAGGTACTTAGTGTAGGTTACCAAGAATGACTTACCTCGTTTTAGCCTTAGAGAATCTACAAAAACTCCTATCCTTTTCTCGTTTAGTTGATAAGCAACCGTAAACAGCACTTTTTTGACCTGTATAACTGAAACTTTTAGCCTTAGCACTTGTTGTTTTTATAGGAATGTAATGTTTTATTATTTTTTTACATAGAAAATACAACCTATCATTTATATTGGGTAATTAGACATAGTTAGTATTGGAATTTAGAGCGTGGATTTAAATTCTTCTTGGAAAAGATACTACTAAGTTTTTGAAAATCATTCGTGCTACGGGCTCTGTAGACGTAGTACAAATATTTGCCTAAAGTGTATTTTTATTTTTCCAGTTACCCATATGAGGAAAATACCATTTATCTTGTGTAAGTATGTCACAGAATTGTATTTTGAAACACACGTAGCGAAGATTGTATAGCCGTTCTTCTTCATTCGAGTGCCCGCCGGGCTCGCTACCACCATCAAGTAGAAAATCCGTCGCCAAGCACCTAACGGTGTGTTCCGACAGCTGTTCTTGAGAGCCAGCAATTCTCGTTTAGCTTGAACATCAACTTCGACCACACACACTTACTATCAGGAGATAGTGGTCAAAGGCTAGCCTATCAGGTATAAATGAAGCTAGAAATAAAATCTGATACTTTTTACTAGAAAATACAGCGCGCTTTTCAATTGTTCATAGTAACGATACGACTAGTTTTGAAAACTATTCGTGCCTCTGGTCTCACTAAAAGAGCCGGTACTTGTTACTGATGCTATGTGTACGAGAGCCATGTAGTGTCCCCGACGAACATAAATTATAATATGTACCTACATTTGTTTTCTTTGCTCAAGTTTGTGTTGTTTATTTCCTTGCCATCGGGAAGCGATCTGAACTCTTTACTCCAGCTCTTGGATATAAAATTGATTCATCGGCTTGTTGTGCAGCATGTTGTGCGGCTATCATAACGTATAAATGTCGTTGGACAACGTAATGAACAAAACGTAAGTGTCCAGACGTTTTCAGTTTGCTGCTTCAGACACTGTGGCTATATTATATCTTCAAGTTTCAACATTATCATCATCTTCAGCCGGAAGCAGTGGACGTCTGCTGAACAAATGCCTCCCTCATAGAACGCCACAATGAACGGTTATTAGCCACTTGTAACCATTGGCTACCCACGACTTTCACGATGTCGTCAGTCCATCTGGTGGGGGGCCTACCAACTCCACGTCTTCCGGTGTAATGTGAAATCTACTCAAGAACCTTTCAACCCCATCGGTTATTAGTTCATCGAGCAATGTGGCCCACCCATTACCACTTTAACTTGCAAATTGTGAAAGCTATGTCGGTGACTTTGATTTCTTGGCGAATATCCACGTTCCGGATTTTATCGCGCAAAGAAACTCCGAGCATAGCTCTCTCCTTAGCTAGCTAAGCGACCCTGAGCTTGTCCATTAGGGCCACAATTACGGGCCACGTCCATAAGTAATTACTGGCAATACACACTTTGGTCTTCAGGCTCTGCCGGATGTTGGACGAGAGTTGTCTTCAGGGTTATGGTTAAGGAAATATGTGAAATAAGATCAATGATGACCGAGCGGTAATACCTACGGACTGCCGTGCTGCAGATCCATTGTTCGATCCACAGCGTCAACTTGAGCTATACCGCATGGTAGAAGGGCATTTTGCCTCGCCTGGTTAGCGACCACCTTCAAGAAGAAAATTTAAGCACCTAACAGCGTGTTATGACAGCAGTGCTTGAGAGCCAGTAAAATTACAAGGCTTAACAACTGTATGTCTCAGGGTGCAGTGCAATTCGTCACTTGTGAAGAAATGCATCTGTTATAGGCAAATGTTAGTCGGTCCCCTTTGTCGTCCTACCTCTGCACCCATATATCCCGTGGTCGAGGAGTCATTAACGCGGGGTCTGCCTATATTAGTAATGATAATGTTAGGTATACATACATTTCTTCTGTTCAATGTTGATACTAGTAAGGTTTTTAGTTACATTCATGTAACTAATTTTGTCGAATTTATTCTGAGTAGTTACATTACCTAGTAGTAGTTACATAAATTACTCTCCGTGGGGTGCCGGGTTAGAATGTCACCCCCCTATCGTATTCAGTCAACGTACTCAGTCATAAGATGCGACTAGAGGTAAAATACCGGAAGGTGTGCTGCAGTGCCTTCTAAGAAACTCCCGAAGACACCTGCCAAGCATGGGGATTATGGCAAACCCCCTAAATAGGGGAGGCTGTGTTCAGCAGTGGACATTCCGGCTGATACGAGTACAGTACAATAACGTTATGAGTAAAGTATATATGTTATTTTTTCATATATGCTTTACTCATATATTCTCTCTTTCTTTCTCCATCTTACCTCTCGTGTCCATCCACATAGCAGGCGTTATTGCAAACATAACAATATTAAAATTATAAGGTTGCGTCATCATTTAGAAGTATAAAACCAATTGCGAAATTGGTCTTGTTTGTGGTACAACGCAAGTGGTACTATAGATGTCGCTCCATTCCAATACGATGGTTAAAGAACGATAGGAAAAAAATGAGTTATGACGTCATTGTCATGTTAGCTCAATTAGTAAGAGCATACCCGGCTAAAGGGGTGGATGGACGCGGGTTCGAATCCCGCACATGACTAAAATTTTTTCTTTCGTATATTTGTAATGTTGTAATGTAATCCGCATAGTAGGCGTTATTGCAAACATAACAATATTGTAATTTTGTAGCTTATATGTTATGTTTAATGTAGCAAATGGTATTTTTTCCAATTAGTTACGTTACAATGTGTCTACGATTATACGTATTTAGTTATGTACACTACGAACTCAGCTACAAGGCTCTTCAAAATTGTGAAATTCAAGCAAGAATCTTGGTATACAGTTTCTTCACAAGAGTAATACTTAGTAAGAGAACGCATTTACTAATAGATTCGAGCAGTTACCTTAATGAAAGCTCTCTCTAAACACGGGAAATGTCTCGACGCCTTCAGCCGGATTCGGATGAAATACATCCACCATTAATCCTTCCATTCCACCGTGGGATTAATGCCTCAGTCAGAGATCCATTAACTAAGTGACGTAGAACACGGAGTCGTGAGATCTGGATGAACCTACTTTAAAAGGTTATCTCTTTAGTATCATGACTAGGTACGGGATAAGAGTATTTAGGCTGAGAACTGTTGTAGTGCTTAATTAAATATTTTTTTAAGGATTTGGACAAAGGTATGAGATCTTTTTAAATTTGTGTTTACCACGTATCCCATGATGCTTCTGCACATTGTAGTTGCTATTGAAGAGGAGCAAATTTATCATCATCTTCCGGTACAGAACAAATCCAACAACAGTCCTTCTCAGATCTGCATATTGTTTATTTAAATTTTTCATTCACAAATTTTTAGTGCGGGTGGGCTAGAACATCACCCCTCTTTTATTGCTACCTGTGGGTGTCGTAAGAGGCGACTAAAAGTAAAATACCGGAAGGTGGGCAGCAGCACCTTTTGAGGAACTTTTATTTATGCCTGATAGGTTAGCCTTTGACCACTATATCACCTGATGGTAAGTGATGATGTGGTCGAAGATGTTGTTCAGGCTAAATTAAGAATTACTGGCTTTCAAAGACAGCAACCGGAACACAACGTTAGGTGCTTGGCGACAGATTTTCCACTTGAGGGTGGTAGCTAGCCAGGCGGGCACTCGTAAAATGCCTTAGCACCATGCTATAACGACTAATGAACGCCATCCTAAAGACGACAACCAGAACTGACTGTTTAATGTGCCCTCTAAAGCACGTAAAATAATAAGCACTTCTAGTCCTTTTACTTCCATGTAAATCCATCGTAACGTAATGTAGGCCTGTCAAGGTAAACCTTTTAAAGAAATCAACTAAAAGCTGTGTTTGGTCTATTCTTTAATGTTCTGCACCTGTTCCAAGCTCTAAGACAAAATAGGTCTATTTATCTGCCCAGGGAAACTATATATCACCACCATGTTGTAGCTTTAGCTTTTAGCTTTTCCAAAAACTCAGTAACAGATAGTTGCTGACTTTTACATGATGTTTGAATGAGTGTTTAAATTTTATTTACCTTTTGTTTTATACATGGTAATATGATATGCTAAAAATTAAACGTGCTCCATCATTAAAATGTTTCAAGGATGAAGTCAAAAACTATTATCTTCTTCTTTATCTTTCTGTAATAATGGACACTATGGTATAAACATTCTTTATTATGTAATTATGTATAATGCGCCCGTGAGTTACCGGGCTAGAATGTCACCCCTCAGTAAAATTACAGAGACATAAGATTCATCAACTATATGTCTTAGGGTGACAGCGCAGTGCAGTTCGTCGCTTGACGAAATGTATCTGTTATAGGCAAAGATTACCGCTATAGTGCGCGCGGAACTAATTGGCTGCGCCTTAGGTGGGCGGCGAGGCAGCGCGTTGCCTACTGCTCGCAACGCACACACGCACATTAGACAGTGATGACAAAGCAAGCGCCCCCGCCTCTCCACCGCACACATACCTAAGGCGACAGGGGCAGTGAGGCAGCGCGTTGCCTACTGCTCACAACGCACACACGCACATTAGACAGTGATGACAAAGCAAGCGCCCCCGCCTCTCCACCGCACACATACCTAAGGCGACAGGGGCAGTGAGGCAGCGCGTTGCCTACTGCTCACAACGCACACACGCACATTAGACAGTGATGACAAAGCAAGCGCCCCCGCCTCTCCACCGCACTCATACCTAAGGCGACAGGGGCAGTGAGGCAGCGCGTTGCCTACTGCTCACAACGCACACACGCACATTAGACAGTGATGACAAAGCAAGCGCCCCCGCCTCTCCACCGCACACATACCTAAGGCGACAGGGGCAGTGAGGCAGCGCGTTGCCTACTGCTCACAACGCACACACGCACATTAGACAGTGATGACAAAGCAAGCGCCCCCGCCTCTCCACCGCACACATACCTAAGGCGACAGGGGCAGTGAGGCAGCGCGTTGCCTACTGCTCACAACGCACACACGCACATTAGACAGTGATGACAAAGCAAGCGCCCCCGCCTCTCCACCGCACACATACCTAAGGCGACAGGGGCGGCGAGGCAGCGCGTTGCCTACTGCTCACAACGCACACACGCACATTAGACAGTGATGACAAAGCAAGCGCCCCCGCCTCTCCACCGCACACATACCTAAGGCGACAGGGGCAGTGAGGCAGCGCGTTGCCTACTGCTCACAACGCACACACGCACATTAGACAGTGATGACAAAGCAAGCGCCCCCGCCTCTCCACCGCACACATACCTAAGGCGACAGGGGCAGTGAGGCAGCGCGTTGCCTACTGCTCACAACGCACACACGCACATTAGACAGTGATGACAAAGCAAGCGCCCCCGCCTCTCCACCGCACACATACCTAAGGCGACAGGGGCGGCGAGGCAGCGCGTTGCCTACTGCTCACAACGCACACACGCACATTAGACAGTGATGACAAAGCAAGCGCCCCCGCCTCTCCACCGCACACATACCTAAGGCGACAGGGGCGGCGAGGGGGCGGGTTGCCTACTGCTCGCAACGCACACACGTACATTAGACAGTGATGACAAAGCAAGCGCCCCCGCCTCTCCACCGCACACATACCTAAGGCGACAGGGGCGGCGAGGGGGCGGGTTGCCTACTGCTCGCAACGCACACACGTACATTAGACAGTGATGACAAAGCAAGCGCCCCCGCCTCTCCACCGCACACATACCTAAGGCGACAGGGGCGGCGAGGCAGCGCGTTGCCTACTGCTCACAACGCACACACGCACATTAGACAGTGATGACAAAGCAAGCGCCCCCGCCTCTCCACCGCACACATACCTAAGGCGACAGGGGCGGCGAGGCAGCGCGTTGCCTACTGCTCACAACGCACACACGCACATTAGACAGTGATGACAAAGCAAGCGCCCCCGCCTCTCCACCGCACACATACCTAAGGCGACAGGGGCGGCGAGGGGGCGGGTTGCCTACTGCTCGCAACGCACACACGTACATTAGACAGTGATGACCAAAGCAAGCGCCCCCGCCTCTCCACCGCTCACATACCTAAGACGCGGCCAACTAGTTCCGCGTGCACTATAAACATCAAGTGGGCCTGGAGTGAGTTCAGCCAAAATCACATTAAAAAAAATAACCTAGGTACAAACGCCAATAAACGGCGCACCTTTAAAGTTTATACCATAGATGCGAGTTACCTTAAAGCCTTTATGTTCAGTACTGTACATATGTTTTTATTTATATGTATATACCTTTTAGTACCCTATATACATTTCAGTTTACAATTTAATGAAACTACAAAACTGTGCACATCGATATCCGACCGGGACCAGAAATCACCTCGTAAATTATACGGATCGGGAACAGATGTATCGAATGTTACCAATTCCGGGTTTTTACGATTGCCCGGATTTTGCATTTTGCCGATTAACGCCCTTTTTTATGCGGGGTTAAATTAAGTGTCCCGGGATTTTGGGGCGTGAGTTAATGCTGCTTCTGGGACTGTTTGTGAATGGCTTTTAATGTAGGGATTTATTAAAATCGAGCTTTGTTCGTTGAAAAGGTGGGGTATGATAATGGCCTTAAAATGTATAATCTTCTGTGGTGTGTACAGCGGTTCGGGTTAAGCTTAAAATCAATTTATTAATTTCAGTGTTTGTGAAAAAAGGAAACAATTGAAAGGCTACCTGGTTCAGCTCGCCCGCGTGCCAGATGTTACACGACGCGTAGTTGTTGATTCCTTTTCCCTTGCATTCAACGCTGATTTTCTTGCAAGAGATGAACGATGATTTTCTATGCGCGATGGTCGCGGCTGATGTTGACGCCATTGGAGGATTCTTCACGCGGGCAACGGAGGTAAACTATAAAAATGTCGTCCACTACAATCTAAAAATGGTTATACAGAACAGAAATGAAGAGTTTGTGGAGGCTCTAATTAAAACATCAAGGGCATCAACGAAATTTGTGGTCTGCACTTCAACGGCTAACTGAATCGGTATTCATTGTAAATAAACTAACAAACTAGATATAAGAATGAAATATATATACGTAACTATGGAATCACTTTAAGATATATTAATTAACAGTAGGTAGGCTAAATTCCCTTTGGGAAAAATATTAATGTCGGAGAATGATCTCAATGTTATAAATATAACAAAATAAAAACTAATCAAAAAGAGTACGGACCACGAGTCTGTAGTGTGTAGTTTTACCAATTAAAAAAGAATACCAAAAAATGGAACCGACTTCAACACTAAACTGTGTGAAATAACTTGTTAAAGTCGGTACCATAATGGTTCAAAAGTACCTATTATCACAACTTTTATTATCACATTTATTTTTACCAAATAATGGAACCGACTTCAACGCTTACGTCATGTGTGAAATAACTTGTCGAAGTCCACCATGGTAAGGTACCATGCGCATTGTGCGCATTGTGCGCATTGTGCGCATTGTGCGCATTGTGCGCATTGTGCGCATGGTACCTTACCATGGTGGACTTCGACAAGTTATTTCACACATGACGTAAGCGTTGAAGTCGGTTCCATTATTTGGTAAAAATAAATGTTCACCCTTTTTAGTGACCCTTGCTATTTATGGGATCGACTGTCATTCACTGTCAATAACTATATCCTCAAGATAGGGAAATACTTTTCAGTTATTGGAATGTAACTCAAAAACGGCTTGACCAATTTTGATAAAATTTTAATGAGACTACACGGCAAGCATCAGCTTTCAAATCAAAAAGAATCATCAAAATCGGTACACCCAAAAGTTCCGAGGTTACAAACCTAAAAAAGACGAATTGAGTAGCTCCTCCTATATTTGAAGTTGTTAAAAAAACTGTTCCTTTGACGGTGCGGGGTCATCAACCAGACTACTAGACTACATCTGATCATAGTGCTTTTTCAATACCTCAACTCTCGTTCTTCCTCACATAAGTTGAGAAATTTTGTACTCCAACAATTTGTGAATGTGATTTTGTTGAAAGCAGTAATTCAATTTAAAAAGGTAAAGTAATTAGGAAACAATTCATAATAAAATTGTTGAATACGTGCTTACGAATAGTATTTTTGTTCTTGGTGAGATGTAGGTTTGTAGTTCTTGGCTTAAAAATACCATTTTGATGATCGTAGAATAAATTATTGCATACCTATATAAGTCGTCAAGACTAAAAATATAACAAACATTCAGAGCTGTCACATGTAAGAAGAGGTTTTTTGTGAACACATAACAGTGTTTTTCAGGTAGTTTGAGCACCTGTAAAGCTTACCAGCAATAAAAAATATTGCGTTGTATCATACCATTGTTATTATTTTTTTCAGTAAAATAATCTATTGCGTGTTTTGAATAATTTTAGACATATCATTCCAAGCAAGAAATCTTCGACATTGACTGACAATGACAGCGTATCCATTATCGATGATATCTTTCATTTTTACCACAATATCTCTAAAGCTCATATGTACTTTATTTTGTAAATCACAAGGGTTATTTTATCTTACTTCGGTGTAAGATAAATTGGCACGAAAGGTGAGGTTTACTGGTCGATCGTCAATCACGTGTGACCCTTTTAACGTCACCGGCACACTATAAAAGTGACACATGACGCTTGGAATTAGGTATTTTACTGGTAATTTTATATGTGGATCAAATTGCCTGGATTTGATGGCAGAATTGCCTGCTTGATAACTTGATTTAAGATTAATGCGGGTCGTCTAATGGACATATAAAATATAAAATGCTGTAAAGGATACGAAAGGACAACGCATATATACGGTATCAGCACCATTTCAACGTCATTGTCGGCTTTCCTCAGCCTCATCCTTACGAAAACTCTAGAGTATGAAGCGATACATACTCGTACAATAGCTCGAATAGTACTTTTTTTAAAGCGCACGTAGCGAAGTTTACTTTGCCGTTCTTAACCGATCGGCAAAGTTAAGCACCGTCCGCCGCGTTCATGAGTTGGATAGGTGACCACTAGTGACATTACTACTGAGCGCTTCCATGCTTCGGAGCACGTTTAGCCGTCGGTCCCGGTTGTCTTAGGATGGCAGTCGTTATAGCATGGTGGTAGGGCATTTTCCATTCGCCCGGTCCTTCGGAGGTGGGTAGGGCGGCGATTCGGGTCGCTCACCTTCCGATTGGTGCAGGTGCTTTCCGGGCACGGATGCTTCGGCAAGTACCTGCATCACATCGCAAGACGCGAGGCGACCCCCGCCTGTCACGAGTGTGGAGCGCCAGAAGACACGGCGCTCCACACACTGGAGGAGTGCGCCGCGTGGAGTCCCATGCGGCGCGCCCTCACAGTGGTCATAGGCGCAGATCTGTCGCTGCCGAGCGTGGTTAACGCTATGCTCGGCAGCGACGGATCATGGCAGGCGGTGGTCTCTTTCTGCGAAGAGGTGATGGCGCAGAAAGAGGCCGCGGAGCGGGCGAGGGAGGACGACGTCCTCGCAGACCCGCTCCGGCGTAGACGAACTGGGGGAAGGAGAAGGCGATTCGGGCGCCTTCTCGCTCTTACCTAGTGTTGTGCGGATCATCGGTGGAGAGTCGGGGGATTCTCCACTGGCTTGCACGATCCCACACGTCTGGGGGATGGCCCTAATGAGCTGGGTCATCCCTCCATTGGCCGGGGCCCGTCACCGGTGACGGGCCAACCGCCGGGGCGAGATGGTGAATGCTAACGCTACCCCATCTCGCCCCGTCTAGGCGGCAGACTGCTCATCCCGGGTTTTTAGTGGGTAACCTCACTTACTACCCCTCCGTGGGGGTAGTAAGGCCCCTCAGGCGAGGACTCCCACATAACCACTCTGCTCCCCCCGGAGCCGGGTGGTATCCATAAAGGATTTTCCCGGGACAAAAAAAAAAAATGGTGGTAGGGCATTTTGCGAATGCCCGCCAGGCTAGCTACTACTCTCAAGTAGAAAATCTGTCGCCAAGCACCTAACAGCAACTGTCCTTGAGAGCCAGTAATTCTAGCCTGAACAAAATCTTCGACCACATTATCACTTACCATCAGGTGAGATAGTGGTCAAAGGCTAACCTAGCAGGCATATAAAAAAAGGCATATAGTAAAAATCAATAATGGTGATGACTCTTTACCTGAAGGTAGGTCTCTTCGGTAACAGTCCGTCTTGATGGTACCATCGCAGTGTTATATTTGTATTATTGGGCAAGCTAATCTCCACTGTTCTGCTGCCAGTTCTCGCTGGTTGGACTCCCTTCGTCACTAACACTGAGAATAGACTCCTTCGATATTAACAATCGTATACAATAGGGATATCCTAGCTCGTACTGCTATGGTATATATACAAAGTGTCCCAAGATGTAGTTATATACTGAAGCTGGGAGGTAGAGGACCTAGAGGGCTATCTGAATCACCCCCATGTATGTTCCGCGATTTTTCGTATTTTCGGAGTTATGATTTTTTTTCAAATTTTTGCCTATCGCCGAGATCGCCTATCGCTGAGATTTTTATTTTGGTCATGTGAAATATTGCGGTAGATTTTTTTGTGTGCTAAGTTAATAGATAGGCCTATTCAGTATGGTAACATTTACTATAGTTCGATCTTTGAATGAAATAAAAAAAAAATGCCAAGAAAGATAAAATTACCCAGCACGTTCACAATTTCAAGGGCCCTTAAAAAATAAAAACACAAAAAAAAACCGTTTGGCTTTTAAAAACTTGCTCTATTTATCAGGTAGCTACTCTGAAAATTTCATTTTATTATTCATAAGGCTTCAATCAAAAAAATTAAATCTAAATGTGGCAAGTGCAAGGTTTTAATTTACACGATGAATAATGCAAGCAAAGTAAAACCAATTACAAGGTGTTTAATTACAATAAATTTTCAAAATGGCCCCCTTGTTGCTCAATGCAAGTGCGACATCGCCGGAAAAAGTGGTATTTTAAACGTCTGAATACACTTCTATTATTTTTAATGGTTTCTTCTGCTACTCTCAATTTCTGGGTTAGCTCCTCCAAAGCGCGGCATTCTCTCGAGTAGACGAGGTCTTTGTAGGATCCCCATACAAAAAAATCAATGGGGTTTAGGTCGGGGGACCGTGGAGGCCAGGCTATAAGGCAGGCGTCACCCCGGCCGCAACGACCAATCCATCTTTCAATCTATCTTTCCGAAAATCCGAAAAATCGCGGAACATACATGGGGGTGATTCAGATAGCCCTCTAGGTCCTCTACCTTCCAGCTTCAGTATATCACTACTTCTTGGGATACCTTGTATTTTCTTCGGAATACATAAAGGAAAGTTCTTCTTCGCTTAGTTGCAGCATAGTTGTTTCAAATGATATGGCTCTCACAGTTCACGCATGCCTCGAATTTTTACACGACTGCCCAAAAAAGGAGTGTTATGTTTTCAGGGTTCATGTAGTATGCATGTTTGTGAGATTCCTTATGTCGCCATAAATTCTAAACGGTTTTCGTCCTGATAGCGCAGATGACATTTAGTTCATAAAAAGTAAAAAATAAACAAACTGGTGGATCTTAGACGCCATATAGTAAAAAAAATTTTTTGTTCTCCTAAACCCATCGAGTTGGGTATCAAAACGTAGAGTTTTAAGAAACGATTCCATAAACATATATCACTTGCAGTTTTAACATCAATAGAACGATAAAACGCTTAATTAAAATAAATAAGTTGCAGTCGGGATTTTTACTTTTTAATTCATTTATACTTGTGTGAATATATTTCTCTGAATAATTAGACCTTGATTTGTGGTGAATCATTCGCAAATCGGGTTATTCTGACGTACAAAGTGTTGTTTACTTATTCAAGATACGTCTGGATTGGTACTGTCTCCTTACTAATTAATTCAGGCATCAGTCTGCACTATAGTAGACTTCTGCATTAGAAAGTAGGGTAAATATTTTAACAAACAATAGTAATGGTAGTCAATTACAGAGAGTGAAGATATAAGAATGGTGCCAAACACAATGAAGAACGTAACTTTAATTAATATTAATTTGTAATGAGCATGAGCTCAATTTCTACTCTAATTGTTTTACCTTCTATCGGCTTAAACAAATGTATAAGGCTTCGTCAAACAAAATTCCCATCTTTCGACTCACTATTTGCTTTCATATTTCATGCATTGAACCTACAGTCAATAGCAGTTCTATATTCAATAGAAATATCACGAAGTTCGTATTCCTAAGGTCCTTAGGGACACAATCAAGCGAAGTTCTTCCACACTTCATTGCGAGAAAGTTACTTCGGAATCGGATTATATAGCTCCTTCATTTTATGAAAGCCTGGTAATCCGTCTATTCTCGCCATTTTGTCGATCTCATCTCTAGGTGAAACGGTCAAATTTGTTACAAATGTTACTTCGTACACCCTGTAAGGTTTTTTTGCGATAGGTAGTGAGGTTTTGATACGTACCGAGCACTCAGACATTGCTGTGTTCCATCATTTTGTATTGGTAGTATTTATGAGATCTATCGCTATTCAGGCACTTTCCTTCGATGGCTCAGGGAGCTGACTAGTCCTAAGTTTTCTCTAGTTAGGTAGGTATTGTGTTCAGGGTTACCATTACAGTCAATACAAGCCAACCACTTACCTTGAAACTATTGAGCAGCTCACAGGGTTCCGTCCATGTGTGTACTGTATCGATTATTGCACAAAACTAAACACTTGGGTGAAAGCACTTAGGATTACTTTTATAAATAACTGTTACCAGCGGAATTCACCAAAACTAGCACCGAGCTACGTCCGAGAAGCACTGGCGGTCATGCACGTATTACTTGTAACCATCGTGTTTTTGTCCCAAAACTACCCTCTTCTTTGCCGCTAGTTCGAATCTCAGCTTGTGACTGACTGACTATTAAATATAATAATAACGCCTGAATAGGTAGAGTATAGTTATATCTATATAATCGAGTATAATTCTAGGTTAGCCTGAACATCATCTTCAACCACATCATTACTTACCATTAGGTGAGATAGTGGCCAAAGGCTAACCTATAGAGCATTAAAAAAAATATGAAAATTTATTCCACGACGCAGGTGGGTTTAGAGTAGGAAGATTTATAATTAATAAAATAATTACTAAAAAAACCGACACTAGGTAAGTACCGCCCGTGGGGTGCCGGGCTAGAATGTCACCCCCTCATCTTTACCCGTGGGTGTCGTAAGTGGCGACTAAGGGTAACACACTAGAAGGTGGGCAGCAGCGCTTTCTGAGGAATTTATATCTCACATTGCGATCCCCAAGACGCCTGCCAAGCGTGCGGATTACGGCAAATCCCCCCATAATGGGGGAGGCTATGTTCAGCAGTGGACAATTCGGCTGATACAGTACAGGTAAGTACGCTTATAGCTATATAGCCCGTGGGGTGCCAAGCAAGAATGCACCCCCCATCTCTAACCGTGGATCTCATAAAAGACGACTAAGGGTAACACACCAGAAGGTGCAGCGCTTTCTGAGGAACTTATGTACCACACTGTGACCCCAAGATGCCTGCCAAGCTTGGTGATTATGGCAAACCCCTTATTATTTATAGGAGATGCTTTGTTCAGCAGAGGACAATCCGGCTTATAAAGTACAGATAAGTACGAGTATGGAACCAAATTTCGTTTAATTACTTATACTGATTTTAATTAAATTTCTATGAGAGCAATCAGAAATTAAACTCTTTTAAATAAATTAATATCTAAGTTAATTAATAAATAACAGAGTTCTGAGGTAAATTTAAAACAATAACAAAATATATTATAATGAGGAACTTTGAAGTAGGAGAAATAAAAAATATCTATTATATTATTAAGAAAAATAATTATATTTTCAAACGTCGACGATACTTAGTGTTATGGTAGGGCCATATTGTCAGTTCTAATCCGGTGTAGCTGCCAACTAGTAGAAAATCTGTTACTAAGCACCTTACGCTATGTTGTAGCATCTTTTCTTGAGGGTCAGTTCCCATTCTAGCTTGTTTACGGAATGAATAATGATATGACGTTAATATATGATTTTAAATGACATTCACGTTGGTAAATATCCAAGTAAAGGACATATACTCGTGTCGAATATCTATTATATGTGAGATTTGTAATTTAGTAAATGTTTTGATTAATGATTCATGATATGATATCCAGACATATATTTTAATATTAAGAACAAGTCAGTATAGTACCTACCACCAACTTAACTGTGCAGTTCGTGAGGGCGCTGCTGTTCAAGGAAATCAACTACAAAGTGTCACAATTTGAAGGAATGTTGTAGTTCTTTTTTCTGCCGCCAGAACAGATAAGTTGGTGGGACTGTAATGTAATTCATGGAGATACCTTGTATGAGCGCCAGTATTATATATAAATAAGTACATAATCTAGTTTACAAGCGAGTCTTGGACCTAAACTTTTGCTATTGTTATGTTTGCAATAACGCCTGCTATGCGGATTACATTACAAAATTACAAATATAAGGAAAAATTTCATGTTAGCTCAATTGGTTAGAGCATGCCCCGGCTAAAGGGGTGGATGGACGCGGGTTCAAATCCCGCACATGACTTAAATTTTTCCTATCTTATATTTGTAATTTTGTAATCTAAACTTTTGCATACCAAACATGGTGGGATGTGAGGATCTGTTTACAGTTAATTAATAACTTTACTGTATAAGTATACTGTAAGTATGAAAACTTACTCACATTCTTGCAAATAAATTGAATTTCAATTTGAATACCATGTTCGACAACATGAGTCATCAGGTGAGATTATGTTCAAAGTTAAATAATCTCCAATATACGCTATGCACACAATCAACTCCATACTGCTAAGGTCCAACTTCATCCTAGTTCCGGACAAACTTAGTACGGATATTTTTCGAACTCGACTTATAAGAGCACTCCCCGGCCATCGTTATAACTTAGGAGACATCGGTCATTAAGGAACAGCGAAGTTACATAACTACACGGAATATTGGATTAATTAGAATGGCCTTCACTTAGAATGTACTTTTTGATGCTGTGTTAGCTATGGATGAGAGGTAATGGCATAGAACATATAATAATACTACGTAATGGCTAGATACTGCATTGCCGGAGGTTCATATTTCGTTCGAATCTCTCATTTACTTACTGTTTGGTATTTCATTTATATTGAATAAAATCCAGTTACTTTCTCCAAATAATGTAATTCTTCCAGAAAACTTGGTAATTAACACAAATATATGCGTGAGATGTACACTAGACATTACATGGCGATTGAATGACGTTTTGAGGCAGCTATACCCTGCAAGATTCGTATAAATACAAAAACCTGAGTAAAAATTGGACTTGACGGTTTGATACGAAATGCTGGACAGTAGCGTAGGCGTGAACTCTTACCATTACTCTTAAATACCTATATATTTATAATTTTAGAAACTATATAAATAATTAGCGATATAAACACTTGAAAAATATGTTATATATGTAATTTAAATGGTTATTTTATTCAATTTGGAATTAAGGGTGAACTGGCCGGCCCGTTCTCCATACAAACGCCGTTGGGTGATCACTCCCTTATTTGAGGATTTAGGTCCAAAATAAAGCATAATACCGATTGATCTCGGCATTATCTAGGCTTGTATGATGCCGAAATTTTAATAAAATAATTAACCTGAGAATTATGAGCCTCGAAACATTTTCATATAAAGTTTTCGAGGCTCATAACTTACAACTTAATTATCTTTTTAAAATTTTGCAATCTTACAAGCCTAGATAATTTTATTTTATTTATTTATTTTATTTTATTTTCTTCGGAAAACATACAGAGTTTGTTATAACTATCTTAAAGTAAATTAAAATAACTACACTCTAATAAATTATTTTCGCATATAGAGTTTAGATGCTTATGTGTTACAAAAAATGTAGGTAACTACAAAAAAAAAAAAATTAGTCCAACATGTACAACTTAGAGATCACTCGGGTTCTGAAACTCGTCAGAGGTTTCCGCACAATTGAACCAACTTTTCGCAAGCAATATACGAACTTTATTGGGTGATGTGTTGTGTAAGTCAAACTCAGGCAAGTCCAAATCATTTATAAATTTTGAAGATCTAATAAAGTAAGAATTTTGTCTATAATTTGTAGAACTTATAGGTACGTGTAAATATTTATTATGCCTGAAAGATCGAGTAGGTGTTACTAAACCTATTTTAAAAAGAAGGTCGGGGGAGTCAATTTGACATTTTCATTCATAATGACGAGATCAATCGGTATTATGCTTTATTTTGGACCTAAATCCTCAAATAAGGGAGTGATCACCCAACGGCGTTTGTATGGAGAACGGGCCGACCAGTTCACCCTTTTTTTTTTTTTTTTTTTTTTTTTTTTTTAATGGCGGTATGCCTTTATTAAACAAATACTACAAACTATATACAACACTACAGCTATTGCTATATACTATATACTACAAACTATATACAACACTACAATAAAAGCATTTGGACTCATAGGGAGTCCAAATGCTCTAGCCCACTATCAGTTGGCAGCGTGCCCAGCATGCTGGCAGCATTGCCCCGTTGAATTGCAATGCTTATTCTTTGAGCCAAATAGGTGCCAGCATTTTAATCACGCGTCGCAATTCACCCTTAAATGTTTTTTTAATTTCATTTTTTACGATCATATGTATCGTACAGAACGGCATAAACGAGATGAGACAGTATCTTGTACGCATCAATTATTTTAAATACGCGCAGAGATCATTTATAGCGGAAACTGACATAACAGGTGGACGTATTTGATCAGGATTTAATATTTTTCTCCCGGTTTAACAGTTAAAGTTTAAAAGTATTTGCATATCAATTTATACAATTATTTCATTTACATGATTGATATTCCCAGAACTCGTCAGAGTCTGTCGTGCAGTCCTATGTCAAAATTGTATTGGGTATTATGTTTAGTTACGTTGGTTTCGTAATTAGATAGCCATATAAAAAAACAATAATCGATAAGTTAATGGCATACAATTATTGCAATGATTAGCAACAGCTTCATCGCCCATTTGTCCCTTCTGGCCTATTCACTATTTAGTGGATACCCTCCTATCCTCCTTCTGAAGATGGTTAAAACTTGTGTACCTTACTTCATTCGAAGACGTCTTTGGTAAGTTCAGTTTTAAAGTGAATTTTATATAGGACTCCTTGAGTAGTTTCTCAAATTAAAATTTAAATCTCAAGTTCTCGTAGAATGAAATGGATTTTGAGAAATGTTGATAGTAATTGAAAATAGACTGCCGCGCCGAAGGTTCATAGTTAAAAACTTTTATTTTTAATGCCTGATAGCTTAGCCTTTGACCACTATATCACCTGATGGTAAGTGATAATGTGGTTGAAGATGTTGTTCAAGCTAACCTAGAAGTACTGGCTCTCAAGGGCAGCTGCCGGGACACACCGTTAGGTGCTTGGCGACAGATTTTTCGACTTGAGGGTGGTAGCTAGCCAGGCGGGCAGTCAAAGGCTAGCCCATCAGCAAATCTTTATTTAAACCCTTTTTGCATATTGATATTTTTATTAGTTACTAGCTGTACCTGCGACTTCGTTCGCGATTGCCGTACCTGCAAACTAATTATTCACATTTGAGCACTGTTTATATGAAGCAACGCTGTGGTGTGCGTACACTCTAGCAAAGCATAGCTCAGTAAGGAGCTTTTTACTTTGGGTTTGAAAACTCCCGGGTTGTATTTTCCAGAAGACTGTAGTTAAGTAACTCAGAGAGTTCCTTCGCGGTTCGCACAATAAATGTTGAAGCAGTACTTTGTGCGTTTCATTGGAATTTCAATTATAAAACGGCATCTTTTTGCCGAGGTTCTCTTGGTTTGGCGGTAGAACGAAAATATATTAGATTGTACACTTCCATTGCGCAGTCTCCAAAATGTATCCGGCAAGAGATAGATAGTTAAAAAAAAAATATTGTGGCGAAGGTTTCAGATTTAAGAGTTTTATCTTAGCAATCTGGCAAATCTAAATAAGGATGCCGGGCTGCCCGTGGGGTGCCGGGATGCCCATGGGGTGCCAGAATTCTCGTGGGGTGCCGGGCTGCCCTTGGGGTGCCAGGCTGCCCTTGGGGTGCTGGGTGGCCCGTGGGGTGCCGGGCTGCCCGTGGGGTTCCGAGCTCACTCGTCACTATTCTAACAAAAAAGAATAATTGAAATTGGACTACGCATTCATAAATGACAACTAAGTAACATTTTGACTTTCATCCCCTTTCCCGAGGGAACCGTGCTGAATTTCGGGATAAAAAGTATACAATAACGTTCTTTGTAGTATGAACTCAAATCTTGTTAAGTTTCATTGAATCCCATTCAGTAGCTCATGGGGTGCTGGGCTGCCCGTGGGGTGTCGAGCTGCCCATGCGGTTCCGAGCTCATTTGTCACTATTCTAATAAACACATATTAAATGAAATCGGACTGCGCGTTAATAAATTACAACTAAGTGTACATTTTGACTTTCATCCCCTTTCCTGAGGGACCCGTGCTGAATTCCGGGATAAAAAGTATACAATAACCTTCTTTGTACTATGAACTCAAATCGTGTTAAGTTTCATTTAATTGCATTCAGTGGCCCATGGGGTGCTGGGCTGCCCGTAGAGTGGCGGGTTGCCCATGGGGTTCCGAGCTCACTCGTCGCTATTCTAACATAAAAAAGAATAATTGAAATCGGACTGCGCGTTAATAAATTACAACTAAGTGTACATATTGACTATCATCCCCTTTCCCGAGGGAACCGTGCTGAACTTCGGGATAAAAAGTATACAATAACCTTCTTCGTAGTATAAACTCAACTCGTGTTAGGTTTCATTGAATTCCATTCAGTAGTTTTGGAGTGATGTGCGGCCGGGATACATACGGATTGACAGATAGACTGACAGACAAAATAAAAAAAAACAGTTTTAGCATCAGTACCAGATGCTAAAACTGTTTTTGTACAGAGTGCTTTCAAAATTTTTTTTTCGATATATTTGCCATGAACAGAATTGTATCTGTTACAGTTTTATTATAAGTATAGATTATTTTTGTTTATAGCTGATAGGCTAGTCTTTGACTACTATCTTACCTGATTGTAAGTGATGATGTCGTCGAAGATGTTGTTCAGGCTGACCTTGTAGTTAAGACAGCTGCCGTAACTCACCGTTAGGTGCTTGGCGACAGATTTTCCATTTGAGGGTGGTAGCTAGCAAGGCGAGCGTTCGCAAACTCTATACTATGACTAGATAGTAATGCATATCTACGATTGTTCTTGACAAGAATAAGCGTTTATAAAATTAAGAAGAGATTTTTTTTTGTTATTGTGACGGAACGAACACGAGGCCCACCTGATGTTAAGCGGTATCCTCTCCCCATAACAGATGCATTTCATTACAAGAACTGCACTGCGCCCATCACCTTGAGACATACATGTCCAGTCTCATTTTGCCTGTAATTTCACTGGCTCTCAAGGACTGCTGCCGGAATACACCGTTACGTGCCGTGGCGACAGATTTTCTACTTGAGGGTGGTCGCTAGCCAGGCGGGCATTCGCAAAATGCCTTTCCACCATGCGGTGAAGCTCAAGCCCGTGGCGGGATTCGAACCATGGACTTGCCGCACGGCAGTCCATAGCCGATGCCACTGAGCCATCACTGCTTCAAAATTAATAGAGAAGAGATAGAGAGAAGAGAAATTAAATAAATTCACTAATATTATTAGTTATTACTATTACTTATAAAGATCAGATTCCGGAAATACCGGTGCTTGTTAACCGATTTTTTCATGATCGTGGTAGCTGGGCGAGCATTCGCATAATGTCCCACTACTGTTCAAAATGTTTATACCAGAAGAACGTGCGACAATTCACTTGAGAACATTTCCCCTAATACTTTCAATACAAAATATAACACTTTCATTAGCCTATTATTACCCGTCATTGATTGGTATCCAAACAGGCTAGTACTCCACCAGAACTTCATTAAAGATTTGCTATTGGATGAAAGAAATAACTCACGAATAAATACCATACGTATCAACTATCTATGTTTAACCAGTGTTCCAATTGTGACCTAATTAAAAGTAGTATATATGTTACAGCCAAAGTAACAAATCTGGATATTATATATACTGTCTAGCCATTATATATAATGTCTACTTAATTTAGATAAAGTGATAATTGACACAAAATTTTGATATTATTCATGAGACTCATATTTCTATTGGTCACGGAGGGCGCACCAGAATGGTTAAAGATCTTAAAAATAAATATAAGAATAGTAGTAATTTATGTGGCGCATTGCCGGCCGCTGCCGCGGCACGCTCGCTTCGCTCGCTCGGCTCGCGCGTTGTTGTAGTCACAAGTAACCTAACGCTCCTCCTCGCTTCGCTCGTCGTCGCACCTAAATATGACTTTGCCCTAGACTAAATGATATTTAACCCCTTTTTATAACTTTTACCAATATGTGTCGTGAATTATTAATAATTACTACTAAAAGTAATACATTTCGATCGTTTATTCACATGTACCAAAACAATTTTGTGTCAATTATCACTTTATCTAAATTGAGTAGACATTATATATAATGGCTAGACAGTATATATAATATCCAGATTTATTACCTTGGCTGTGACATATACACTGAAAAGAGAAGTATTATATTTCTCTATGGTTATATAGGTAAAGGTACGTCGATCTCTACAAGGTAATATACAGTTTCCTCCAGCCACTAATCTTACGTGACCCGATTCTGCAATCTAATCTATATGGTGAATAAACTACATACACGTCGATTACGTTCTGTTACACTTCAAATGTTGTTTCTTTCTTGTCGTATATTTACTGAAGTATTTGTGTTGTGTTCCATAATGCAAGCCCGTTCTCGATATTTTGTGTTGCTACTTATTCATTTGCATTTTCTGAAAAGAGTTTTCGACTTACGTAAAAATCTGTGAGTGTAGTAAGACGCGACTAAGGGAGAAATAACAGAAGGTAAGAAGCAGCACCTTCTAAGGGCGGGCATTCGCAAAATGCTCTTCCACCGTGCGGTGAAGCTCAAGTCTGCGGCGGAATTCAAACCATGGACATGATGCGCGGCAGTCCATAGCCAATGCCACTGAGCCATTACTGCTTCAAATATTATTATATTTTAAATATAACTTTAGGCAATAGAAAAAAAATACATAAATGCTTCAGTAAACATACTAAAATATTATATATGTACCATGTCTCATCAATATGTAAGGTGTAAACCAGGATCTAGGTATTACCATTTATAACCTGAGAATTTCGCTTGAGAGCATTTCCCGAAATACCTCGAAGCAAATAGTTATACGTCACGACCCCGGTCTCCACAGGAGACGTATACAGTTTCCACCACCCATTAATCTTACACGGCCCGATTCACAGAATGCAGTCTAATTTATACGGCGAATAATGTACATACATACGTTCTGGTGCACTCCGAATAATGTTCACATATTTTATATTGTTATGATTGCAATAACGCCTGCTATGCGGATTACATTACAAAATTACAAATATACGATAGGAAAATTTTTTTAAGTTTTTTAAGTATCCCGCACATGACTTAAATTTTTCCTATCGTATATTTGTAATTTTGTAATGTAATCCGCATAGCAGGCGTTATTGCAATCATAACAATATAAAAAATATAAGGTTGCGTCATCATTTACAAGTATAAAACTAATTGCAAAATTGGTCTTGTTTGTAGTACAACGTAAGTGGTACTATAGATGTCGCTCCATCCCAATACGATGGTTAATGAACGGTAGGAAAAATTCGAGTTATGACGTCATGTCATGTTAGCTCAATTGGTTAGAGCATGCCCCGGCTAAAGGGGCGGATGGACGCGGGTTCGTATCCCGCACATGACTTAAATTTTTCCTATCGTATATTTGTAATTTTGTAATGTTCACATTTGTTTTTCCATGTTTACGTGGACTTATTTGCTTACGTTTCTTGTGGCAACATTTTCTGTTCATCGCAAATAATGTAGGTATTTTTATATATACAAAATTTTTGTCAATTTTAGGACATCTTTTTAGCTTCAGCTGGCTAACTACCACCCTCAAGTAGAAAATCTGTCGGCAATCACCTAAAAGTGTGTTCCGGCAGCTGTCATTGAGAGCCAGTAATTATAGGTTAGCCTGAGCAACATCTGCGACCGCATCATCATGTACCATCAGGTGAGATAGTAGTCAAAGGCAAACTTATCAAGCATTAAAAAAAATCTAAATGCATATTTGGTAAAGTAAATTTATCCTTATCAAACTAATATTATAAAGGCAAACGTTTGTGAGTGTGTTTTTGTATGTTTGTTATTTCTTCACGCTTAAACGACTGGACCAATTTTGATGAAATTTGGTGTGTAGCGCTCGTTTAACAAATACGATACTTTTTATTATTATCATTCATCACCACGCGGGTGTAACTGCGGGGCGCAAATTAATTAGTCATAAGGTATTCGACTATCGAGCTGGCAACACCACATGAATACGGTCTTTGTACCTCACTATATAAGTGATCTATATTACACCTACGTTATAAAGAACCCCAATGTTAGTGTGGTTGTTACTCCAACCATTAGTTGTATGTCCACTGGTTTAAATCTCCTGAAAGATAAATAGTTCGATTCTCGGAAATGTAGTCGCCATGGCACTTCACGGGTGTGCGCACCCTAGAAGTGTGCGTTTTGTGTAAAAAAAATACTACAAAAATGGCAATTGGTACCCTGGCGTTTATTTCGTATTAGTCCATTTTCACTTAAATGGGCACGTCAATAAACAGAATTGCCATTACTGGGCCGCAGATAATCCATGCACAAAACTTCAAAAGCCTATGCATTCCCCAAAAGGAACAGTTTGGATGGCCATTTCAGCACATACGATCATTATTTCATTGAGGAATAGTGCGGGAAATTTGTGACTGTTAATTCTGATCGATACACAGTCATTTTCCGAGAGTTTTACTTCCCGCAACTACAAGAATTTGAATCCTTTAATCGAGCTATATGTCATACTTCTAATTACTAATTGGCAGTCATTAGATGTATCAACGAGATGTTTGCAGGGAAACTCATAACGCGCCGAGGTGATATTCCGTGGCCACCCAGAAGTTCAGATCTGTCACTACCAGACTATTTTTTTGTGAGGATAGATAAAGGGTCGAGTTTACAGCAATAATCCAACTATGGTTGCCCAGTTGAATACCAATATCCGATAAGGAAAGGCCGCTATTCCAATCGCAATGGTGCCCACGTGGTTGATGTTATCTTAAAAAATTAAAAATGTTCCAAATGTTCACTTTTGTTTAAATATAACTTTGTTTGTTTATTTCTTTTTATTTCAAATCCACCAAAATTTTCGGGTCCATCCCGTATATCTCACATCCTAGTTAAACTATTTTAATAAGCGTTCAATAAATATCGAATAGCATTTTACCTAAACGGCGCCCTTCAAAAAGTGACTTGAATGATCCTGAACGGTATTCAGCTATTCAGGGCACGACAAATCAAGTCGATGTAAGTGGGGTGTTGCCGCGCATTAAGTATACAATAGGCTTTCATTTCATTATTTTATTTCTTCATTACATTTAATTTAATTTGTTAGCGACAACATATTTTTAATCCATTCATGCTTTGTCATTTGTATTGCAGAGAAGACAATTAACCGACCCCAACCGGTTAGGATAAGGTTAAGAAGATGATCACGCCATCGAAATACGAGTAAATCCACAAAGTTTATTTCATCTCAATGCTAGCAGTAATTAATCTTGGTCTTTCACTCCCCTCACTAAACACCAAATAAAAGAGGCCCATACGACTAATGGAACGAATAATCCCCAGTAAGTATATAAAAGGCTAATGTAATTAAAAGTAAGGGTATCTAATTAAATCGGAACACACGCGGGCCCATTTCCAATTCTATTGGAGGTTGGGGAAGTAGTATCTCTGCGAAAGTTTTTTTATACAAGTGTACCGTGTGATACACCGAAGGAGTTAGAAGAACGTGAAAGCAGTGGATCTGTTAGCTTGACTAGTTTATGAGTTTCTGGCTTTATTTGAATTCGCTGAGCAGAGATATTATGTCTTAGTAAACTGGATACAGCGGCTTTTATATGTTTGCTCGTTCTAGATAGCGTAAGGTTAGTGTATGCAGAGGGAGAGCAGGGGGCAATCCCCGGAGGCTGGGCTCACATATGCGAGCAGTGACGTCGTAGTGGGTATATATGAGCGGTCACGCGCCCCCTGTCACCAGTCCTCGATGTGTTTTTAGTCGGTAGTGGGGTCCCCATTGACCCTTAGCCTGACATAACTCACCTGTTTACCCACGAGTGGGTGCATAAAAACATTTTCCCTATGCCAAAAAAAGTTGGGTGTATGCGCCGCGCTTATAAAAACGTACTTTATGCGTATACGTATAAGGTCGTTAAAATTTTAGTAAACTTACTTAAAACCTAGTGAGTTTTGCATCGTTACGTCGAGATTAATTTACTTAACGTTGGCTCTTTGTATTTCAGATTCCCATAAAATTATATTTTTTTCAAAATATTCGAAAGCTATTTTGTATACAAAGGAAATGTGAATATATAAAGAATAAATTAATATTATAATAAAAAACTGGCAACTTAGGGGCCTACAAATTAGGATATGATTTCTTAGCACTTAAGTATTTGTCCATCAACATGAACTTAGCGCTAAAGTCGTTCAGTCAGTTTTTCTTAGGAGAAAACTGGACCAGATTATTACACTACTCTGTACGTGATAGGGCGCCTTTTGTAATTTTCAGGGAATATGTGATATTATATAACGGATATCCTAAAATAAAATGGTAGTGCCTTGTAATCAATGTTTGTAGTATATTTATATTTTTTTTTATGCCTGATTTGTTAGCCTTTAACCACTATCTCACCTGATGGTAAGTGATGATGTGATCGAAGATGTTGTTCAGGCTAACCTAGAAGTACTGGCTCTCAAGGACAGCTGCCGGAACACTTAGGTGCTTGGCGACAGATGTTCTACTTGAGGGTGGTAGCTAGTCAGGTGGGCATTCTCAAAATACCCTACCACCATGCATGCATACATTTATACAAAAGATAAAATATTTTGCCGTCCTAACTAAAGGTTCTAGCTTTCTGATGTCATTCTCATACTTAACAGTGGCTTCTTATTCAATGTCTTAGGTATGACATTACTTAAATTTAAAATTAAAATTGCTGACTACGTAGCATTTGACTACAAATTCAAATTTTCCCGTTTGTAACTTATTGGGTGGTAAAAAGTTACAGACCAGACCTAGAATTACTATTAAACATATTTCATCGTTACACAACGGTGTAAAGGCGGTCAGTACCAAGCGCTCGGATTTATCGACGAGCTGTATCCCCCGGGTCCGAATAACAAGACACCCACGAATAATACATGAGACTACCTGCTGGTCCAATGAATAATTTGTTACGATACGAGATACGAGCGTTCATTCGCGCGCGCGCTTTGGTATAATTAATACGCTATTAAAGGTATCCTTTTAGTATGCGGTTGATCGAGGCATGATGCATTATTATCTTTAAAATTTAAATTGTATCACAGAAAATGATGGTGAGGGTGTCGGGCTAGAATATCACCCCCTCCATAACTACCTATGGGTGTCGTAAGAGGCGACTATAGATAAAATAATGGAAGGTCGGCAGCAGCGCCTTGTGAGGAACTGAATCTTAAACTGCGATCCCCAAGACGCCTGCCAAGCGTGGGGATTATGGCAACCTCCCCTTAATGGGGGAGGCTATGTTCAGCAGTGATCAATCTGGCTGATGCATTACCATATAAAATGAAATAAATTACATTTAAAAATAGTATTTAGAAGCATCGATGGCTCAGTGACCAGATCAGATGGGGGAAAACCAGTAGAAAATCTGTCACCAAGCATCTAACACTATGTTCCAGTAGATATTTTTTTTTAACATTTCATATCATGCCACCAAAATGAGAAATACTCGTCGTGTAAAAATCAAAAATGAAAGTATCGTCTGCCAAGTGATTGAACGACGTAGCTTGATTAAGGTGAGAAATAGGTGAGGCAGTTTTGAAAAAATGGCATAGAGAATCGGGAGCAGTTGAATAACATGTGTCAAAAATAAAATTGCAAAAAAGATCTTTCGACCCCACTGAAGCAATACACAGAAAAAAAACGTTTGTGTTTACGTACATCATTTTCATCGGGTATTTCATAGACCGTGTATTAGGTAGGAGATACCATTGACTGCTGGCACCATTTATAGTCTCTCTCTCAGACTTTTGTTAAGTAAGTCTCTGCTGACTTTCTGTTACTTATACTGTGATAACAAAATGCCTGGTCCTGGACAACTGACAGCTGTATTAAAAAAAACAATCTTTGATTGCTTTAAATATTACTCCTTGTCCTACCCCGATTCCACTCATTTGAGGAAGGTACTCGCCATATGACTTCTCTAACTACACGAAGGGCAACAAAAGGACATAATTGTAAATCGATATTTCCGTGGTTATGGCCAGCTGCCTTCCTGATCCCAATTTTTTTTCGGAATGCTATCGTTGTTAGTATGTTTTTTTAATTGCTGATAGGTAAGCCTTTGACCACAATCTCACCTGATGGTTAGTAATGATGTAGTCGAATGTGGCAGGCTTTACCTAGAATTACTGTCTCTCAAGGACAGCTGCCGGAACACACCGTTAGGTGCTTGGCCGCAGATTTTCTACTTGAGGGTGGTTGCTAGCCAGGCGGGCATTCACAAAATATCCTTCCTGCATGCAGTGAAGCTAAAGCCGGCGGTGAGGATCGAACCAGGGTACTGCGGCACGGCAGTCCATAGCAATTACCGCTCGGCCATCATTGCTTAAGTCTTAAGTTGGGAATTATGAGGCATGACTGTGTTCTCTTAAAAGACGTAGAATATACACAACCCTATTATTGGTAATACACTTTACCATCCGAAAACGGGAGCAGCCAAAACTGATTAACAAAACCACCAATTCAACTATTAAAGTAAACACGAAAACGCTTCCAATACCCGCATTCCGTCGGACCGTCTTTGCACAGCACTCGCGGAACTCCAAAAACAAACTGGGTTCCCGATAGGTACTATCGAAACCTCTTTATCTGGTAGTACCGTGATGGAACCACAGTGGCAAAATATATGCAGTAGGCTTACTCAGATCAGAAAGGCAGGCATCAAAAATGTGTACTAGTTCTGATTTGGAAAATTTAAACTGTATTATATATACCTATAACTTAAATAGTAGATTGTTATACAAGGGTCGAAAGGAATCAATTCCCATACGAGGTATTTAGACACCCGAGCGTAGCGAGGGTGGCTATAGTCCGAGTAGGAATTGATTACTTTCACCCGTGTTAAGCACTCTACTTTTCATTTCAAATATAAGAAAATTAAAAATAGTAGTTATTTCTAACTTATTCATTAATAATAATAACATGAAAAGGCAACTATTTAAATAATTATGTTCCAGCTGTTCTCGAACCGAACGGTCTGATGCGTGACGATGGTAAAAGACCTGACGGCATGACTCTGGTTCCATTGAAGTTAGGACGGCCCTTAGTACGGGATGCTACATGCGTAGACACTTTAGCGCCGTCACACCTTTCTGAAACCCACGTGAGGGCTGTCGCCGCGGCTACTTCGGCAGAGCAACTTAAGCGGCGCAAGTATGCTAACCTCGGTATGGGTTACATATTTGAGCCGTTTGGTGTAGAGACGCTGGGTCCGTGGGGACCGGGAGCTCATCGTATTTTCCAAAATTTATCAGAGCGCTTGGTCGATGCGACACGTGATCAAAATGCTGGCACCTATTTGGCTCAAAGAATAAGCATTGCAATTCAACGGGGCAATGCTGCCAGCATGCTGGGCACGCTGCTAACTGATAGTGGGCTAGAGCATTTGGACTGCCTATGAGTCCAAATGCTTTTATTGTAGTAGCTGTAGTATTGTAGTAGCTGTAGTGTTGTATATAGTTTGTAGTATTTGGTTAATAAAGGCAAACCGCCGATAAAAAAAAAAATGATTTTTATCAACTATTTAAATTATGTAATTGTGATATTAGAAATATTTGTGAAATTTAAAGTTAAATTTTGCTTACAATATTTTCGGACGGCTATCGTCCGAATAGGAATTTATGACTTTCACCCTTGTTAAACACTCTCCTTTCACTACGAATATGAATAATATAAAAAATGTTATTTATTGATAACAAGAACATGAGTAGAAACTATTTAAAATGAATACCTACACTTATAGTCAAAATAGTTCAACGTACATCCGTGTTAAACACTCTCATTTTCAATAATAATATGAGAAAAGTTAAATAAATATAGTTCTTCGAAAACTCTATAAAAAAACTAAAATTTTTACTGAAAACCATAACAACCAAAACATACACAAAATTAATTGAGGGATAAGAACAATTTATAAAATTAAGTAAATTTTCTGTTAGATTTTTTATAATTTTATTTACCTGCCAATTTGTATATATATCTAGTCAGGTGAAATAGTCGTCAAAGGCTAACCTATAAGGCATAAATAATATGTAAATGTGATTTTCGCTTAGCACGCGATAGTGCTTGTAATCGTATTTAGAAATAATACCAATAAGCTGTCTAACTGAATGGAATTGAGCTGTGGTGAATCGTACAGTTACCGAGTTAGCAAGTAAATACAGAAACGCCAGTATTTGCCGTTTGCTATGTGAGCTTTGAGAGCAGTTCTAGGAATGTAGCGGTGGGAACTTTGCCTTAGAAACTTCTATATATAGGATCGTGTCTGAAATTTGTCTTAACTCATTATGCTCAAATAATAATCACACATTACAAAATCACAAATATACGAGAGGAAAAATTTAAGTCATGTGCGGGATTCGAACCCGCCTCCATTCACCCCTTTAGCCGGGGTATGCTCTAACCAATTGAGATAACATCACAATGACGTCATAACTCAATTTTTCCTATCGTTCTTTTAACCATCGTATTGGGAACATCTATAGTACAACTTACGTTGTTCTACAAACAAGACAAAGTTTACAATTGGTTTTATGGGGTGGATGGACGTGGGTTTGAATTCCGCAGATGACTTGAATTTTTCCTCTCGTATATTTGTAATTTTGTAATGTAATCCGCATAGCAGGTGTTATTGCAAACATAACAATATTAAAAAATATTTTTTTTCTCTATTAAGTCAAAGGAAAAAAAGTAGAGTGTATACAAAAATAATCATACCGTCACGCTTGTCTGAACCGGGATTGAACCTAGGACGTAGATAATCTAATTCATCGTTTGACACACAAATCGATGTTAGAATTATTGCCGGTTTGTTTTAAGTTCTGCGAGAATGATGTATAGTGTAAGATACTATGTGCACCTGGATTGCTCAGGGACGGGTTATTAGACTACGTTTTATTTTTTCAATGTATGTAAGTAATTACATAATTAAAATTAAGAATTATTAAATGTACTCGTATATGTATATTATACAGTTACAAAAAGACATCATAATCTAATATTATATATTTTAGAGGATATGATCGGCAAACATTCTTTAAAAAAAAACATGTATAAAATTTGACTTTTTGAGACCGACTTTACCTTAGGCACCTGGTGCATTATAATTGAAAATCTATTTGTAGAAAATACAAATCGAGACATTGTTATTAAGTGGGTACAACTCAACCCACTATTAATAAATTTAACGCCACTAAAATGCAAACACTGTTAGAGACATAAAAAAAAACAATATATATTCGAAACTTTCTAAAACCGAAGACTTGTGCTATTTATCTATCTATTCTTATGCGCTATACCTAAGTAAATAGTTAATTAAATTATCTAGCACATAAGTAAAACATTACTGATGAGGATAGAAAGTCAATAGATATTACATAATAATATATTGCTTCATTGGCAATTTACAAAATTCAAGCGCCAAGAATATTACAGTGCAATCAAGAAATCTCCTAATGACATGAGCTTTATGATGAAAGAGCTTCATTTTCTGGAGAATTTTTGGCAAGCTCACTTTTGGTCGACCTTAATTAGGAGATTGGAAAGTTTTGAGCTCTACTGTTTATGATAAGTTTATTTCATCCTAATACGATGGCTAAAGAACTATAGGAAAGATTTGAGTTATGACGTCATGTTATGTTAGCTCATTTGGTTAGAGCATACCCCAGCTCAAGGGGTGGTTGATACAGTACTTATGTTTCTTATTTTTTATTCCATTATTTATTCAATTATTCTTTATCTGTATTGTATACATTTTGTATTTGTGTTTATACTATTATATGTATATCGTTCTCTACTTTTTTCATCCCCAACACAGTAGATACAATTAGTTTTTTTTACAAGCTATAATTTGAAGCGCTAGTAACGAAGTTTTCTTAGCTATTCTTAACCGATCAGCAAAGTTAAGCAACGTCCGCCGCGGTCATGAGTTGGATGAGTGACAGCTAGCGACATTACACGTACTACGGAGCGCTTCAGTGCTTTGGGGGGCACGTTAAGCCATCGGTCCCGGTTTTCGTCTTAGGATGGCAGTCGTTATATCATGGTGGCAGGGCATTTTGCGAGTGTCCGCTTGGCTAGCCACCCTCAAGTAGAAAATCTGTCGCCAAACACCTAACAGTGTGTTCCGGTAGGTGAGATAGCGGTCAAACGCTAACCCATCAAGCATAAAAATATAAAAAATATACAGACTGTTTGCGTCGGTGCTGAAAGATTGAAGTGTTTGTATCTATCTGTGACATTATAGCTCCAAATCAGATGAACCCATTTTGATTTAGGTAGTCTTTCTTACGTTTGAATGGTGTCTTGTGTTCATCATCTAGATAAAAAAAAAATGTTCAGCCATTAATCGAAGTTTTAATTCTAGCTATTTTCTAGTCTATGAAGATATTTGAGCAACTTCTACAAATCTGATCGCAACGAAATTAGGTATCATGTTACTGCACTGGCATGACAAAAACATAAACTTGATCTCATGCTGCAGTATCACTCAATCAACAAGATAATTAAATCTTCGCCAATTTAATAAGAAGTACCGTCTTTGGCTTCATCGGATCTTAATGATTCGATTTTAGATCACTTGAGCATGGTCTGTTGATTACGCAGTCGAAGTACAATCGACGATCTGATAATGAATTAGTCAAGGTTTTTCAATTTTCGTTTATGTTTGTATTACCCAATTTAATGTTTGTGTGTGTAATAAACTCTATGGACATATTCAATCATCACAAAGAGCACATAAATTAATTTCATCTCGAGCAGGGTCGTAAGGCCGAGGCACTTTTGAAATGCTCATGGAGTAGCTTCTGTACGATTTCTTGTTGTTTTTTCTTTACCTATCAACTAAGTTAAGCAACGTCTGCTGTGGTCATGATTTGGATGGGTGACCGCTGGTGTTACAACTACTGAGCGCGTGGAGACTCAAAACAAAACGGCCCTTCAACGACAAACTAACGTAACTAGATATAAGGAGATTTTTTTTTATATATATATAAATATATATATAAGTATGGATTCACTTTAGCTATAAGGTATTTTAGTTAACTAGGCTACCTTCCCTTCAGGAAGAACATTGATAAGTTGGAGAATGAACAAGTTAAAAATAATTATATGTAACAAAAATTAAAGTAATAATCCAATAAGAGTACGGACCACGAGGCTGTAGTGTGCAGTATTTAATTATAAAAAAAACTTCTGAGCTCTTCGATGGTTCGAAAAACACATTAAGCCGTCGGTCTTGGTTGTTGTCTTAGGATGGCAATTGTTAGCGCGGCCGCCAAGCTATATGGCAGAGCACGCCGAACTGCGGGCGCGGGTTGAAAGGACACTGGTAAATCGAAGGAATGCGGAACAAGGTGATGAAAAGTGGACTGTATAGGAAAAGGAGCGAAAAACGAGCGACTAACCTGGATATCCTCGGGCTGACGAGCACAGCTGAGGCACTCCAAGGCGTCCTGCTGGTGTCGAGATGTAGTGGCTCTTCGAATTATTTCACGCTGTTGTAGACTCGCGGCGCGAGCGCGGGAAGCTGTTATTACACAGCTCCAAAGAGACGATCGCGGATATCCCAGTGCGATGGGGCACACACGAAAGCAGCGCGAGCGCGGTTAGTAACAAAATGGCGGTTTCCTTGGCTTCGAGGGAGCTCACAGGAACAGACGCATCCGCCGTCAACAAGGGTCGACCGCAGACTACTTGCAATGACAAGTAGGTCACTCATCAGCCACGAAATGTCAACCGTAGATAGTCGTCGTTTTCGTGGGAAAATGAGGGTAGGAAAAGGTAAGAGGTAGAAAGAAAAAAAGTGCCAATAGATGGCGCGCACAGCAATCGTTAAACTATGGTGGTAGGATTACCGAAAAGCATAAAAATACTGCCTGGAAATAAATTTAAAAAAGATTTGACTGCATGCCTGCTAAGTTATTGTTTTTATAGTGTTAAGGGATTTAAAGAATATAAATGTAAATATAAAATATGAGAAATGTGAGACTCATTGAAATTGTAATGTAGCTGCATGAAATATTTGCACGTCTGCTTTCAGACAGAGTACAACTGTGTGTAATTATATGTTTCAGATCTTCTTTACTGTATTCTTGCAATTAAACTTTTTGATTTTATTTGATTAGGGCATTTTGTGGATACCCGTCTGACTAGCTATCACTCTCAGAACATCTGCTGCCATGCACCTAACGCTATTTTGCGGTAGCTGTCTTTGAGACCCAGTAATTCTTGGCTAGCCTGAACAACATCTTCGACCATATTATTACTTACCATCAGGTGCGATTATGGTCAAAAGACTAGTCATTTATTTATAAAAAAATCTAACATGAAGAGTTTCGGATGGCTTCGGGTAAGCTCATTTCCACTTCCGTTATCTCAAAACCTTCTGAGCTCGCAATCCGTAAGTGAGGTCAACCAGTAAGCTCAACCGCTTTGAGAATTATACTCTCAAGATTGAGTGTCCGCTGTTATTGCTAACGGATAGAAACTGGCTTTGTTTTTAGGGTTTCGACACCAAAATACTAAATGGAACCCTACTTACGATATTCTGTCTATCTGTCTCTCTGTCCGTCTTTCCGTATTTCATGGGTCTGTAGCTCGTAAACGAAATGAGTCAAATATAAACATTTCAGACATTTCAGGCTTGTAACCAGAAATTTTGACATTTAACCTGGTTAAACAATTTTTCAGAGAGACTCCAATACATAAGAAGTAAGCGGAATCAAAATATTTTTTTGCATTCCTATTTTAGCATATAGGTTGTCATCGTTAAGTACTCATTGAGTAGAGTACAAGCACAATATATTTCATCTAAAGATTAAAAGAAATATGAATGGGAGGCTGTCAAAGTTCATAATTTGGACCTTATTTGCTTCGGGGTCTATCTCATAAGTTAAACTTGTTAGAAGTCTAAAATGACGATATATTATATACTATATATCCTCTTTTTAACCAAAAAATACAGAAAACGCTATATTGTTGTAGTTTTGAAACTATGGTTGCGATTTACAAATTAATTTTTCCCGATAATATTCTACATATCAATCTCTTTCCGAAGCAGCTTGATTTCACGGACAGTCACAACAGATTGGGTAATAGTTTCTTAGTAAAGATCAATTATTTTAGTAGCATCTATTATCTGATCTGTGGTAGGAATTCCTCAAATTACGGACCGTGGCCTTTTTGTAAGTGAATTCGAGTTTTTCAATTGAAGCGATTCCTTGATAGATTTCTCGTGTCAATTAAATTCTAGGAAATTGAGATAGCTCTTCGGAAATTAGGGATGCTATCGTTGGTTATTACGACTTATGTGATAAGCTGAATATCTGGTAGAAAATCATACAAGCTAGATGTAGAATGAAAATGACATCAAAGGTTTATTTAAAAAAAAAATTGTGAACCTTGTAAAAGCATGTACACCTCATTAAGCATGGAAATTTAACATTTAGATGCATATTATTTTGTCTGCATCGACTAGAAACGTTATAATGTATCAGCCGGTTTATCATCAGTGAGGGGGGGGGGGGGCATAATCCCCACGCTTGGCAGGCGTCTTGCGGATCGCAGTTTACTTCCAATCAATTTCTCAGAAGGCGCTGCTACCCACCTACCGGTATTTTACCTTTAGTCTTACGACACCCACAGGTAGAAATAGGGGGGGAGACATTCTAACCCGGCACCCCAACTTTACAGCCTAAGGTAAAACTGTATAGACTAGGGTAAAATATCATAGCCTAAGCTTAAACTTCATAGACTAAGTAAGGCATTATTATCTTAGGCAATCGCATCTCTTTGTCCTATTTTCCAAATTAGATTATTGTAATATTTCATATGTTTTTAAATTCTATTGTGACGGAACAAACCCGAGGCCCAACTGATGTTAAGTGGACTAACCTCTGCCTAAAACATATGCATTTCGTCAACGACGAATTGCTCTGCACCCGTCACACTGAGACGTACAGTTGTTAAGTCTCATGTGCCTGTAATTTCACTGGCTCTCAAGGACAGCTGCCGGAACACACCGTTAGGTGCTTGACGATAGATTTTCTACTTGAGAGTGGTAGCTAGCCAGGCGGGAATTCGCAAAATGCCTTTCCCCCATGCGGTGAAGCTCAACCATGGACCTGCAGCCCGGCAGTCCATAGCCAATGCCACTGAGCCACTGCTTCGAATCAGCCTGCTGAGCCATCACATCAATGACGTTAACGATGTACCAAATTTGGTACTGAAAATTACACAATACTATATTTAAACGACAAAAATAAAACTGAACAGATTTAAGCGGCAAGAAGTTAGAAATAAAATTATATACCCTAAGCCATTCAATGAAATTACCATCTCATTTCAATTTCAAAGTTTCATAACTTTATAGAATTCAATTGTCTTAATGCCTTCCGAGTTAGTCTCGGGAGCAACTCGATGCCGTTTAACATTGAAAACTCGCTAATTTCAACAATTTCAGTAATTTCAGAGAGAAACTTGGACAATGCGCCATTGTTGTATTCGCTACAATAATAATTGCTAGTGGTCTACCTTCGGGCGGATTTTTGAATGGAACGCTTTTTGTTGCATCGCTAAAGATAGATTGTTGTTTTATACATTGCGTGTTTAAATTATGCCTGTGTGGCGGTCTTTATAAAAAAATATATTCAATTATTCAATTTAATAAATTATTGTTAATTAATTATTGTCTTTATAATAATAATAGTAATTCATTTATGTGCTACAATTTTTATAAATATTTGTACGCCGGCAGCGGTAGAATATTGCACTGGACTGATTATATTATAAGACCTTATATACAATATTCTTATGAATAAATTTATTTGAATTTGAATAATACTATTGTTTGTAGTTACGTATACAATACACATATTCGTTTATACTACCAACGAGAGCATTCCCAAGGATTCTGAAGTCAGGCAGGTGGCTTTCCTAAAACTAATGGCAAAACCTTTTGAAATGTTTTTGTAGTTTATGTTGTTAGCGCAAAATTCCTTTACCTATATGTTATTATTTTGTCCCTTTGTGTTTTTACAGAAAACATGTTGCCCCAACCCTGTAGGAGGGGGATAGTGGAAATGGTAATATACTAAATCGTTGTAACAAAAACGTCGTAATGCTGAAAAGCAACAAATTTAAAGTAAAAGTTTATTCTGTGGTTAAAGTTAAAAAACCGTATAATAATAATAATAATAATAATAACTCTTTATTTCAGGTAACTATTAGCGATTAAATAATCACTGACCCATAGAAATATATACCTTACAGACTAACATAAATAATATAATAAAAACACTTTTAAATAGTTTTGGGATTCATTTTCGGCCTCGCCTCCCTATAGCGCCTGTATACTACTCCTTCCGGCCAGAAGTCGGAGACAAGGAACGCATCCTTATTCTTCGCTGGAACCCGGAGCACGTATGATTTGAAAGTTTTCACCCGGCTGGATTCCAGCCGCTGCAACGCCACTTCAAATGGTACTCGACGTCTTTCACATCTCTCTTTGATGTATTGCAGTACATCGTTCCCGGATGTTGTTGGGTCCAAACGAGAGAGATATATAGCGATGATCGGCTCCACAGCATGAAGTACAGTCTTCTCTGCTGTAGGCGTAGCTGTGCCACGATGGTTGCGCGATGGTCGCACTCTCGATTTCTTCTTCACGAGAGTGAACCCCTCATTATCGCTATTGGTGGCAGGCCTCCCCGTACCTTCATTCTTTGGAACTGGTATCGTACACTTTTTACGATGCGCTACTTGTGCGTATGATTTTTTCTGCTTCCCGGATATTGGTAGTACTTCGGAAGAAATCATAACTTGAAGGGGAGTCTCGATGATCGAGGTCGGTTGCGTAGTTCGGTCAATGCCCCGCGGTGAAACGGTGATATTTGATTCCGCGGGACTGCTGAGTCGAGCATTTTGTCGGTTAACGTGTCGCAAAGTCACATTTTGCATAGACTCCGGTGACGGCAGTTTTGCCTGCGTAGCGTTATTGCGCAAAGCTATGATTTCAGTTTGCAAACTAGAAACCACAGCATTCGATTTTTCCAATCGTTTCTTCAAATCGGTGACATCAGACTTCAATCGCATGATATCCTTTAAAAGGCAGGTCACATCGACTGAAGAAAAATCTACCGGAGGTAACAAATGGAGGTCCCTGGCGACATAGGTCACTGAAATCTCATCAGGATCTGTTTCCTTGAAAACCCTGAAGATGTCTTGCAGGTCTTTCTTGCCGCTTCCATCTTTTTGACGTGTTCCTAGCCGAGTCGACGTCTTAGCAGTGTCCGCTAAGACCTTCTTGGCTGCGAGGATGTCTGTCTCCTTGTAGCTAGACAGACATATCTGCTGCAAACTCAGCTCGTCCATGACGTCCAGCTTATTCTGCACGAAGGCCAACAGCTCGTTGACCACGAGGGTGTCCGAGCGCGTAGATTGCGCCATCACGTTTTTGCAGCGCTCACGTAAACGGTGCGCCGCGCGGAAAGTAGGTCGGCATCGGATAAGCCGTCAATTGATAATTGAAGCGACTTCCCTTGTCGGCGGTATGAACGCGAATGAACCACCAACTTAACTGTGCAGTTTTTGAGGGCGCAACTGGCCAAGGAAATCAACTACAAACTGTCACAATTTGAGGGAAAGTTTTAGTTCATTTTTCTGCCACCTGAACAGATAAGTTGGTGGGACTGTAAATACCTTAGGGGATTCTTCCTTAGATATGATTCCATTACGTGAATTTGAGCACAAACACGTGAATAACAAAGAGATCTAAAAGTAACCATGACGGTCTTGGGATACTCATTGGCTAAATGTTATTGTCTAGATTTTAAGTATCATAACGGCCATTTATAACGCTGTTCTATCTACATGAAAATCTCGGTAAGCCCTCTTTTCATTCCCTTCCGTTCTTCAAGAACAAAAGGTAAAATACGGGAGAAGTGCTTTTTTGTTTGTTTTCCGAATTTATAATTAGGGAAGTCTCATTTATGGCTGGATATTGCTGGGTAACGAATTGCCCTTGTCACATTTCCTTGTGGATTTTTGTAAAAATAAATACTTGCGAAATGAATAACTAAGTTGATAGAAAGTATAAATTAATTAAGGAAGTAAAAAACCAACTGCAAATTATTTATTTCGTTTAGCGTTATATCGTTTCATTGAATTAAAAAATGCAAGTTATAGCATATATATTTATGGAATCGTTTTTAAAGACCTTTATAACGATTCCTTAAATATATCCTTAGATGTTTTTTTTTGTCTTAAAATAATAATAATAATCTCGTATATAAAAATTGATTAAATAATTTAGAAGTAATGTTACTAACATACATACTTGAACCCTGAAAACATAACACTCCTTATTTTGGGCACTCGTGTAAAAATAGCGCTTAGCTTAGATAAATAATTGGTACAGTTTCCAGACTTGTTAGTAGTTTTGATCTTCCCGAACCAACAAAGGGAATAAAACGGGTAAATTCAGGGAGCATATCAACTAAGAAAAAAGTGTTGAAAATATCCATTGTGTTAATTAAAGACATCAGGAATCTACCACACAGGTATATTACTAAAGCCGCCCATGGGCAAATCCGGCCTTGTATTTTTATGGAACAAAAATGTGAAATACAAATGTCTCAAAATTTTGAACGCAGGCCCGTGTGCTGCTGGGCTAGAATATCCCCCATTCGTCATTGACGAAATGCATCTCTTAGTCCCTCGGGCTTGTTCCGTTACAATAACATAAAAATAAAAAAAATACTTGTGGGTGTCGTAAGAGGCGACTAAGGGTAACACACCAGAAGTTGGGCAGCAGCGCTTTCAGAGGAAATGATATCTCACACTGCGATCCCCAAGACGCGTGCCAAGTGTTGGGATTATGGCAACTCCGCATAATATGGGAAGCTGTGTTCAGCAGTGGACAATCTGGCTGATACAGTATAGTACTATACAAAAAATAAAATATAAATGGCGATGCAGTATACATATTTGTTATATCATTTTAAACATAATCATAGTGATATTTCAGATTTCTATTTACTATTTTATTTTATGAGATAGACCCCGTAACGCTTCGTCAATTTTAGCTGTCGCAATACGACACATAAAATAATGACAAATATTGGAAAATATTTAAAGAAAACTTTGAATGCACACTAGAGAAAAAAAAATGTCTAGTGACAATTCAACCTAATTTTTCTTGCTAAGATGAAGTGACTTCATAAACGCCTCGTAGCTTAATCGGAATTATTTTCGAACCTGCAACTTCTTCTATATATATATTAATATATTTTAAATGTTTGCTTAGAATATTTTTTAATATTTGCTAATTTTCATTATAGATTTTCGAAACGTAATGCTTGAATCTTCAACTAATCTATAATAATAATCGACAGATGTACTCTTTAATATTTTCTTATAATAATTTTAAGGTATTTGTGATTATTAAATGTGTACTTTTTATGCTAATTCAAGCACTGTTGCACCTTAAGCGAGCATAAAAGTTGTTTTATAGGAGATAAATATAAAAACAATGTTTGCTCGCTTAGAAAAAAAAACAGTACTGCACTCTCCTTAATATACGAACAGAACTAAATTCTGTGGGTACTACGAATAAATATTTTATTCGTAGCGTGTGTATTATATACCTACTATCAAATACACATATATGGATGCCATAGCATGTTGAAGCGTCACAGTGAGCCAGGCCGCTATACATTACACAATATGTGCTTGCATCGCATGAATATGGAAACGGCTCTCTCTGATCGGACGCTCTATCTGTGGACCCAGCATTCTCGTAAAGGATATCCGAATTGATACAAGACGCAAGAAATAATACAAAATCTAAACAAAAAATGCTATAAATGTCTTGAAAAAATTTTTTTGTAGCATTGGTAGCCGAGCGGTTAAAACTATGGACTGCTGTGCCGCAGGTCCCTGATTCAATTCCCGCCGCTGGCTTGAGATTCAACGCATGGTGGAAGGGCATATTGAGAATGCCGGCCTAAGCTACCACCTTCAAGTGGGAAATCTGTCGTCAAGCACCTAACAGTATGTTCCGGCGGCATTCCTTGAGAGCCAGTAAAAGTACAGGCACTCAGGTCTCAGGGTGACGGACGCAGTGCAGCTCGACACTTGTAACGAATATGCATCCGTTATAGGCAGAGGATACCGCTTAACAGCAGGTGGGCCTCAAGCTTGTTCCGTCACAATGACATAAAAAAGAATAAAATTTCAAATTAGTTCTTGCCTGATTCAGAGAGACAGAGAATATATGGACATTAGACAGCTGTACTCCTAGCACCACAGAAAAGAAATGGTTTTATATTTCTCTATGCTGAGCACTTTGGAACATTGAAAACTAGCGGCCCGCCCTGACTTTGCACGGTTATTTAACAAAAATTATAAAGTGAGACCTAAAAGTAGTTGTGACATAACTGTAATAGTTAGACATGTAGTATTACGGACTTTTTTGTAGATATTGAAAGTCCTCTATAAAGTCGTAGTACATCACTCTGCTCTATTGTCAACAATTTCCGCAGCTTACGCAATATAACGATTTTTTGGTATTCTTTACACACGTTGGGTTACATTATCGAAGTTTTCATACGGATGCCTAAGTTTTTGAAAATATTCTATAGCCTTTGCTCATCAGGGATAGAGTGAAATACTAATTGTGAAAGAATTTTTTAAATCGGTCCAGTAGTTTATATGTTTATTCGTTACATTCTTTATAATATTACTAGCTTTCCGGCCGTGGCTCCACCCGCGTGTATGTCGGTTATCGAACAATACCATTAACCTCTTTTTGTGCAGTTAGATAAAAACTACCCTATGTCCTTCCCCGGGTCTCAAATTATTTCCATACCAAATTTCATCCAAATCAGTCCAGTAAGTTTATTCGTTGCATACAAAAATACAAATCTTTCCTCTTTATAATATAAATATAGAATATATATTATAATTACGGTTTAGACCAAAGTTTTAGCATATTGAGTTCCATGACACTGATTTCCACGTGGAACAATTGGGGCAGTTGCAGTTAGTTTGTAAGAAATAGGAACACAAGAAGTTTGTTACAGTAAGGTACAGACCAACTCAGTAACTCCTAAAAAGCCAAATTACTACAAAACGGTTCCCGCTCTTGTACAGAACAAGTTCTTCGACGTTGTCGTACAAAGTTTAACTAGAGTTTGCTTAATTAAAACAAGAATTGAAGATTCTTAAACTATAAGATGTAGTATTTTTGCTTTATTATTAAAAGAAAATTTGTGTATACGTTTTTTGGGACACTCCCGAGCCCTCGCTCACCTGATGTTAAGCGGTAGCCTATGCCTATAACAGATGCATTTGTTAGCTGTAATTACATCTATCGGCAGCCTACATCCATTACAAAAGTGTATTACAAATGCTGACTTAATTATACCTTATTAGTTTTTTGTGTAATTGTGACGGATCATGCTCGAGGCCCACCTAATGTTAAGCGGACTAACCTCTGCCTATATAACAGATGCATTTCATCACAAGTCACAAATTGCACTGCGCCCGTCACTTTGAGATATAGTTGTTAGGTCTCATTGTGCCTGTAATCTCACTGGATCTCAAGGACTACTGCCGGAACACACCGTTAGGTGCTTGGCGACAGACTTTCTACTCGAGGGTGGTAGCTAGCCACGCAGGCAATCGCAAAATGCCCTTCCACCATGCGGTGAAGTTCAAGCCGGCGGTAGGGATCGAACCAGGGTACTGCGGCGCTTCAATATGAATTATAAATTATAATCTTATTTTTGTTGTTTTTATCTTTGTCGTAATTTATACAATATTATTTAAATTTAATAAATAATAATATCCATAGCAGCATTTGCGACTGTGGCGCCGTCTGACAGTTCTTAGCTGAATGCGTCCATGTACGTTATTGAAATTATTACAATAATTGTGTGCTTCAGGCGACACTACTCTTTGATACCAACCACCGAACGTCTAGGTAAGTAAGTAAAGCTGTAATAAAAGTGCATATTAAAAGATTAACCTTGCTAGAGATCCTCCTCAGCGACAGTAATCGAAACACATTGCATGACAAGCATCGATCTAATTAAAATACGGGAGATGCAGGACACTCTAGTGTCACGTAAATACAGTTAGACCAGAAACAACTACACACAAAAACATTCACTTCACCGAGTTATCGTCGTAAAGAACAATGGCGAAACATTTGTTGGCAATTCTTTGAGCGAATTGAAATATCTAAGTAGCTTATGTTATTTGAATGTTTTTTGTGTATTTTTTCAATAAATGCATTTGATGGTAAAAGCCTACGAAAAGTGATGATTTTAAGAGGAGTTTTCGTAATTTCGATAGTTACATATTTCAACAATGGCTGATACACCTCTTACTTTTAGGCCGTATTCCACTTGAGGTATTTTCGATAATTTTGACCACATTTGCGTCTATGGTTCCACATTTAATATGAACCATAGACACAAAAGCTTGCTAGAGAACAAAAACAGTTGAATATATTTTTCAGTTACTATGGAGTACCCACCAATATCTCTAAAATTTAATAAAAGATCTCATAGAGATCATTCATATTCACTCTAATAAGTACGATCAGCAGAACAAACTTAAAAATAGAGCAGTGCCATATATTTATACGTAATTTTAAATGAGTGACCCGAAATTGTTTATTTTAATAAATTCATATTTTTAAGGTAGCACAGACGCCATCTTGGTTTGATGACAACGCGGGCGTCAGGGTCTTATTTCTCCGTCAGTGTACTACTACTCGACACGTTTCCGAGTGTTAATTGATCTTCTTGTTTAATTTATATTTTGACTGTTTAATTTGTTGTTGTTGACTGTTTAATATGTTTTTGGTGATTGTTATATTTGTTTTTGTTACCCGTTACTATGAGTCTGCTCAGTTGGCCATCAGGACATGCGGCATCAAAGAGCTAAGCGATTCAAATTAAGAGACCTAAGTACAAAATATTGCTTACAAATAAAATCAATTCAAATTATTTCTGTGTTTGCTGTACCTACAGTCACCTACAACTTCGTTTACCTACCTATGACTACTTGTTTTTTTACACGACCGCCCACATAAACGTGTGTTAAGTTTTCAGGGTTCATGTATGTATGTATGTTTGTGAGTTTCTTTATTTCACCATAACTTCTAAACGGCTTAACCGATTTCAATGTATGAGATATCGTTAGATTTATCATCATAGCTTAAGTGACACTATGTACATAAAAAAAACACTTGATTTTAGACGCTATATAGTGAGAAAAACAATTTATTTTTTCTTCCAAAGCCATCGTATTGGGTATCAAAATGAAGGAAAACGAAGGGTAAACGTTAAAAACGAGTCCATAAGTATATTAACTTGCAGTCATAATTTCAATGGATCGATAAAACAACGAAAATAAATTATTTGCAGACGGGTTTTCTTTATTAAATTATACATGTTTTATCATTTCTTTTTTGCATACTGTACCAAGTTCTAGTTTTGACGTCACAACATGGTGCTGGGCCGATCCTATTCTTATTTTAATCGCATTGTACACTAAGTACATAATATACGACATCAACTGTCACACTTTTCTTTAAACTTTCGTGAACTCAAGACGATGACACCCGCTTCTTCAGTCTACTCGTGACCACGGTCAATGCAACTTGATCGAAACGTCGAGGTTAGTCAAAATATAATTATTTTGATGTTTATTCGTGCGAATAGACCCGTTTAGAATTTAGAAACATCAACTGTCACAAACCACACCTGTCTATCTGACATAAACTGTCACTTTCACAGATGTCAGAAATAAGACCTATTTAGAGGAAATTTCTGAGTGACTCGCCATTTTACTGCAATGGAATTGCATTTTTTTTTGTGCATGAATGCCTTTAGCCTTTAGCCTTTGACCACTATCTCACCTGATGGAAAGTGATGATGTGGTCGAAGATGTTGTTCAGGCTAACCTAGAAGTACTGGCTCTCAAGGACAGCTGCCGGAACACACCGTAAAGTGTTTGACGACAGATTTTCTACATGAGGGTGGTAGGTAGCCAGGCGGGCATTTGCAAAATATCCTACCACCATGCTATAACGACTGGCTTCCTAAAACAACTACCGGGACCAACAGCTTAACGTGCCCTCCGAAGTACGGAAACGCTCAGTAGTAATGTCACTAGCGGTCACCCATCCAACTCATGACCGCACGCGACGTTGCTTAACTTTGCTGATCGGTTAAGAACAGCAAAGTAAACTTCGCTACGAGCGCTTTAAAAAAAACATTTTAGTACTAGTTGAATCCTGAGCATAGGATTTGTTAGTACTAGTTGAGTCCCCTGGATTAAAGTACTGTAATGGAATAGTGAGTGCTGTACAGTCCCCTGGGGGACTAATATAAGGGATCATAGTGGAACGAGCGCTCATAGTCCCACGTAGGTAAGTTTGAAAAACCTTGGTCTAATCCATTGTCATTCACGAAAGTTTACCAGAATCAGTGCTAATTAAAGGCCTAAACTAGATTAATCTGTTGAATTTATAATCATACCAGTTGGATTTATACGATTTCAATCCGTATGGAAATGTAGGCTGCGATTTTGGGGTATTATGATAAAATGACGACCACCTACGACCACCTAGTTTAGTTATTATGAGTTACACTTTTGTCGGTGCAGCTGATGCAATCTCCATTTCAACCTATTTATGGAAACCTCTTTTACCTATTTCTACAACATGACAATAGGCAACCTAGAATTACTGGCTTTCAAGGTCAGCTGCCGGAACATATCGTTACGTGTTTGAGGATAGATTTTTCTACTCGAGAGTGGTGGCTAGCCACTTGGCGACAGATTTTCTACATGAGGGTGGTCGCTAGCCAGGCGGGCATTTGCACATGCCATACCTCCATACAAATACCAAAAGAATGGCAGCAGCGGCTTCTGTATCATATAGTATTTTTTTTTGTTATTTGCAAATAATTTAATATATGTTTGAACTTTATGCTCAAAAATGCCTATTGCTTAATACTGTTTGGAGGTACATTAGATCAGTAATACCCTCAAAGACAGACTCCTGCGCATGAGTCTCTCATCTGTCCAGCTTACAAATACCTCTTTTCTGTGGTGGGAACAACACCACAGAAAAGAGGTTTTTTTTTTTTTTTTTATGTTATTGTGACGGAACAAGCCCGAGGCCCACCTGATGTTAAGTGGACTAACCTCTGCCTATAACAGACGCATTTCGTCAACGACGAATTGCACTGTGCCTGTCACACTGAGCAAGACGTCCAGTTGTTAGGTCTCATTAGCCTGTAATTTTTCTGGCTCTCAAGGACTGCTGCCGGAACACACCGTTAGGTGCTTGGCGACAGATTTTCTACTTGAGGGTGGTAGCTAGCCAGGCGGGCATTCGCAAAATGCCCTTCCACCATGCGGTGAAGCTCAAGCTCTGGGCGGGATTCGAACCATGGACCTGCTGCGCGGCAGTCCATAGCCAATGCCACTGAGCCATCACTGCTCCTAATATATTTTATTAATTATATTTCTCTATGGTTCCCACTATCACTACAGTGTTTCCCACAAGGACGTTTTGCAAGTTTTGTATAGGCACAGGGTTATTGTTTAATGCTAACAAACTCTTAGGGTTAACTTCTGCTAGTCCTAACAAATATGATGTGATGAATGTTTTTTTTGTGTTTGTTGTTTTGTTTTTGACGGAATAACGAGGACCACCTGATGTTAAAAGTCTCTTGTGCTTGGAGATACTTAAAACTTAAAATAACTAGTTTTTTTTAAATAAGCCTTTTTTAGGTAAGCCTTTGACTATAATCTCACCTGATGGTAACTGGTGATGTGTCCGAAGGTATTAACAGGCTCAACCTAGAATTACTGGCTCTCAAGGACAGGTACCGGAACACACCGTTAGGTGCTTGGCGACAGATTTTCTACTTGAGGGTGGTCGCTAGGCAGGCGGGCATTCGCAAAATGCACTTCCACCATGCGGTGAAGCTCATACCCGCAACGGGAGTCGAACCATGGACCTGCTGCGCGGCAGTCCATAGCCAATGCCACTGTTCCATCACTGCTTTGTCTAGTACTGTCTGACACTTTTAAGTTCTGTGTCTCGTAGTAAAAGACAATGCCTACTCCAAGCTAAGAGCGCCCGGCAACACTGAATTGCAACAAAAAATTTGCATTGACTAAGTAATAAAAATAGGAAATAATAAATGACAGGCACAAGAAACTTTAAATATCTGGTGGTCGTCGTGCATATTCCGTCAAATACACATAAACAAACATAAAAAAGATATGTTTGTTAGGACTAGCAGAAGTCAACCCTAAGAGGTTGTTAGCATTTTACCAAAAACCCTGTATACCGCTGTTCGTATGTTCTATTCTATTCTATTCGCGGCTACTTTGGCAGAGCAACTCAAGCGGCGCAAGTATGCTAACCTCGGTATGAGTTACATATTTGAGCCGTTTGGTATAGAGACGTTGGGTCCGTGGGGACCGGGAGCTCATCGTATTTTCCAAAATTTATCAGAGTGCTTGGTCGATGCGACGCGTGATCAAAATGCTGGCACCTATTTGGCTCAAAGAATAAGCATTGCAATTCAACGGAGCAATGCTGCCAGCATGCTGGGCAATGATAGTGGGCTAGACCATTTGGACTGCCTATGAGTCCAAATGCTTTTATTGTAGTAGCTGTAGTGTTCGTATTACTTACATGTCACTCGTTGTATTGCTATAGTTACTAGCACGTCCATAATTAATTAATAAAGATGCATTACTATTACGTCACGATGCTTATCAATCGGTTCAGTTATTTGTTTCACTACTATTTATTCTACAGTAATGTAATAATTAAAGTAGATAATGTAAATAGAAGAATGGAAATATAATAACACAATTCCCTTGATTTTAATTTCTTAAACTTAAACTGAAAGCGTTACTTGGAAGATACTTAACCTATACGGCTCATTAATTTGAATTTTTAATTTCGATCTAGTTTTTGTAGTCCTTTTGTAACTTTGAGAATTAACGTTTTGTTTAATTTATTTTATTTAAATATTAACAAACTATCTATATTAGAAAACGGGATCCTTTTACTAAATTTTGGCTGCCCGTCTGTCCGTCCGTCCATTAAACCACCTGGCTGACTATTAAAGAATATATTAGAGTTGGCTCTTCAAATAAAACTAGTATTTTTCTCAGAATATTATAAGTGGTGATTTGACTAACATATAATAATAATAACAAAAGAAAAGAAGCCCATACAAGATACTTACGTCTTCTTTAAACTTTTTTGTTTTTGCTCTATTTTAAAAGTAAATTGCATAAAAGTGTTAAGAGTAGAGTTCACGGAGCGCTTTCCATACAAACGTAGTTTCGTCATATTTTAAATACTAAGTGTTCAAACTCGGTTAATCTTTGCATTTATATCCTTGAGCCTAATAACTATGCTCCTCGTTTTACAGATTTATAACGTATAAAACAAATGAAAAAACCTTCCAAATGTAGGACTCCCGCTGAAGATCTCGAACTGTATGTAAAAGATAACGATTTTCAGTTACATTGTAATATGGGTACGGAACCCTTATGGTACTCATAACCTGGTGATTCCAACTTGTAAGTAGCCGATGTTTCAAATTTAATTACGCTTTTATATTCCCGTGGGCGTCTTAGAAACCTCGTTTGGCCAGATATATTTTAGCCCCTTGTAAACAGTGACGTGTCTATTGCCATCCATCGGGAACAGTTCCACATTCACTGCTATCGTTTGTGTTCGCAATATTATGCTCAATGATTTAATTTGTTTTAATACATATTTGACAGGTACTTACGTATGTTTATTTTATTAAATGAAAATCGGTAAACAATGTTTTCGCTGTTGTGCTTACTTGAAAAAAAATTGGTTTACATATATTATAGACAATTTATACAACACTACAACAGCGTATTTATTTATTTATTGTTGTTTCTGAATATGTCGGTAACATGTTTAGGTAGTAGAAAATAACTGAGTACTAAAATACGAATATATATTAATTCAAAGGAAACTACTAAAGTATATAATAAAAAATACTAAATGAACTGGGAGTGGGACGGAGCATTTTGACTGCCTGTGAGTCTGTAATGACTTATAGGTTGCCTAAATTATTTTGTTGTAGTAGCTGTAGTGTATAGTTTGTAGTGTTGTATATAGTTCGTAGTATTTTTTTTTAAGTTACTAGAGGAGAAAAGGTTAAAGGTGTCCCTAGTGGGGTATCGGGTTAGAATCGCACCTCCCCATATCATCCCGGGAGTGTCGTAAGAGGCGACTAAGGGAAAAATACTGGTAGGTGGGCAGCAGCGCCTTCTGAAAAAGGACACGCCAACCGTAGGCATTATGGCAAATACCCCCTTAATAGGGGAGGCTGTGTTTAGCAGTGGACGATCCGGCTGATACAGTACAGTATACTGGTAGTTGTGAAGTAGGTAGGTACATATGAAAACAAAGCTTGTAGGTACACTTATGTTGCTGATTAGAAATAGGTAGGCCGCTACAGAAGCGTCCAAAATAATATCTAAAATATTAACCGGCTTCCAACCTTACAAAGGTCCCTTAATTTGGTCAACCAGAGTTTTCTTGGTATGAAATCGACTTTTATTTTACACTGTTTTTATAGAAGTCACGGCTATGAACAGAATACTTAAAGCACTCCTCAGTTTTTCCCACAAACGCAGTATTACATATTTCATATTATAATATATACATTTTGCATATTTTTCCTACTAACTAGAAGCGCTCGTAGCGAAGTTTACTTAGCTGTTCTCAACAGCAAAGTTAAGCAACGTCGCGCGCGGTCATGAGTTGGATGGGTGACCGCTAGTGACATTACTATTGAGCGTTTCCGTGCTTCGGAGGGCACGTTAAGCCGTCGGTCCTGGTTGTCGTCTTAGGATGGCAGTCGTTATGGTGGTAGGGCATTTTGAATGCTCGCCTGGCTAGCTACCACCCTCAAGTAGAAAATCTGTCGCCAAGCACCTAACGGTGTGTTCCGGCAGCTGTCCTTGAGAGCCAGTACTTCTAGGTTAGCCTGAACAAAATCTTCGACCACATCATCACTTACCATCAGGGCAGATAGTGATCAAAGGCTAACCTATCAGGCACAAAAAAACAAAAAAAAAAAACTAACCTAAACTGTTATCAAGGCTCCTGATTTGCGCTATTGATTTAATTATTTTTTTATATGGAAATATTTTCTCTCCTCCCAAATGTAAGGATTATAGCAAACCCCCATGACAGGGAAGACGTTCGTTCAACGGTGACGTAATGGCTGTTCATGTGGATAAACAATATGACTGTATCGAAAGACCTACACTCTTTGAGTATACATTCCTAAGGTTCCCTTAGGAAGGCTACATTTTAATTAACGATTTTTCTGAGGTACTTTATAAAGCCATATCCTCACGAGTGGATATTTTAAGGCGAGTGCACACTCGGCGATTATTCGTCGATGGCTCAAAAAGCGCCCGCTTCGGCCTCAGTGCTTCATGAAAATCTAATCGTTGTGTGATCACACGGGGCGAGAATCGCGATAGGAATAGGGCTGGCGGGCGGCGGCGCATCCCACCATATTTTCTTTAAAGTTTAAAATGTGTGTATTTCCTCGTCATATGTCTAGTAATACAGGGTTATTGGTAAAATACTAACAACCTCTTAGATTTCTGCTAGTACATTTTGGGAATATTTTCTTTTGTTTTGAAAAAAAAATGTTTATGTTTTAATGCCTACTGCGAGCTAAGAGCGCCCGCCGTGGCAACAGTGGACCGTGGCGTGGTCCCTTTGAATAGAGTTTTGAATATTTACATAGAGAGAGTAAAGTAATAATAAATATGAAATAATACATTACAGGCACAAAAGACGTTTGACATCAGGTGGTCCTTGTGCTTATTCAGTCAAAAATATATATATATATATATAAAAAAAACAAAACAAAATTAAAAATAATTAAAATAAAAATAATTTAAATAACCAAAAAACACTACTCAAAATGTTTGTTAGGACTAGCAGAAGTCAACCCTAAGAGGTTGTTAGTATTTTACCAATAACCCTGTATATACAAGTTTAGTAATAATACTCAAGTTTTTGCTTATAAGCAAGAGGCCAAGTGCTAGTCATAGGTACAGATTTTTTTTTCACAATCTGATACGTTAGTGAAGTTTTAAAACCAGAATTTCTTGCCCCAGCGGGCTTGAGCTTCACCGCATGCTGGAAGGGCATTTTGCGAATGCCTGCCTGGCTAGCGACCACGCTCAAGTAGAAAATCTGTCACCAAGCACCTAACAATGTGTTCCGGCAGCAGTCTTTGAGAGCCAGGAACATGAGAACAACTGTACGTCTCAGTGTGACGGGCACAGTGCAATTCGCGTTGACGAAATGCATCTGTTATAAGCAGAGGTTAGTCCACTTAACATCAAGTGGGCTTCGGGCTTATTCAATCTAGAGATAACATTGGCATGGTGGTAGGGCATTTTGCGAACGCCCGCCTGGCTAGCTACCACCCTCAAGTAGAAAATCTGTCGCCAAGCACCTAACGGTGTGTTCCGGCAGCTGTCCTTGAGAGCCAGTACTTCTAGGTTAGCCTGAACAACATCTTCGACAACATCATCACTAACCATCAGGTGAGATAGTGGTCAAAGGCTAACCTATCAAGCATAAAAAAAAAAAAAAAAAACATCTAGATATAACAAAAAAAACTTTTATTTATGTTCTAGCGGCCCGCCCCGTTTTGCACTGGTATTGAACAAAAATTATAAACTGAAACACATTAAAAGTAGTAATTGTGATATAACTGTAATATTGACATATGGTTTTGTGGAATTCTGTTTTATTTTATAAAATTGTATAACCTCACTTTGCATGTCAACAATTTCCGAAATATAACGATTTTTTTGGTATATTTTTCACACGTTCGTTTACATAATAGAACTTTTCATACGGATACCGAAGATTTTGAAAATATTCTAAAGCCTATATTCATCTGGGATAGCGCAGAATTCTAATGGTGAAAGATTTCTTTAAATCGGTCCAGTAGTTTTTAAGTTTATTCGTTACATACACAAATATAATATCTTTCCCCTTTACAATATTAGTATAGTTAAGAGAAATAGTTATTGCACTAGCTTTGAAGAAATTACATCTTAAAACAAGAATTAAAATTATTTTTATGAAAACCTGTAACCATAAGTTACCGGGCTAGAATTACAGCCACTTATCCCCTCTACATATGAAGTGGGTGGTGGGCGACTTGTACAGGATGCTGTACATCGTAAGATGCGAAGAAGAGTCAAATATCCGAAAGTAGTGGCAGCGCCTTTTGAAGTACTGCCCCATCTTACACTGCGTTCCACAAGACGTCTGGCAAGTGTGCTTATTTGTTTAACTGTGGCTGTTGTTATCATGTGACTTGAAAGTTATTTGTATACATATACCGATACAATACATTAAAACTACATTAAACCCTTAAAAAACTAAAGTACTGCCAAAATAAAAAAATAAAAAAAAAACAATAGTTGTACCTATAACAAGAAACTGTTAAGCAGCATTTGAGACAAACAAAGCAAAAATTTACTTAGCTGACGACCTTCAATATTCGCTTATATCAGCCGGTGACCTTCAATATTTGATGATGATAATTTGGCTTCTAAATGTAAGCTTTTTAACATCGATTTAAAATCCTTAAAACTCCAAGGAGGCAGCCCTTGTGACGAGCGATATTCCCAAGCATGCATTATTCAGTTTCATTACTCCCGAGATACTCCGACAATAAATCGAAGAGGTTTTATCCTCTGCGATAGTCTCGCGTCTGTATTGATGAGCTTTGATTTTAGGACGATAGCCAACACCTTATCGGTCAGGTAATTGACTTTCTTATACCGATGAGCGACCGCTTGCATCTGCATACTTATACTTCAAATGGTTCTTAAAAAGAGTGTAATGTCACATGAATTTTCAGTGATGGCTCAGTGGCATTGGCTATGGACTGCCGCGCAGCAGGTCCATGGTTCGAATCCCGCCCAGAGCTTGAGCTTCACCGCATGGTGGAAGGGCATTTTGCGAATGCCCGCCTGGCTAGCGACCACCCTCAAGTAGAAAATCTGTCGCCAAGCACCTAACGGTGTGTTCCGGCAGCAATCCTTGAGAGCCAGTGAAATAACCGGCAAAATGAGACTTGACAGTTATGTCTCAATGATGAAATGCATCTGTTATAGGCAGAGGATACCTCTTAACATCAGGTAGGCCTCGCGCTTGTTCCTTCACAATAACATAAAAAAAAAATCAAATTTGTGATCTAGTGTTACCGATGTTTCTTATTATGTTCATTGCTTATGAAAAATTTGACGGGCTGAAATTTACAGAATATTAGATTGGATATTGGATTATGGTAAACTGGCCTGTGGGGGAGGCTGTGTTCAGCCATGAACAATCCGGCAGATTCAGTATATATTAAACTACGTTTCTATACCTACCATTTTTACTATATCCATGCCTGTGGTGTGCCAAGTTTGAATGTCATTCCTCCATCTCTTCCTGTGGGTGTCGTAAGGGGTGACCAAAGGTAAAATCGGTATTTTAATATAATAATAATAAATTTTAAATAAACAGCGCCTTATGCCGTCTGCCAAGTGTAAAGATTTAGGTTAACCCCCCAATCCCCAGACGTCTGCCAAGTGTAAAGATTGTGGTAAACCCCCCTTATTGGCTGTTCAACAGTGGACAATCTGGCAGAAACTGTAAGTTATAAACGTATATTTGAAAACCGTTTCTTCGTTCTTTTGTGAAAGTTCTGACTGAAGTATTAATAAATTTCGACAGCACGAGTCTGCAAAATTCTACTCTGACTGTTTTACTTCATATAAGCACGCTGTGCCTTAGTTGGTCTGGGTAACAAAAGGTCAAAGTCTTATTTAATGTAAACGTAAAAATCAGTTAAAGTTGATGCATACTGTCCATGTTTCATTTTGTCCAAGCTTAATGCTGTCCAGATCTTAGTTCAGGTCTCATTTTGTTCATAGCCATTCCAAGTTGTGCTTGCCAGAACCCCCACCGCGGCCCCTGTGTATAAAAATAATGTGCAGTGACTAATAGGTGAAAAAGGGCTAATCTAACTCTATTCTACCACAGAATTTCAAAAGCGCAACTCATTAAACTGTGGCACACGGTTATTCTAATTTTTTTTTTAAACTATTGGTTCACATTTAATTTCCTTTAACAAAAATTTTAATAGGTGAAAGTAGGTACTATTAAACGCAAATGCTATTCCTATTGTTGGTAAGCATGGTGTTAGGGCGTTTTGCAAATGCCCACTTGGTTACCTACCATTCTCAAGGAAAAATTGTCGCAAGGTAGGTAGACCTATAGGTGTATAGGTGTCCCGGCAGCTGGCTTTGAGAGCCAGTATTTGTAGGTTAGCCTGAACAACATCTTCGACCACATCATCACTTACTATCAGGTGAGATAGTGGTAAAAAAATAACATATCAGGATACAATTTTTCCTATAGTATATTTGTGTATGTGTAACATATCAGGAATTAAAAAAAACCACGCGAGTGAAACTGTGGGATGCAGTAGTTTCCTATATGGGTAGCATTTTTGGTAATCCGTCAAAGAGACGACAGAATAATCTGATACAAAAATACGTAATGGCTGTTAAGAGGAAAAGCAACGTTTCACTAATTGATTCGCACACCCAATACGAAGGAGTGCGCATTACCCGAATCCCTTACATCAGTGGTTCTCAAACAAAAGCTTAAAGGCCCTCAGGTGGCCTGAGTATTTATTGAAAATAAAATGTTATCAATGATTATTTTTATGGAATAGGAAGTCAAACAAGCAGGTGGTTTACTTGGTGGTAGGTAAGTGATTACCATCGCCCGCGAGCGTCCGAAACACCAGTCTCGAAGAGCGTTGCCGGCCTTTGAGGAGGAAAACATCTCATAGATTGTAACTTATTTATTTATTTAATTATTTATTTATTTATTTATTTAATTACATGGAAAACCAACAGCTAAATATAGTAGTAATAGCAACTTAAATATATACAGAGAGCCAATTACAGGTTTTCACGGATAGAATTACAATATAAAATATAAAAAATGTGAACACTCAAAAAATACACAGATCAAGTTGTAATGATTACATAATTGCATGCCACAATAAATTTAGAGATAAATAATTCAAGCCAAAGTGACATTGAATATATTCTACAATTGTAAACGATATTTAGATATTATTATTATTTTTATTTATTTTTTTCCTGTTAGATTAGCCTTTGACCACCATTTTACCCGAAGGCAAGTGATGTTGCGGTCGAAGATGTTGTTCAGGCTAACCTAGAAGTGACAAAGACTAAGACTATTATACAATTGAGATACATTTATGTAATTACGCTGTTTTCTACTGCATACCGAAAAAAGTCGCACTCAAGATGCGTCTTGCCGTGGGAACACTACTCAAAAATGGGTCAATATTATGCAGTTTAGTGAGTTTATTAAAAGTTCTACTCGCTCGCACTATATACGTATTCTGCCTATACTTCGTGGAAGCTCTAGGGACTCGGAATGGGGGGTTGAACCTCGGAGATTTCTGCGGAATATTGAAGAAGATTTTGCTCAGCAATTCCGAGCAATCTATATTATTATGAATAAGTTTTAATAAATACAAATAGTCAGCGATGTCCCGTCGCTTATTCAGAGGCAGGAGGTGAAATTTTTTGCATAGGTCAAGATAATTAGATGAATTATAAGGTACTTTGAACCGGAAGCATAGGTATTTAATGAAACGTTTCTGAATAGCTTCAATACGATCTATATAAATATGGTAACAAGGGTTCCAAATCTGAGACGCATATTCCAGATGACTCCTTACATACGTGCAGTATAAGATTTTTATAGTTTTAGCTTTTGTAAAGGATTTAGATAGTCGCATAATGAAACCAAGTGATTTAGAGGCTTTGTTTGGTATCATTTATGTGAGTATCAAATAGTAATTTAGAATCATGACGCACTCCCAGGTCCTGAATACTAGCGCTGATAGGGAGGTTCTGTCCTTGTAAGGTATAGTTAGTGGGTATGGCTAAGTGATTCCGGGTGAAGGTTATGGCAGTACATTTAGATGGATTGAGATCCAGCCTGTTTACTCGACAATAGTCCTCTAAGCGAGACAAATCTGCCTGAAGGGCGATCATGTCTTGGCGACAAGTTATAGTTTTAAAGATTTTCATGTCGTCAGCGAAACATAATAGTTTAGAAGATAATAAGCACTTATCAATATCATTAATATAAAAAATAAAAAGGAGGGGTCCGATTAAGGACCCCTGGGGTACCCCGCTGGGGACAGAGACCCAGCTAGAAATATAGTTGTTAAGAGCGACAGCCTGGGATCTATTGTCAATGTACGACGAAAACCACCTTAGCAAATCACCGCGAATCCCCGACCAATTTAGCTTATGTAACAAGATGCTATGATCAATACGGTCAAAAGCTTTACTGTAGTCCGTATATACTACGTCGACCTGGTGCCTATTATCCATAGCTTCAGTTATAAAATCGTTAAGGAGAATAAGATTCGAAACAGTCGATCTACCTTTTGAAAAACCATGCTGAAATGTGCTAAGTGAATACTTTAGCGCGGAATAAACTTGGTTGTATACTATCCTTTCAAAAATTTTGGCAATAATGCATAGCTTGGATATAGGTCGGTAGTTAGTAATCTGGGTTTTCGTACCTTTTTTATGGACCGGAGTAATAAATGCTGACTTCCATATTTGGGGAACAGTACAGGTAGAAAGCGATTTTCTGAACAAAAGTGCAATAGGGAAAGCAATAGACGATGAACATGGAACAAGGAATTTAGCCGAAATATTGTCAGGTCCAGCCGTTTTTGCTTTATCTAATTTACTGAGTAAAATTTTGATCTCATTCTCTTCAACAAAAATTTTAGTGATATCAGAAACAACGTCAGGGCGCGAAAAAGTAGGAAACGAGCCAGTTTGGGAAGTACTTGAATGATCACTTGACTGGGAAGTAGAAAGAAAAGTTGACTGGAAATATGAAGAAAATGCACTGCAAATAGATTCTCCACTAGAAAGATTTTCATTATTAAACTCCATTGAACTAGGCATGGAATGCGATTTAGTTTTATTTTTAACATATGACCAAAAACATTTAGGATTATTTTTAATAGCTTCTTCCGTTGATTGTAAGTAGTGACGGTAACATGTAGATTCTAAAGTTTTCACCCTATCACGCAAGTAGGTAAAAGACATTTCATCACACTTATTACCATAAATTTTAAATTTCCTAAAATATTTATATTTTTCCTTGATAGCTCTCTTGAGAGAAGAATTATACCACACTGGAAAAGTTTTATTAGAAAGCACCTTAACAGGTACGTACTTAGTATGGAGTTTCCAGATACTTTGGTTAAAAAAATTCACTGCTTCATCGACAGAGCGAGATGAGAATTCATAAGTCCAGTCGGTACTAGAAATATCGTTATTAATCGAGCCAAAGTCTGCCTTATTGTACAAATAAACTGTACGTGGTGCATAATCTAAAATGGGACAAAAAAAATTAGCGGTTATTAAAAGTGCCGGGTGGTAGGCATCACAGGGTACAAATGGATCCAAGCACTTTGACACAGTAATGACCTGATCAGAAAGTACTAAATCAAGAATTTTACCAAACTGATTCAATATCCCATTAAACTGGCCAAGGCCTAGAACCTTCAATTCATCAGAAAGTAAAGTTTCGTCAACACTTGTAATGCCTGTAGGACATAATGAAGAGGTAATATTACAGTGAATATTCAAGTTGTCAGAAGGTACCCACACAATTCCACTCATATTGAAGTCGCCCACAACAAGGAATGAATCAGACGGGTGGTTTAATACTACTTCATTTAGTTTTGAAAGAAAATTGTTAAGCTGAGCATTGCACGACAACCCGTTGTTTTGTTTACAAAGGTATAAGACACATATAAACACATTGACGAACGCTCGCGAATTGGCTTGCTTAAGACGTACACATAGCCAAAGATCTTCCGCCGTGGAGTTAAAAAGAGGCTGCAGAGTAACTGATAGATCCCTTTGGGTTGCTATTAAGATTCCGCCACCTCTTGATTGTCTGGTTAATCCCAAATCCCTATCACGACGCCAAATAACATAGCGTTCATCAAACAATTCCGAACTTAACACGCCGTCCAACAACCAAGTTTCAGTTAGAATTATAATTGGATATGAATTAAGACAAACTTGACGGTAAAATTCACTGGTTTTGGTACGAAGCCCGCGAACATTCTGATAATAAATTGTAAGGTGATCGCCAGAATCATTAGAAGCCATCATTAATAGATATTTGGGAATATAGACCGAATACGTAGCAGTATACAGAGATAATAATTATAATTTTAAGACAAGATTGCAAAATATTCAAATTAACGTAACATAGATGAGGGTAGAATAAAAACGATATGCATAGTGAATAACCACTAAGAACCATGATGTAAACATGAGAATGAAATAGCATGTAGCAGTAAGCAAATAGTCTATGTGCGAGCGAGACAAACTCATAAACGTCGATAGCAGTGATAAGCAGAACAGCGCAATAAAGAACCGGTCGTAAGGCAGGGGCGCACAACATTGAATTAAAAGTTAACATAAACTTAGAGCTAATATCTCGATTAAAAAATATAGAACCATAGCAGTTTTCATAATTCAACATAAAATACCAGCATGACCAACACCTTAGACGATTTTGTTTAAATCGTTTTCCTGCTTGATGACTATCACTCTGGAGGTATCGTTACGACGCACATGGATCTTACCATGCTTGACCCAAACGTAACTGAAGTTTTTCTCTTTTGCAGTGTTTTTCGTCATCGTCAGAAGTTTCTTCTGGTCAATGCTCAGGTGGTCATTGACATAGATTCTAGTGCTTATTCCCGCAAATCCAATATCGCACGCCACAAGCTTTTTAACGGTACGCGCAGCTGCGATAAATTCCTCCTTGACGTATCTGTTAATGAAACTCATTATGATCAATTTCTCCTTCGAGTTGTGCATAGGCACTCTGGAAATGTAATTGATCTGAGTTTTAGGTATCGCACAGTTGACTTTACGGCTGATCTCCTCAACGACTGAGAACAGATTTTCGTCTTTCTTTAAGGGAACTCCTTTGATTTCCACATTATTCAGTCTTGATCTTTGGTCGTGGGCAGATAGTTCAATTTTGACTTGCAAGAGGTCACTCTGCAAAACACTGACACAACTTTGAAGCTTTTCTAAATCAGCAACCCTTGTCTCCACTCCAGAAAGTCGGCCACTGAGGTCGTCGAGTTTCCCGCTTGAATAAACACACGTATCCTTTAGTTCAGACAGCTCATTCTTGATTGAGCGCATATCCTCCTTAAGTCCTGTCAAGGTAGTCATTTGGCTTTTCATTTCCTTGAGCTCTTTCATAATTGATTCAAGGGACACGGTTTCAGCTGGGGCAGATATAGCAGAAGGAGGGGCACTTCCATTGAGCTTTCTTTTCCGCGCCATACTTTCTCCAGGTGCTCTCAGAAATGCTAGCGCAACTAAAATCCAGATGGTTTTTGCAACCTGAACACTGCACGCCGTCGTTGAACTCAACATTGCAGACTTTACACTTCATTATAAGATGAGAAAGTTGTCACTGAACAAAAACTTAAATCGTATGAGTAAGTATTGCAAATAAATTGAAACACGCAAAAAATGTACCAAAGGTTTATGATCTATTATTGCCAGCGAAGAGGCAGACGGTACGGGTGGTCAAACGAGTGTTCACACGGTGACTGATTATCTATGAGATAATTCCCTTCCAAAGGTTTCGGCTCGAAAGAGCGTGTCTTGGTGGGCGATTGAATTAAGCATCCGCCGCGAAATCGGAGGACGCGGGATCGACACACGGGACATAAAATTTTGTGCTACAATAAATTGTAAAATGTGAAAGTATCTTATAATCAAGTTGAAAAAATGTCAGCAAGTGTTTTTCAGCAGCTACCCTTCCTCAAATCTTGTCGTTAATCACATCACTTACCAACACAATATGAGGTAGTAATGAAAGGCTAGCTCATCACAATAATTATGTTACATAACTTTTATTTAACTACTGGCTACTGACTTATAGCTTGGGATTAGATTATTGTAAGAATTACCAAACACCTACTCAATATTGGCAATGCACGTAATTGCCAATATTGAGTAGGTGTTTAGTAATTCTTACAATACGTTATAAACAAAGATGGACTCAATTTGTGAGTTTTATACTGCTTGATTTTCAACTGTTGTATATAGTGATATTTCAAATTATTTTAACATACTATCACGTAATTAGTAGTTTAATATTTTTTTATTGGTATCGTTTTATATTGTTTAGATCCCTATACTTTCATTGCGTCCATAAAAATTCTCAATCCTGGCAAAAATCAATAACAAGAAAATCTATCCGTAAAAGGTTGGTAACCATTGCTTCCCATTAATGTACGGAAGAGATTTGTTTCACCATTCAATAGAAAAGATTCTGTAAGAGCTATTAAGTTAATCCTCTTAGCTTTTATTCTATGACGGCGCAGTCTGATTCTATTACTGAGCTTTGCATCCAATGCTTCTTTTCCAAGACTTTTGTTCAGTCATTTTTCTCAAAGGACAGCAATGGTAGATAAAAAAGATTTTAGCTGGAAGACACAAGGTTAAATTAAATACCATTTCGCGGGGTGAAGTAGGGTCTGAAGGAGGGTGGACTCGTAATCAACGCTAAGTCATTTCATTCGATAAAAGCTACTTGGCAAGGATAAATTAATATTATTTCGAGATTAAAGCCTGTGAGAGAGATAGGGCAGGTCGTTGAGAGCGGTTATTTTTAAGCATTTGTTAGCTGTAGAACGACAGTTGCGCTTATTTCGTCTATTTTGTGGTGATGGCAGGATTTTAAATAAGGCTTTGCTGCTTCAGCCTTTTCAGTATTTCATGGAAAATGAGTACATTGGACGTTGTACAGAGTTTTGCCTTCGTCTGGATTTCACAGTTTGTGGAATCACACGTGATATGAAAATTAAATTTAAACTACGTAAAACAATAACTTCTTTAAATTCATAGAGTAACGAGACAAGTGGGCTGATGTTAGGCATGTATTCTTAACAATTACAATTACTGTTTCAGTACACTGAACGGTTATTAGATACATATTATACGTACTTTCGATATTTACTCCGTTTTTAGGGTGCCGTAACAAAAAAGCAAAACCTAGCTTTATACTATTAACTTTTCTTATGACCAAATATTAAAGAAGATTTTTGCGGAAAGGTCTAACAAATAAAACTCTATCCAAAAATACCTTTCTTTTCCGGGAATTTGAGGTATAATTGGCTAAAACACATTGAGTAAAGTTCAAATATATATTATGTTGTATATATATATTATATTATAATAATCCTATACTTACAAATCTTTCCTATATATATAGGAAAGATTTGTAAGTATAGGCGATAGAATATTATTAAAAAATATGTTTTTTTTTAAATAGCCTTGGAAAGCCGGGGCGGGCCGCTAGTATATATATATATATATATATACGCGTATGTAGATTTTTTCTTCCACGGGTGGTTACAGAGGCGTACATAAACGCATTTATCAAATGTTTACAGACCTGTTCCTTCACGAAGGCTCGTCCCTCTGCAGTAAATGATCGGTGCGAACCATACCCAGTTTCGGCGTAGCAAATATACATAAACATTGTGCTTGATTAGTGCATTGTGCTTGCTTAATCAATCTATGTACTCAAAAAACATTTATATAGTAATATATTTTTTTAAAGCTATAATTATGATATTGTTATTCCAAAAATGTTCGATTATTATCATTATTTAGACATATAATACTATTACCATGAGAGAGATGTAAATTAATTAAATTAATTTAATAAAGTAATAAAATACAATGACATCAATGATAAACATAGTATTTAAAAGTTATTAATGTCAATCAAATCATTAGTAGGTATTGACGACTATATAGTTTTAATTTATGTTTAACACTGTTCTCAAGTAAGTGATTGTATTGTCTTATTGGGATTAAATATCTTTACACCTAGGTATAAATATGTGATTACTGTGTGTCAGGTAATAATCTCAAAAAAGAAGCATTGATGGCTCAGTGGCATTGGCTATGGACTGCCGCGCAGCAGGTCCATTGTTCGAATCCCGCTGTGGGCTTGAGCTTCACCGCATAGTGGAAGGGCATTTTGCGAATGGCCGCCTGGCTAGCGACCACCCTCAAATAGAAAATCTGTCGCCAACCACCTAACGGTATGTTCCGACACCAGTCCTGGAAAGCCAGTAATTCTAGGTTAAGCCTGTTAACACCGTCGACCACATAATCAGTTAGGTACCATCATGAGAGATTGTGGTCAAAGGCATTAAAAAAAAAAACAAAGGCGCTGTCCATTATTATTGTATTTATTTTTTACCACTGTACTCACGCAGATGAAACCGCATATATTGTGGAAAATATATGTAGTGTGTTATTTCTTTCTTCATTATTAACATCAACGAGTAACTCTTCAGGGAATTGTAAATATATCCAGAAGTACTGGTGCATGCTGCAATCAATTCTGAGTCCCAACAGAACACTCACACACACATATACATAAGTTCTCTCATCACGTACACCTACACACACATCACGCCCGGTTTCAATATAACTCGTAAACGAGAGCTCGCTGCGATTCCGTAGGGGCTTTCGGAAACGTGGAAACTACCTCCAATATTGTACTGAAATAAAATAAATTAGCTATGGAGATTAAAAATAATCATATTCTAATATTTTAGAAGTACAACGTAAGTTGAACTATTGATGTCATTCATTCTCCATACGATGGTTAAGGGTCCATAGGATGGCGCGGGTTCGAATCCCGCACAAGACTGTAATTTTTCCTCTCGTTGTAATTTTTTAATTTCCATCATATTTTAAGATATATTTATATTTTAGAAATCTTTAAATACTTGAAAATCTTTTGAGAAAGTAAACCTTTGAATTTTAAGTGATCGTAGAGAAGCTTGCTTAGTCGTTCGGTGAATGGTTAACTGATAAACTTGAAAAATTAGGATTAAGCAATATTAATTGCGGTCACTATTTGAACACTTCCGTGCTTCGAAGGGCATCATAAGCCGTCGTGGTTATTGTCTAAGGATGGCAGTCGTGAAGCTATGTCGGAAGCCAACGGGCGGCCAGAAAATGTCTACCAATAGCTACAGATAGAAAATCTGTCGCTTAGCACCTAATGGTGTGTTCCGGTGCCCACTTAATATTAAAGTTAACCATCTTCATTCTATCAACATGTGATAGGGTTCAAAGGCCTAACCTAGTAATGGCAATAAAAAAGGCCAAGTGTGAGTAAGGCCTTGCTCTTTTAGGGATCCGTATTCCAAGCTTCATTATAAATCATAATTTGCAGTATTTTTTGGTAAAATAGAGGATGTATGAGCAATCTACATACATTTTAGTAAAGTCATCATATTACAACTTGAGTCAATTTACCAAGTTGTATATTAGGTAATTAGCAAAGGGTTTTTCAATAGGGACGCGCAAACTTTGACAGCGCATAGCGGCCATCTTGGTAAAGCAATACTTGTCAAATTTGGCATGAACACATACTTATAGTACCACCAACTTAACTGTGCAGTTCTCGAGGGCGCTACTGGTTAAGGTAATCAACTACAAACTGTCACAATTTGATGGAATGTTGTAGTTCTTTTTTCTGCCGCCTGAACAGATAAGTTGGTGGGACTGTAGTCGTAACATTTCACCATGCAACGCTACAAGCTTCAACAACGCGTAGAAATTGTTATAATTTATTCACAAAATCAGTGTTCTATTCGCCTAACGTTCCGTGCATTGCGTCCAATTTATGGCGTTCATGGGTTCCTGCAGAGTCCACAATCCGTCGTTTAATGAAGAAATTTGAGACAACTGGGTCGGTGATTGATAAAGCAGTGCCTGTACGTCAAAGAAACGCAAGATCATTGGAGAACATTGTTGCTGTTCGGGACAGTATGCGAGAAAACCCCAGACAGTCCATACCGCGTCGTGCACAAGAGTCTTTCTACGACATCAACTTGGCGGATTTTGCGTCGAGATTTGGGTTTGCATCCAAACAAAGTTCAATTAGCTCAAGAGCTAAAACCCAACGACCGCAGACACCGCCGTGTATTCGCTGATTGGGCTTTAGAGCATTTTGCGGCTGACCCTGCTTTCGGAAAAAAAAACCATCTTCAGTGAAGAGACTCATTTCTATGGATGGATGGATTTCTGTAACCGAAATACGGAAGAGCGAGACCCTCTAACACAGGTATGTCAATACTTAAAAGAGAGTTCACGGGAGATTCATCAGGCCTCTACAATATGAAAAAGTCACTGTTTGATGTGGATTTTGGTTCGGCGGTATCACCGGCCCTAATTTCTTCGAAGATGTGCAAGGAGCCGCGCTCACTGTCAATGGCGACCGATATCGGACGATGATAACACATTTTTATGGCCTAGGTTGGATGTTATGGATCTCACAAAGATGTGGTTCCAACAGGACGGCGCCACTTGCCATACAGCACGGGAAACGTTAAATTTATTGGATGAGAAATTCGAAGGCTTCGTCATCACGCGTGGTGGCGACATTAACTGGCCACCAAGATCGTGTAACTTAACAACGCTCGACTACTTTCTGTGGGGTTACTTGAAGTCTCTAGTCTATGCAGATAAACCACAGTCAATTGTCACAATCAATAACTCGCGCTCTTTGTGAAATTGAGCCCAATTTATGCGAAAATAATCCAAAATTGGTCCACCAGGATACACCTACAGCGGAGTCGCGGCGGCCATTTGGCTGAAATTATATTCTATACATAATGTCAGTGAATATCCCTTAAAATAAAATAAAAATTGTAGCAATATCACTTAAACAGGTTTTATTATTTATTTTTTATTTCGAGGGCTCTTAATGAAAATCCCTGTAGTTTAAACAAGTATTTTCATTTTAACGATAAATCGACATAAAGGGGACGGAACTCAAGTTTTCCCTTCCATGATGTTTATATAACTTTTCAAGCTTGATTTTACGATTATATGGGGTCAGTGAAGTAAGAAAATCGCTTTTTAGCGATCAGCTAAGTTAAGCAACGTCCACTGCATTCCTTACTTAGAAAGCTAGTTATTTAGTTATTTTTTAGACTTTCAGCTTAAGCAGTCGCTCGCAGTTGTTGTCTTACGATGGCAGTCGTTACAGCATGGTGGTACAGCATTTAGCGAATATCCACCTGGCTTGCTACCACCTCAAGTAGTAAATCTCTCGCTAAACACCTAACGGTTTAGTAATACTTCAAACAGCTAGGCTAGCTTTTGACCACTATCTCACCTGATGGTAAGTGATGATGTGGTCGGAGATGTAGTTCAGGCTAGCTTAGAATTACTGGCTCTCAAGGACAGCTGCCGGAACACAGCGTAACTTGGCGACACATTTTCTACTTGAGGGTGGTAGCTCGCCAGGCGGGCATTCGCAAAATACTCTACCACCATGCTGTAACGACTGCCATCGCAGACTACAACGTGCCCTCCAGAGCGCGGAAACGCTCAGTAGTAATGCCACTACTGGAACTCTTGAACGCTGATCACTTCAGAACGGCTAAGCAAACTTCTCTACGAGCGCTGCATTGACGCATACTAAGCGAAACCATAGAAATTATTTCAGATGGAAAAGATAACTTCTTAATAATCTAACGGTTTGTTCCAGTAGATATCCTTAGATTCAGCAATTCTTAGTTAGCTTGACCACATCTTTAACCGCATCTTCAATATAGCTACTTAAATTCAAATATCAAAGGGTTATCTATCAGCAATTAAGCAATTGGTTGTAAACAAGTGTAATAATGTCAGAAATTCCCCTTCTAGCTTAAAGCGCTTTAATATTCAAAAGTAACTTTTGACTCAAAGTGCCCGACTATAAGCGGAAACAAAAATTATGAGCTGCATGAAAAAATAAGCAAGGAAAACTAACTCAGGGAGCCAAAGCTGCTAACTTTGAAGTGGAAGTAGTTTGATTCTTCACGAACTTTTACATCAGAATCTAATATTAGTAGACTTGAATTCTTAATATGATTTTGAAGCTATATCACATGTGTATGGAATATAATTTTCGCCTTTGTTGTTGGTCTCGGCAGTGGAAATGAAAACCTCCCATAATGGGGACTGAGTTCAGCAGTGGACAGCTGATCCGGCTGATGTAGTATATAATTCTCACAGTGTAGTTACACTTCCATTGGAAATTATATGTTCAAAGGAAGGATTACAAACATGCAGTAGACGCACATACGCACGCTACTGCGACTCAAATAGGAGACGTCGCCTGATTTGCCATTACCATGTTTCAGGCTCGGGTGCCGTTTCTTCCGTTTTTTATAAGTTCAATGATATGAAATAAAATTATATGATATTCTTATCCGAATCATGATATCGGTATATTTCCTGATATAAAATAAAACTAAGACAAATTCTCGAGCAAAATTTAATTCTACAGGGCGATGCATAAACTAGTAGATAAGTTCTTCATTTTAATTCAGTAAAAGGTGTTATAAAATGGGCGAACGATCGCCGCTTTTAGGATGTAAAGTTTAAATGTTTATAGCGCCCGGGCGGGCTTTTACCGATAGTTTCAATCGCTTCGAGTACTTTTATTGAAATAAATGGGCGTAGGTAAGTTAATCTCACTGCTAGATAGCGATGCAGTAAGCACACATAAATTAAAGTCGAATGTATATGTGGGATACAAAGTCTATTTTCCTGAAGCGCTCGTAGCGAAGTTTACTTAGCTGTTCTCAACCGATCAGCAAAGTTAAGCAACGTCGCGCGCGGTCATGAGTTGGATGGGTGACCGCTAGTGACATTACTACTGAGCGTTTCCGTGCTTCGGAGGGCACGTTAAGCCGTCGGTCCCGGTTGTTGTCTTAGGATGGCAGTCGTTAGTCGCATGGTGGTAGGGCATTTTGCGAATGCCCGCCTGGCTAGCTACCACCCTCAAGTAGAAAATCTGTCGCCAAGCACCTAACGGTGTGTTCCGGCAGCATTCCTTGAGAGCCAGTACTTCTAGGTTAGCCTGAACAACATCTTCGACCACATCATCACTTACCATCAGGTGAGATAGTGGTCAAAGGATAACCTATCAGGCATAAAAAAAAAAAAGCATATTGATGTAGGCATGTATCTTTTTATTTTATCTGAGGGGATATAGGCGGGGGAATATTTAATTTATTCAAATACGTAACCTAATTATGACTGCGTATCCAAAGGTTTAAATATGGAACCAACTGCCATGTAAAGTAAGTATTTCCGAACCGATACGACTTAGGCGCCTTCTGACTGTCATGCCGCAGTTCCATGATTCGATACCCACCGCCGCGCCGGCTTGAGCTTCACCGCTTGGTGGAAGGGCATTTTGCGAATGCTCGCCTGGCTAGCTACCACTCTCAAGTAGAAAATCTGTCGCCAAGCACCTAGCTGTGTGTACCGGCAGCAGTCCTAGAGCTAGAAAAAACACTGGCACATGATACTTAACAACGTTATGTCTCAGTGTGACCGCTTAATATCACGTGGGACTCGGGCTTGTACTGTAAAAATCACATAAAAGAGAGCATATTCCCTCAAAGGCCGGCAGCGCTATAGAGAACTCTGGTGTTAATGTTCGTGGGCGACGATTATCACTTACCATCGGGTGAGCCGCCTGCTCGTTTGCCCTCCTATTACCATTTACCATTAAAGATATAAAAAAGGCATGCGTGATATATGAGCAGTGTAGGTAAATGGTAATAATTTAACAATAGGAACGCCGCGCTCAGCGTCGCTAGGAAAATGAAGCGATCCTTATGGTACGCAGCCTAACAGTTGAGCACCTTCAAGTAGACCATCTGTCACCAAGCACCTAACGGTATATTCCGGCAGCTGTCTTAGAGAGCCAGTAGTTCTACGTTTAGCCTAATAACACCTTCGGCCACTTAAGCCTAACATTAGGTAAGATTGTCAAAATCTTGGCAAATTTTTCTTGTACTTAGCTGATTTTTTATATTATTGTGTATTAAAATATAAAGAAAAAGGACCGTTATAGTAGTTTGCAGACCATTGTCGTCACGGGTTCTCTGTCAAATATGAACATAGCTAAGAAAATGAATTTTCGGTCTACCCAACTAGCAAATGCTGAAAACGCCTATTTGATCAGCTATGCAACGGTTTTGAAATCGACAAACATTTTATACTACAGTTTTTTGCAATGTTGAGGCTTAAACTACTCTATTTGAATTTGGGCTGATTTCCAAGTTATACATTGACAGATGTATGGTACGTAATGTTTTTATTATTTATTCCTTCAACAGACAATTCGAAATTATTATCATATAGATATAGGTGTTTTTACAGCAAATATAATATACTTGAGTATTACTGTAAAACAGTTATTTTATATACAGGGTTATTGGTAAAATGCTAACAACCCTTGAGGGTTGACTTCTGCTAGTCCTAAAAAAACATTTTGGGAATTTTTGTTTTTGTTACATTTTTTTTTATGTATTAATGCCTACTGCGAGCTAAGAGCGCCCGCCGCGGCAACACTGAACCATGCCGTGGTCCCTTTGAATAGAGTTTTGAATATTTATATAGAGCAAAGTAATAAAAAAATATGAAATAATACATTACAGGCACAAAAGACCTTTGAAATCAGGTGGTCCTCGAGCTTATTCAGTCAAAAATATATATAAAAAAAAAAAAAAAATTTTTTGGAAACTGAAAAAAATAACTCAAAATGTTTCTTAGGACTAGCAGATGTAAACCCCAAGAGGTTGTTAGCATTTTACTAATAGCCATGTATATTAAGAAAAAATAACGGAACCGAGTTCTTACACTCAAATCACATGAAGAAGCTCACATTTGCATGGTCCGCCGCCGTGACATTCTAAACCGACACACCCACAGCTAAATTGAGTATATTTTTGACAATGGCTGTTAATAATCAAATAGATGTAAAAATAATTTCCGTTCACTGATATCTATTGATTACTCGTACGCTAGATTTGCAGTTGTAAAATTATTAGTTTTCCTGAATACTTGCTTCAAGGAATATTAAATGTTTAAGGAACAATCCATGCATCCGTCAGCTTGTAAGCCAAGGTTAAATTTAATAGTAAATTTAGTTCCCAGACAGTCAGAAAATGTTGCACGATTAAAAATGATTCGGGTTATGACCAGAGCACTAAATGGTCTAAAACTAATTGTTTCCATTGCAGCAGGGTTTGGTTGCTAATTTGAGTTGTCAGAAGAAAGCTTGCTTTCAGAAATAGTGAAGTACCTACTAACAAAATTACATTATCGCCTTACAAAAATTATACAACATAATTTTTCAGGCAGGCTCCCATAATTGAGACATACGAAAAAAAAAAATTGTTGCACTCTAGCATTAAGATTGTAGAGTGCCACCGTCTAGAAATTATTCAATACGGTAAAAAATATTTTGTATTACTTTAATCTATAAAAATAATGTAATGGTTTTCTGTCAAAGTTGACTCTTAGCAAAAATAATACCATTTTTGTTAAGGCTCCTGAAACTGAACTTTGGGAATAATAGGTATGTACCATTAACCTCAGTAAACCAACAAATACTCAAAGAAAAAAAAAAAATATAGTTTTGAAACTGTGATCAATATAAACCAATTTCAAACAGGCCCGAATTTCTTGAAATAAAAACTAAAAAAGCTATAAAACTAAAAACAAACAAAAAAAACTTAAACCTTAACTTAACTACCTTTAAACCATTGCCATTTATTCCACCCATTTTTAGTGAAGCTTATTAGCATGATTAATTTAACAAATTATTGGAGTACAACATTTTTTTTTGTGCCCAAGGCGGGAATTGAACCCGCGTCCTCCGATATCGCGTCGGATGCCTAAACCCCTCGGCCACTTGAACACGGCAATTGTAGCTGAAATATCATACTCCAATCGTACCCGCGTCGTCCGATATCGCGTCGGATGCCTAAACACCTCGGCCACTTGGACACGGCAAGTGTAGCCGAAATTTCATACTCCAATCGTATTACTTTAACCGTCATAGGGGACGGTGCGCGTCCATCAACCAGACTACTAGACTTCATCTGATCGAAAGAAGTGTTTTTTCAAATACTTAACTTTCTATGATGTCGCTACCCTTCTATATTTCTAAATATAATTACAAGCACTATCGCGTGCTAAGCGAAATATATTTAACAAATTACCGTGTCACTCGGCCACTTGGACAATTGCCGTGTCCAAGTGGCCGAGGGGTTTAGGCATCCGACGCGATATCAGAGGACGCGGGTTCAATTCCCGCCTTGGGCATAACATTTTGTACTCCAATAATTTGTTAAATATATTTTGCTTCGTACGCGATAGTGCTTGTAATTATATTTAGAAATATAGAAGGGTAGCGACATCATAGAAAGTTAAGTATTTGAAAAAACACTTCTTTCGATCAGATGAAGTCTAGTAGTCTGGTTGATGGACGCGCACCGTCCCCTATGACGGTTAAAGTAATACGATTGGAGTATGAAATTTCGGCTACACTTGCCGTGTCCAAGTGGCCGAGGGGTTTAGGCATGCGACGCGATATCGGAGGACGCGGGTTCAATTCCCGCCTTGGGCATAAAACTAGCTTAGCAAGCGATAGTGCTTGTAATTATATTAAATAAAAAATAAAAAAAAAACTTAGTAGCATGAGTTTCAGTAAACCCTTCAGATACGAAACCATATACATTTTTTTTGTTTTGCTTACTTACATTTTAACACGTATTAAGAGCCATTTCACAAAATCACGCTACTGAAGTTTAGGTAAATGCCAGCGCATCGCATACACAAGCGAAAGAAGTGACGACGGAATAGCGTGACTTTGAGTAAAATATTTTGATACTAGCACTCATTAATAAAGAAATGTAAGTTGCGAATTAAAAAATTGTGTGATTGGCATGAGTAAATAATCAATTTCTTGTCGATTACTTGCTAATGTTATAGAACAGAAGTAGGCATGTACATTAAATAGTCAACCTACATCGTGAATCGTATATTTACATTTCATCCTTGATGAATAAAAAATAGATATGTTTGAACCATTTATTGTAACAATAAACTTAAATAATTATACGCCTTAAAATTATAAAAATATTTGACGTAACGGCATTGATTAAAAGCTGCGGACTAAAAGCTCTTTCTTTTAAAATTTCCAAAAATTGCTATTTTCCTCGTTCACACTCTACACAATATCTATATCCAGTCGTTAACACTGTCTGCCATAATGACCACGCATAGGATGGAGTTTTATTTTTTTGTGCATCCAGAAAACAACTCAGTACCAACCACAAACGTCCCATGACGTTTTTGGTTTTCCATTACTTAAACATGTCATCCTCATATTCCCATACCACAATATATCACCTATACCTTTAAAAAAATAACATTTTCATCCATTTAGTTTGAGTAGACCAAACAGCGAAATGTAAATATATATTTACAGATTTTGAGGTTTTTTTGTTTTTAAATCGAATATCTTTGATGCAATCTATAATCAACATATATACTTCTTGGTACCAATGCAATCCTCACTATATACTCTTATGCTCACTATATACTCTTATGCTCACTATTTCCTCTATAGAAAATAAATAATAATACACCTTTGAAAAAAATACTGGAACTGGGGTTTGAACACACGACAAAAATGGTGGGAAATAGTAATTTAATTGCTATTTTTATTTTTTCGTAACTAACTCACCGAGAACTTCGATTCTTCTTTTAATATGATAATTTACTATTGTTCTTTAGCCATGAATTGTTACAGATTTTTACGCCAAATATTTTAAAGTAACAAGATTAAAACAACCCAATTGTTTTAAGAACTTTGGCGGGAAAACTGTATTGGAAAGCAATATTTTTTTCTGAAAAACTATACCACCTACGCCTTTGGTCCTTCTTTGATATTATTATTTACATATCATTTATACACTTGTATTATTTCAGATTTTTTGGTTTTGAAGTTTAAAATTAGTTACGAGATTATATAATACGCAAATTTGCATCGGTAAGTGTTTGCGTTGCAAAATGTATCGAGTGAAAAATGACTTATACATATGCAAAATTGCTTTTTTCTAGGTTTATAACTGTTGACGTAGTTACGAGATTAATATGAAATGACGTAATATTTTGGGGCCAAAATGTAATTTCTGCTGGTTTCAGATTTCATCAAAATATTCAAAATACTTCCGTTATCTCAGAAAATATGGATTCTTTCTTGTATGGGCAAGGATGCATCCTTTTGAAAATCATTTTTTGGATTATGAAAGTCAGACTTTTTTTAATTTATTTTTTTATGTAATTGTGATGGAACAAGCGCGAGGCCCACCTGATGTTAAGCGGTATCCTCTGCCTATAACAGATGCATTTCATCACAAGTGACGAACTGCACTGCGCCCATCACCTTGAGACATACCTGTTAAGTCTAATTTTTGCATGTTATTTCACTGGCTCTCAAGGACTGCTGCCGGAACTCACCGTTAGGTGCTTGGCGACAGATTTTCTACTAGAGGGTGGTCGCTAGCCAGGCGGGCATTTGCAAAATGCCCATCCACCAGGCGGTGAAGCTCAAGCTCTGGGCGGGATTCAAACCATGGACCTGCTGCGCGGCAGTCCATAGCCAATGCCACTGAGCCATCACTGCTTCAAAACTTAAACTTACGCAGAAAACACTTACGCAGATTTTATGGTATATTTGTAAATACGACTATCGACCGCTAACTGGTATCCCAGTTTTGTACAAATGATGGAAAAGCCGGGAGGCCGTTTTGTACAAATTAGGAAGGTAGTTTAATTTCCTACTGAAGTAATCGCTGTGTTCACTTATAGACATTAACTGAATCCAAAAATATTGGTAATCAATTATTCGCCTGTCATCTTATCCTTCTAAAACAAAAGTTATAGTGAGTTACTAATTTAAACTAGAATAATATATAAACTAGCAGACCAAAAAGAAGAAGTCAACCCTCTGAGGTTGTTAGCATTTTTCCAATAACGCTGCATAATTGCGACGTTTCCTTTTTTTAACACAATAGATGAACAGAAACTAAAGATGTAGTTACTTAACAAGACAAAAATACTTATATTATGGACAGCAAAAATAAAGTATAGTTTGTTATTAAAAAAAATAAAGACATGATCAAAACTCTGTGGTCGCACTATAAACTTGCGTCTAAGCGTTCCGCGTACGAGACGTCAGAGCAAGGCAAAACGAACACAGGTCCTACCTCGATGAGCGCTCGCGCGGTACTGATCGCCTCGCGCTTGTACATTTCAATTTATGAGCATTTCGAGTTATGTTAAATATTTTTTATTGTCTAACAAAACAGAGTTAATATCACAATTTATTAAAGATCAGATTAATTAAAGAATGAACTTTCTTTTCATATAATATCTGTTTGGAATTACACTTTATTAAACGCAATATATCGTGGTAAGCTGCTGATATAATTCGTGGAAATTGGCGCAAGATCTATATTTTTTTTTCTACAATGACGATTAATTATCGATATTCTAGTACACTATGTGTCAACAAGTTTATATGCCTGATGCACAGTTTTTTTTTAAGTTAATTTGATGAATCTTTATACAAGAGACAGAACTCTGAAGTTGGCTATGTGTACTTTAATTCGTAAAACAAGGTGCGGGAGATTGGTCACTACAAAATAATTAATGTTATGTTTGTAAATCTGGTACATTAACTGAAAAGAGAACAGATTATTCTATTTTTATCAATTATTAAACAACTTGTAGATATTTCCTATGATAGTAAATTAAGCGCTTAAAATCTTCGTATACCGCATTAAAATGTAAAATGCCTCAAGCTCCTCAGACCAGTTGCTAAAACAAACTTTTAAACATTCCGTTACTTTTATAACGAAAGCTTCTATATATTCAGCTCGTCAGAAGTACTTTTCTTAAAAGCAGTGCATTTTACTTGTGCACTGAGTACGTCGGATGAAATCCGATTGTAGGTGTACATCGAATTTTCTGTGCACTTCGGAAAACTTCTTGAAGGCCTTGTCGTAAAAGTGAATAAGGTTTTTTTTATTGGATTGACGGAATATGCTAATTCAGTATAAGACGTAAACATATAAACATCATATTTATTTATTTACGTCGATTTAGAAGCAGTGATGGCTCAGTGGCATTGGCTATGGACTGCCGTGCAGCAGGTCCATGGTTCGAATCCCGCCCAGAGCTTGAGCTTCACCGCATGGTGGAAGGGCATTTTGTGAATGCCCGCCTGGCTAGCGACCACCCTCAAGTAGAAAATCTGTCGCCAAGCACCTAACAGTGTGTTCCGGCAGCAGTCCTTGAGAGCCAGAAAAATTACAGGCTAATGAGACCTATCGACTGGACGTCTCAGTGTGACGGGCACAGTGCAATTCGTCGCTGACGAAATGCGTCTGTTATAGGCAGAGGTTAGTCCACTTAACATCAGGTGGGCCTCGGGCTTGTTCCGTCACAATAACATAAAAAAAAAAACTCAAATCAATAAGAATTAGTCAACTAGGTACTCATTAAATTGCAAGTATTTAGTTAAATATGGGGTACTTACTAAACTTACATTAAATGCATGGTGGTAGGGCATTTTGCGAATGCTCGCCTGGCTAGCTACCACCCTCAAGTGGAAAATCTGTCTCCAAGCAACTTACGGTATGTTCCGGTAACTGTCTTTGAGAGGCAGTAATTCTAGATTAGCCTGAAAATCTTCTACCACATCATCACTTACCATTAGCTGAGATAGTCGCGCACGAGTATCATAAAAAAAAACTTGTATTTTTCTATTTTTGTATATTTTATTACATTTTAGAGTTTTATATTTCTAATATTCTTTTTGTATGGTATTGTAATATAACAAACGCGAGGCCCACCTGATGTTAAGCGGTATCCTCTGCCTATAACAGATGCATTTCATCACAAGTGACGAACTGCACTGCGCCCATCACCTTGAGACATACCTGTTAAGTCTAATTTTTGCATGTTATTTCACTGGCTCTCAAGGACTGCTGCCGGAACTCACCGTTAGGTGCTTGGCGACAGATTTTCTACTAGAGGGTGGTCGCTAGCCAGGCGGGCATTTGCAAAATGCCCATCCACCAGGCGGTGAAGCTCAAGCTCTGGGCGGGATTCAAACCATGGACCTGCTGCGCGGCAGTCCATAGCCAATGCCACTGAGCCATCACTGCTTCAAAACTTAAACTTACGCAGAAAACACTTACGCAGATTTTATGGTATATTTGTAAATACGACTATCGACCGCTAACTGGTATCCCAGTTTTGTACAAATGATGGAAAAGCCGGGAGGCCGTTTTGTACAAATTAGGAAGGTAGTTTAATTTCCTACTGAAGTAATCGCTGTGTTCACTTATAGACATTAACTGAATCCAAAAATATTGGTAATCAATTATTCGCCTGTCATCTTATCCTTCTAAAACAAAAGTTATAGTGAGTTACTAATTTAAACTAGAATAATATATAAACTAGCAGACCAAAAAGAAGAAGTCAACCCTCTGAGGTTGTTAGCATTTTTCCAATAACGCTGTATAAAGCTGCATAATTGTGACGTTTCCTTTTTTTAACACAATAGATGAACAGAAACTAAAGATGTAGTTACTTAACAAGACAAAAATACTTATATTATGGACAGCAAAAATAAAGTATAGTTTGTTATTAAAAAAAATAAAGACATGATCAAAACTCTGTGGTCGCACTATAAACTTGCGTCTAAGCGTTCCGCGTACGAGACGTCAGAGCAAGGCAAAACGAACACAGGTCCTACCTCGATGAGCGCTCGCGCGGTACTGATCGCCTCGCGCTTGTACATTTCAATTTATGAGTATTTCGAGTTATGTTAAATATTTTTTATTGTCTAACAAAACAGAGTTAATATCACAATTTATTAAAGATCAGATTAATTAAAGAATGAACTTTCTTTTCATATAATATCTGTTTGGAATTACACTTTATTAAACGCAATATATCGTGGTAAGCTGCTGATATAATTCGTGGAAATTGGCGCAAGATCTATATTTTTTTTTCTACAATGACGATTAATTATCGATATTCTAGTACACTATGTGTCAACAAGTTTATATGCCTGATGCACAGTTTTTTTTTAAGTTAATTTGATGAATCTTTATACAAGAGACAGAACTCTGAAGTTGGCTATGTGTACTTTAATTCGTAAAACAAGGTGCGGGAGATTGGTCACTACAAAATAATTAATGTTATGTTTGTAAATCTGGTACATTAACTGAAAAGAGAACAGATTATTCTATTTTTATCAATTATTAAACAACTTGTAGATATTTCCTATGATAGTAAATTAAGCGCTTAAAATCTTCGTATACCGCATTAAAATGTAAAATGCCTCAAGCTCCTCAGACCAGTTCCTAAAACAAACTTTTAAACATTCCGTTACTTTTATAACGAAAGCTTCTATATATTCAGCTCGTCAGAAGTACTTTTCTTAAAAGCAGTGCATTTTACTTGTGCACTGAGTACGTCGGATGAAATCCGATTGTAGGTGTACATCGAATTTTCTGTGCACTTCGGAAAACTTCTTGAAGGCCTTGTCGTAAAAGTGAATAAGGTTTTTTTTATTGGATTGACGGAATATGCTAATTCAGTATAAGACGTAAACATATAAACATCATATTTATTTATTTACGTCGATTTAGAAGCAGTGATGGCTCAGTGGCATTGGCTATGGACTGCCGTGCAGCAGGTCCATGGTTCGAATCCCGCCCAGAGCTTGAGCTTCACCGCATGGTGGAAGGGCATTTTGTGAATGCCCGCCTGGCTAGCGACCACCCTCAAGTAGAAAATCTGTCGCCAAGCACCTAACAGTGTGTTCCGGCAGCAGTCCTTGAGAGCCAGAAAAATTACAGGCTAATGAGACCTATCGACTGGACGTCTCAGTGTGACGGGCACAGTGCAATTCGTCGCTGACGAAATGCGTCTGTTATAGGCAGAGGTTAGTCCACTTAACATCAGGTGGGCCTCGGGCTTGTTCCGTCACAATAACATAAAAAAAAAAACTCAAATCAATAAGAATTAGTCAACTAGGTACTCATTAAATTGCAAGTATTTAGTTAAATATGGGGTACTTACTAAACTTACATTAAATGCATGGTGGTAGGGCATTTTGCGAATGCTCGCCTGGCTAGCTACCACCCTCAAGTGGAAAATCTGTCTCCAAGCAACTTACGGTATGTTCCGGCAACTGTCTTTGAGAGGCAGTAATTCTAGATTAGCCTGAAAATCTTCTACCACATCATCACTTACCATTAGCTGAGATAGTCGCGCACGAGTATCATAAAAAAAAACTTGTATTTTTCTATTTTTGTATATTTTATTACATTTTAGAGTTTTATATTTCTAATATTCTTTTTGTATGGTATTGTAATATAACAAACGCGAGGCCCACCTGATTTTAAGCGCTAACCTCTGCCTATAACAGATGCTGTTTGTCACTAGTGACGCGCCCATCTGCGCCCATCATATTGAAATATAAAGTAGTTAAATCTCATGTGTTTACAATATCATAACATCTTATTACGGCTCTCAAGGACTACTCCCGGAACACACTGTTGGGTGCTTGGGCGACAGATTTTCCACTTGAAGGTGGTAACTAGCCAGGTGAGCATTCGCAAAATACCCTTCTGTCCACCATGCGGTGAAACTCAAGCCGGCGGCGAGGATCGCCATGGACCTGCTGCACGGCAGTCCATTGCTAATACTTAACCTTTACTCCTCAGCTGTCACCGCATCATAAATAAAATATCTCATAAAATATAATATAAAACGTTGTTCATGATCGAATGAACTTACTGTTTTGAGAATTCGACGTAACAAACATTTCAGTAACGTAGAAATGAATGTATTACCCTCTTTTAAAAAAGAAGAGGTTCTCAAATCAATTGTATACCATTACAAATAGATGTAATGGCAGTACTTCCCCGGACAAACTCGCACAAAGAGTCCTACTGCTACTAATCATACACTAAACTTTATCAGTCTGATATTTCTTATGTAATAATTATTCTTAATTATTGAAAAACCGTGTCAGCTACTCGTATCAAATCCACGGCCGTCTGAATAGCAGAAACATATTGATAAAGGTGAAACTAACTTATGATATTACAATGTATGTCTTACTTTAAACTAATTACCGAGTTCATGGTTATCTGAGTCACAGAAACATTTAGTTACAGATGAGACTACCTTCAGGTGCATGTAGGTTTAAATATTTTAGAATATGCTAAAGGAGTACAATATCCTAGTAACCTAATAGAAAGAGATATCATGCTCTTACTGAATCCTCTGTTATGAGCACGTGGAGGCTCCCCCGACACTTGAAGTGATCTGTAGTTAACAGATGCATCACTAATGAGTGGCCAAACTTTTAAGGACTAATTTCGAAGAAGTAATTGATAGTATCGGATTTTTACAACGCTTATAGTAGCTTTCGATGTTACATACAGACCTCAGACGGAGATGTGAGACTTTATGGCACAGTCTATAGCTAGTGTGGAACTCCCTGGGTACTGGAGCTTGCTGCCGTAGACACAACATGTGCAGATGGGGCCACAGAGATCCTAGTTAGTTGCAGTATGACTGTGGTGATCTCGTGCATATGATGGAGTATCTGCTGGATAGGTCCCTGTGCCTGATTTACTGCAAAATGGCCAACCTCACTACAGCTTTACTGGAAACCAACAGATTGGCCGTATACCCGGCCTCTATAGTAGGTAGAAATCTGACATGAAAAGAAGAAGAAGCTTTAAACAAATATCTACATATCATTGCATCTGTACACTGTTTTCGTACCGAATCATTTCATCACCTTCTTGATGGAAGTGATGAAGTGCTATTCTTTCAGAAAGATATAGAAAGAGATGTTATATTGAATAATAGTCTCACTAGCATAACACCATGCGGAGCCAGTGCAAATAGGGTAAGTAAGTTATTAGCGTAGTATAAACTACGCTACTCCATTACAAAAAATATATTATAATCTTCTCAAAATGTTTGTTAGGACTAGCAGAAGTTAAGAGGTTGTTAACATTTTTCCAATAACCCTGTATAAGAGAAAATAAAATACAATATAATACTCAAATATTTAAACATTTAATCCACATAATCTAAAAGTCATACTTTTATAATTAAACCTCTAGTACAATACGAAGACTAGATATTACACAGAACTTTGTCAAAGTAACTCGTGACACGACTATTAACAATTTGAAACTGAAGTTCATGTCTGAAACTAGTATAGTTTAGATTGACAAAGTTCCGAAGTGAGTGTTTTGGCAGTTAGATCCTACTTCACATTTGACACAAGTTTAACTTATCCTAGTTTAAATGTAACACATCAGTCTTTCAAAAGATAGATTTAAATAAACTTTAGAAAATTATTTTACAAAACAGTTTATTTAAGAAAAGAACATCACAAGCGAATACACACATAACAGCAATAGCTATGGACTGCCACGCATGAGGTCTATGATTCGGGTCACTCCACAATCTTTGAGTCACACCACATAATGGTAGGGCTACCAACTTCAAGTTTTTAATCTTGGAAGCCGTTACGCACTTGGTTACCAAGTACGGCTTCCAGTAGTTGTCCGTGATGGCAAGGATTCCACTCTAAGCTAAGTCTGTTTCCCATTTTGACCATATCAGTCCCTACTTACTATCAGATGAGATGTCAAGGATAACCCATTAAAAAATCTATTGAAGCCAATATATTTCAGTTTTTATCTTTTATGTTTTAAACTGAAATATCAGAGAACAATATGTTCTAACATTTGTAAGATTTTTCATGGTTTTTCATGAATAGTGTAGATCAATACTAAATCCTTCCACATTCTATTCTAAAATATGGTGAATGTATCGTTTTCAACAAACTTTTAACGTCCCTAATTCAATTGCAACAGAAAATACTCCAAAAATTACTGAATACACGTTTATCTTCTCCTAAATACATTTTTCATCATTGTCGTCTTCTCACATAGATTCAAGGAAGTCAGGAGAGCAGTTGAATGACATTGAAAATCCAAAAAGGCGGATTCAAGATCACCTTACATTACATTCACCTTACAAAATCTTTCGACCACACTGAAGCTTATCCTGAACTTAATTTGCAAATAAAAGTTTTGTAAAGAGTAGAAAATTATTAAAGATTGGCATTAAAATCAAAGAGACTTTGAACTTGGCACTTAAATATTTCGTAATATAATTTACACGAACAATTAGCTGCTAGTAAATTTTCTACAGCTAAAAATATGATAATTCAATTTTTTATAAAATCGTTTGTCGATTTTACTGATATGCTTAAAATATATATTAAAATGTAAATGATACAAAGTTTTTACACACTTAAATTTAATGTTTTAGTTGTTATCTGTTGTTATGGTGCGGCGTCCGGCAATGACCTGGAACAAAAAAAAAACACAGTTCTTAAAGATGTATAATTAAAATACATGGCACTTTTAAAACAAACATAGTATTTATATACCATGATCGTAATAATCTTTTTTATGCCCAGTGGAGTAAAACTTTTTTTTATGCTCTAGTGCATAACCGTCTTCTTTTTAAGTTCATTAAAAACAATATTTTTATTGATTTTTTTCAAGGAGGTTTTGTAACATATTTCATATCAGAAGTTTACCTGCAACTAATACATCAAGAGTACTATAAAATATATCGGCATACATTTTGTCGAAAAAATTACACACACAAGAAAACACATAAATTTATTATTACTACTGAAGTATGCATTTTTGCTTAAAAACAGGATTTTAGGGACTAGAACACAAAAAACCATTTTAGTCCGCTTAGACCAGGCATAAACAATAACATTATGAGCATGAGAAGTGAATATTTTCTTCGGAGAATAGTTTTGTATGAAAATTTAATTATCATCACTATCACTATCACTACATAATATAAAACAAAGTAGCTTTCTCTGTCCCTATATCCCTATGTATGCTTTATCTTTTAAACTACGTAACGGATTTTGTTGCGGTTTTTTTAACAGATAGAGTGATTGAAGAGGAAGGTTTATATGTATAATAACATCCATTAAATAGTGGGGAAATACTGTTATTTTTGAGGTTTCTAATGTCATGTCGTAAAGAATTATTTTTTTCCCGCTTACATTGCAAACGCAGGCTGAACCCTACGAGATTTATCAAAATAATGTACTAAGTATTGTACAAATTGAAAAGGTCTACAGAAAACTCCGCTATGGTATATGTCTGTCTCTTATGGATATCCCACAATATTTTTTTTTTGTTATTTACTTTTTACGACATATAATGGCTAATTTTCGAAGCGATTTTAACCAATACAGCATTAATCCTTATCTAATTAACCCGGCGAGGATGTGGTAGGGTCAATTTGACCCTGCTCATTTTGTTTGATGTACAGTTTTTTTACCTGCAGTCGCATGCTGTCGAGTTTATCAGTAGCTGTAGTCAATAAAATACCCTCCCTTTTTCCCACCTCCACTTAGTCGGGTGCAACACGTGCAAGCAGGTAAACGTACGCAAACTCAAATAGGGCATTTATGACCCATATATAGAGATGATTAGTAGCCTAAAAGACTGGATAATTACTGATTTTATGATAAAACATGATATATCATATAAATTCCTACCAAAAATTACCAATTACTTGTAATAATATTTGTATGTGTTGTTTTTTTTAATGTATGGCAGAGTCCTGCTAAAGTTGATTAAAATAAGACTTTTTGTAAAACTGAAATATTGAAACATTTTATACGCATAAAAGTGTTTCTTTTCATGAAAATCCTTATATAAATAACTAATACGTAAGTTAACTTCCTATCCTATGTTGAAAAATTGCAATGAAAACTTTTAAAATATGAATTAAATACAGGGTCATTAAGACCCTCCATATCCTCGATGTACCCTTTTTGTACCACATCCTCGCCGGGTTAAATACCTTAAATACATTGTTGATTTAATATTAATCGATATGGCCATTTACAGCATATGATTTAAATGAATATTTTCGAAGATATTACAGATTTACAAATTGCGGGACGTAGCGTTTGCAGCGGTTCCGGACGGCCCGGGCGGCGGGAGCGTGTAGTACTGTAAAAATGTAAGAAGTAAATAAGTAAAAATGTAGTGTATGAATTTAGATATTCCAAAGATAGCAGGAAATCTTCATGGTTTAGGGAATACCGGCAGTAATGAATAAATCAAAACTACAGGATCGATTTTAATAATTTTTTTAGTGACTCGACTGTTTGATGTCATAGGCTATATATTTTATACCCGTGCGAAGCTGGAGCGGGTCGCTAGTAATTATATATTATAAAATCGAAACCTGGAGCCTAAAAGTTAAGACTAAAGACATGCATGCAAAAATATGGAAAAGAAAGCGCTGTGAATATACAAAATGATATGCTTGTAAAATGTAAAGAAAATAAACTATATCTATATGACTAAACTTCCCCGTGGGGTGCCGGGTTAGAATTGCACCTCCCCATATTATCCCGTGGGTGTCGTAAGAGGTGACTAAGGGAAAATACTGGAAGGTGGGCAGCAGCGCATTCTAATGAACTACCATCTTACACTGCGATCCCCAAGCCGCCTGCCAAGCGTGGGGGTTATGGCAAATACCCCGTTAGTAGGGGAGGCTGTGTTCAGCAGTGGACTATCCGGCTGATACAGTACAGTACAGTATATGACAAAATATATTTTTTTCCTTACATCTTACAAGCATATCATTTTAGTGTTATATGCACGATTTTCCGAATATCGCAAGTTGGAAAGCAATTTAGTGCCGTGAAAGCAACTGCAGTTGGATTGACGCACATGGTGCTGCAGCATCAAACTCATTCTAACGACTTGCAGCACCAGAGTCGTTCGTCTACAAAATAGTCAAGGAACGCTTAATAAAGATTTCTTTCATTCTGCGGCTGATTCGACTAGGAGCAGTGTGCTTTAAGGCGCTGACAAGTGCTAAATAATTTTATTTGAATATGTTTTTAAAAGAATATATTTGGTTTGTACTAATAGGCAAATTATATATTAATTTTGATTATAATATATATATAGTTAATCCCTAAATGCAATTCCTTAAAATTTATTTGACATTATAACATTGCAGAGTTAACTCGAAATTACACTTGTAACGAAACTATGTTTATTATTTATGTCTTAAAATAAAAATATAACAATATACACACAAATTTATCATAAGCGACCAGTAAATTGATATTTTCGATGTAAGCTATTAGTTTTGTACATAAACTATATTTCCTTTTTCACCAAAACTCTGAACTCGATTTCACCCTCGCTGATGATAGTGGTAAAATTTTAGCATTAGTCAGCATCTTAAGCATGCGCTAATGGATGGAAATTCGTAAAAAGTTTAAACATGCGCCGAAGTAAACATTTAAATCGACTCGGTGCTCCTCAGGGACTTCGTTCTTAGTCACTACGTAATTATGAACTATATATAGATAGATAGATAGATAGATAGAAACACTTTATTGGAACACCTTAAATATAAAAAAATAGTTAAAACAGAAACAAAATTCAAAATAAGGTAACAATTGGCGGTCTTATCGCTGAAAGCGATCTCTTCCAGACAACCATTTGAGGAAGAGACATAACTGAAGAGAACCAAGGGATGGCGTTCATCTAGAATAATCTTGATTATAATATAGTACTCACAATGACATATTATTTCTAAAGTACTACAAACATATATATATATATATATATATATATATATATATATATATACAAATAAATATAAATACTAAAAAAAAAAATACGATATACTGTATCAGCCGGATCGTCCACTGCTGAACACAGCCTCCCCTATTATGGGGGGTATTTGCCATAATCCCCACGCTTGACAGGCGGCTTGGGTCGTTGTGTAAGATTACGTTGGTCGCAGTGTAAAATAGTAGTTCTTTAGAAGGCGCTGCTGCCCACCTTCCAGTAGAATTATTCCCTTAGTCGCCTTTTACGACACCCACGGGATGATATGGAGAGGTGCGATTCTAACCTGGCACCCCACGGGAGTAATAAGCCACAGAGCATATAAATACGATATAGGGTCTTTAAATACAAATCTCTGATAAGCACTTAAATAATTTCATTATCACAGTATAAATACGAGTTTGTGCTTACAGCAAACGAGCCAAAATGAGTAATAAGCCACAGAGCAGTAATTACAGACGGTTAATGCCAAACCGTGTTTTGGCTTACTGCGCTGGAACTGTGCCAAATAAGATTGTCACAATTGGATAATTATGTGAAAACATTACCGGATAATTTGTGGGCTTGTATGATATTTGTATTAATATCATATCATATTATACGCTTATATTTATATTTCATGTTTGAAAACACTGGTTTTTGGGCGTGAAACAACTTCCGCGTTGCGTCATGTTTCATACTGTGACCGCGGCGGACGTACCACACTCAACATCCTGAGGAAGGCTTCGTTCGTTCGTTTCATTCCACGAATGAGGAGAAAATATTGATTAGCGGTAAACTTGAATTTAAACAAAATGAAAAAAAATGAAATAAATTGAAAATACGACGTTACACGGTAGAAGCCGAAACATTGTCGATAGTCATATCGAGATATGAGTAAGTTGTTTCACGCTCAAACACCAGTGTTTTGTATTAATAATTAGTAGGCCTCCTAATGCTACATCCTGTGTTGCTAGTTTCAGGCATGACGTGATCTTGGTCCTCTGCAACGTGATGGACCCGGCATCCTTTTTGAAGCAATGATGGAGCTACGGACTGCCGCGCCGCAATACCCTGGTTCGATCCCCACCGCCGGCTAGAGCTTCACCGCATGGTGGAAAGGCATTTTGCGATTGCCCGCCTGGCTAGCTACCACCCTCAAGTAGAAAATCTGTCGCCAAGCACCTAACGGTGTGTTCCAGTAGTAGTCCTTTAAAGCCAGTGAAACTACAGGCACATGAGACTTAACAACTATGTCTCAAGGCGACGGGCGCAGTGCAATTCGTGACTTGTAATGAAATGTATCTGTTACAGGCAGAGGTTAGTCCGCTTAACATCAGGTGGGCCTCGAGCTTGTTCCGTCACAATAATTTAAAAAAAAAACCGCACAATTTATGTAAATGTTTTGAATTGGTCTTTCTAAATATTTTTACTATTTGTTTTAATATGAATATGATATAGGTATGAGTGGGAAGAAAGTGGTTAGTAAAACTATTTGCGAAATATTTGCATCTCAAGTAGTTGAGTAATTGAAGGGCTGCTCGGCATTAGTGTGGACAATACAGGCATATTATACGGTATATTTTGAACGATAATTTGTCTTAGACTTTATCGATCCCAATTTATCGAATTTTTACCAACTACTCGAAGCTAAACTCGCTTATGTGAACAGTTAATGATAAGGCTGTAGTATTGGCAACATATTACAAATACCTGAGTCGTTAACGTTATGCGCAGCAGCGGTGTACCCATGGCAAAGATTATAGACTGCGCAGTGGGTCTCGATTACTTCCACAGGCTTGAGCTTCACCAGATGGGTGGTCACCATAACGAGAAATCACGCCTGGCTAGTTGCTTATCCAGGAAGGTAATTTTTCCGTTGAATTGATTGTCGATAGAAAATTTTATTGACCGAACAAGCACGAAGCCCGTTCTCGGTTTCGATATGACCAAAAATGATTTTATCGCCGATTACCGTCTGTTTTTATCTACAGGTCGCATTTTTCAACCGATTCTCGTGAAATTTTGTGAGGTGCGATAATTATATTGACTTTATGTGTCAATTCAGGTTTAGAAAATATTTCAAGTTTATTTTTTATATTATTGTGACGGAACCAGCACCAGGACCATCTGATGTCAAGCGGTCTAACCTCTGCCTATGACAGATGTATTTCATTACAAGTCACGAATTGCACTGCGCCCGTCACTGTCAGTCGTAGTTGTTAAGTGTCATCTGCCTGTAATTTCACTGGCTCTCAAAGATTAGTGCCACACCGTTAGGTGCTTGGCTACAGATTTTCTACTTGAGCGTGGTAGCGTGTTGTGAAGCTCAAGCCAGCGCGGCGGTGGGGATCGAACCAGGGACCTGCGGCACGGCAGTCCATAGCTATTACCGCTCGTGCATTGCTTCAGAAGATGGTAGAAATATAAAGGTCGAAAAGTCAAAAAGAAACTATTTTAGTCCAAGTGTCTTCAGCTCATGGAGCCACCAGTTTTTAAATGTTTCTGCGACAAAATCTTTCCACTATGAACGATTTGCCGATACAATCAAATTGTTCATCTATGTTTTGACAACAAACAACTACTGTGAGTATTTTGCTTCTAACAGCAGTTCCGGCAAGAAACACAAGGGTTCCCGCCGTTTTGCAATTTGCATTTATTATTTTTAATAACCTTGTTTTTAAACTAGAACATATGATTAAATGAGATGATATATTTTAGCAGATTATATTGAAACCATAGTATAAATTTAAGTATGATTTCAAAAACTATCACATGGTAAGCGAATATCAAATTTACAAATTTTAGAGCTTACATCTCAACTTTCATTAGCATTTATGATAATAATAATAAATGTTTATTGCCTGAAAGAATAGCTTAATCTAATTACACTTTGTCTGTTTGGTTTAAATTTTTCAAACTGTGGGTACAAGCGAGCCCCGAACTAAGCGTAAGCCTGTATCTTGTGGCTTTTAGTGTGAATTTACAGAATTCATACATTTATACAAAAAAATAGGTGTAAGAAAACGTTATACATAACAAATGATTAACAAAATAAATAAGCGATAGGGAAATTCAATGTTAAGTAGTTAATCAAAATCAATATCTCGTTTTAAGATGCATAGAATGGTGAGGTTGAACTGTTCTCAAACTACTCAAATTCATAAGTACCTATATGTGAACGTGTGAACCATATGACTGGAATATGATAGAGAATAATTTGTTACAGACAGTGTGAAAGAATGTAAGAGGGTGTGTGTGTGTGATTGCGTGAGAGTATGTGAGAGGATGTGTGTGTCATTGAGTGAGCATGTTAATGTATATCTAACATGCTCACTCTAGAGAGAGATCGTGAGTATAATTGAACTTGCGTTCCCCGGTCTTAGTGTACGAACTGAGTTCACGCTCGTGCGTCAAACCTGCACGCGACGCCATGCTCGACGCCCGGTTAACCGCAAAAAAGCACGCTCACCGCCGAGCCGCTTGGCTGCCACTCGGGACACTCGCGAGCATTTGCATCTGTTTAACACAAACGCTGCACGCCCCGCCCAGCTGGACGCTCAAGTCGAGCGTGCACTTAGTTCGTACACTAACGCTTACGCATAGGGTGTTTTAAGGTCAGTCATCAAGACGGGTATGACTTGGGAATTTCGCATTTTTATTAATTTAACCGTCGTAAAGGACGGTGTGCCATCAACCAGACTACTGGAAGACGTAACGTATGTAAGTCACTTTATGGGTCGTCTTTGTCTACGTCTTTCTACAGTTTAAGGCAGATATACTTTTTAGTTAATTTAACTCAGGAACAGGAAACGTCGTCTCAATGACGTTAAAATTTGAAACTTATGATTACTTACGTCGTGGCATGACAGAGACGGTTGCTTTTGATGTGCTGTCACTGTCATCGGACTCAGAACGAGTTTGGAAGCTTGTTTCTGAAACAAAAGATTACATAATTTTATTTCTACTATAATCAAACACAAAAATCGTATCTCCTTTTATTGTTTCTAAGTACAAAAAGTTAACAACGTTTTAAGCTCTGGCTACCCATCTGAAGTTATACAAGCATTATAAAATTACAAATTTACAAGAGAAAAAAATATAGTCATATGCGGGATTCGAACCCGCGTCCATCCATCCCTTTAGCCGGGGTATGCAATAACCAATTGGGCTAACATGTAAATTTGTAATTTTGTAATGTGATTCGCCAAGCAGGCGTTATTGCAAACATAACAATATTAAAATCATACAAGAGTTTTTAGTTTTCCGTACCTTAAAAGGAAAAAACGGAACCCTTATAGGATCACAGTGTTGTCCGTCTGTCTGTCAGGGTACTTCTACAAGGTCTTACAGCACAGATAAAACGGAAAATTATAAAAAGCATACATTTGTAGTTACATCATATAATCAATATATTTTTAATAATTTTTAAATGTTATAGATTTTAACAAGCAATAAAAATGACAAATATTTTCAAAATATTCTACGAAAACATTAAATTAATATTTTAATAAAACACTTAAAAAGTATAAAAATAGTATAGTATCTAGTGACAAATCCGCCTCATTTTCCTGCTAAGCTGACGTGACGTCACAAACACCACGCAGCCAAACCGGAAAAATTTTCGACGCGTTTCGCTTCTACACGAAGCATCCTCAGGAGGTCTTGACTCTACGAGCGCACGATCGAGAAGTATATATAGTATTTTTAGTACCTTGGGTAGGTACTGAAAATACTAAAAATAAACTAAGAAAAAACAGCCTACTTAAACTTAAAAAACTTAGTGTACTTAAGTACATACTATTATCAATTTTGTTAAACTCTCAAATCGACTAGGAAGCCAACTATCCCTTCAATTTATATAAACAAACAATGATCAATCAATTATCCCCCGTAACTCGATCCTTCAAGGTCCAATTTCATCCGCAGTGGTGGGTCATTAATTTTGTTTAATAAGATCAAGACAAATGGCTGGACGGAAATGAACCCGCCCGAGGGAGCAGGTTTTAGGCGGGGTATAAAATAATGTATTAAGATTCAGCCTTTCAGAGTGTAAAGTGGTGAGGAGTTACTTTACGTTGTTGTTTCTAACTGTACTCTTATACGATTTGTACTTAAGTTTGATATTGTTAGAAGCAGGGAGGGTTAGGAATAAAATAATGCATCACTTCTCACCAAACTGACATCTTTTTTACCGTTTTTTAAAGTTACACTGTTTGTACTTTACACATTAAGTAAGGCCCTTCTCATATGCGGTGAAAATTACAGCGCTTTAAAGCGCTCGTAGCGAAGTTTACTTAGCTAATTTTAACCGATCAGCAAAATTAAGCAACGTCGCCCGCGGTCATGAGTTGGATGGGTGACCGCTAGTGAAATTACTATTGAGCGCTTCCGTGCTTCGGATGGCACGTTAAGCCGTCGATCCCGGTTGTTGTCTAAGGATGGCAGTCGTTATAGCATGGTGGTATGACATTTTGCGAATGCCAGCCTGGCTAGCTACCACCCTCAAGTAGAAAAAATGTCGCCAATCACCTAACGGTGTGTTCTGGCAGCTGTCCTTGAGAGCCAGTACTTCTAGGTTAGCCTGAACAACATCTTAGATCTCATCATCATTTACCATCAGGTGAGATAGTGGTCAAAGGCTAAATATTCGGGCATAAAAAAAAAAACGCAATTTGCACTGGTTGGCAAACTTTATGACACAGAGTGACTCAAGTACTCACATACTGATACACGGTTAGAATTGCACCTCCCCATACTTTTCCGTAGGTGTCGTAAAAGGCGACTAAGGAAAAATACTGGAAAGAAGGTGGGCAGCAGCGCCTTCTGTTGAACGCTGCGATCTCCCAGCCGTAGGTACTGAAAATACTAAAAATAAACTAAGAAAAAGCAGTCTACTTAAACTTAAAAAACTTAGTCTACTTAAGTACATACTATTATTAATTTTGTTAAACTCTCAAATCGACTAGCAAGCCAATTATCCCTTCAATTTATATAAACAAACAATGATCAATCAATTATCCCCCGTTACTCGATCCTTCAAGGTCCAATTTCATCCGCAGTGGTGGGTCATTAATTTTGTTTAATAAGATCAAGACAAATGGCTGGACGGAAATGAACCCGCCCGAGGGAGCAGGTTTTAGGCGGGGTATAAAATAATGTATTAAGATTCAGCGTTTCAAAGTGTAAAGTGGTGAGGAGTTACTTTACGTTGTTGTTTCTAACTGTACTCTTATACGATTTGTACTTAAGTTTAATGTTGTTACGAGCTGGGAGGGTAAGGGATAAAATAATGAATATTTTTTTACCAAACTGACACTTTTTCACCGTTTTTAAAGTTACACTGTTTGTACTTTACATGATACTAAGCCAGGTCCTTCTCATACGCGGTGAAAATTACGCAATTTGCACTGGTTGGCAAACTTTATGACAGAGACTGACTCAAGTACTAACATACATACATAAAATCACGGTCCTTTCCCGTTGGGGTAGGCAGATACCACAGATTTCCACTTACTACGATCCTAAAATATCTTTTTCGCTTCATGTACACTCACCCCCCGTAGGGTGCCGGGTTAGAATTGCACCTCCCCATACCTTACCGTGAGTGTCGTAAAAGGCGACTAAAGGAAAAATACTGGAAGGAAGGTGGGCTGCAGCGCCTTCTGTAGAACTGCCATCTTACACTGCGATCCCCAAGCCGCCTGCCAAGCGTGGGGATTATGGCAAATACCCCCTTAATAGAGGAGGCTGTGTAGTGGATGATCTGGCTGATACAGTACAGTACACTCATCAATTCGTTTTATGATGCTCTTGACTTTGCCTTTTTTCAGAACGTCTCAGATTGAAGACGTTTCGATTTCGGAACGGTTGCTTATGTCTTCCCCTTCCAACACTTCCGTTTCCTTGTCCCACGTATACCTGTTTAGTCAGTCTCATCTCTAACAAATGCACCGTTTACCGAATACACGCAAGTATACTTAGATTTCGTACACAGTTAGACTGTACATCTCGCTGTACAGATAGAGGTCCAGGAAAGAGGATTTTGGACACTCCCATAGTGAAAAGTTTGTTATCGTAGAGAATTTACGTTTACACACAGTATTGAACTGTTAGCTATCGTAGCGCTTAGTACGAAGAAATTGCAATCTGTCTCACAATTTAAACTTATGCAAACAAATACTAACTGATTACGACCTCCCCCGACAATATTCATACTCTAAAGCTATAGTCTCGAGCTTATTCCTTATTCTTATAATAGTAAATCTCTGTCGTGGTCTGTTATGATGGCGTTGCCGGGCAGCCAAAGTCTAAGGTCAAAGTAAATTAATCAATTTAGACGCCTACGATGCTCTTATGAAGGTCAATTATAAATTTAAATAACGAAACTCTACATTCTCCTGTCACGTTGTGTTACCACCTTGAGAAGAACGAGCTAAAAACTCGGGATCATTCTTTTGAAACGTCTTTTAATAATTTGTTAACAAAAAAGATATTTGATATATTAACAAGATATTAAATTAATTTACAAAATTACAAATATACGATAAAACATATTTAATTTTTAAAATTTCAGGATTCGAACCCGCGTCCATCCACCCGGGGTATGCTTTAACCCATTGAGCTAACATGACATGACGTCATAACTCAAATCTTTCCTATCGTTCTTTAACCATCGTATTGGGATGGATTTTGTCATGTAATCCGCATAGCAGGCGTTATTGCAAACATAACAAAATTAATATTAAAATATTTATTTAAATTACGTAGGTGACAGGTGGTAGCTAGCAATGATGATGACTGAAAGCACAATGTATTGCTACTTCGGACTACACAGCGTCGTCAGCATTGCAGCCCTGGATGACTTGGTGACGCGGAGAAGCAAGGGCTGAAATGATTACCAAGCTGCAGAGAACGTAGCTAAGCCAAGGTTGAAGCCATCATAGCGTGGCTAGTAGTGCAGTCATTGCGAAACAAGGCTTGTATAGTGCATTGCATTCCTCAAACGATGCGAGTACTTCAAATGAAATCAGCTTATGAAGGAACTTATTCACAAAATTTTTGCACTGTAAGATAATGAATAGATTCAGGCATTACTTTGCGGAAATCCATATTTAATAATAACAAATATTTTTAAAATATTTTAAGAAAAAAATTTAAGGAATCAAATTAATATTTTAATAAAACTTTTATGATTTATTTACTTTTATATTAAAAAATATAAAAATATATCTAGTAACAATTCCGCCTAATTTTCCTGCTAAGCCGACGTGACGTCACAAACGCCACGCAGCCAAACCGGAAGAGTTTTCGACGCGTTTCACTTCTACACGAAGCATCCTCAGGAGGTCTTGACTCTACGAGCGCACGATCGATAATCGAGATCATTCAAATATTAATTTGATGTTTTCTTAAAATATTTTAAAAATATTTGTTATTATTTTTGCACTGTACTTTTTTTGAAAAAAGAAAAAATATACATCTCATTTTCAAATGAAATTTTTTCAAATGAAATTTCTGGTGGCTAAAACTTACCATTTACGAAATTCCATACAACTTTGCTGGTGCCTACTCGAGTTGCACGGCGAAGTTGAACTTAATCGAAGAAGGTTGTATAATTTATAAACAGCTCTTTGACTTTCTGTTGGATGCCGTAAAAGGCAATAGGAAAAATGCACCAGTCGAGCAGCTACTAAGTACCACAAAATTGGCAGCAGCGCCTTATAAGGATCTGTTATCTTACACTGCCATCCCTAAGACGCCTGCCAAGCGTTTGACGTGTGCTTTCAGCTTTACTTCATTATATTTCACTGAGGCATGCTGCAGAAAATCCATAGACAATTTCTACCAACTTACATTTTAAAATTCCTAATTGAATGCTACGTCAAACTTCAAGCCTTTACTGCTAAGAGAGTCGCAAAATTCAACGTCAACCCAAAAAGCCGTCGTAAAGTGTTCCACAGAAGCCTTGAAAGATTTTATTCAAGTAGTTACTTTTGCTGCTGCTTAAAATTTAAAATCATAATAATAAATTTAAGTTAAATACTTATGAAAACTTCCCAAAATATTAATATTCGGAGTAAACGGTAAATTAGCCGTGAAAACGATGCTTGACAAACTTTGATTAATTTCAGAAAGTAATTTAACTTCGCGTTCGGATCAAATTAAAAAAGATAATTCATAAAGTTTAACAATGAAATCTAATTAACAGACTTTGATGGTGTTGACTTCTAGACTTTGTTAGGTTATTATTCTTCAATTTGAGAAATATTTCAGTTTCTTGTGTAAAATATTAACTTTTTTCCATCATACCAATTAGTCCTTTGTGTGTCGATATATAAAAGATCCACTGCGACACATACGTGATAGAGCGTACATACACTAAGATTGTAGATAAGTGGCAAATCCCCCGATGCTAAGCGAGACGTCAACGCGGGCGTCCCGAGCTCTCCTTGAAAAAGACCACCGAATGTGGTTGAAACTATAATCAGAGCTATCTGACGTACTCACGTGAGTTATCCCGTATTATTTAAGAAAAAAAAGATTGTAGATCTTTAATTTATTATTTTGTATACTTTCATTCAGTCCCGTGGAGTGCCGCTCTAGAATATCAACGTCCCAGCTGTACCCGTGGGTGTTGTAAGAGGCGACTAAAGGTAACACACCAGAAGGTGGGCAGCAGCACTTTCTGAGGAAGTGATGTCTGAGACTGCGATCCCCTAGCCGCCTGCCAAGCGTGAAGATTATGGCATACCCCCCGTACTGGGAAGGCTGTATTCAGAATCCTGTGTAATACACTGGTCCCATTTAAATTACACCAACATCAGCTAAATACGTTTTCACTAAAAAAAGGTTTTCCAATGTGTAAAAAAAGTATTTTCCAATGGGTATAAAACCGGCCAGGTGAGAATCAGATTCGCACTACAAGGGTTCCGTAGATGTGTTGGTATGGAACCCGGAATGTACCCAAACCCGCTATTTTTTTTCACACAGTATGATATCCTTAGTATGAGACCGTCCTGCATTCGGCTAGTTTTTATTGTTATATTTTATATATTGGACTATAACTGCACCAAGTTTGATGCTTTTATGTGTATTACCGTTGTTACGATAGAACAAAACAATTATTATAAGTTTATTATAGTAAAATTATCGGTCTATATAACTACATTTATTAATTACAGCTGTCAGATTGTTTTCTGCGTCTTGCCAAATTTCCTGATTCTAGGTCAGCGGAAAGTACCCTAAATATTTATAAGCTTATAATTCCTTTGTTAAATCACAAAATAAGAGAAAACACGCGTCAAAAATGACCATAACTTTTGATCACGTTGATTTACATGTTAAATTTTGTCACAGCTGACAGAGACTATAAACCCAATTATATGTTATAAATTTCAACTTGATACATGCAGTGTTCTTGAGAATCTATCGAACTGTCTTTCGTTTGTATGTCAACGCCCTTTTTGAGACACAGACAGAAATATATACCTATAGATGGACTCCTCGAGTCGAAGCTCACTACTGAGGGGCGTGATGTTCCCGGCCATATGTTTCTTCACTACAGAGCTGTTTCCACCTCCCTTGATCTTTGGCGTGGCTCAGAGCATCTGTGATTGTAGTGTTCAGGATCTTAGGTACTTGATCGGACCATCGTATTGGACTACGTCGTAAAGATGGACAATAAAATGGTAATACAAGGGTTCCTTTTTTCTTCTGAGGTACAGAGCCATAAATATTACCCGAATAACTTAATGTTACTTGCAACTCTTGTCGATGGTGACCAGTGTTGTGGATGAGTTATATTCTAGGTTAGCCTGAACAATATCTTCGACCACATCATCTCTTACCATGAGGTGAGATAGTAGTCAAAGGCTAAATTAACAGGCGAAAAAAAAAACAACTGTCAATCGATCTTGAAAGCAGTATGCATCTAGTAATTAAACAACTTGAAACTATTTAATTAATTTACATTATTTAACCCATTGATATCTGCGATAATGATAACAATAGAATTTCATTCATAAATTGGCCATAGTGGGTCAGCCGATGGCAAAGGATTAATCGCGTATATTTATCATTATTTTTGTCCCACGTTTCAAACTTTTTTCATTGATTGTGATGACGCCCTGTATACGCGATCTTATTACTATGTGTAATAATCGCGAAAACCTAAGACAATATTATCGAATAAGCATTGCAATTCAACGGGGAAATGCTGCTAGCATGCTGGGCACGCTGCCAACTGGTAGTGGGTACTGGTAGTCCAAATGCTCTACATTTGGACTGCCTATGAGTCTGCAATGGCTTATAGGGATCTAAATGCTTTGATTGTAGTAGCTGTAGTGTTGTATATAGATCGTAGTATTTTGTTAATAAAGGCATATCATAGCGATATGCATCGTCGAAAATATTATATTAAAAGAAAAAACGGAACTGAATTTGAACACTAATAAGTTTGAAACTTGTCGAAGTTAGACCATGAAAATGTGAGCTTAGAGTGTTTTGAATCAGCATTGTAGCATTTTCAACAAGTTAGTTTTCAGTGTAGAAAATCAGCTCAGTTTAAAATATAATAGGATTTTTAGGTGCCTACTACATGTATTGGGACGATTAAAACTATGTTTGAAAAAGAATATGAAACTATTCGATTAGTTTTGCCCATTTTTTATCGTTACACTGAACATCGTCAAAATTGTTATAATTTAAACCGGTACCAAAGATTAAACCAAACAACTTTATGCAATTTCACTGTGTTCTCCGAGGTAATCATATTTCACCGCGACACTTTGAAGGAAGTAAATTCAATAAAGAGAAGCGCAGAACTGTAACGGAAATTTTACACAGTAGGTTCTCTTCTACTCCTTTTTTCTCCAAGTTTACAAAATCAAGACGAAAAAAAATATGAACAGAGTGTGGGTATGAGGCCTACGTCGTCTGAACACGTAGTCCGACAGCTTAGTCCTAATCTAAAATGAATCAGATGAAGTTTAATTTTTTTCCTGTTGGTCCTATTCTTCGAACAAGAGGGAATCGTGAATTCTCATTCGACTCAACTGACAACGAAGAATCACGGGTATATATGATTCGACACATCGGAACACTAGTATATGTAAAAACTCAAAGTCCAACCGAGAAGATCTTTCTTTAATTGTAATTTTTTGCATTCACGCCTGCTTAGCAAATATGCTTACAAAATAACAATGAAAGGAAAAAAAAAACACAAATGGTTCTTTGAGGTATTAAATATTTAAAAAAAACTAGTGATTTAAAACTACTTTGAGTATATTTTGACCTAGAAAACATTATACAAGCTTTCCAGCCGCGATTCCGCCCGCGCGTATTTGGGTTATGGCGCAAAACCATTAACTTCTTTTTGCGCAGTTGGATGAAAACTATCCTATGTCCTTCCCCGGTTCTCAGACTATTTCCATACCAAGTTTTATCCAAATTGATCCAGTAGCTTTTAAGTTTATTCGTTGTATACAAAAATACAAATCTTTCCTCTTTACAATATAAGTAAATAAGGAAAAACCAGCAAGTGAGCATTTGAGACAAAAGGTTAGGTTAAATTAAAAAAAAAACAATCAATAACAGAAAACATAGTTTACTTATTTAATATTATAATTAGCTTTTTTAGTTTTATTTACCTTTGTAAAACAACCAGTGGTTTAAAATAACTTGTTTTCTATATAAAGCCAGTTCTAATTTGACAGCTGTCAACTGCAATAAAAATCACGATGAGATCTAAAACTTTTGTGAAAAAACTAGTGGTCTAGGATCAGTAGGTTCCTAGATATATTCCTTTAAACATTTTTTGTTGTCATCTAAAATTGAGATCACAACGAGAGTAGCTGAGCTACTTTGGGAAATGCCTAGTGGCTTAGGATCAGTAGTTTCCAAGATAAGCTCATTTAAATTTGACTGCTGTCACATTTAAGGAATAGTTGCAAGTAGGTAATTTTTGTAATATTTGCAATCTAAATATGAAATTTTAATTAAGAAATATGATATGAACTATCACGTTGACAGCTGTCACATATAAGCCCGATTCCCAGGTTTTTCTTTCAAACATTTGTAACTCAAATTAGATATGTAGATTTATATGTGACGTCACTGACACTTTGACGTCTGTCACATATAAGACCTATAATATTTCCGAGTAGATTTTACAATACAGTTATTCTAAAATCTACTCGGACTACCAATATATGAAATTAAAATCGAATATGTCACATTTGACAGCTGTGATATAAAACGTCTGCCGTAATATCTAACATTAATATAAAATAATAACTTGTACAATAATTGCTCTAAAATGCTCTTTCTTATTTTGAACGAAATAAAAGCAGGGGCAGTTTAAGTCAGATTATTCAATAGTACCACCATAGTACCAGTTTATCGGTCGGACGACTTGTTCTAAAAAAACATAGTGCTCGTGGTCCATTTTTGTTATAGGCGTAATAGTAACTTAATAACTATTAGACTTTTTTATTAACTACTAAGCCGTTTTTGTAATAACTATAAGAGAGGTGGACCATTAATGCTAATGAATGCGCAACAATGGTCCACCTCTCTAATAGTATGAATAGAAAAAATAAAAAGACGTAATCGGATTCTCTGTTACGTCAGTCCACGTGTTCACAGGGGACCCACAGCCATCCATCCCTGGGCCCGAGACATGTCTCTTCCAGCTAAGATATCGTGCTAATGATTTATAGTTCTAATTTGTTCTTTCGTTGAAATTAGTACCTGAGCAACCGAGTTTCAGTCGGCTTTTTATAGTGATACCAGTAGGCTAACATTAAAGAGAAAAAATGTCTGAAACTCCTTGCATCGTCAACAAAAAAACTCTATTACACACAAATATACGATAGGAAAAATTTAAGTTATGTGCGGGATTCGAACCCGCGTCTATCCACCCCTTGAGCCGGGGTATGTTCTAACCAATTGAGCTAACATGACATGACGTCATAACTCAAGTCTTTCCTATTGTTCTTTAACCATCGTATTGGGATGGAGCGACATCTATAGTACCACTTGCGTTGTACTATAAACAAGACCAATTTTGCAATTGGTTTTATACTTGTAAATGATGACGCAACCTTATAATTTTACGCCGCATAGAAGGCGTTATTGCAAATCAAACAATATTAAAAAAAACTCTCATTCACGAGATAGCGTAATAAAAAAGTTTTCTGTGTAAAATCGCGTTTTTAAAGAAAGATGGTAAAGTAAATACATAATTCAAAATTAAAATATTAACACTTTATTTTGCTATAATTTTATATATCCAAAACAAATGTACATAGGTTCGTTTCAATCGAATTCCTGTAGTATATTTGAGTGTTGTAACATTGAACTACAGCCATTGCGATTGATATTAACTTTGAATAGGATACAGATATAGTTAAGTGAATATTTAGTTTTGTATTGAATGGGTTTTTTATGTTATTGTAACGGAACAAGCACGAGGCCCACCCGATGGCCAGTATCTTCTGCCTGTAACAGATCCAATTAGCCACAAGTGAAGAACTTCACTGCGCCCGTCACACTGAGAGTTTCGAGTGTCTGTAATTTTACTGGCTCTCAATGACTGCTGCTGGAACACACTGTTAGGTGCTTGGCAACAGATTTTCTACTCGAGGGTGGTAGCAAGCCAGGCGAGTTTTTGCAAACTGCCATCTCACCATGCGGTGAAGCTCAAGCCGACGATGGTGGGGATTGAACCATGGACCTGCGGCATCGCAGTCCATAGCTGTAACCGTTCGGCCATCATTGCCTCAAAAATTTGATGAAACTATTAAAACCGTTTCCGCGATTCTGGATACTTTTATGTATGTACAAGAATTGCTCGTTAGAAGTTATACACTTGATAAATTAATTGAAACGAGAAAAGGATGCAGTGATGTCTCTAGTTAACTGATCTATAAACAAGACTAATATTACAATTAACTTTAAACTTATTAACGATACTGCTATTTAATATTTCTAACATTATAAAGAAGACTCTGGAATCCACTTGCTCCTTAAAGCAGCTCGTTACAGGGTGAATGAAAAAACACTAAACTTAAATTAATAGAATACACATAAGCAGGAGCCGCAATGTACAATAATAGTTTCGTTCGAAAATAAAACAAAAAATAACTTTAAATAAGTTATAACATATGTTTTTAATACTTTTGCATGGTGGTAGGGCATTTTGCGAAAGCTCGCCTAGCTAGCGACCACCCTCAAGTAGAAAATCTGTCGCCAAGCACCTAACCGTGTGTTCCGGCAGGTGTTCTTGAGAGCCAGTAGGTTAAGCCTGTTAACACCTTCGACCACACAATCACTTACCTTTAATTCAACATATCATAATTTCTTCTATTTGGGTGTTAGAATACATTATAACAAAAATCTTGATAACATAGTACAATAATGCAGAGTACATAATAAAATTCGGCTTTAATCCCATGCATTAGTATGTATGGTATTTTTTTCATTTTGATTAGAATTAAATGTTGATTTTAGCAACCCTAACCTTCTAAGGACTTAACTTAAAGGCTTACCTAAAAGAATCCTAAAGAGGGTCGTAAGAAAGGCAGCGGGCGAAATAGCCTACTGGAACTACTATAGCTACTGTGTTTTCTGTGACAGTCATAGCCTAGATTTCGTGTAATGCCTTATTTGAAATGACAACGTGAAATATAGCTGGGATAGAGCAGTAAATTGTCGATAATGTGATAGGTAGGGATGTACAAACTTGATATATAGGTTTGAGAAACGTTTGGAATATTAGGTTAATTTGATTTCAAATTCAAAGATTTCAAACTTTACTCAATTGGTTTTGTACATAAAGCATTTATCAAGTAACATGTTAGATTAATTATATATATATATATATATATATATATTTCGTGTAGAAGCGAAACGCGCCGAAAATTCTTCCGGTTTTGCTGCGTGGCGTAGAGTCAATTCCTACTCAAGGCTTAACAGGAAAATTAGGCGGAATTGTCACTTGATATAGTTTTGTATTTTTAAGTGTTTTATTAAAATATTAATTTGATGTTTTCATAAAATATTTTAAAAATATTTGTTATTATTAAATATGGATTTCCGCAAAGTAACGCCTGAATCTATTGATTATTATTTTCTGTTTACGACGTGACCGCAAAGGTTTTGTAAAATATCCAAAGAAGAGTGTAAAATTGTACCTACAACTTGATATTTTATTGTTATATGGGTACATTCAGGAAGATATAATATTTTATTCAGTTCAAAGTTGGAGCATCGAAATAAACCAATAGTTTGGGCTCTACTTTGAAGAAATATACTATATTTAGTAGTTTTAGTAATATAATTTTCTAGGGGCCCACCCCGGGTTTTGCATGGGTATTTGTAGGGTTTATTTATCAAATAAAATAATTTAAACACATAAAAAGTAGTTATTTATACTGATAATAAAACTGTAACGGATCCAATTCTTTCTGTTTGTCTGTCTGTATCCCGGCCGCGCATCACTCCAAAACAACTGAATGCAATTCAATGAAACTTAACAAGATTTGAGTTCATACTACGTAGAAGGTTATTGTATACTTTTTATACCGAAATTCAGCACGGTTCCATCGGGAAAGGGGATGAAAGTCAAAATGTACACTTAGTTCTAATTTATTAACGCTTAGTCTGATTTCAATTATTCTTTTTTTGTTAGAATAGTGACGAGAAAGCCCGGCACCCCACGGGCAACCTGGCACACCACAGGCAGCCCGGCACCCTTATCTATATTTGCAAGCTTGCTAAGATAAAACTCTAAAATCTGGAACATTCGCCACAATAAGTTTTTAAAACTATCTGTCTTTTGCCGGATACATTTTGGAGACTGCGCAATGGAAGATCGTTCTATCGCCAAACAAGGAGAATACCGGAAAAAATACGCCGTTTTAAAATCGAAATTCCAAAGAAACGCAATAACTACTTGGTTTCAACATTTATTGTGCGAACCGCGAAGGAACTCTCTGAGTAACTTAACTACTGTCTTCTGGAAAATACAACCTTTTTCAAACCCAAAGTAAAAAGCTTCTTTCTGAGCTATGCTTTACTAAGAGTACTTCTTTGTAGATATTGATGTCTTGAGCAATCTATCGTCAACAATTACGCATGTACGCAATATAACGAATTTTTTGGTATTGTTTTTCACACATTATCGAAGTTTTAGTAGTTGTAGTATTGTAGTAGCTGTGGTGTTGTATATAGTTTGTAGTATTTGGTTAATAAAGGCATACTGCCGGTAAAAAAAAGTTTTTGAAAATGTTCTACAGCCTTTGAATATCAGGGATAGTGTAGAATTTTAATAATGAAAGAATTTTTCGAATCGGTCCAGTAGTTTTTACACGACTACCCAAAGGAGAGTTATGTTTTCAGGGTTCATGTATGAATGTATGTATGTTTGTGAGTTTATTTATTCCACTATTACTATTAAACGGTCTAACTGAATATAATGTGAGATATCTAAATCTAAACTAATAATATAATAAAGAGGAAAGATTTGATTGTTTGTTTGTTTGCATTGAATAAGAAATTTGGTATGGAAATAGTTTGAGACACGGGGAAGGACATAAAATATTTTTTATCCAACTGCGCAAAAAGAAGTTAATGATTTTGAGCAATAAAAAAAACATAAGAACAAAAAAAATAAAGAAATAGAAGTTTATTAAAATAATAATATTCAAACATTCTTTATTATTTTCTTAATTTATACTTGTTTATTTTATTAGTTACATACAAAAATACATATCTTTCCTCTGTATAGCATTAGTATAGAAGTATAGAATAGGTTATAGTAGTAGCAGTATACTTTATTTAGGGCCCGTTTAAGAATGTTCGTATAAGTTCCGGTTATACTACCCAGAACATATTTAATAAATAAAAAACTATCTTTGCGTTTCACATTCATCGACTTAGCCTATATATCGGTTAGAGCTTGAAACGCGCTGCATGTTGACTGTCATTTTTATCATTCAGTTATTTTATGTTCTGGGTAGTATAACCGGAACTTACTCGAACATTCTGAAACGGGCTCTTAGTAAAGTGGTGGTATATTTTATCCAAGGGAAAAGGGAATAATTACTAAGATTAACTGATAGAGTAACATAAAATGGGATGTTTTCTCGTAGTCCTTCTAATTTGTTATTTTATTGGGCCCAGGTGCAAGAATTATTTCTGTTGGTTCTTTATGAATTTTGTTCTATTGGAGTTGTTACTATTTAGTACAATACATTTTTAACCGACTTCAGAAACAGGAGGAAGTTCTCAATTCGTCGGAATATTTTGTTTCTAAAAGTATGTTCTCCGATTTCTGGAAGCCGTCTTAAGCCATCCGAGAAATATTTTTTTTTATATTTTATTTTTTGACTCTAATTTGCTTTTTTGTTCTTAACCATCATGTGTGGATGGAGCAACATCTATAGTTTAAACAACTTCCCGTATACATTTCATAAAAATTGGTTGAGTAGTTTCAAAGATGAAAAAGCAGTATATGAGAGAGAATGATCTTGTTAGCAGTATGATGGACACTCTGAAATCGGTGAATAAAATATTTCTGAAAAAAAACGGACTGACGTCAAACACTGAGAGCATGAATAAACTTGTTGAAGTCGGACCATGATAATGTGAGGAGAGTTTTTTTTAACCAGCTCAGTATTATACAATCAGTGTTGAAAGTTGGTTCATTACTTTCAGATTGTTTTTTTTTTATAAAATTGAAATATTTTATTTTTTATTATTATGCTTTTATTCAGATACAGGCCTTTTCAAATATATATATATATACCCCAAATTTAATAAATAAAAATGAATTCTGAATATATATCTGATACAGGGTTAATTTTTCTATGAAACACAATATTTAAACTGAACTCGAGAAATTTTAAATTCAATCGTAAATTATAACTTCAAATTGTGACTTGCAGGGAACCAAGTTTTCAAAATATATTTTAATTAGCACATCATGTCGAGTCACATAAAAATAAAACACATGTCTCCAAACGTAAACGCGCGTGGCAAATATTTCTTTAGCAGAAAATTCCAGACAATACAAACCTAGAACTTGTAACAAAACAGTCCTGTTATTTCAAACAAAATGTATCCATGCCTATGACGAGTATAACGAGCTGGATGCTTATACAAAGGCATTCTCGTCTGTGAAGCACTTTGAAGCTGTCAGTTCTGCACTTAATATTATTTGGGATGGAGTAAAGGCAAAGCCACTGAACTGTGAAGGAAGCTATAGAGCCATTATTTGCATGTGAATTGATTTACAAGTAATCCCTACACATATGAGATATAACAGTGTGTCTTGAGCAACGAAGCTACGTATTTTTTAGGTATTTTTTATATGATTTGGTTACGAAACCTGCACGAGGCCCAACTGGTGTTAAGCTACAACTTCTGCCTATAACAAATAGGCAGAACCACTGAACTGTGAACGAAGCTGTATACCAATTAATTGAATTTGAATCGATTTAAAAATAATCCATACACATATGATAAAAGTGTGTTTTGAGCAAGGAAGCTACGTATTTTTTATAAGATTTGGTTACGGAACATACAAGAGGCGCAACTGGTGTTAAACTACAACCTCTACTTATAACAAATAGGTGGAGCCACTGAACTGTGAACGAAATTAAATGTGAATTAATTTACAATCCATACACATATGAGATACGAAAGTGTGTTTAGAGCAACAAAGCTACTTACGTATTTTTTGTTTATTTATTTATATGATTTGGTTACGAAACATGCACGGGGCCCAACTGGTGTTAATCTAAAACTTCTGCTAATAACAAATAGGTGGAGCCACTGAACTGTAGCGAAGCTGAATACCCATTAATTGAATTTGTTTTGATTTAAAAATAATCCATACACGTATTTTGAGATATAAAAGTGTGTTTTGAGCAATGAAGCTATACGTATTATTTGTTTATTTATTTATATGGTTTGGTTACGGAACATGCACGAGGACCAACTGGTGTTAAGCTAAAATCTCTGCTTCTAATAAATAGGGGAAGCCACTGAACTGTGAACGAAGCTGTATACCCATTAATTGAATTTGAATTGATTTAAAAATAATCCCTACACATGTGAGATACAAAAGTGTGTTTTGAGCAATGAACCTATAAGTATTTTTCGTTTATTTTTTATATGATTTGGTTACGGAACATGCACGAAGCCCAACTGGTGATCAGCTACAACCTCTGCCTATAAAAGTTCAGTTCATCCCTTGTAACTGCGCCCATGGCTGTGAGCCATAAGGTTGTCAAGTTTTATATGCCTGTCATTGCACTTGCATCCAGATCCTTCAAAGCGGAACAAAGTAATGTGATGAAACAGGTGTGGTTCCTAGACGAACCCGAATGAACTCGTTCAATTGAAGCAGTGATGGCGCAGTGACATTGACTGTGGATTGCCAACTGAAAGGCTATCTATAAGCATATATAAAAGGGTAATTATAAACAAATGCAAAAAAATAGAAACAAAAAGTTCTGTTGCTACTAACTATGAACTATATTATCATAAAAACGAACATGAGTTGTCATAATTATCCGGTCGAATCACGCATTTCCGAGAGATATCATCTTTCTTTATTCACAATAATTTCCGTGCTCCAGTGTCGCTTCTTTTTTGCTACCTAATTTGCTCACACCAAAAACCTCTTCTTATAAGATATTGCAGACGTCCAACAAGGCGTATTATTATAGTAGATTATGATACAAGTGAGCTAAGTTGCTCACGAGTTTCATACGCACTTCTTCAACACCCTTGCGAGGAAAAAAAAAATATATTGCACAAATGCGATACAAACAACATATTAAAATTTTTGCCCGCGGCAAATGTATGATAGTTGATTACATATAAACCTCTTTGATGTTACAAATCTATATTACCCGGTTAAATTTAAAATACTCTGTTTACTCGCATATAATTTGCAGTTAGGTACTAACTTAACTTTGTAGGGATGATTCTATTACGCACTAGTGTATAATATTATTATGCACGAGGGTGTTATAGTTCGGTTTATGGCCCTAAGAACGATATAATAAAGCTCACTTTTCGAGCAAGAGTGTTGAAAAAGTATTAATAATACGCCTTGTTAAAACAAGTAATCTATAAATTGTTAAATAAGTAATATAAAAAAATGCGTTTTTTTATCACACCATTAGGTGCTAGAAGACACATTTTCTACTTGAGGGTGGTCGCTAGCCATTAGGGCATTCGCAAAATGCCCTTCCACCATGCGGTGAAGCTCTAGGCTGCGGTGGGATTCAAACCATGGACCAGCTGTGCAGCAGTCCTTAGCTAATGCCACTAAGCCATCACTGCTTCAAAAGGAAACTATAAACTTGTTCGCTCAAAGTGTTTCACTCAGCAGCAAGTTATTTTGCGTCACGTAACATTGAAACCCTTGTTACGATCAAGTTTCAAAAGAAGGACTTGCACCCAATAAGAACTGGAGCCTTGCATAACAAATAACTATTTTACTAACAACAAAAATGACGGCATAGTAGAAATTAAGGCTTTTCTTTAAGGCGAATGTCGCCATAATCCTGAAAAATAAAATTATAACAGTCCCGTTACTTCAAACGAAAGTTATCCATCTGTGAGTACTATAATAATAATAATAATAATATAGATATCACCATCCCACATGACGAGAATCTCGTTAAGGCCGAAAAGGATAAAATCAGCAAGTACCTTGATTTGGCTCACGAGGTAACCGCCATGTGGGATGTTGACTCGACGATCATTGTCCCGATAGTCGTTTCGGCGAACGGCCTTATAGCGAAGAGCCTCGACCAACACCTTAAGAGGCTCTCGCTAGATGGTTGGATCAAGGGTCTGATGCAGAAGGCAGTGATACTGGACACAACACGCATTGTCCGGAGGTTCCTCTCTCTGCAGCCCTAACCACTGGTCGCTTGGGCTCTGCCCCGCTACCAGCGGCACCCTAGTTTTAAGTTTTTTATAATATTTATTTTTGTAATAATGTTGTAAAAAATTTAAAATTATGTTGGATACTAAATAAAGTGAATAATAATAAATTTGTTTATTGATGAAAAAAGTAACATTGCTTAAACACTAATAATAATACTATATAATCAATGTAACAAAAATGAAAATTGTTTACAAAAAATTATAAGTTATCTATGGAGACCTTATTTGTGAACAAGCAAAGACTACCTTTAGCTAATTGAAGAATTTAAAAAATAATTTACCTAAACTTAAATTGAAATTTAAAAAAAGCGATAAAACGGTGGCTGGCAGAATGTTGTAAATAATCATAACATAGGTACGACAACTGCGAAAAGACTTAAAGAATGTACTTATATTATAGTCGGGACAACAATTTAGAGGTTCGTATCTTATAGTAATATTTACAGTAGTGGAGATCAATACATCAAACAAGGTTTCAGCGGGCATCAAAATTACAAATGGGCTATGAATTAGATGCTGGGATACAAAACTATTCTCGTCTGTGAAGTATCTTAAAGGAGTCAGTTTTGTGACTAAAATTGTTTGAAACGGAGTAACGGCAAAGTCGTTGAACCAGGACATAAGTCTTCGGTACTAAGCTATAGATATATATTGGTAGACCTATTATTTCTGTTATTCACTGTGAAAAATGACTTATTTTTTCGGAAGCTGACCTTCAGAGCCAATTTCCATTCTAGGCTTGTTTGTTTGTAAAGACGTTGTTTGGGCTTACCCAAACAACGTCTTTACAAACAAACAAGTTAGCGTTTAGCAATATTCGATAAAGCGTTAAGCGATCCAAACGTTAACAGAAATAAATAAAATAGTTTTCATTATGCGCGGCTGCAAATTGTTATTAAGCGCGAGTACTTTTGTTGAGACCTGAGGAAGAAAAGGATTCTAAGATTGAACCACGAGCGTAGGGATTGATACAAAATTTAGAATTCCGAGCGTAACGAATGTACGAGACGCAAAATAACTTTGCTGCCGAGGACAACACAATAATTTTCACCTTAATACAGCTAGAAAAACAGCTTAATAATGTAGTAAATTGCCATTAAGTTAGAGTAAAAGTTTAAATTTAATTTACTAAAATTAGTAATATTTTAAGTAGATACTTCAATTATTTTATTTAAACTTTTATAGTGATTGGAATTTTAAAAACCTTTCCACGCAAGCGTATAAAATGTTAAACTAAAAATAAAAAACAACACCTCTCCGAGCTTGAAAGGTGAAAATAATATTTCCGAAAGCAATTTTTGTCTTTTTCTTCCTTTTAGTTTCGAAGAAAATACGACATAATAAATTCTTATGGTGAACGATGACTTCTATGGAGGTAATTTCTATAAAATATAAATTGGAATTGTTTTAATATTGTTATGTTTGCAATAAGTAATAAATAACGCCTGCTTGGCGAATTACATTACAAAATTACAAATTTATGAGGGAAGAAATTATAGTCATGTGCGGGATTAGAACCCGCGTCCATCCACCCCTTTAGCAGGCATATGCTCTAACCAATTGAACTAAAATTACACAATGACTCATAACTGTAATTTTTGCTCCGTTTCTTCAATTCGTTCCGTTCGAATCCCGCACATGACTATATTTTTTTCTCTCATATATTTGTAATTTTGTAATGTAATTCGCCAAGCAGGCGCTGTAGCAAACATGGCGATATTATATAAGGTTGCGTCGCATTTACAAGTATAAAACCAACTGCAAAATCAGTCTTGTTTGTAGTACAACGCAAGTTTAACTATAATAGGTGTCGCTCCATCCCAATACAATACTTGAAGTATGAGAGCAAACATTAGAGTTATGAGTCATTGTGTCATGTTAGCTCAATTGGTTAGAGCATACCCCGGCTATGAATCGGTGGAATAGCGGAATCCCGCACATGACTATAATTTTTTCTCTCATAAATTTGGAATTGTTGTCTAGTTAGACTAGTAGAATAGCTATTCTACTTGATCACGTAATACTAAAAATAAGGTGAATGCTTTTCCATATCTACTCGTAATATACTTTTCTAAAACATATTGAATTGATTACATATTTTTTTGGGTAAACGTAATTTTTAATATTTTTGATAGCTTAGCTTATAGCGATAGCGATAGCTTATTTAAGTTAGCCTCAATAACTTATACAATGTTTTACATTTGGACTAGTATTGTTTTATAAGAGCATTGACGCATGCTCAAGACCCGCTAGAAGTTATCTTTTTCCATCCGTAATGATTTCTATGTTTTACATTGTTCAATAAAATGTCACGGTAAGACTCACCTGTATCGAACCTCGGCCTGCTGGGTAACCTGCTGGGCAGGTCTTGGTTCTCCACGTGGTCAAACGTTCTGAAGCCGAGGGCAAACTCCGCGTATGGACTTATCTCGAACATTTCTGTTTCACAAAACAATAATAATAAATATAACACTTCCATTACAAGAACAGTGTCACTCCATTGTTGAATCAATTTAATATACAAAAGTAACAACCTTGGTGATATTTTATAACACAAGCCACACTAAAATTAAAAAATTCAAAAACAAAATCCAGCTCAAGTTTGGGAAGAGCCCAGAGTCACGCTTTACTCGCAATCCAGAACTGAAGTTAAAAATCTAGTTTTTTGTTTGTGTACTATTTTTTATACATCATCATGGGGTGTCGCACTCCTTGAATTGATTTGCACCCCCTTCTTATCTTCCTGTGGAGTCGTAAGAGGTGATGCAGCGAAAAGTCAATCTGCTGTCTTACATTGCGTTCATCCTGCCAAGCGTGGAAATTGTAGCAAACCCTATCTTACGGGTGAGGTATTTATTCAACAGTAAACGTTATATCTGTTGATGATGACTTTAGTAAATAGTCCATTTAGTACTTGGCAGGTTTAATTTTAAAATAAGGTACAAAACTACAACCGCAACAAAGAAATTATATTTGAACTACCTGGCAGTATTTCCATCGAATCTCTGTAAATTCTCCAGCCCACTATAAGTATCAGTTTACAGTTTGCTCAGCATGCTGAGCATAAAATATGATGCTGGTAGCTTCGTTCCCACAGGTATCATTGATGGATTAGTTTATTACAAAACTGAACACCATCATGATGATATTAGATAAGATATTTTTTTAAATTAAAAATGGCACCGACGTCCAGACTCAAACATGTGAAACAACTTGTTGAAGCCGGTACCATAATGGTTAAAAAGAACACAATATTGTCCGCATGGTACCGATTTCGACAAGTTATTTCACATATTTGAGTGTTGAAGTCAGTGCCAGTTTTTGATAATTTTAATTTTTCACCCTTTTTAATGACCCTTGCTATTTATGGGATCGATTGTCATTTACTGTCAATGACTATATCATCAAGACTTTTCAGTTATTGGTGCGTAACTCAAAAACAGTTTGACCGATTTTGATGAAATTTAAATGGGACCACACAGTAAGTATCAGGTTTCAAATAAAAAAGTATCATCAAAATCGGTTCAACCAGTAAAAAGTTCTGAGGTAACAAACATTAAAAAATCAGACGTATTGAGTACATCTTTCTTTTTTTATAGTCGTTAGAAAATAACTCACCATTCTTACTTCCTTTCCTAGCATGAACAGGAGATGTGTAGATTCTCGGCGCGTGCGCATACCGCGCGTCTTTGTGCTCCGAATGTGACGCAACGCTTTCATTTCTAGACTTCACATCGTCGGTGATAGAGTGGCGATATTGAGAGGCAAAGTTTTGTCTGGACACAAAAAAAAGAGGTGTCTCTTAAAAATACATGACTATTAACGAATTGGTTTTATTTCGTTTTCGTATAACTTGTATTGTGATTCCTCGATAACTATTTTTGAGATAATAATAATTTGGGCTAAATTAGTCCCTAGCATAACGCATAATTGTATGTGGGCATTATAATCATCTGCTTAATAACTATACAGGGTTATTAGAGAAATGCTAATAACCTATTAAAGTTGTTCCTGTCCTAACAAACATTTTTAGTATTTATTTGTGATGGAATACCTGACCACCTGATGTTAAAAGTTTCTCGTGTCTGACATTTATTATTTTATATTTATTATTAATTTTTCGATGTAAATATTCATTCTATTCAAAGGGAGAGCGGCGTGGTCTAGTGTTGCCGCGACGGGCGCTCTTAGCTCGGAGTAGGCATTGTCTTTTACTGCGAGATAGAGAATATAAAAGTGTGAGACAGTATTATAAAAACTTAATGTTTTAGGTTTTGAGTCTATCAGGTGGTCCTCATGCTTATTCAGTAACAAACACATATAAAATAACATTCTACTAAAAATAATTGTTAGGACTTACAGAAGTCAAATATGAAAGGTTGTTAGCATTTTTCCAATAACCCTGTATAGTTTTAAAGTGGATGATTATTATGCCCACATATAATTATGCGTTATGCTAGGGACTATGCGCCACATTCTAATTTAATGTTCAAAAACACAGTATTTTTTTCCCTAAGGCCATAGGGATTAAACTTACCGATGCCTCCTGAAGAGAATGCAGACGAAGGCTGTCAGACAAACAACAAGCAGTATGGAGCTGCAGATGATCACCAGCATGTTCAAGTCGAGAAATTCGGACGGGGGGCCGATCTCCTCTACGAACAAAAATATTAGAACTTTATATTTCGATCGACCACAATTTCATCTTGTAAGACATGATAGTAATGATATAAAAGATGTTCATTATTTCTACATACACTAGAGAACTATATTTGACCAAAATGTAAATTATATTGTATGTGTATGTATTTGAAACTTTAGAAAACGTTTACTTTTCTACAAATTATCGTGTTCGTGTACTCTCTCAACTTAATGAACTGTCGAAAATGTATATAACCAGTTCAACCGGAGATCCGTAGGAGATGAAATGCATACTCTAGTCTAGATACGCAGGTTGTCCTTATTTCAATTATAGGTATATACGTAACTTTGGTCCACCCCGGCTTTGCACGGGTATACAAATAATAAATTGATACACATAAAATGTAGTATAATTATATTTCTCTATTTCTAAATATAACAATCGCGTGCTCAGCTAAAATCAACGTGCACCGTCCCCTATGACAATTAAAAGTAATGCAATTGGAGCACATAATTTCGGCTAGAAATAGCGTGCCCAGGTGGCCGAGTAGTTTAGGCATCTAGCGCGAAATCGGAGGACGCGGGTTCGATACTCGCCGGGGCATAAGATTTTGCGCTCCAATAGTTAATGAAGCTTGATAATCTACTAGATATTGAAAAAACTATAGCTCTGATCGCGCTCAAAACAACGGGAAACGATCGGGGATCGCGGCCCGCGAGTATTGATGCGTGGAACTATAGAAAAATTTGGAAAATGGAAATTACATAAGGGAAAAACACGAAATTTTGTGAAAATATGAATTATATTCTCTTTAAATGAAACAAGGCACTCTCGACATGATATATTTTTGCCAGAGTATGCATACTGTGACATATGTGTACGGGCGCGCATACGTACAAGTCTAGTTTGATACCTTTCTATGAAAACAACAAGTAGAAAATCTGTCACCAAACACCTAACGGTGTGTTCCGGCAGCTGTCCTTGAGAGCCAGTAATTCTAGGTTAGTCTGAACAACATCTTCGACCACATCATCACTTACCATCAGGTGAGATAGTGGTCAAACCTATCAGGCATAAAAAAAAAAAGAAACTATATTTATTATACTTTCGACTAAACTCTTACAAAATGTATTATTGATAGCATTCTAAAGTATGAAACTTGATACAATTTCCCTAATACATCTTAAGTACTGAATATTTATATTATTCCAATACCAGTTTGCACCAGTTTAAACCAAACAATTTATAACCGAGTACAAACATTCTGGAACTCTTGACGTCTATGACACAATTTCGGCCGGGTAAGTGTGCTTGATGACAAAAGTTGGGATTGGCAAAACATCAAGATTGACAAACTTTGGGTCGTGCTTAGCGCAACAGAGTTAATTGTGATTTCTGCGTAATAAATTAAGCTTTACGGAGCTTTGGGGACATTTAAGCTTAATTGTTCATGTTTCGATTAGAATAACAGGTTTTGTGTGCGTTATTTGCTCGCATATTGAGCCTGTTTAAACACATTATATTACATATGTATTATATATACTTTACGGATAAACGTTTCCATACAAAGTTTGATAGACGTATACGTTTCCTGTTGTGATTTTATCATGACTTAAAAAAGCCCTAATTTGAAGCAGTGATGGCTCAGTGGCATTTGCACTTGCAGCAGCATTGGACTGCCGCGCAGCAGGACCATGGTTCGCCGCGGGCTTGAGCTTCACTGCATGGTGGAAGGGCATTTTGCGAATGCCTAGGCAGGCATAGGCTAGCGACCACCCTCAAGTAGAAAATCTGTCGCCAAGCACCTAACGGTGTGTTCCGAGCAGTCCTTGAGAGCCAGTGAAATTACAGCACATGAGACTTAACAACTATGTCTGAAGGTGACGGGCGCAGTGCAATTCGTGACTTGTGACGAAATGCATCTGTTAAAGACAGAGGTTAGTCCGGTTAACATCAGGTGGGCCTCAAGCTTGTTACGTCTCAATAACATAAAAAAAAATGTATTCTTCAGTCGCAAAATCAATAATATAATAACATAATAGCCTTAAAGGAAGTATTACAGCCTAATACATTATCTCCATATATCTGAGTGTGATTTTTCGTCTATGGACTGTGGTGCCGGTTCGTGGTTCGATCACCACCACCGGCTTGAGCTTCACCGCATGGTGGGAGGGCATTTTGTAAATGCTCGCTTGGCTAGCTAGCACCCTCAAGGAGAAAATCTGTCCCTATGCACCTGACAGTGTGTTCCGGCAACAGTCTTTGAAAGCCAGTGAAATTACAGGCACATGAGAATTATCAACTATGTTTCAAAGTGACAGTGCAATTCGTGAATTGTGATGAAATGCGTCTGTTATAGGCAGAAGTTAGCCTGTTTAACATCAGGTGGGCCTAGAGCTTGTTCCGTCACTAAATAAAAAAAAACTTAAAATGTTATATATTAATGAACATGACTCATAAAACCTTCAAACCGTGAAATATATAAAAATTACCCGTAACAAAATTAAATAGTTGTATATTATAAATAAAAATAATAAGGTAATGTAGAAAATACTCAAAAAAATATTAATTAATATATTTATATTAATTATAAATTAATATTTCTATATTATTTATAAATTAATATTTCTATATTAATTATAAATTAATATACTTATATTAATTATAAATTAATATATTTATATTAATTTATAACGTGATATAGTACACAAATGACTGAACATAGCTATAAAAAACCAAAAGACTCACCACCATCCAAAGTCTTGGTAGCATAACTATAAATAGTTGAAGCTGTTCCCGCGTCGTTGGTGGCTGTCACTCTAAGTTGGTACCAATTAGCTGGTGCCAAATTCCCGACGGCATATGAAGTAGGGATAGAGCGCAGAGGAGGCGCTTGGTATAGGCCTTCAATGTAGCTCCAGCCAAGGTTTATATCCATTGGCTACGATAAAAAACATAAACACGTATGTAAGTAAAATTTAACAGACTTTATTAAAAGTATCCTAAATATTATATTATTTTAGCCCGTGGGCTGCTGGGCTAGAATATCAACATCATTGCTACCTGTGGGTGTCGTATGAGGCGACTAAAGGTATAATACCGGAAGGTGGTCAGCAGTGCCTTCTGAGGAACTGATATCTTAAACTGCGATCCCCAAGACGCCTGCCAAGCGTGGGGATTATGGCAAACTCTCCCCACCTAAATGGTGACCCATTCATGGCTCAGCAGTGGACAAATCAGGCTGATACAGGAAACATAATTTATACACCATCACAACCACAACTTTATAAATAAAAAATAGAGGTTAAAAAAATTGCAGGATTACGTTGCTTATTGTTTTATGTAAGTTTACAGAACGTACCTAAAAATGTTTCTGAGGTTTAACAAGGTATAAGGAAGTAATACAAAATATTGTTTGCTTAAATTTAAGGAATAATGTTCTGTGGCGGGAAATTCACATTTTTAACAGTATTTCCGCGCTTGTAGCTAGTTTTGGTAACCGATCATGGTATGTACGACTTAAAAATAATACTGCACGTATTATCTTACACATTTATTGAACACCACTGCACATGATTCCATAAATTACACCTAAAACCGATAAAAATATTATCAATAAAATAAACCTTTTCCAAACCTAAAGTAGATCGTAATCAAGTACAATAATACGGCGACCTACCAACAACACCAAAAAAGTGTAAAATTTGATATTCCTTCCATAAACGTTTTACCATATGGAAATATCAATAACTGCTGCCCTGAGGCTGAGACACAGCCTCAGGGGGGGGGGGGGATATATTTATAATAATATCATTACTAAACTTACTGCTCTATTCTCAACTCTGATCCAAAGGTTGGAGCCAAGTGCACGATAGTCTACATCCCATTTGGTGACGTCACATCCGCCATCGTCCCAGCCACTCAGTTGGATGTAGATATGAGTAGCGTTACTCCATAGCCAGTCAGTTGAAGGTGGCGATACTGGAGCTATTGGAAAGTTGAACTATTTAAGTACTCCAGCCACCACTAATGATTGTTGAGTCCGTAATACCAAATCAGTATTTGGGCAGTAAAGATGATGATTCTCAAGGAGCCCGTGGATCAGCTGCGAGTCCATACTCAGCACCTAACTGTTTATCATCATTTGGGTATCTGGGCTGCCTATACAAGCTACAAACAGAAAGGTTCTTAAACTACTCCTTGCAGAATTCTCCTATTTTGATCATACACTTGGAAGATACATCGCTACTTTTATTCAAATCCAAGATACACCTAGATTTAATCATTCTTTCACTTACCAGAACCAAGAGTAATAACATCTACATGCGCCGGCGCTGACGTTCCCACATGGTCTGTAGCAGTCACCCGTACAGAGTACTTAGTTCCACACTTGAGTCCTGCTAGTGTGTGCTGTTGGACACCCTGAAGTCTGATTTCCTTAGCAATTGGCCAGGCCTCTTGCCACGGCCCGTCTTCTTCACGCCACGTCAGATTGTAACCTGATTCAATGGAAAGTTGATGTAGTGTGGAAAAAATTACTCAGAAGACTGAAGAATCGGGTACAGAATATTTTTGATACAATCCTTTTTAATGTTTGTTAAACATATTACATGAATTTCTCCAAAGTAAGGCCTGAATCCATAAAGCTCCTGGAATACTCCGATCCTCTAATCACAAAAGTTGACTAAAGATAAAAGTGCCAATTTAGCAGTATGCCGCTACTTATATTAATGTTTTAGTCAAATAGTTTGTCACTACTCACTTCAACTAATCTTATTACCAACCTAACACTCTTTTAACCGAAAAGTACCAATTGATAGGATAGGAGGGCAGGCGAGCAGGTGGTCCACCTGGGGGTGTAAGTGATTATGGACATCTGCAACACCAGAGGTCTCTTGTATACGTTGCCAGCCTTTGAGAAAGGAATATGCACTTTCCTTGAAGGTTCCTAAATTGTATCGGTTCGGAAATATATCAGAAGGCAGCTGGTTCCATATCGTGGCGGTGCGAGGTAGATACCATAAGAATCGCATTGTTATAGACTGCCACGTCGACATGAAGCTGGTAAACCATTATGCTCTGATGGGAAGTCCGATAGCGTAATACAGCTGCAGGTATTAAACTGAACAGTTCCTTGGAACACTCTCTGTGGTAGATACAGTAAAAAATACAGGATGATCCGAAATCTCTACGTCTTCAATAAGTACTTGTAAATAGCTATACGAAACAGAAACTAAGAGGTCGTGGAGGCTCTAATTAAAACAACAAGGGCATCGCCGGAATTTGTGCTGGCCCTTCACCGACAAACTGAATCGATAAATGTTTAACGTAATAAATGAACCAACTAGATATAAGGAGAAAAACATACTTATATATATGTAAGTATGGACTCACTTTAACTATAAAATATTTTAGTTAACTAGGCTAATTTCCCTTCATGAAGAATATTGGTAAGTTGAAATAGAAATAGACATACACTTTATTTATGACAAAAAAATGACAAAACCATAAGAAAATTAAGTAACTAAGATAAGAAAAGTCGTAAACGACCAGCGTTGGTCTTCCGTTGAGACCGGTTGGTGACGTCACGCACGGTTACATGATAGAAATCTAGTATTCAAAAAATTAATAACAGATTAAACAAAAAAAAATAATCTGTAAAAAAATACATAAACATGGCAAAGTTGATGAAATTTTGTGAGATTCAAACATGATAGTTAAAATAAAAATAACTTAAAAGTACCTACATAATTATACACCAGAAGAATTTATTTAACATTCTAAAGAAAGAAGGAGTTGGAGAATGAACTCAAAGTTAAAAGTAATTATATGTAACAAAAAAAAAGTAGTAAATCAAATTAGAGTACGGACCACGAGTCTGTAGTCTGCAATATTTAATAAATAAATATGTACTTGAAATGTATTTTGTTAATTGACAGTATATCTTTATGAATTCCTCTATGTCTATTAAAATATTGTTCTGAGCCCTCATATTTAGAACAGGATAATTACAAACGTTTGAATGTATAATACTTACTAATTCCATAAGTCAATGATTCATTAGTGGTCCGGATTTCATCCCATTCCACAACGATGTAGTCCTTATAAGGAGTAGCCCTTAAAGTTGGAGGGTCAGGTAAGGGCAAAACTTTCACGGAATAAACCACAGAGTCAGACCCATAGAGATTCTTTGCCAGGCACGTGTAGTTACCGCTTAGGGACTGGTCTATACCTGAAAATAATTGTTGGGGTTAGAGAGAAAGCTTACTGAGAAAGCTTGTTACTCTTTATCGGACATCAAAAAAAAGGAAGAAGGTTATGAAGTCGGCGCATATGTCAATGAAAATATGAAAAAATATATTGGCATATGAAATTTCGCAATCTCCAGCTACATGTACGAACTGCAGTCATTTGAATTTAAAAAAAAACATTAATAATGTGTTGCGCCATATTACTTAGTTTTGTACCAGAGTAAGCTGGCATTTTTACGAGGAGACGCTGTACTGTCATATTGTTTATTGGATGCTGAATCAATTCATAATTAAAGACTTATTTTGTGTACAATCATTAATCACGCTAGGAATTCAGATATAATATATGTTATAGATATATTTAAAAAGCAAAACTTTATCTAAATCGTTACATTCAAAATAAAACAAAACTCACGGCTCGAAATGCAATCTAGGAAATAAGTGTTAGTGCTTCGAAAAAAACATACAAAATTTTCTCCAAAGCTCGCGTATCACGTAATCAAGTACAATACCCACATATATTTCACATGGTGGTAGGGCATTTTGCGAATGCCCGCCTGGCTAGCTACCACCCTCAAGAAGAAAATAAGCGAATAATTTCGAAGCGCTCGTAGCGAAGTTTACTTAGCTGTTCTTAACCGATCAGCAAAGTTAAGCAACGTCGCGCGCGGTCATGAGTTGGATGGGTGACCGCTAGTGACATTACTACTGAGCGTTTCCGTGCTTCGGAGGGCACGTTAAGCCGTCGGTCCCGGTTGTTGTCTTAAGATGGCAGTCGTTATAGTATGGTGGTAGGGCATTTTGTGAATGCCCGCCTGGCTAGCTACCACCCTCAAGTAGAAAATCTGTCGCCAAGCACCTAACGGTGTGTTCCGGCAGCTGTCCTTGAGAGCCAGTACTTCTAGGTTAGCCTGAACAACATCTTCGACCACATCATCACTTACCATCAGATGAGATAGTGATCAAAGGCTAACCTATAAAGCGTAAAAAAAGCGTAAAAAAAAAGCACTTAACGGTGTGTTCCGGCAGCTTTCATTAGAGAGCCAGTACTTCTAGGTTAGCCTGAACAAGATCTTCGACCACATCATCACTTACTTTCAGGTGAGATAGTGGTCAAAGGCTACATAGCAGGAAAAAAAAATTTATCTGATCAGAAGTCAGCGTTCAACTTAAGGGGATGGAGCGACCTTTATGGTTAATGTGAAGAAATCGCAACCCGATAGGTAATTAATATTAATACAATTTTATATACAATTGATGCACTGATCCTATGTAAAAAGTGTGTACTTACTCCTTATAAGAAGACTGTCATCTCTATTCCGACTGAACCGCGGGTGATGAGTGATGATATTCTGGTTATGATACCACACAGTTCTGGGGGGTGGTGAACCCACGCTTCGACACTCTAACAGGAGATAGTTTCGAACGCACACGGTTATTTCACCGCCTAGAGATGAAACCCCAGCAACCACTAAAAGATGATAAAAGAATAGTTAGTTCAAAATTGACTACTATTATTTCTATATATGATTTCAAGCACTAACGCGTGCTAAGCGATAATCACATTTAAAAAATATTCAAGCACAAAATGTTTTGTCCCAGTCGGGAATCGAGCCCGCATCCTCCGATTTCGCGCCGGATGCCTAAATCACTCGGCTATTCTATTCATAACATCAACCATAACGTTCACCGTTGAACGAGGTCTCCCCCATTGGGGGGAATAGCCATAATCCCCAAGCTTGGCAGGCGACATGGGGATCCCAGTTTAAGTTGTCAGTTCTTCAGAAAGCGCCGCTTCCCACCTTTCTGTATTTTTCCCATAGTCGCCTCTTACATCCACGGGAATAAATGGGGGGGGTTGACATTCTAACCCGGCACCCCACGGGGATTTGACTATTTTATTGTTAGTGATAAATTCCAAAGTAAGACTGTTTTTTTCTTCGGGCAGGGTATTTATAAGTAAGTACCTAAAAGCCTTTGTGATATGAAACATTTGGAGAATATTCTTTGCGATATTTCGCAGAAAATATAATTACTATCAGAACTTGGGTTCAACTATCAAAAAGATGCCTGAGGTGACGTGAATCTTAAAACTAGATGTTGGGTGAGACAGTTGAATAGTTCACTGCACTAAACAACAAGAGATTTTGGGTGATGTTAAGCAATGCACTGGGTGAAAATGGGAGAATGAGATCACTGAGCTTGAGGTTCTGCATATACCTATAAAAGTATATTCTCCAAATGCCGTGAATTTTTCAATCATGTACCCTCCAAATATAGCTAAAGAACATAAAAAATACTCAAACAGTGCTTCAAACCTATAGAAGTTGAAGTAATTGGATTCTTAATTTCTCTCAGTTACATGTTATATTATACAATACACAAGAGAAAATAAAAACAAGCCTTTCCATCATGCCATACTTATAACAATGAATTTTTTTACTTGCAGAAAATAAGAACAGTAATCATAATATTCTTATATATCTCAAAGTTGACTTAAGATTATATGTTCTATGCTTAGATTACAAACTAATTAACTTATTTTATCATAATGAGTCGTTTACGGCACAAAACCGACTCACTATGTTTAAAATTAATCATGTCTCATATTATATACGAGTACCTCTTTGCGACGGAGTATTAGTGACTCTTCTGCTCTCTGGCCCTTCGCCCACTGCAGTGCTAGCAGTCACCCATGCGTCATACTGGCGTCCTTCATTCAGGCCCTTCAGTTCCAACGTCTGAGATTTCTCGTAAATCTCTAAAGTTACTTGGACATCTACTCGGATAGCTTGTGGGCCGTCGTTGCTAAAATGCGGAAATTGAACAGTCAAATCCTAATATTGTTAGGTTTGCAATAACGCCTGCTATGCGGATTACATTACAAAATCACAAATATACGATAGGAAAAATTTAAGTCAAGTGCGGGATTCGAACCCGCGTCCATCCACTCCTTGAGCCGGAGTATGCTCTTACTATGTCATGTTAGCTCAATTGGTTAGAGCATACTCCGGCTCAAGGAGTGGATGGACGCGGGTTCGAATTCCGCAAATGACTTAAATTTTTCCTATCGTATATTTGTGATTTTGTAGTCAAATCCTACATAAATTATATTAGAATGCAAATGCTGTGTGTTTCTGAGATTTTAATTAGAACGCCTATCCAATTATGTAATTTATTGCTAACAAAATCTGATTGAAATTATAGATAATTGGCGGTTTCGGGATTACTTTCTGACTGTTGTTACTAAGGACGGGTTCAAAAATCACGGGATAAATGTAAAGGTTACCCGAGTGCTGAAAATTTGGCTGGAAATTTTCTCGGTAAATTTTTTCATTCACGAGAAAGTTCGAACAAATAAAAGTTCACTCTTTAGTTGAATTTGTAACCCGATGCAAAACTGGGTTAGGATGTTCACCAGTCAGATGAATGGTAGGCAGTTGTCATTTGAGAGTCAATTAATTGCATATATTTTTGTATTCTTTGTAACAAACATACGTTTATTTAGCAAGGTGTCGGAAATTAATGATGACTTCTAGGTACTTGATGCTCGTTCGGAAATGACTAAGTTAATGTATTACATGACGTTTCATAATAGAACTGACATGTGATACAATGGTAAGAAATCACTCGTTTCCGAACGAAGCCTCAGTCATTAACCTATATATACTAGACGCGACATCTCAAACGAGGATAGTCGACCAGAGCAGGTATGCCGGCCGGTATACTCTCCCCCACACGCAGACGTCAGTTAACAACAGTCGTAAGTAATAAATTTTAATACGTATGTAATCTCATCTGGAAACTTTTTATTATTTCAATCAGATTTTGTTAGCAATAAATTACATAATTGACCAGTCCCACACGGAGCCAGGGCATTTTCACCAAGGTCAGCGCTAAAAGGGGTGTAAGAAACTGGACACTACTGAAAGGGTGATTAAATGTGGCGCAGGATATAGATTTGTGGATTGATTTTAGGAGACCTTTAGTTAGCCAGTGCTAACAAAGGTGTATAATAGATTACCATCAAAATAATTGAAATACATAAATTAATGTAATATAATTATTTTCTATAATCTGATTATAACAGAGAGTTTGAATAAATTATAGCTTCTGTAATTCCTTGCAACTAGATTGTTTGTATTTTAGCCAGGTTATAATGATCACCAGTGATAGGCAAGATATTTATGTAAGAAAGTGATGGATGTACTTAGCTGGTATGCGGAATGATGGGTGAAAGAAATCCAAACATAAGGTATAGTCTGAGTATAATCACAGTCACAATTGTACGACCCATAAACAGTAACAAATAGACATTCCAAGTTACATAAATTCCCAACAAGCTGAAAATCTGTAATATTGTTTAAAATATTGTTTAAAACAAAATTTGAATGTTCCCCATTTATATACATCATGTATATACATCTCTATAATTGAGTAGTGATTTTGAATCGTAATATACTAAAAACGGTGGCTCGTAGAAAAAAAAGTATCAACATATTTTTTGTAGATAATTTTAGGATCTACAATTTTAATTAAAAGTGTTTTTATGAGAATATGTAGTAATATGTAGCTTCACTCTTATTGTTTGGTCTAATTTGACCGGACTATAAAGAGGGATGACGAGCACAACAGATAGATATAACACAATATAGAAGAACATATACGAAATAGAACAAATAGTAAACAATAGTTATCGTAGCGAGCGTAAGGCTCTCGCTTCAAAAAGGCAGTGGCGTGCGTCCAGTGTCAAATAGTGAAGCAGACTGTGTGACTGTGATGTGGTTAAATAAAATAAGTAGAATATATATATATGTGATATACTGTGTGAGGTATATAGATAATTAAATATAAAAATGTGGGAGTAGCCCTTAGCATATTTATGCAATATGGGGCCTGATATAATCAAACGCGTCTTAATATAATTAAAACAAAATCTTCATGAATGGTGAAACACATTTTTGAATTACGAAATTGGAGAAAAATCATTATATAGGTAGCCAGGTGCGGGATTAGAACCCGCGTCATCCATTCCTATAGCCCAGGCTCTATATGTGCTCTGACTGACTAAACTAACACGACATATGACTCATAAATCTAATTTGTCCTCTCGTACTTTACTATTGTATCGGGATGGAGCAACTCCTGTAGTTCAACTTACGTAGTACTACAAACAAGACTATTTTTTTACAATTAGCTTTAAACTATATTTTTTGTAATTGTTAACAATGTCACCCAGAAAAATTTTCGATAGAAACTTCTTAGGAAGAAATAAATATAAAATTAAGGCAATTAATTTCCCGCCATTTCATATATTCTTCGCTAGCTCGAGATTTAATATGGGCACTTGGACCAAAAACAACACTACTCACTTGTTGAACAAATAAATATTGTAATAAAAGTAATATATACTAGTAAGATACACAACATTTGCCAAAAATAAATATCACGATCTATTTGAATATTTTCTTGAATTCATAAAATATATTTCAGTCATTACTGGTGAAAGCAATTTGAAAATTGAAGAGAGACGTTAAAGGAGACGGAAACCGGAAAAGTGTCAAACAGGACAGACAGCCGATAACTTTTCCGGTACAAGAAAAATATTTTTGTTACTGAAAATATAATTCCGAGAGGAATGTTTTTCCTGTACATGTCAATCGTATAACGACGGCTTTGTACAAGGTCAACTGTATTCAGTATGGGTAGAGACTTTCTTTCGAGATTTTTCCGGAAGTTAACATCTATTGAGATAAAATCAAAGGGTTTCAGAAGGTACTTTTGTAGAATTCCTTACTAGAAATCAGGACCTTACCATAAAGCCTCAGCTATCCAAAGCCAAACATTTTCAAGGCGCTTAAATAAGTGCTTTGAAAATGTTTGGCATCTTGAAGGTTGTAGTCTATGTTATTAGTACCAAGAAGTATGTCGCAATCCATTCTCTGATCCAGGAACTGTTTAAAGATGTGACAACGGCTGGAAGGGTGATCATTATAAGGTGTGGAATAGGCAAACGGCAGGTACGAACTCGTTACCTACAACGAATAATAATATGTACCTACTTACCTTGCAGTAGGTTTGCAGTACACGGTATAGTGTAGAAGCCTTCCATTTGGTTGTCTCGGTTTTTTCCAACTGACAAGTAATGTATTGGACGATTGAGACAAGAGTTTTATTTCCGCCGGCGCTTCTGGCACTGAAATAAAGTGTTCTTATTTATTGAAGCTCGACCTTATTATTTGGTAATAAGGTGGAATTTAGAGTTGTGAGATACAGTTACGTGAGCAGTAACGCTGCTTTGAGAATGCTAGTCAGCAGTTTTGTATGGACAGCATGACTGTTTTTATTTGATAAAGGATAGTCACTGTTTTATGTGAGCCTAGTATTGCGTTTTATGCGAGCCTAGTATTTCGTTTTATGTGACAGTAGTATTTCCAGAAAGAATGTAGGTTTTTTTTATGTCTGATAAGTTAGCCTTTGACCACTATCTCACCTGATGGTAAGTGCTGATGTGGTCGAAGATTTTGTTCAGGCTAACCTAGATACTGACTCTCAAGGACAGCTGCCGGCTCACACCGTTAGGTGCTTGGCGGCAGATTTTCTACTTGACTAACTACCACCCGTAAATGCATTGTTACTAGAGGAGGAAACCATACATAAATGGTTAGGATCTTGTGAAACGCCACTGTAGGTCTGCATTAAAATGGAATGCAAGTAAAATTATTGGGTTAACTTTCATCTTGATAGTAAAGTTTCTTTCAAAGCACCTGATTAGACCTTCTCAACATGAACTGGTAGATAATTAAAATAAAACAATTATAATTGAGTGAGAACTCTAAACAGTTTGAAAGTCGTTAAATTTTCAATCTTATCAATTTTAATGTTATCGGCCAGTTGCGCGGAGTCTTCGCCGCGATTTAGACGCGTAAACTCACCTGATGAAGGGCATCGGATATGCCCGAAACCTAGGTCGACAATCTCAACCAATACGCTCACGCGTACAGCCGGTTGCATGGTGGTAGGGCATTTTGCGAATGCCCACCTGGCTAGCTGCCGCCCGTGGGGTGCATATCATCCGGTGGGTGTCGTAAGAGGCGACTAAGGGAAAAATGGAAGGTGGGCAGCAGCACCTTCTAAAGAACTGCCATCTTACACTGCGATCCCCAAGCCACCTGCTAAGCGTGGGGATTATGTCAAATACTCCCTTAATAGGGGAGGCTGTATTCAGCAGAGGACGAGTCGGCTGTTACAGTACCTAACGGGGTGTTCCGGCCGCTGTCCTTGAGAGCCCGTAATTCTAGGTTAGCCTGAACGACATCTTTGACCACATCATCATTTACCATCAGGTGAGATAGTGATCAGAGGCTAACCTATCATAAAAAAAAGTTAATAATAACATTTACTTATCAATTTTCGTAGTCAATTTTGAAATGTGACGATATATTTTTTTTTATTTTCGTTTGCGATGAGATGTAACATCAACTAAATTAACAGATATATTAGTAGGAAACAATCTAAAAACAGTTTGGTCTCTAACGACTGTCTTGACCCAAAATAAGTAATATTAAATTTTCATATAAGTCCTTTTTTTCCCTACGAATAAAAAATCGTAGGTTTTTCCATATTATGATAAGCACATAGCCCAGCTACCCAAAACCATATATCAAGTATACCGACCTATTTACGATAAACATGTTATTAATATGTAGCGTTTCCTTCCTCAAAAAACATTGGACCCAAGACGAGCAAAGGTCCACAAATCATTGGACCGTGAGATCGAGTAGAGACTTCACAATAATTTATTTGGGCAAAATATTTTGAGAGATTCACTGAGTTTTATCTCGGCGAATGAAGCTTAGAAATTGTTTATGATTTGAAGTTGAAATTTGTTATCAAGGCGGTATTTAAGGCGGTAGGTACTTCAAGTAATTACTAGTAAAGAAAATCAAGTTGTATAAAAGATTGAATAGAGCTTGTATACGAGTTTTCCAAATAGGAAATACACTAATTCAATAACATTGCTGCTTGAAAATATATAATCTTCTAATTATATATTCGTATTAAACTTCTCCGAACGCTACATCGCAAGCTTTTATAGCCTAATAAATTAACAATAAATTATTGTTTCAATTGGTACAATACAGTAAACATCTTTTTTGCAACAGCTTTGAAGTGCTTGTAGCGAAGTTTGCTTAGCTGTTCTTAACCGATCAGCAAAGTTAAGCAACGTCGGATGGGTGACCGCTAGTGACATTGCTACTGAGCGCTTCCGTGCTTTGGAGGGCACGTAAAGCCATCGGTCCCAGTTGTTCTCTAAGGACGGTATAGTCGTTATAGCATGGTGGTAGGGTATTTTGCGAATGCCCGCCTGGCTAGCTACCACCCTCAAGTAGAAAATCTGTCGCCAAGCATCTAACGGTGTATTTCGGCAGCTGTCCTTGAGAGCCAGTAATTCAAGGTTAGTCTGAACAACATCTTCAACCACATCATCACTTACCATCAGGTGAGCTAGTGGTCAGAGGCTAACCTATAAGGCTTAAAAGAAAAAGAAACATTTCAGACTAGATTTTGAATGGTTAACTATAGGCAAGCTACAATACATCTAAGGTTCTAATCTACATAGAAAAAGTTCTACCAAACTTGTAACTCACCAACTTAATACAAGTTAATCAAAATCACTCACCATCTTGAAGCGTGGCGCAAACGATCGGGTACGAAAACGGTCCAAGTCCATAGTTCGAAAAGCCAGCCACTTTAATACTGTAATTGGTGAACTTCAGCAGTCCTTGCAACCTCACCTCTGTCACCAAAGAGGTAGCGTTCAGCCATTGTCGACCTGTATTTACATTAGGAAAGTTCATGAATAGAGCTCTTGATAGTTTGGTACACCCAAAGTTGCTATGTTGAAGTTGTGGTCTGCATTTGCATAATAGATGGCTGGGATCAGAGGTCGGGATATTTTGGATATTACACGTTATCACTAAGAAACCTAACCTAGCATAAAAATAAACGACATACTCCATCCCTATACGACAGTTAAAGAATAAGAACGAAAGGATAAATTCTTTCAAATTGCAAGAGCATAACCGGGCCCCAAGGGGTGCCTAGTAACATGTTCAAATACCATTCGAGGTTTATTTCTATTCTTTCATTTTCAAAGGGCTGCGAAGATGCTGATTACTGTATATTTTTTTATGTGTGGTTTCATTTTTTTTTCTTCACGAATCGAGGGCAGTAACAAAATACGTCTGAATCGGTTCCAAGTGCCATTTTAAACGTAGTGGTGTTGTTTAGATGAAATGTTTGGATTTTTGAATATTCAGTTATGTGCATTGAACTACTAAAATATGGATTACGTATATGCTTCTATATTATGCGTATATATGCTTCTTGTACAAATGTGTATTCTCCTTAATCAGTATTTATAATATATAAATTCTACAAAATAGAATTTTTGAATATTCAGTTATGTGCATTGACCTACTAATATATGGATTATGTATATGCTTCTATATTATGCGTATATATGCTTCTTGTACAAGTGTGTGTATTATCCTTAATCTGTATTTATAATATATAAATCCTACAAAATAGATTTTTTGAATATTCAGTTATGTGCATTGACCTACTAATATATGGATTATGTATATGCTTCTATATTATGCGTATATATGCTTCTTGTACAAGTGTGTTTTATCCTTAATCAGTATTTATAATATATAAATTCTACAAAATAGAATTTTTGAATATTCAGTTATGTGCATTGACCTACTAATATATGGATTATGTATATGCTTCTATATTATGCGTATATATGCTTCTTGTACAAGTGTGTTTTATCCTTAATCAGTATTTATAATATATAAATTCTACAAAATAGATTTTTTGAATATTCAGTTATGTGCATCGACCTATTAAAATATGGATTTGGAGAGATAAACAAGCTTCTCGTCTAAGTATATTTTATTTTAAATCAGTTTTTATAATATATAAATTCGAAGAACTTGCAGATTAAGATTTTGATGCGTGTGACATAATATATTGTTTATTAGGATTCTAAAAAATATTTTTCCGTCCGTTTCTTTATAATAATATTATTACAAATATTAAGTATCTATTATTTTACATATATACGAATAAATATTTTTTTTATTTATATAGTGACGAGATGGATAAAAAGCACGCCTGATAGAAAGCGATACGCCTAACCATTACAAATGCAGTGTCACCAACCTTGTTCTGCATGACACTGCTCTCATCATTCCAAGACTTTAGTCCTTACGTATCGTTTTCCAAGTAATTTCACTGGATACACTACTCTTCACACCTAAACACAGTACTATTTGCAAACTACTGCTTTCCTGAAAATGCCTACTGTTTATTTAAATATGTATAGCACTTTTCGTTTGCAAAAAGTTTGTCTTCTAAATGAAACTGTAATGTGATATATGGTACTATATGTTTTCAGTTTACCTGACACTTTTCCATACAGTATGGAACAATAGACGGGCTCGTGATGACGTACTAATAGCCGGTAAATAATTCTATTTGAACATAACGAAACGAATATTGTCACGCGACAGGTCTTCTTTTTAAGTATTGCTAAGGTCTTGGTGGAGTATATCGTTTGTTCCGCTGTTCATTTGTTACTAAGTTAAGGCTAGTGTCTTCGTAGCTCTTTGCACACTAATATTATAAGGATAATATTTGTATTTAGTATGTAACGAAAAAAAAAAAATACTACTGGACCGATTACAAAATTACAAATATATATAGGAAAAAAATAAGTCATGTGCGGGAAATTTTTTTCTATCGTATATTTGTAATTTTGTAATGTAATCCGCATAGCAGGCGTTATTGCAAACATAACAATATTAAAATTACATGACTGATTTAAAAAAATCTTTCTCTCATCCTACATTTTCGCCCATTAACATAGGCTATAGAATATTATCCAAATATTAGTTTTTTAGGTGCTGGTACTGTCCGCTTGTATGTTATTCATCAAGTGTTCGAACAGGGTGAAATTTGGCATGCATGTCCTTGTATCTAAAATTGTACGATTCTGCTTTGCAAGTTTTCATTTTATTAGGTATATCTCTAAATGGGAAAATAAGAATTACTATACAAAATAATTTTTCAAAATCAAAATCATTGAAAATACTGAAACACTAAAAGCATATATTTTAGACTAGCATATATGCGTGGAAAATTTCATCGCTTTTGAAAACTTGGTATTTGTATAAAAAGCGTTATGAAAATACTAGCCTTAAATATTATAGTCAAACCCAAAGCAATATATCTTAAGTTTGGAGTCATCAACACATAACACATCACACATGTAATATATATTAATTAAATAGACTATAGTATTCCCTTGCAATTCAGCGGGGGAACGCGACTAGCCAAATGGGCACATTTGGGTGAGGGAATACGTGTGTTTTTTTAGATTTAATGTAATTTTTATTGACGAAATGTTTCATTGATTCCATTTTCTATTAATTATGACGTACCTATGTATAGCACGACAGTCAGCTAAAAGATGGACGCATTTGGCTACAATTTGGGCAGGCCCAAGTGGCAAGAGAGCTAGAGGCCGTCCTAAGGAACGCTGGGTAGACGAAGTTAAAAAAAATGCTGGTAATGACTGGATAAAGAAAGCAAAGTCAAGAAAAAACTGAAAACTGTTGGAGGAGGCCTATACCCCCTGATGGGTATAGGCCCCTGGGCCTTAACTATATAATTGTGCATAATTTATCACCATGTATAACTTAAAAACTTAATTTAGTTTAAAACTCTGTAAGTTAAGAAAATGAAGAGGCTTTATTATTATTATGTATAATTGCATAATTATTTATAACCACGGTTGATTAAATTCTATAGAATAATACAAAAAAAAATACAATATTGTTTATGGTTTTAATCTTCATTGCTCTAAAAAAGATGTTTTCTTCAGTCATTGTAGTATTTCTACTATTGTCTTCAAGGACAAATTTTGAGTTATAGGTACACTTTTTTACACTGTTTTAGGCCCAAATGTGTCTTACTACGTACCTATTCAAGATGTCATACTTATGTAAATCAACTATATAATGCTTACGTTTACACATCGATTGTGTAAGCAACGATGAAGTCTTGTTTAATTAATGTAAGTAGTACTCAAAGCCAAACTTTGGATAGAAACCATACAACCTAGTTATAGATAGCTTTAAGCAATAACACCGCCCATTGTAACCCTTTATTCTAATATTTGTTTGTAACAGTTATCTTTAATATGGTGTTTCAGAAAATATAATAATCATCATCATCATCAGGCGGAAGACGTCCACTGTTGAACAAATGCCTCTCCAATAGAACGCTACAAAGAACGGCTATTAGCCGCTTGAAGTCCGCAGTCCGCCTAGTGGGGGGCCTACCAACTCTACGTCTTCCGGTGTAGTGTGCTAACCACTTGAGAACCTTTCTTTCCCATCGGTTATCAGCTCGACGAGCAATGTAGCCCGCCCATTGACACTTCAACTTGCAGATTCCGAAAGCTATATCGGTGACTTTGGTTCTTTGGCGAATATCCACGCTCCGGATTTTATCATGCAAAGAAACACCGAGCATAGCTCTCTCTTTAGCTAGATGATCGACCCTGTGCTTGTCCATATATACTATAATAATAACTACGGATATTAGATCAAATTGTATCTCATTAATTCTCCAACTTGTGATACTTTGTTGAGTCAACCAAGCCGTGCTTTAATTTACATTTTTATTACTCTAGCCTCGGCGTGTTTTTCAGTTATTGCTGTATTGAGTTCTTGTCTGCAAATGTTAACTTTAGCTCATAAATTACTATTAATTTGCCTTATTTTTAACATTATTATTACTTTGTATATAAAATTGTATCTATTGAAGTCCTTAATTTGTCATACTGAAAGAAATAAAGTAGCTGAAGCTTTAGTTTACATTTTCATTACTCTAACAAACATGTATCGTTCAATTACTGTAGTATTTTATTTTTTTCCTTTAAATACTATATTTGGATTAGACCTCTTTCAACTAAGTTCTTTATTCAAACTTATTGTGTCTTAAACACGTCATGATTATGTAAATCAACTTAGTAATTAATTTACATCTTCATTGCTCTAGCGGCGATGTGTCGTTCACTCATTGTATACTTGTGGCACATTAACATAATGGAGCTTTCTGAATAGGGCCCCAAGTTTCGGGTTAGCGAAGTTCCTTTTGAAGCTAGGAGACATTGAATTTTGCTTTGCAAAGTCAGCTAAGTTCAAGAGGTAGCAGAAATTGGTTGGTTTTGGACAGGGTTTGAAGGTTTATCTTTAGAAATGTTAACTTTGTTTCCAGTTTGCTACTTAATGAAATACCAATGTTGCTTTGGAAGGTCAATCAGTCAGTGGTGGTATACATTTCTCACGATATAGCAAACGGGGGTCATTAACTGTATTTTAAAATTTACTAACAATTTTGACCTCTATATGTAATACGATCATTGAACATATTTGTATGTGCTCTCTTAGTACTATACTTCGGGTTGTTTTACCTTTGGCCGTGACATATTTAAAAGATACAGTAAATTTTTAATATATATTTTCCTCCCATGATCCCCAGCTGTAATTCTCACCATCTTTCTACCTATGTCCCATATATGCAGGATAATGCAATATACCACAAAAGAACATGTTACTATATAATGTTTCTCTCACAGCTCTAAATACGACACATTAATATTTGCAGAAAGTTTTGGTATCACACTTATCGCCAGCCTTCCTAACGCAAATCAATAATACCTCCATTCCCAATGTCCTTATGGTAGTACTTAGTGCGCAGGGGTTCATAGTTTAAGTCCCACCACCGCCTTCAACCTTGTTACATGGTGTTTGGATATTTTGTGAATACTCGCCTGGCCCCGTGGGGTACCGGGCTAGAACGTCACCTCCCCATTTCTACCCCTGTAGGTGACGTTAGAGGTGACTAAAGGTAAAATACCGGAAGGTTGACAGCAGCACTTTCTGAGGAATTGATGCCTTATACGGCGTCCCAAGCCGCCTGCCAAGCGTGGTGATTATGGCAAACCACCCATTAATGGAGGACGCTCTGTTCAGCAGTGGACAATCCAGCTCATACAGTACAATAGACTCGCCTGGCCAACAAGCACCCTCAGGTAGAAAATCTGGTACAAAGTACCTAACGACGTGTTTTGGCAGCTGTCAGTGAGAGTCAAGTCCTGTTCTAGGCTAAGGTTGCTTATAATCATCGACTGCATTGTAACTTACGAACAGCAGTAATGTTCATTACTATGTTCCAGTTTAAAAGGTATTGGTGCCAGTGAAATTACAGGTTGTTACATATATCTAAGCAACAATATAGCAGGTGGGTGTAGCGCAGTTCATGGTTCACTTGTGATGAAATGCATCTGTTATAGGCAGAGGTTACTGAATACCAGACAGGCCTCATGCTTGTTCTAAATTGGGAGACAGTGGTCTGCCAAGCTAACTACAATAGTTTAAACATATTTTATAATCATACTATTTTTGTGACGCATTGTTGCAAGACGTTTAAAACGAATGGCCCCTCGATTTTCGCCCATTCTTCTCGCAGTGGCTCTAGAGCCACTCTAGAGCTTCAAAAATATAAATAGGTTTTTGACATAATTTATTCAAATTAGGGATTAACAAAGATCTCGTAAAGAAAAAAAAAAAAAACAAAGATCTCCAAATTATTGAAATATTCTACATTCTAACACCACGTACTGAAAAATAGTCTTATACCTAGGTATAATAATATAATAGTATAAAAATAATTATGTCAAAAGACCTATTTATATTTATGAAAACATGTTGCGTGCTTGCATTCTCTAACTATGCTGCGGAATAGTTTCACCGCTACTAAAATATATCACATCTATCGCTAAATTTCAAAATGACCCAGTTAATCCCACTATGTCCCGGGATGACCGAGTTCGAACGCTAGTAGCATAGTAGCGTGCAGGCCTAATTGATGGATAGCAACATTTGTCTTCGTTCGGGACCATGCGGCTAAGTGCTAAGTTGTGTATCTAGATTAGTGTTTGGCTTTTCGATGTGTCGTCACGTATGAACCACTTTTTGTTAACGTACAAATAATACTAAGTCTTCTGAATGTGAAATGCAAGTTTTCATCATATTATTAGGTGATAAAGTATGAAGTTTCCGATTTGTAGTGAAAAATTTATTTTAGTTTTTTCTTAATGTAACATATTTATTTAAACAATTTTTTTTTTCTGGCGGTCTGCCTTTATTAAACAAATACTACAAACTATATACAACACTACAGCTACTACAATACTACAGCTACTACAGTAAAAGCATTTGGACTCATAGAGAGTTTAAATGCTCTAGCCCACTATCAGTTGGCAACGTGCCCAGCATGCTGGCAGCATTGCCCCGTTGAATTGCAATGCTTATTCTTTGAGCCAAATAGGTGCCAGCATTTTGATCACGCGTCGCATCGACCAAGCGCTCTGATAAATTTTGGAAAATACGATGAGCTCCCGGTCCCCACGAACCCAACGTCTCTACACCAAACGGCTCAAATATGTAACCCATACCGAGGTTAGCATATTTGCGCCGCTTGAGTTGCTCTGCCGAAGTAGCCGCGGCGCCAGCCCTCACGTGAGTTTCAGAAACGTGTCTACGCATGTAGCGTCCCACACTAAGGGCCGTCCTAACTTCCATGGAACCAGAGTCATGCCGTCAGGTCTTTTACCATCGTCACGCATCAGACCGTTAAAATAATTACCGTTATTATCTATACATTGCTGCCATCTTATAGGAAGGACATTTATGCCTTTGGCCGGCAATTTTATACTTTAACCCCTATTATTACGTTGCAGGTATCTAGGTTGGTAATATTTTTTTTTATCTTCAATTTTGGCTTTCGCGGTATAATTAGGACTAATGTTAACATTGACATTTATGAAATTGTGTTCGTTTTCATAATTAGTTATTTCTGGAAAGGAACGGTTAAAATTGTGGATTATTGACTGACCACTCACACTGAAAAGTAACCAAATAAAATAAACCAATAGAATATGATTCAATAAATTATTACTTTTGTAGGGCGCGATCACGAAAAGTATAAAAGCAAATATTTAAACCGATCATGTACAATTACAATGATAGTCCATAGCAATTACAGCTATGGACTGCCATGCCGCAATTACATGGTTCGATTGCCACAGCCAGTTTGAAAATTGTGGAACGGCATTTTGCAAGTGCCCGCCTGGCTATAGCTACCACCCTCAAGTAGAAAATCTGTCTCCAAGAAACTAACAGCGTGTCTAGCAGCAGTCTGAGAGCCAGGCACATGAGACTTAACAACTGGATGTCTCAGGGTGCAGTGTAGTTTATCACTTGTGACAAATGCATCTGTTATAGGCAGAGGTTACGGCTTAACATCAGGCTGGACCAGTGCTGCTCCGTCACGATCCCATAGAAATAAAGTTACCCCTATGTTCATGTATTAAGTGAATGATAAAAGAGTCTCTTACCCAAGACCATACAAAAGAGAAGAGGCAAAATTATTGGCCACCTTTAACGAAATGAAAACATAAAAACTTGACTAAAAACTTAATTGAAGGGAAAATAGAAGAAAAGCAAGTAAGGAGTAGGCCACGGATAAGCTACATGAGCCAAATAAAACAAGTATATGTCATGTCGTATAAGGAGGTATATGAGGTCCGTCTTAATTAGGTCGAAATGGAGGAGATTGCATCAGCTGCACCGGTAAGAGTGTACCTAACTCTTAAGCTATAATGTTATACGTGTTCCTATAACTTTCATTTGTTTTATATACCGGCGGTATGCCTTTATTAACAAAATACTACGATGTATATACAACACTACAGCTACTACAATAAAGACATTTAGACAACCTATAAGTCATCGCAGACTCACAGGCAGTCCAAAAGCTCTAGCCCACTACCAGTTGGCAGCGTGCTCAGCATGCCGGCAGCATTGCCCCGTTGAATTGCAATGCTTATTCGTTGAGCCAAATTGGTGCCAGCATTTTGATCACGCATCGCATCGACCAAGCGCTCTTATAAGTTTGGATTTATCATATAAGTTGATAAATACGACGAGCTCCCGGTCGCCACGGACCCAACGTCTTTAAAAAAAACGGCTCAAATATGTAACCCATACCGAGGTTAGCATAGCATAGCTTGCGCCGCTTGAGTTGCTCCGCCGAAGTAGCCGTGGCGCTAGCCCTTGTTATATTCATTATTTTTAAGTATTTTAAGCTTAATGGTCTTACCTTGCGCTGCATATAGGACGGTGTATCCAATGAGAGCTCCAGCTTGCTTATGGGGTGGTATCGGCTGCCAGCTGACTCTCAAAGCCGTTGACGTCACTCCGCTGCACTCTACAGCTGATGGGCCTTCTTCTGGTGCTGGTTGAGAAAGAAATTTGTTCATTATCATCTGCATACCTTTATTCAAGGAATATAAGCAATTTTTTTATGTTATTGTGATAGAACAAGCTCGAGGCCCACCTTATGTTAAGCGGACTAACGTTTAACTATAACAGATGATACACTGCGCCCGTCACCTTGAGACATACTTGTTAAGTCTCATGTGCCTGTGACATTGAATTTTCTGAATAATCCTGAAATTATGGGGACGTGAGACTCAACAACTGTATTTCTCAGGGTAGGGTGTAGTTCGGCAGTTATGACAAAATGCATCTGTTAAAGGCAGGTTACCGCTTACCATTAGGTGGGCCTCGTGCTTGTTCCATCACAATCCCATAACAAAACATTTTTTTTATTGCTTATAGGTAAGACTTAGGACCACGATCAAGTTAACAGGCTTATTCTATAACTAGCAGCCCATCCCGGCTTTGCACGCGTATTTAATAAAAAATATAAATTTAAACACATAAAAAAGTAGTTACTGTGACATAACTGTAATAGTTAGACATATGGTAGTGCGGATATTATTGTAGATATTGAAATCTTCTATAAAATTGTACCACATCACTTTGCTCTATTGTCAAAACTTTTCGCAGCGTTCGTGATAAAACGATTTATTTGGTATCTTTTTCACACGTTGGGTTACATTATTGAAGCTTTTATATTGATCCCTAAGTTTTTCAAAATACTCCATAGCCTATGCTCATTGAGTTGAGTTGTTCATTGAATTGAGTTTATTCGTTACATACAAAAATACAAATCTTATCTCCTTATAATAATAGGGAAGAAAAGTATGAAGTTTGAGATCATAGTTTGAGATTTTTAAGTAAAACTTTTTTCACTTGGTAGCTATGAGGCTAGATTTTTCTTTGAAAAAATGTGCAACATTCGATTATCGAATTTCAGTTTTTTTTTTTATTCAGCTAGACAAGAAAGATACTTAGAAAATTCGAGTGATTTTTGATTAAGAGTTCCGATGCGGATCTAACGCGGCAGGAACAGCTTCCAATATCAATGTTGCATTAGGAAAAGGAACTGGGGAGGTAGGGGTTTGCTAATGAACGCAACGTGCGATTTTAATTTAAACGTTTTAGTGATGGAAACTTTGATTTGAAGAACGAACCACGTGGAAGACCTCACGCACAGGTGAATAAATGAATTGAAAGAGCTAGTGGAAGCCGATTCGAGCCAAACTACCCAGGAATTAGTGGCATAGTTTAACGTTACCTTACCAACAATAGTTACTTACTCATTTGCGTCAAATCAAAATAAATAAAATATATGAAAAATGCGTGCATCATGATTTGACTAATCTACAGAAAGAAACGCGTGTTGAAACTTGTGTTGCCTTGTTGAATCGATACAGAAACGAAGGAATATTGTATCTAATTGTGACATGTGATGAAAAGTGGATTCTTTACCGTAAGAGAAAAATTCATTGTTTTTTTTTTTTTGCCTGATAGGTTAGCCTTTGACCACTATCTCACCTGATGGTAAGTGATGATGTGGTCGAAGATGTTGTTCAGGCTAACCTAGAAGTACTGGCTCTCAAGGACAGCTGCCGGAACACACCGTTAGGTGCTTGGCGACATATTTTCTACTTGAGGGTGGTAGCTAGCCAGGCGGGCATTCGCAAAATGCCCTACCACCATGCTATAACGACTGCCATCCTTAGACGACAACCAGGACCGACGGCTTAACGTGCCCTCCAAAGCACGGAAAAGCTCAGTAGTAATGTCGCTAGCGGTCACCCATCCAACTCATGACCGTGGGCGACCTTGCTTAACTTTGCTGATCGGTTGAGAACAGCTAAGTAAACTTCGCTACGAGCGCTTCAAAACCCAGGTTCTGACCCCAGGTCAAAAGCCGCAACAGTGTCCTAAAGCAAAGCTTACCAATAAATAGGTAATGGTAACTATTTGGTGGTCACAGCATATTGTAATTCATTTTTTTTTGTTTAATACTGCTAGGTCAGCCTTTGACCATAATCTCACCTGATGGTATGTGATGATATGGTCAAAGGTGTTCACAAGCTTAACCTAGATTTACTGGATCTCAAGAACAGCTGCCGGAATACAGCCTTGGGTGCTTGGCGACAGATTTTCTACTTGAGGGTGGTAGCTAGCCCGGCGGGCATTCACAAAACGCCCTTCTACCATGCGGGGAAGCTCAAGCCCGCGGAGGGATTCTAACCTGCTGCGCGGCAGTCCATAGCCAATGCCACTGAGCCATCACTGCTTTATAGACATTATAGCTTTCTCAGATCTGGTCAAGCAATAACGGCAAATGTCTACTGTGCCAAACTCTGAACAATGATAGCAAAACTTGTAGTGAAACAGCCCCGACTCATGAATCGATTTTCACCATTATTGCTCCATGATAACGCGAGACCTCATACAGCACGAGAATCCATTTTAACTCTACAGGAACCTTGATCCAACGGATTACCATTCAGTCAATTTCTATGTCATTCAAAGTTTTCTTCTCAGGAGGCAGTGTAAAATGATTTCACACAGTTTATCGAATCTAGATCACCAGAGTTCTATCGCAAAGGCATAAATGACCTTCCTTAAGTTGGCATCGTCTTGGCCCACTATGGCATAGTTATGAATGAAATCCTATTGTTATCATTAGCGTCGATACCAATGAGTTAAATGGCAGCAATGATAATAATGGTAAATATTTTGATTAATTAAATATGTTATATTAAAAAAATAAATAGAGACCGACCCGTGGTACAACTGCGATGTCCAACTGGTTGTACTACGGAGAAAAAAGTTACCCATGGTTCAACTCTTTTTTTATATAACGGGTGGCGCAAAAGTACTGGCACTAAAGAAAATACTTTTTTTTTTTTATATGACATTTTCTGTCATTCTGTTGTTGAAAATTGTGTAGTGAACAAATGTAAAATACACTGAAAATAAACATGGACCGTTTTACTCCCCAAGAACGTGGAATAATTGTGTCAATGTTCTTACGGAATAATTCATCAGTGATAAGAACACAACGTGAATTTCGTCGACGATTTCCCCACCGTCCGGCACCGATTGGTCGCACAATTCGACGCTTTGCCACACGCCTTGAAGCAACTGGCTCAACATTGGATAGACCTAAGTCTGGGAGACCAAGAACAGGCCGTTCAGCTGAAAATATCGATGCTGTGCGCGAAGATGTGGAAGAGTGTCCAGAAACATCAACGAGGCGACGTGCCACGCAATTGGGCATTTCCAGACGGACCCTGCAGCGTATTTTGGTGAAAGACTTAAAGATGTTCCCGTATAAAACTCAAATGACTCATCAGCTGCTGCCTGCTGACCACCGAGCTCGTCTAGATTACTGCCAGCGCGTCATAAACCTCAACCTTGAAGAGGATGATTTTCCTTTAAAATTGGTTATGAGTGACGAAGCGCATTTCCATCTCTCAGGGCATGTCAATAAGCAGAATACTCGGTTCTGGGGCACTGATAATCCGCGCATTATTCAAGAAACACCTCTACACCCACTAAAAGTTACTGTATGGTGTGGCATCTGTGTTGACAGAGTGATCGGACCCTATTTTTTCGAAGACGCTGGAGGCAATACGATAACTGTCACTGGAGAACGCTACAGAACCATGTTACGTGAGTTTTTGATACCCAGTTTGGACGAATTGGGGCTGGAGCACATCTGGTTTCAACAAGACGGCGCTACGGCACACACAGCGCGCGACACTATGGACTTAGTGAGGGACGCTTTTCCAGGCCGAGTTATCTCTCGTTTTGGCTATTTGCCTTGGCCTGCAAGATCACCCGATCTGACCAGTCCAGACTTCTTTCTTTGGGGTTTTTTGAAATCTCGGGTGTATGTGAACAAGCCACAGACTCTCGCAGCTCTAAAAGAAAACATTCGTCAAGAAATAACGAACATATCGCAGGAAGTGTTACGGCAAGTTATGCAAAATGTCATAAATAGGGCTCAAATGTGTATCAACTCTGGAGGTCACCATTTAAAAGACATCATCTTTAAATCCTAATGGTACGAAATTTAATGGCACAAATATACATTTAAAAAAATCTAAATCTAGTTTTCTAATTTAGAAAAAATGTTATAGCTGAACCAAATAGGGTCATTACTTTTGCGCCACCCAGTATTTATTATTATGATCCATGGTACCACTGTCCAACTGAAAGAAGAGCTGAAAGAACCCAAAGAGCTCTACTAAAGATTGCGTTAAAAAAACCAATTACTTACTCTACTGATAAATTATATCAGGAATGTAAGTTCTTAACAGTAAGACAACTATACATACTGGCAATAATTGTTAGATACCACAAACATGCACCAAACATGGTTGTCAAATCTTGCAGGCCGCAGAGACACATTAAATGGAAGACTCCCCAGCAACGTACAAAGTTCGCTAAAAGGTCCTATTTATTCGCTGCCCCATATTCATACCAAAAAATGAATAAAATTCTCGACATCTTTAACTGCACGAGATACATTTGTAAAAGAAAAGTAACAGGATGGTTGTTAACACTAAATTATACACAAACAGAAAAATTTCTACACATTGTTCAATGAATAATTTTTGTTTACCTGAACATGTAATAACTTTGTTTCCCTATATAATTAACTAGCGGCACGCCCCGGCTTTGCACGGGTATTTAACAAAAAATATAAATAGAAACATATTTAAAGTAGATACTGTGACATAACTGTAATAGTTTTGCATATGATGAATAGTGGACTTTTTTGTAGATGTAAATGATGTCCTCTATAAAATTGTAGTACTTACTTCTCTTTGCTCTATTGTCAACTTTATAATATTAGTTTAGATTAATTAACTTAATTTATTAAACTATTTAAATATGATTGCATACGTAGATACTTATTGTTTACTGCTATTACAAACTCCACATTAATGAACACGTTAACAAGGTTTAAATTTTAATACTCACTGTACTATTGTTATCCACTTATTTAATATTATAAGCTTGTGATTGGGAGAACTAGCCCTTATAACACAGGGAATCCTAGTATGAGGGCTAGTGATCAATATATAGTCTGTCTTTCGAAAATATTTTATTTTGTCTGCTACAATTTATATTTACTCTCTGTTTAGTTATTATTAGTTGTAATATGTACTTTAATATTACTTACTTATATTTTTAAATTCCTAAATCAAGATAAAATGTTTTGTTAGGTTTATATGTTTTTGTGAAATAAAACTTATTATTAACTTATTATTATTATTATTCAAATATTAGGGTATTCATACCATTCAAGCGTTAGTAATATGATGTCATGACTTGCTCCTTCTTTACGGAGCATCGCTTTTCAGGTGAAATTCCTTGTGGCAATAACTAATTCGATGACATAAGCACGTTTTGAGAGGCAACTATGTGAAACGTGCAATCAAAACACAGATGAGTCGTACCGAAAGCTGGAGAAGACTTTTTTATGCCCGATAGGTTAACCTTTAACCACTATCTCACCTGATGGTAAGTGATGATGTGGTCGAAGATGTTGTTCAGCTAGCCTAAAATTACTGGCTCTCAAGGACAGCTGCCAGTACACACCGTTAGGTGCTTGGCGATAGATTTTCTACTGGAGGGTGGTAGCTAGCCAGACGGGCATTCGCAAAATGCCTTACCACCTAATTCGAATAAGGCGTATTTGGTTTTCCTTCTTATGTTACTGTCCCTTCGTACTCGGTCAGTTGGCTAAAATTTCTGTTTTTGCCCTATTCCTACCTATTTTACATCGAATTTTAGATTCGCAATTTTCTAACGGTACTAAATATTATAATAGAAAAACAAAACGTTGAATGTTATTGTATTGTTAGAGAAAATTAATGTCTCTAGTAATACATTAGACCCATATCAAACTGAAACAAATTACAATAAAAGTTGTAGGTCGTATCCGCTTTGTTGCAACTAATCCAGTGAAACCATAAATTTTAATCTACAAATTATAACTAAATCCAACATGGATGAAATGAAACTGTATTGTTTCAAACTTCAACTATTTTATGAGCCGAGCCCAAATCCTAATTACTGAAGGGCTCGGGGCAAACAAAACATTTCAAAATGATAATGACTAACTCAAAAACAAACTTTTGTAACACTACACTCTTATGTGCAGTATCTCAAGTTCACGGCGAATACCTATTTGTTTGACTTTTTTGAATCATTGACAAACTTTGTTTCATAATATTGGATTGCATTTTTATTATTTTAAGATAATTTTTAAATCTAAATTGGCAACATGTAAATTTTTAAATAACCCATATATTATATATTTATACTAATTAAAAAAGTAAAAAACCTGACTGCAAATTAAATAGTTTTGTTAAACGTTTTATCGTTCCATTAAACATAAAAGTTTATGGAATTGTGTTTTAAAGTCCTTTATTTTGATACATATAAGATAATTTTTTTTTTATTCTAACAATTTGGTATCGAAAATCCGCCAGTTTGTTATTCGTTTATTTTTATGTGCCTAGTGTAAAGTAGTGTATAACGATATATTCTTACATCAAAAGCGGCTAGACCCTTAAGAAGTCATGGTGGAATATAGAAACTCAGACACATACAAACATTTTTGCATAAACCTTGAAAACATAACTCCTTTATTCTGGGCAGTTGTGTAAAAAAAAGTGGGACCAACATTTTTACTTTGTCTGAAGAAATGGAATATATCTCAATAAATATTAAGCGTATTGGATTAGCTTAACATATATTATATTAATTAATATCTTCTATAATAGGCTTGAAAATATGTTTTAATGTGTATGTTCATTTAAAGTTGTTCTACTGTTTGCTTTACGTATAGCCGACATTCAGTCGCAAACATAATACAAAGTAGATTTATGACACTTGCGTAGAGTAGGAAGAGTTGTAAACAAAAATAAAGCGAAAAACTTTTACAAATTACTCTTGTTTCTGAATATGAAATTAGCTTCCCGTCAACCGTTCGTCGTTTAGGATTAAAAAGTAGGAGTTAGGAGTTGAAGAGTTGAATTATGGAGTTACTAACTCCTTCCTAGAAGTTAGAGTTAGAGAGAAGACTTTTTCAGTCGTTTAAGCGGGGCACTACTGCTCATTCGACCTACACCTGTTATTTTCTTTTTTATATGCTTGATAGGTTAGCTTTTGACCACTATCTCACTTGATGGTAAGTGATGATGTGGTCGAAGATGTTGTTCAGGCTAATCTAGAATTACTGGGTCTCAAGGACAGCTGCCGGAGCACACCGTTAGGTGCTTGGCGACAGATTTTCTACTTGAGGGTGGTAGCTAGCCAGACGGGCATTCGTAAAATGCCCTACCACCATGCTATAACGACTGCCATCCTAAGATGAGCAGTGTTTTTCGTTTTGAAGCAGTGATGGCTCAGTGGCATTGGCTATGGACTGCCGCGCAGCAGGTCCATGGTTCGAATCCCGCCCAGAGCTTGAGCTTCACCGCATGGTGGAAGGGCATTTTGCGAATGCCCGCCTGACTAGCGACCACCCTCAAGTAGAAAATCTGTCGCCAAGCACCTAACGGTGTGTTCCGGCAGCAGTCCTTGAGGGCCAGTGAAATAACAGGCAAAATGAGACTTAACAGGTATGTCTCAAGGTGATAGGCGCAGTGCAGTTCGTCACTTGTGATGAAATGCATCTCTTATAGGCAGAGGATACCGCTTAACATCAGGTGGGCCTCGCGCTTGTTCATTCACAATAAAATTAAAAAAAAAAAAAAAACCGGCAGCTGTCCTTGTGAGCCAGTAATTCTAGGTCAGCCTGAACAAACTCTTCGACCACATCATCACTTACTATCAGGTGAGATTGTGATGAAAGGCTAACCTATCAAGAAAAAAGAAATAGACAACAACGGGGACGAACGTCGGCTAAACGTGCCCTCCGAAGCACGGAGCGCTCAATAATAATGTCACTAGCGGTCACCCATCCAACTAATGAACGCGGCGGACGCGATCGGTTAAGAACAGCTCAGCAAACTTCGCTACGAGCGCTTCAAAAATTGTGTACACTTGTCACAGTTTAGTGCTTATTCTACTGATAGCGGATATAACACTAAGGAGAATTTACAATATGGTTTAGTTTTAGGCAGGTCACCGACCGTAAAAGCAAAGAATACTTTTGGTCTAACTAGGTACCTTCTTATTGCAAGGTATTATGATTCAGACACCACATTAGGGCTTTGTTTTTTCTCGATAGATACAACACTAATCTCACCGGTTATAAGTGATTATGGAATTGAAGACGTTAAGGAGGCTTAGCCAGGAATTGCCAATGGGTGCCAGTTCCCTATTGGCATCTAAAGACATCAGTCGGAACACACCATCAGTGTTTTGGCTATATATGTTCTACTTGAGGGTATAGCTGGCTAAGGAAGCTTAGACAAAAAGCCCTATCGTGGATAATCTTTAGCCTGGCATGTTCCGTACCATGGACAGACTCTGCGGTAATGTATACAACTTTTACAACTAGGCCATTCTTGCTTTAAATAAGTAGAAAAATGGTCGCCAAGTTTTTACGATTTTGCTGTTAGTGGTATGGAATAAATGTACTACGCACTCGTGGTGTGGTATATGTTCAGTTGATTTACCATCTTCGACCAAATCACCACTAAGACTTAATAATAAATGCATCTCGACGTTTGATATATGATATTGAATATATGACATCTGTAAAAATTTCATCTTAAGATCGATCTTAATTTCGAGATGCGTTATTCAAAGAAGTCTTAAATAATAACAAATATTTAAAGAAAACATTGAATTATTATTTTGATAAAACACTTAAAATATATATCTAGTGACAATTCCGGATATTTTTCCTGTTAAGCCCACGTGACGTCACAAACGCCACGTAGCCAAACCGGAAGAATTTTCGACATTCTGGATCATGCGCTCATAGAGTCAAACTTCCTCGAGTCTACACGAAGCATCCTTTTCGTGTAGAATCGAAACCCTTCAAAAGTTCTTCCAGACACATGGGCTCAACAGGAAAATTACGCGGAATTGTCACTAGATATATTTTTAAGTGTTTTAACTTAAGTGTATTAAAATATTTGTTATTATTAAATATGGATTTTTACAAAGAAACGCCTGAATCTATTATTTATCACAAATCTTAAAGTTTCAAGTAATATAATGTATCACAATCTTGCGAGAAGATATGTTGTGTTGATAAACAAACCAGAAGAATAGATTTTAGATTCAAGAACATGCAACAGTTCAACGAGTTTGAACACTTGGTATTCACTAACCTTAGTTATTGGACAATATGGAGGTACTCATACGCATGTATGGAAGACGCATCCGTGCAGGCACTAGTAGCGCGAAGAAGAAGTTAGCCAGGTCAAACTAACCCAAGATGGAGAGGACCACAACAAATGCCACAACAGTGGAGCTGTGAAATGCCCGACCCAAGGGCACCAACTACCCAGTACAACGCCAAGAAAGGGGACCAATACCCCATAACGCACCAGAAGTACCAGCGAGCAGCACTGGAAACTCCATTACCATCATATTGATGGAACTGCTCGCCTCCATAGCCACCGGAACCGACATTCAAAAGGCGGCCAGGAGAAGCCTCATGAGGATCATGGCACGAATCTAGTATGACCACAACTAGGAACGGTTTTATCTATTGCGCCCTTTTAACATTCGTATCGTTTGTAGGCCTAAAATTGTTTGCATGACAAAGTTGAAGCTGATTGGACTATACTATATACTTATTGAAATTTTCACGTGAATTAAAAAAGTTTAGCAGTCAGGCAATTGCTTAAAAATGTTTTCGTTTCCTCTCAGTGTACACGTGAATGGAGCATGCCAATTACACGCTCAAAAGCATTCCTGCTTAGTGAATTCCTTCGTTAAAAGTAATTAGTACTTCGGGGAAGTTTTACTTCGGAAGCGATAAAACTCAAGCCGTCGAGAGAAGTTTTTATATAATTTACGCAGTCTCCGATAGAAAACCTTGTAGAGAATTGACAAGGATTGAGAGCGATCGTCTGGAAAGTTTATGTTAAAAGAACCTGGATTTAACGGATATTTAAAAACCTTTGGGTTTTGTTTGGAAATTTCTGGAAGAGTATCTTACTAATATAGTGTATGTATCTGAGTGTGTATATATGTGTGCGTGTGTGTAGGGTGGGGTGTGTGTTTGAATGGGGAAAGAAGAAAAAACTTGGTTCCGAAACCATCAAATATGTACAACATATCCCGATAAAATTAAAGATCTGTTTACGGTTCCACTTAACAAACAAGAATTTCGAAGGATGTGGGTCAACATCCAGTAGTTCAGAGACACCTGAAGAAGTAGAAGAGTAAGTGAGGTTTTTTTTTTGCTATGAGGTTGGACTATAAGAGCACGAGGCCCACCTGAGATTATGTGGTAACCTCTGCTTATATCTAACAAGTGCATTTCTTCTGCCGAAACACGCTGTTAGATACTTGGCGAAAAATTTTCTTTTGCGAACCTGAATGCCCTTACGCCATGCGGTAGGGATCAAACCATAGACTTACGGCACGGCAGTCCTGAGCTTTTACCGCTCGGCTATCATTGCTTCCATGGGTGTGTTTCTGAGAGTATGTGTGTGTTCTCAGACTCTTTAAATATAAAATGATAACTTCATTTATTTTGCGTAACATCAGCGTACTCGTACCACTACACTGATTTCACCTCCCGGTATTCATTAAAAGAAATATAATCCCAGTAATGTTATGTTAGGGTAGATTTATATTAGACCGGGCCGTGCCCGTGGCGTGCCGTGTACGTGGCCCGGACGGGGCACGGATTTGAAACGTTACATACATTTTGTATGAAGCAGTTTATATCAGACAGTGCCTGATCCGTGTCCCGTCCGGGCCCGCCTACTAACGTACGCTCCGGCCCGCCCCGTCCTCGCCCCGGCCCGGACACGGCCCGGTCTAATATAAATCATCCCTTAGTATATGTTTGTAACAACCCATCTCCATACTGGCTCAAGGGGGGCTCATTAAGTAGGTTCTCAATTACAAAATATACTCTTATATCGATTTAAACATTATACAAATAAAAGTTACCGCTAATTAGCTGGCGTTACGTGACGGGAGTGATGGGTATCTATAACAAACAAGTATACATTAATTAAAAAAAGCGGTCAAGCGCGTGTCAGGCCACGCGTAATGTAGGGTTCCGTAGTAGCCCGTTATAATAATATAGAATAGTTCTGTTGTTCTTTTTCTTTTTATCTCTCTACCTATAACTTTCTAAGCAATTTGTTCTTGTCACAATATTTTCCTAATGAAAAATTATTCTTATTTGTAATAATAATTATGAGACGGCGAGGATGAGGTCTAAAAAGTACCTTATACTCGTACCGAAGCTAATCGATCAACTCTGTACAGTCATATCTGTGACTTATGATATAGGTCATACAGAAGCATTATATCTAATTGTTGCCTTCTAGAGTTTAATTGCAATAATTTATATTTATTTAGCAGCTCTTCATAATGGTTTAATATTATGCAATAAATACGTTAATTCGTTATTGAAGTTACTAGATGACCTTATGACAAAATTAAATATTTTTAAACCACGTGTTATTATTATATTTTGAATGTTTACAAGAACGACTAATTTACTATCTAATATTATTACTTAATCCGTTATGACTTGAACTTCATCAAAGTTAGAATCCCATAACACATATGTAAAATTACACATTACAAATCACATACCCTTCACGTGCACGTATACTCAAACATACAGAAACACGCACCGACACATACACCTTTCAAATTCCTTACAAACATTCACTTAAACTCGTACACCAATACTACACCACAGAATAATGACTACACGTAAATATTAATTAATAAAAATATACAAAATGACGTTAATTTCGAATAAAAACATTTCGTTAAATATTTTTCCTATATGTATATATGTTTCGATGTATTGGTTCAATTTTGAATTGTTACTAAATAGTATATATAAAAGAAAATATATAGATGTGTTACAGATTCTCTAAAGCCAGGAAGAACCTGGCTCTTGAGATACAGGCCACCAGCCTAGTTTTAGAGTCATAGACTCATCATAAATGTATCACAGTAAGGAAGAATAAAATTAATTTGTATTTGTATTAAATTATTTGTTTTTCGTCTTAGGAGTAAAATTATATTTAATAAAATACACTAAAAATCTGCCCAGATCCTTTTGGAATTTTAAGTGGTCTTGATAAGTATTTATAGAATGATACATTTTCAGGTCATCGGCAAGTAATAGCAATTTAAAAAACTTAAAATATTTTTAGTAAACACACTGTTTGTTTGTTTGTTATTGTCTACGTTTTAAATATTTCAGTAAAGCTTCGATAAGGCGGGCAAAATTGAGATTGGGCGATAGTTTGCTACAACTTTTAATAATCCATCGGTTGAATATATGGTGGACTGGAAAACAAATGGTGTCAGCGGTGTATTTAAGAACTTATGGTGAAACATTATTAACTCCAGCGCCCTTAGTTGGATCGAGCCTATGTAGTTCCGATTTGATAAACATTTGATTATAGTAAAACAAACATCACTGACAGTTAAATCTGACTTGTGGTTCACGTGCATCATCTTCAGAAATATAAAATGTATTATCTGCATTATAACCGTCGGTAACAGTTGAGGGTTCAAATACTGATTGGAAGTGATTCGAGAAAATGTTTCTAATATCTAATGGGTCACTTGCTCTTTTTGGAGCCCCCATTTTTGTAGCAATCTTGTCTACCCTACCCCTACAGTGTTTTTTATAAGCCGGAGACGCGGAGGGAGAGGATTAATTATTTTCATGAAGAAGAAGCTTATTTTGGGAAATTTCGTTAGTATTTAAAAAAACTATAGGTTTCTGTAACCCCCCCTCTCATCAATGGGGAATATTCCGCCCTCACTCTCCCTCCCCATTGCACAAAATATATACATATACCATACCTAAAGTCCTTCCAATGTATGTAGATACACATATTTTTTTAATATTATAATTATTAAAAATTAATAGTTTCCGTAATCCCCAACCCCCTGGGGGGATGCTACAACCCCCCTCTCCCCCCTCCACCCCTTCCTATAGTACATAAGTATGTATATCGATTCTAAAGTCCTTCCACTACTTCATCTTAGTAACTTTAAAGGATTTATTCTAAGAATTTTGTATTTGGTACAAAATTATCTAACACCCAAGTTCAACGACTATTACTGCTAAAGTAATAAAGTTATCTTAACCGCTATAATTTTCCTTGAAAGTTCATGAACTGCACTATCATCATGATTTTTTTCAGATTTTTCAAGCCAGCAGTTTAGGTTTTAGAGGGGGACGCCCTACTGGAACAAAAATTTGCACTTTAAAGTTGAATATTTCGTAAATGAAGCATTAAATCGTGAAATGGTATTACCAACCCCTAAATTATTTTAAAATACCTATTCAATAATACCCCTTTCGATGGGATAGACGACGAAAAAAAAATTCATTACCACATCACTTGTATGGGAGCTACCCTAAAAAATTTTTTTTTCAATATTTTATTTTACCACTTTGTCGGCGTGGTAGATTTACATACCCGTACAAAATTGCAGCTTTCTAGTACAAACGGTCTCTTAGCAAAACCTCGGACAGACGGACAGACAGACGGACATGACGAAACTATAAGGGTTCCTTGTAGGTACTACGGAACCCTAAAAAGGTAAAAAACGCGACCGCAAATTATTTATTTTCGTTAAGCGTTTTACCATTCCATTGAAATTGAACAAGTTATATATTTTTGGAATTTCTTTTTAAGGCACTTCATTTTGATACCCGCACTCGCAGGGTTTGCGAAAAAAACTTTTTTTTCTCTCAATTTCAAACTGGCGTCTTCAATCTGCCAGTTTTTTTATTATTATTTTTACGTACTTAGTGTCACTTGCACTATCAAGATGAATCAAAAGATATCTCATAAATTAAAATCGGTTAAACCGTTTACAAGTCATGGTGGAATAAGAAAACTCAGATACATTCACATGAACCCCGAAAACATAATAATTATTTTCTTTGTACGATTTTTAGATGGATGGATATAATTAATGATTAGATTCACTACACAAATCAATTAGAAAGAATGAGTAGTATCCTTGTAAAAACATCAGCTATTTAGAAAACGCGCGCGCGGTGTGCGCCGTGGTTACGATTCCTCAGCGAATGACCGCTGCCACACACACGATTGACACTTCGCAGTGCAGCATCATATGGAGCGACGGCTGGCGGCATCGACGGTGAGGTTCAAGGCTTGCTTCTTTCAGTTATAAACTCAATAGTTCAATGACCCAATCAGTTCAATGACCGTGTAGGACGACGCGGTGCAAGTTCCAGGGCGAGTGGGAGCGCGCGCCTTTATAAAACAGCTGACGCTTTTAATATTACCTATTCTTTTATATTGTTTTGTATATGATTCTAAACACCGTGTAGAATGCTGCTCTCAACGCACTCTTAGTGTTTGTTATTGATACCCATCACTTCTGTCAAGTACCGCCAGGAAAATAGCCGTAACCGATGCAATCAAATCCTACACAGATTAAGCTGCCGGAGGAAGCTAGCACAATTTAAAAACTTACCTCCTTCTCTAGTGTCTTGAAACAATGCAACGGAGAACGGACCCATACCGGCACTGTTGTATGCAGCCACGGAGACGGCATATCTAAAAATTAAATACATTGATATACTAATAATATTTTCTTTTGTTCTTTTAAAACAAACTTTACTTTTTAACGCATATCGGACAAATTTCTGTGATTTTTGGTGTGCAATTTTTTTTTTTTAAATTGTTTAAAGAAATCTTTGTATCAACGTAAACGTATGTTAACGTGCTGTATTTCTTCTCCATTAAAAGGTTACCTTGAAGAGATCGGTATTAGTGATAAGGCCGCCCATTGGGACACTTTAGTCAAAGTTTTTTGTAAGAATCTAATTTGTATTTTAGTGGTGTAAGAATAAAGAATTATCTATCTAAACTATCTAATAACTACAACGGTGCTTGCCACATTGCCAGCGTGCTGCATTGCCAAATGGGCTGGAACCTTAAAGCAGTATTCATTGCCAGTTAAAGCATTTGAATTACAGATCTGCAGTGGCCATAAGGTTGATCTACAACTTTTTTTAATGAAGGCAAACCACCTAATAAATATATTTTATTCAAATGTGATCTTCAAATCCCTCGTCACCAACATCGTTACCGAATAAAACATTCATATATTTTAGGGTTTCATACTAGAGAACTGGACCCTATTAGCCTAGCCTGACCTCGACGGTACGACTGTTCATCCGTCTGACCTTCATAAGGCCGTATCTCTTAAATCATACTAAGTAACCAATTTACATTTTCACAGAATTTGTATTCTGACGGATTGCGGAAATGACAATAATAATAACAATATGAAAATAAAACAAGGTATATAAGGGATAAAAAGAATGATTTTTAAGTGTTCGTGGGGTTATTTGCATTTATAAAAATCTATCTTCTGCTGCCAATCCTCTAGTATGTACTTCCGCATAGTGACATTTTTGAAGAGTTGGGGTAGGAGATTGCTAGTTCTAGCTCAGGGGAATAAAACATAAACATAAAAACCTATGGAAGCGAAGGAGACTAGGATTGAACTATGAGCGAAAAGAGTGGTTCCAAAATAGAATGCTATGGGCCTGTTTCAGAATGTTTAAGTAAGTTACGGTTATACTACCCAGACCATAAAATAATGATAAAAATGACAGTTAACATGCAGCGCGTTTCAAGCTTTAACCGATGGATAGGCTAAATCGATGACTGTGAAACGCAAAGATAGTGTTTTATTTATTAAATATGTTCTGGGTAGTATAATCGGAACTTATTCGAACATTCTGAAACAGACCCTTAGTGTAAAGACAGTTTCAAAGGAAGGAGACGTAAAATAACCTTATTGCCGAACGAAACACACACATTTTCACCTCATTACAGCAAAAACAAGCAAAAGCTAGGTGCAAGAAAAACAGTTTAAATAATATTATAAGAGATTAGTGTTTATTTATATTAAAAATAAAAGTAAAATCAGTATAACTAGTAATTTTCTTTTTTCACTGGTGTTATATCTATATTCACAAAATACTTTTTCTCAAAATTTAGACAACCTATAGGCCATTGTAAACTTACAGGCAGTCCAAATGCTAAACCTGTTAACATTAAAAGTAAATCTAGTAGTTTGGAAATGTAATAAAGGTTTGATTTTAAAAATCTTTGCACGCAGATGTTAAATGAACTTTCCGAGCTAGAGGCATGAAAAATACTAACCTTACTCCTTTTAGGAGTCCAGTTATGATGGTTTCTTGTTTTGCGTAGAGAGAAGAAGTTTTAATCGTTTTATCGCTAGTTTCTTCGGCTTCTGTAACAAAAGAAATGGTCGTAAAAAAAGTAGAAGTGGTGCCATTAAGGGTGGCAGATTGCAACAACCCGAAAAGAAAAAGAAAACAGTTTCATCACAGCTGCAACACTACATTATTAATCGCTTACGAATATCAAAGAATGAGTTTTATCAGAAAAATATGTTGTATAAAATCCGGAATCGAAACATTTATGAAAGACCAGGAGCGCAGAATTTTCAGTGTACTCTATGTATTCTAGATGAAAAGTATTGGTTAATCCAGGGCCTAAAATATCTAGTCCAAGTTTCACCCAAATAGATTCAGCCGTTTCATCGTAAAGGAGTAATAAGCATACATAAGATGCTCACATCCTCACATTTACACATATTCACAAACTTTCTCATTTATAACATTATTGTGATTAGTAGTAACCCCAAGATAAACAAAAAGCTGCAACATTTTATTTCTTATTAAAATGTATCTGACCTTTGATCCCATTCAGCTGTGGGACAGCCCTCAGCCTGTACCCAATGATGATACCGTTATGAGCGTCGGCAGGTGGCGGTAACCATCTCACCCTTAGTTCTCCTGGAGCGTCTGTCTGTTCTAACTGGATTCCGAGGGGAGGCGATGACGGTGCTGAAAAGAAAATGTGTTTTAAATATGTGCTGCCCTATTTAAGAACTGTCTTTGAGAGTTAGTTGTATTTTTCGGGCTTATCTCAATTATAAGTTATCAATAGGAAATTTAATCACTGTTCACAAGTTTTTACCCGTGGGGTGCCAGGATAGAATATCAGCCCCCGTCTCTATCCGTGGGAGTCGTAAGAGGCAACTAAGGGCAACACACCAAAAGGTGGGCAGCAGCACTTTCTGAAGAACTGATATCTCACACTGCGATCCCAAGCCGCCTGCTAAGCTTGGGGAGTATGACAAACCGCCCTCCCCGTCCTCAGTATTGGGGAGGCTCTCCGGCTGATACAGTACAGTTCAAAAGTTTTTCCCTATTAAATATTGATACTAAATGTTTTTGATGAGTTGACTTACAAAAATACAAATTCAACAAATGGTCTAAAAAATCTTCATGGTTGCATAGTAGCAATATGATTCAAACTTAAAGAAGCAATCAAACATTTAATGAGCGCATTGAACCTCTAAAGAAGTGGTATAGTTAAAAACTGGTGGTTGAAAAAGCACTTTATTCGGTCAGAAGCAGTCTAGCAGTCTATATCTAGTTCCCTGTGACGGGTTTAATGAATTGAACTGAAAAATCCGCACTGCTTTCCACCATCTCGGTATCCAAGTAATCTCGACATCCAGCGCTTATTACTAGAAGACGCAAGGACGGTTCCATGCGAGGTGAAATTTAAGCACTAAAAATGCATAATAGAAGTATTGTCACACGTTAAATTAATATATCTACTACGAATAAAAAAATAGTTTCACCAGTACAAGTGATTTTATTATGGTCCGATTCATTGATAGAAGACTTACAAAGGCCCTCAAAGACAACGAAATGTACAAAGGTCACTAAAAGACCTCACCTTCTTCAGTAGTAGAGAATCGCACAGGCGTAGAATAATGACTGAGATCAGCCTGGTTTCCTCCTGCGACCCTTGCAGTATAGCTGGTTGATGGCTGCAAGTCATCTATCTCGACTGTATGTCGGATCTCTTCTAACCTAAAAGAGGTTAAACTAAGTTGAAGGAATTAATATGGACCTAGAATGGAGCCTTGTGGAACCATAAAAGATTGAGGACTAACCAAATAAACTTAATTTTGTGGAACAAAACTAGAAAATTATAAAAAAAAGCTAACGACTCTAAAAAAGATACAATAACGTAATCACGATATGCCTAGCTAAAATTTTAAGGTAAACCCTTTTTAGACGCTTTCATGGTTCTGTAGGTAGTTTACCGTTACTATTTGGTTAACGGTTAACGGGACCGTTGGGATGGTAAATAGCCCTATAATACAGATTACATTAGCCTATAGTGCACTTTATGTTGCTATACATACTTACGTTGTCGTTGTAGTGGCAAACTGCTCATTCAGGTCATTTTTTCCCTAAGCTGTCATGATAATATCCAGAATCTATATTCTTAAGCCATCTCTGTTACGACTAAACAAAGTATATCAAATAATATATATAAAGTTATTATTTAAATACTAGAACCTTGGTTATGTGGTAACAAGATAGTTATTGAAAAATATACTGTACCTGGTAACGTTTATAGATCTTGCGCTGCTCCAAGCTAATCTTTGACTGCTCGTAACCTGCACATTGTAATAGTGAGCAAGGGACCTTGTCATGTCTCTCCACGACAGCTTTACAGAACGGCTTTTAATAGAATCTATTGACAAGTCTGTTGGTGGAGATGGTGGTTCTAAAAAAGGGATGGTTTGTGTTACTATTATATATAAAGGGTTATTGGAAAACAACCTCTTAGAGTTGACTTATGTTATTCCTAATACACATTATTAGAAGAATGTTGTGACGGAATAAGTCGCGGACTACCTGATGTTAAAAGTATCTAGTGCTTGTAATTTATTATTTTATATTTTTATTACTTTGCTCGATGTAAATATTCAAAACTATTCAAAGACCGCGGCCCAGTGTTGCCGCCGCGGACGCTCTTAGCTCGGAGTAGACTTTGTCTTTTACCTCCTTATCATTTAGCTTTTTTTGAACCGCTCGTAGCCAAGTTTGTTTAGCCGTTCTTCACCGATCAGCTAAGTTAAGCAACGCCCGAACAACATCTTCGATTATCACTTGCCATCAGGTGAGATAGTGGTCAAAGGCTAAACTATCAGCTTTAAAAAAAAAACTAGAAGGCAAAATACACTTTTTTTACCTAATATGGTAAGAAACACGCTATAGACATCAGCTCCAAATGGATTTCCAGCTCGACATTGGTAAACAGCTCCGTCACTCGTCTCTGTTTGTAGTAATTCTAGAATATTAGTCATGCCTTCTTCTGTTTTTACTTCGGATATTTTGACTCTGAAGAAAAATTTACATAATTCAATGAATAATTCAGAGAGTTATTTTCCTAAGAAGATTATGCTTTGTTCTCAAAGCGAGAGGTAATTTTGTTAAGTCCACGTTGATCATTATAAAAGAAATAAAGTACTCTTGAGATGGGTTCTTGTAATATTGTAAAGTATTTTTATTTTTCTATATTGAATGAAAAAAACTTTATAATGCTTTGATATGTAATATAATGTGGTAAGTTAAATAAATTCTTATATTCTTAATTGTTTATTTGGCAATTTCAAATATATTTGGCTTTTCTATTATTGTAACTTCATAATTTTCTTAGTGCGATATATATATATTACTCATTGTACTTACATCGGTAAAATTAAATTGTTACAAGTTGGCATCGTCAGGACCACTATGTCCTAGTTATGAATGAAATTCTATTGTTATCATTATCGCAGATGCCAACGAGTTAATGCTGATCAAAGCCTATGTTTATTTTTTTATGTTAATTGTTCTGGTTTGCCAGTTTTTCGATTTATTATTAAATTTATCTCTAAATGTCAATATAACAATACCCATTCCAAACGATTTTTCTAATCATTTTAGAAAATAAATATTTTTTACGGAAATCTAACAAACCAGAAGCATAGATATTAGGCTCAAGGATATACATGCAAAGTTTTACTGAGTTTGAACAATTAGTATTTAAAATATGACGAAGCTACGTTTGTATGGAAGGCGCTCCGCTGAGATGGTGGTCAGAGCTTAGTCCTTCATTCATAAAAAAATATTAATCATCTAGTTCAAAATTTCTGTATTCATCTATATTTGTAAAGAATTTACTTATTATATAGTTATACATTACATACAATTAAGAAATATAAATTAATGAACAACGTAAAAAACCCGACTTCAAATTTATTTATTTTCGTTAAACGTTTTATCGTTCCGTTAAAAATAATACTTCAAGTTGTATCTATTTATGGAAACGTGTTTTAAATCCCTTCATTTTGATAGGTACGGAAGAAAAATTTTTTTAAACTCAATATGGCGTCCGAAATCCGCCAGTTTGTTATTTATCTATTTTTATGTACCTTGTGTCACTTGAGCTGTCAAAAACGCATCTAACGATATTTCTTTTATTGACATCGGTAAGACTGTCAAGAAGTTATGGTGGAATAAAGGAACTCACAAACATACATTCATAATATATTATTAAATATAGAAATCAAATGCAGGAAATGCAGTATCAACGCAGACAAGAGACACTTGATTTGTATTTGAATTGATTGACATTGACTCATTCACGATTGACAACGATAACAGCCAGAATTTTGAAAAAAGGTTTTAATCACTGGACAACAGAGAACAAAAAGTATTTTTTCATAACTGGTTATAAAATATAACGATAACGGAAAATAAGTGTTTATTTGTAACTGATTACAAAACAGTAAAGGAAATTGTTTTAACGTAGCTGGTTACGAATCAGTTAGTTACCAAAGTGGCAGAAGGGACAAGAACTCTATAAACATAACTCTTCTTTTTTGGGCAGTCGTGTAAATAAAACATACAATACTTCACCTATCATAGTTTATTCTACTATATCAATTGCCACTTTTACCTTTGGGTCAAGGGGTTGATAGGTTTACTGTTTCTGGTCCACATGATCCTGATAGGGTCGTCTCCCTTTGCTTGGCACTCTATAGTCACGTGTTGTCCTAGTTTTGCTGTCAGATTCCTTGATACCACATCGAACGTAACTGGTTCTAGGAAAAATAATTTTCTTTTTATTTTAATATTGTTATGTTTGCAATACCGCTTGCTATGCGGATTTCATTACAAAATTACAAATATACGAGAGGAAAAATATTTAAATCATGTGCGGGATTTGAACCCGCGTCCATCCACCCCTTTTGCCGGGGTATGCTCTAAAGTCTAACCAATTGAGTTAACATGACAATGACGTCATAATTAAAATTTTTTCTATCGTTCTTTAACCATCGTATTGGGATGGAGTGACATCTATAGTGGTCAAAGACTAGCCTAATAATGGAACCGACTTCAACACTCAAAAGTGTGAAATAACTTGTCGAAGTCAGTACCGTGCGCACAATATTGTAATAGTATACACTTTTGAACTATCATGAAACCGACTTCAATAAGTTATTTCACTCTTTTGTGTGTTGAAGTCGATTCCATTTTAAGGTATTCCTTTTTAATGATTTAACTTTTTTTGTGAGGCGGCCTGACACACGATGCCGCCGCTTGCCAACACTTCAAACCACACCTGTGTTAGTGCCTAATGTACGTTAGGCACAAACACAGATGCGGCTGCGACTAGATCGATTATAATTTAAAAAATCGTATCGTACTCATAAATTTAAGTACATTATATTATATACTTACTATTCACAGCAATCCAAACAGTCTTGCTCAGTGCAGTGCCCACCCCATTCTCGACATGACACGTGTACACACCTGCGTCCGTAAGCGCAACTGAATCAAAAATGAGCGAGCCATTGGAAAGGCTCAGTACGCCGCCCCCAGCTACCTCTAATACAGGCCGCCACGTTTCTGATACCACTGAAATATAATATTAATTTTAATTTGATAACTCCAGACTTACCTCGATCCCCAAGACGCCTGCCAAGTGTGGGGATAATGGAAAATTCCCTAGTAGTAGCAATTAGACTTTGGGTTCAAGCTCAAAGTTGTTTAAAAAAAATATATTTTTTGAGGCACTCATAGCAAAGTTTGCTTAGCCATTCTAAACCGATCTGCTTAGTTAAGCAATGTCAACCGCGGTCATGACTTGGATGGGTGACCGCTAATGACTTTACTACTGAACCCTTCCGTGCTTTGGAGGGCACGTTAAGCCGTCGGTCCCGGTTGTTGTTTTACGATGGCAGTCGCAACAGCATGGTGGTAGGGCATTTTGCGAATGCCAGCCTGGCTAGCTACAGAAAATCTGTCGTCAAGCACTTAACGGTGTGTAATTCTAGGTTAGCCTGAACAAAATCTTCGACTACATCATCACTTACCATCAGGTGAAACAGTAGTCAAAGGCTAGACAGCTATAAAACAAAAAGTAACAGAAACTCTAAAAGAGGAACAATTACTTGTCAGTCCTTATTTTATCGTCCAACTGGTTATTCAAACGTCGAAATGAACACATTTACTAGCACACGTATTATGAAGGCTTTTATATAATGTGCGAAAAGAGAGTGCAGTATAAAATTTTTATTACTAGTAGATGAATAGTTTTTTTTACCAATATATTAGTTGAACGGGAAGATCACCGTCAAATTACACCAAGAAGGCGCTAAGTGTGTGTTACAAAAAAATGGTCAATGCTTTGATTTTTCTATATACATACAACATTTTAGTTTAAGGAGTCTTCAAATTTTCAACTACTTAGGAAGATATAGGGAAAACCTTAAAAGTAATATATAAGTAATAGGTGGAATTTGATGAATTGCAAATATAGCATCATGAGTCTTGAACAGTCTTGTTCCCAAAACAAAAAAAAAACAAGAATTAGGCAAGACAATGACTAGAAAATGACACATACTTGAATAAAGTAAGTACCTACCCACATTTTATTACACAGGGAAATAATGGAGCATTGTTCTGCCACTAACTCATATTGTTAATAGGTCACATTTGTTAACCTTTAATTATAGCTGTATTACTGAAATAAAAATGATAGACTTACCATCCTTCTTCAGCCAGTGAGTCTGTGGTTGAGGGTACCCGTTGGCGCTACATGCTATATGCCCACTCCTTCCCAATAGTAATGAAGTATTTTGAGGCTCTTCACTCCATTTTGGGGCGACTGCAACAAATTAAAATTTTTAATAACTGCAATATTGATTGACTAGCTTTAAAAAAATAAATACTGTGTTCACATTTGAGTTGTTTTATCTAATGGTTGTATGAAAAAAATGCAAATTTACAAAAATTATAGTCATGTGCGGGATTCGAACCCGCGCATCCACCCCTATAGCCGTCTCATAACTCTATTTTTTTCTACACGGGGATGGAGTCTTCGAGGTCATGAGTTGGATGAGTGACCGCTAGTGACATTACTACTGAGTGCTTCCGTGCTTCGGAGGGCACGTTAAGCCGTCGGTTCCGGTTGTTGTCTTAGGATGGCAGTTGTTATAGCATTGTAGTAGGGCATTTTGCGAATACCCGCCTGGCTAGCTACCATCCTCAAGTAGAAAATCTCTCGCCAAGCACCTTACGGTGTGTCCCGGCAGCTGTCCTTGAAGCCAGTAATTCTAGGTTAGCCTGAACAACACCATCGACCACATCATCACTTACTATCAGGTGAGATAGTGGTCGAAGGCTAACCTATAAGGTATTAAAAAAAATGTACCGAACATCCGATTTAAAAACAACTTGCATAAGTACTTTGAGAATTTTGTAATCGAAAACCATAACTTTATTTTTTAATCAGAACTTCGTACGGAAACAATGTTGAAACAAGAAACGATTCCCGTTCCATTTTTTTGAAGTTAATAAAAAGATTGCGAAAATCTTGTTACGCAGAGAAAAAAACGTTATCCGAAATTACAAGCTGCTTTTTCACAATAGCAATGCCCCTGAAATTTTAATTAGCCATTGGAAAAAGAAACCCGATATTGCTTAAACAAAAATGTTGTGAAACTTTGGTCGGAAATAGCCTGTTACGGCAAAACAACGCGATACTTTTATTCTGTGGCGATACTAATACTAAGTACGACCGACATTATAATATTATGTTGCTATGTTTTACAGATCAATTTAGTTATAAACTTAAGACTGGAGTGAAGTCTCGAATTTTCAAACAAAAAAAGAAAACGTTTGTATCCCCTAAACAATGATTTTGATGTTTTTTGGAAATGTTAAACTTGTTATCAATATCCAGGTTTATAGGTTTTGATTTTTATCTTTATAATAAAGGAATTTGAATTAATGGGTATTCAAATACCGATATTTTCTCAAAACTTGTATGTCTAGTTTGTGAGTTCTTAATAGGAGAAATAATGATACATAAAGAAAAAAGAAAACCTATAAACCTAGTTTATTCTGTCAGTTATAAAACAAGGCAAACATTTTTAGATTTGATTAACGTTTATTATAGGAGAAAAGTTTTCTCCCAGAACGCAAACTATGCGCATATTCTAAGTCAATACTTGAAGAAGCTGCAAATGTCCTTATCATATAATACTTATTTATCTGTAGGAGCTTCTCTTCCCGTTCCTCTTAAGAAACATTGAAAGTAAATGACGTCACTCAAACAAAAAATTGTCCGTCTACGATAATGTTATATTAATAGTTCATCGTATAGTTTATAAAAATACGAGCTATATACAGAAAAAGCATTTAAAAGGAAAAAAATAGCCATTAAAGTTCAAAAGTGCCTATTATGAGATTATTTTGTGTTACCATTTTTAGGTAAAAAAATTTTTTTTGTGATATTTGCTACTAACGGGATTGATTGTCATTCATTGTCAATGACTATATTATCAAGATAGGAAAACACTTTACAGTAATTGGAGTGTAACACAAACACAGCTTGATCGATTTTAATCAAATTTAAATGCGATTACACGGGAAGACTTCCAATAAAAATGAATCATCAAAATCAGTTCACCCAGTCAAAAGTTCTGAAGTAATAAAACAAAAAAAAACAGTCGCAATGAGTACCTCCTTTTTTTTAATTCGGTTGAAAATCAGTATTTGTTGCTAAAATAGAGGACATGCTACGGAAGGTACCGATGTGTCAGAAATTTAACTTATTTCGTTGTTAATGCAAAAATGATTAAAAAAATAAACTACTTGGACGACCTTACATTTAGTTACTTTATACATTTCAGTATGCGTTACTAAAATCTATGGAACTTACCGAAGTTTCTGACATTTAATTTTAGTTCTTCAGATAGACCCTTAACAAAAATGGTCTCAGTTTGACCACTTAAACGGCCTTACATTTATTTATTTCAATATTTATATATTTTTGTAGGTCCTGTTGTTAAAATAAAATGACCATGACATACAGACGGACAGATGGTCAAGTTGAAACTAAAGCAGACCTTCCTACGGAACCTTTAAAATAGGAGCCTCATATTGAGGCGTATACGTTTTCGGGTTGAGGCACTACCACGTACTTTTTGACTTGACTTACCTCGCACTTATTACCTGTTTTGTCCTAGTAGACTACTCACCTTTGATATACAGATTGACAGTCCTATTGACCTTTGCCACGTGGTTCGCCGCCACACATGTGTAAGTTCCACAGTGATCTAACGACACATTTTTGATTATAAGTACACTGAACACTTCTAAGCTCCTCTCGACAATCTGGAAAACATCGAGTTCATTTAACACATCTATAGCTACCAATTGTTACAAGGATAAAAAATACAAGACAAAAAATAATTTTAGTAACTCAAAAAAAAAACAAGCCTCTATTTTGTACAAAAAGTTGACAAAACACGAAGTTAATTATAAGCTTTTGGTTTCTCATAACTAGAATAATCTACACAAGTTAGATAAGTAACATTGATTTACATTGTACTTCGAAGGCTCGAAGAAGTTAAGTGTTTAAACCAAAGTTTATTTAATCACATCAATGCACACGGCGGCAAAGCATCCAGCTCTCAAACAAGACAAAAAGCCAGCCACCGCGTTAGTCAGAGATTCATAATTGTTTAAATTAATAGACCATAATGCAATCTAATGAACATAAGGTTAATGCATCAGAATTGAAATACTTCACTTGATTAATTTCTCTTGAGGTCTTGGTCACTTTTCCAGTGCAAGGTCTAGAAAATCTGAGATAATCAGAATCAAAATGACATTTCGCGTTTAAGCAAAAATCGCCAAAAAAAATTCCGGTTGGGCTACGTGGTAAAAATAAGATGGTATTGTGATTAGATAGATATTTATATTTTCTACCTAAATGGTTTTCTAAAATATTAATTAACTTTGCTCTATTGTCAACAATTTCAGCAGAGTACGCGATATAACGATTATTTTGGTATTTCTTTCACACGAGTTATTTATCGATGTTTTCATACGCATCCCTAAGTTTTAAAAAATATTCTATTGCCTATGTCCAACAGGGATAGTGGTGAAAGAATTGTTCAAATCGGTCCAATAGATTTAAAGTTCTTCTTTAAAGATTGTAAGTCCTCTTTTTAATATTAGTATAATAGATATAGATTGTTTCCTTATAATATTGTAAAAAAATGTTAACCCATTGATATCGGCGATAATTATAACAATAGAATTTCATTCATAAATTGGCCATATTGGGCCAATCCGGTTCCAAGAGGTTAATACTAAGTATGAAATTAGTTACGTTCTATCATTGTAATTATTGAATTTAACACCTGCTAATCGAAGACAAACATACAATTAAGAAATATGTAGTTCAAGTACGATAAACCTCGTTCGATCCGTCTCTCTTCCAATCTGAACTGGTACTTGGTAGGCGGGCTATTTTGCGCCGCCATGCCATCTGCATACAGCTCGTTGGGAGTAAAGCTTTGAGCTACCGTGTTGAACAGTCATAGTTGAAAATTGTTCTTTCTTTCTTATCATACCTACTGTTTTATAGTGGACATTTATAGCTGTACCGAATATTAGTATATAAAGAGTTTAATCGCACTTTATAAATAAAGCTTGGTTTGGTAGCCATTCTAAAGTATCATGGTTTTCGCGTATTTGATAACATTACTAGTATTGTATTGAACATTTGTTGAACACCAATGCAGACATGATGATGAAAAACACGTACGTAGTTATGAGTACTAAAACAAGTATAAAATAATTTGAAAGAGCGAAAAACCCAACTGCATATTATTTATTTTCGTTAAACGTTTTATGGTTCCATTGAACATAAAACGGCAAGTTGTATAATTTATTGAATCGTGTATTATAGCCCTTCATTTTGATAACGACACGATGTTTTTATATGAAAAAAAGTCTCACTATATGGCGTCTAAAATCCGCCTGTTGTTTTTGTATTTATTTTTATGTACTTAGTGTCACTTGCGCTGTCAAGACAAATCTAACGATATCTCTTACATTAAAATCGGTTAGATCGCTTCGAAGTTATGGTAAAATAAAGAAACTCACAAACATACATACACATACATGAACCCTGAAAACATAACTCTCCTTTGGGCAGTCGTGTGGAAAAAAAACCTAATAAATCTTCTATTAATCTCACACAGGTATTGCTTGTAATGCTTATATATGTGCAAATGACAAAAAGACATTTGTATGGAAAGACTACCTACTAGTCTTTACTTAACCGTTTGAAAATGTTAACTTGAAATGTACCTACCCGACCCTACGAAACTATCTTTTTTTTTTATGCTTGATAGTTAAGCCTTTGACCACTATCTCACCTGATGGTAAGTGATGATGTGGTCCTGGCTCTCAAGGACAGCTGCCGGAACACACCGTTAGGTGCTTGGCGACAGATTTTCTACTTGATGGTGGTAGCTAGCCAGGCGGGCATGCGCAAAATGCCCTACCACCATGCTATAACGACTGCCATCCTAAGACGGCAACCGGGACCGACGGCTTATCGTGCCCTCCGAAGCACGGAAACGCTCAGTAGTAATGTCACTAGCGGTCACCCATCCAACTCCTGACCACGAGCGACGTTGCTTAACTTTGCTGATCGGTTGAGAACAGCTAAGTAAACTTCGCTACGAGCGCTTCATATCATTCATTTCTTATTGTTCCAAATTTAATCTCCATATGGATTTTTGTATCAATAACTAATTGAATATATTTAGACAAATTTGACGCTCAAATTTTATTATCAGTAGTACAGTAGTACAGCTCACAGATTTAAAAGACCAGTGAAATTTATCCAAATTCCAAGGGAACTTTCCGTTTTAGCTTTAGCTATTCTCGGCACGTACAATGGGATCCTGAGGAAATTAATTTGGCAAATAATATCCTTGATTGGGATCTATTAGGACATTTTGAGCTGCTTTTGTTGATCCTTAAAATTAATTGGGAAATCTAATGACAGTCGTTGAAAATGTTATTAAAACCTTCCGAGCAATTTGTTAACTGAATACCGTTGCTTTTGGTATGATAAAAATATCACAGGCAATTTTTTTTAATATAACCCAGACTAATAAGGAAGTGTAGATAGAACACAACGTGCGATAGAAGTCAAGCCAAAAATAGCCATGCTCCTCTCAATCTGTCAAAAACTTTCTTTACTACACTTTCTACTCCTTAATCTTGAAACAGTGATAGCTCAGTGACATTGGCTTTGGACTGCTGCGCAGCAGGTTCATAGTTCGAATCCTGTCGTGGGATTGAGCTTCACCGCATGGTAGAAGGGCATTTTGTGAATGGCCTGGCTAGCGACCACCCTCAAGTAGAAAATCTGTCGCCGAAAACCTAACGGTGTGTTCCGGCTGTCCTTGAGAGCCAGTAATTTTAGGGTTAGCCTGATCAACATCCTCGACCACATCATCACTTACCATCAGATCAGTTCAGATCATCACGATCTGTCAATGGCTAACATATCAGGCATACTAAAATAAAAAATACCTCGTCTTGTCTGATAATACGACGACCTAGATTTTTCCTTAATGTCTTTAATATGGTTTCAGTACAGTACAAATGTCATAGGGAACTGTGAAAGTTGTATAACACCTGTAAAAAATCAAAATGACGGATTCAAGAAAGCTTTCTTACAAATATGAATTTAGTACAAATTGCCCCGATCTTGCTAAAGCTAGACAAACCTAATATCATTGTTGAGGTAAGAACGAAGATTTAATGTAAATTATTACTCGCTGCTGATCAAGTGGTTGTAAGTTCCTCACAAGTTCCATACGCACTTTTTCAACACCCTTGGGAGAAAAAAAAAAATAGATTGCACAAATGCGATACGAACAACATACAAAAATTATGGAAAATAGCGCGCAAGTTTTTTTTTTGCGCGCGGCTAGTGTTTGTTTGATCACATATAAACCTCTTTGATGTTACAAATCTGTATTACCCGGTTAAATTGAAAATGCTCTGTTTACTAGCAAATAATTTGCAGTTAGGTACTAACTTAACTTTGTAAGGATTAATGACCGACCCGATTAAATTGAAAATGCTCTGTTTACTCGCATATAATTTGCAGTTAGGAACTAACTTTGTAGGGATAATTCTATTACGCACTAGTGTATAATATTATTATGCACGAGGGTGTTAAAGTTCGGGTTATGGCGCTAAGAACGATATAATAAAGCTCACTTTACGAGCAAGGGTGTTGAAAAAATATTTCTCCAATTACCCGTGTATCCTGACAGCTGTCCTTGAAATCTACGTAAATCTCAAGGTTACCTACGTAAAAAAAAAGCTGGGGTAGCGAAGTTAAAACCTTTTTCAAACAAATCTCAGCTACGAGTATTAGGATTGAAAACGCGTCTGGTTCGTACAAAAGCATTAACACTGAAATTCATAGTCAAATAAAGAACTAAGCACCATTTCATAAAAAAACCAGCCTTCTTTGTCTTTAATAAACAGTTATTGTAGCCCCCAGTGACTCAACAGAGTTTTCACGTGTTGTCTATGATCATTCACCGGGTTTGTATATGACGGTACTTATTTTATGTTCATTTTTTTCAAGCGAATGGTACAAAACTGAAGACATTCTGTTACATAAAATTTAATTACTGCCACCACAAACAACAGAAGTGTTATCGATAGACCTCTGTTGGAACTACCTTAGCTCGTTTTCATAAAGAGGCATTTTATTTATGAGTATGATTCTTTTGTAAATCTTTTGTCGATTAAACTCCTAATAAGTATTGAACTATTCATGGGGGTTAAAGTGGTTACGAATATATGGCTTGGGCGTTGATGTTTTCCGCATATCTTGCTTCATCTGCTATTAGATTGCCTTGAAGCCCGTAATTATAACTAAATAGGCACCCGCCTGAGAATATAACTTATATTCTAGGAATCTATCCGGTAATATAACGTGAGTTTCAGCCGGTGCCTATTTAGTTATAATGAACAAAACTCGCGATATTTTTCTAAGTGTAGCTTGTAATTATTTTCCACGTCTATTTTTATACAATATTTTACTATTCTACTGATTCCTAATGCACCATAAACAAAATTTTGGAGTTAGGGATTGCTTGGAGAACGAAATTTGCTCTTTTAGCAACCAGTTTAAATTAATATTTGTATATAACCTTTCTATACTCCTGCGTTGGTCTGTGAGGACTAAACACATTTTCGTAATTATTTTTATGCAGGAAAATCTTAAGAAGTCGAGTTCGTTGTTAGCTGCCAGATTTGTTGTTAACTTCATTTTAGTGCATGCCGCGCGTTCGTGCGACGTTCATGTGTTTGTAGCATTTGGTGCCAATCGGTTCGTAAGACCGACGCGAGTATACGTGCAACTATATGTGTAAGTAATAAAGTATTATATCTAGTGTATTTATATAATTTTTACAAAGTTTGAATACTTAATGACGTATATTATGACGTACTTTACGATGTATAGTAAATGTATGTATGTTTGTTGCTCTGTATTATACCTGGCCAATTTCGTTATTTGTTTTAAATTATACTTCATATTAAAAAGGTCGATGATCGATTGCTGCTCGATGTACTAAGTTCTGGTTCTAGCTATGAAGAAAACATTTACAGTGAGGTGGAAGACTATGTTGGGGTATAAGAAGAGACATATGAGATCGAACAAGATGATGACAAAGTCGGTATATATGACACGTTACAACTGCGCCACCTGCAACAAATACTTTTGTTTGGACTATGCTGTAACCGTATGCCCTGATTGTTATGGTGAAGGTATATATAGTCATAGATAGTTCTTTGATATATTGTTTATTATTTTTAAGACGTTTATTTGGTTTTTAAATAGAAGTACAGATTTTATTTTTGTTTTCCTAGTACTTATGAAAAAAATCTGAAATCCGAAGACTAATTTATTATAGACTGAAAGTCAGTAAAATAATTAACACATTAAGTATTTCTCATACAGTCTTGTTTCATTATATCCTAAACTTTGAAATATAAATAACATATTAAGGCTTCGTAGTAAACAATATTTTGTAACGGTACGAACTATTGGTCTGTGACACCGTGCGCGAGTTTAGCAAGGTTAACAAAAAATCCCGTTATTGAGTACATAAATCCATAAAGTTTTATCTTAGAATTCATATTCACTTACACTATCCTGAACTTTTACCTTTTTATCATTGGTTAGAATTCATAATACTAAGATAATTTTCAAAGTCACTCAGGGTTACGTACAATAATAACAGAACAATTTGGAGATATAGGTAAATTAAAGTTTTAAATCGAAGATCATAAACAAATTTAACATAGTATTATAAAAAGACTCAGGAACTTAGCACAAGAATGAGATCAGAATTAATTAATATTAAATCGTTAGATCACTTGATTTCAATAAAGGCTTTCCGACTTGACTCAAATCAAGTCCCTCTTCTAGATAATTGAAATTAAGATTAAACTTCAAATAACCTTGATATTAAACAAGGATTATCGAATTCAAATTTGTGTATAGGCAAGATTTCTAGGGTGGTTAGAATTTGTGACTGATTGGTCAAATTAAAATAGGTACTTAAAATGTATCCAAAATAATTAACAAACATAATTACATTATGAATAATCGATTACATAAATTATTTCAGGTCCTAAAATAATTGTCGGTATTTAAAATATAATCTATATTTGATATCTACTCGTATTATAGGACTGACTTTGTCTATAGTATTTCCAATTCTAAATAATGCACAATGTTATATAAAAAATAAATTTATTTTGGAACTTTTATGTTACTTTTATTCTGATTCAATGTAATGATTAAATTTCATTGGAATAAATTAATCTAAGAACCTAATCCAAAAGATTAAAATACAAAATAATAAGAAAAAATATCAAGCACAGGCAAAGAGTGAATATACGAGTAAGCAAGACGTTCGGAGATATTATATACAGGATTGGCTACCACACTTAAAATTTGTTTTCACTGTACCTATTGGAGAAGAAAATCAGACTGCGCACTTAGCTCAGAGTGAAGTATCGTTGTATTTAAATTATCGATGCATGCAAGCACTCGGTGCAATAAGAGGTTATCCGTTGACGCGACAATTTAATTTATTTAGCGTATGATGTGGAATAAAATGTATGACCATGATTTTCAATAGAAATTTCGAGTCTTACAGTCACTTTAAACATGTACTAGTCACACGGCTACAGTCATGAATCAAAATTAAGTAAAATTCTTATTCGAAAATATATAATTTTAACTCACCACTTAAGATAATACTTACTTTCAAATGATTAGGAATCTTCTTTCCATCTTTCAACCATGAATAATATACAGGTGAGTCACCACCTTTTAGATTACAATGTATTTGTACGATTTGTCCTTCTTGTAAATCTGATCCCAGCATAAGTTCTTCCAATTGGGGAGCTTCTACCACAAGCAATTCGAAAGATCTTTTAGCCATCTCCCCTGAAGGACTCTTTACTATACACGAGTAAGTCATTCCATTGTCTTTCTTGCTTACTTTATCAATAGTTAAAACACCATCACTACTTACTGTTGCATCTCTTTTTTTTCGTATTGTGTCACTTTTTAATACCGTAGTATCTATTTCTTTACTTAATGTGTTAGTTTTATTTCTATATTTATCGTATATTGTTTTAAAATTATTTATAAAAGATGTCTCTTCAGCATTTTTGCGGTTCCCTACAGATAATTTATTGTCTTTAGATCTATGAGCATTTATTACAGATACGTTTTCTGTTTCTTTTAACGCTTTTGATTTTTCTATATTAGACAAAACATTCTGTCTCACCTTTTCTACTCTTCTTATATATTTATATCTCTCCTTACTGTCAGTATTATTTTTTGATGTACTATAGCTTGTGTCTCTTAATTTAGGTTTTCTTCCAAATATCTCTATACTTAAAGCAGTGTTGTCAATAGATCTTTTATATCGATTGATTTGTGTGTCCGCGGTGATTTCTTTACCTTTGTATTCCCAAGAAATGTCCCTGAGAAAAAAATTAAGTTACTTATATATCAGTTGACCCAATTATGACTTCATTTTCTTTGGTTTTGATTACAAAGTAAGTTCAGTTGGGATTACATATATTCTACGTTACTATTTATATACATTAAACTGTATTATCGTTGAGTAGATATATCTCATGGTTTTACATAAACGGTTGTTGAATTTAACAAAACATTGTTTATTTTAGAAATATACAATTCAAGTATACAATCAAACAGATTACGATGATCATGTGTTATAAAGAACATTAAGGATTTTTTATTAAAGAATATACTAATTTAAATATAACTTTGTTACATTTAAGGTTATGAGACGGACAAGTACACACAGTATTTTTTGTACAATTCTGCATTTAGGCAGAATGTCTGACACTGCGGTGATACCCAACAAGACGGACTTTTGCTGAAGATACCTAACATCTAGTAGGACTGGACTTAGATATAAGAGAGAGGACTTTAATATTATCGCTTAACAATGATTGAAAATCTTGGCCAAATTAATCTCTTCAGTTAATATGCATTGAAATTTGTTTACTAACGGTCCAATTGCCTATAACATCTTTTTTTATATTGTAAATTCTAAATTGAATTTAACTTGTGTCAATGATTTACGTCATGGCTGCAAAGCTAATATCATTCATATTTGAATTGGACAGATAAATATCAATAAACTTTTTTTGATAATCAAAAATAGCCTATGATCAGAAAGTTATCGCTATTTCATGCACTTTAGGTTCCCAAATGATAGCTATATAGCCAAAGTCTTACTACTGGCAGCTAGAAATTAAATTCATTATTATACATTTGTATGTTGTTTTATTATATATATAAAAAAAAAATAACAGTATCAGTTTTTTTATTCATACCCTAAACTTAGATTGTGATTAAAATTTTCTGAGCTTTGGAGGTCACGTAAAGCCATTGGTTCCGGTTGTCGTCTTAGGATCGCAGTCGTTATAGTATGGTGGTAGGGCAATTTGCGAATGCCCGCCTGACTAGCTACCACCCTCAAGTAGAAAATCTATCGCCTAACGGTGTGTTCCGGCAGCTGTCTTTGAGAGCCAGTACTTTTAGATTAGCCTGAACAACATCTTTGACAACATCTACCACATTTTACTATCAGTATAATTAAAAAGCACGAAAAAGCAAATGTTATTTTCTGATCAGAGGGTATTTTTGATTATCAAACAAATTTGATTGATATTTATCTGTCCAATTCAAATATGAATGATATTAGCTTTGCAGCTATGACGTTAATCATTGACACAAGTCACATTCACTTTAGAATTTAAAATCTCAGAAAAGATTGTATAGGCGATTCAACCGTTAGTAAACTAATTTCAATGTATATTAAATGTATATCAAAGGCTACTCTATCAGTTCTAAATAAATAAAATGTATAAACGCTTTCAATTTCTTACCTGACAGGATATCCGTAGTAAGGGCATCTGAGAGTGACACTTTGTCCGCTCTGAGCTTTGAACGGAGGCAGTGTCCGAATATAGGGCGGGCCTGTTAACAGAATTAATGGGTTTTGTAGATAGGCGGCAATAATATTACGAAAATATTTGATGACGTGGCTTTGATGAAGGTATGACGGCATTTAAAGTAATTTGAAGTAAAATAAACTCATGTGGGCTAATAACATTCAGATACAGCAGTTTTATAGTTCCTGCTCACTGAACACGTTGTGAGCGCCAAACCAGCGGTCATGAAGTTTTTTTACTGAACATCGTGACTGATCGTACGTACATTACGTATGTAATGAACCGGACATCCAGGGACACTCAGAAGCACCACCGCTATATGGTTGATGTTCCATTTACCCGAACGAAGCGATTTGCGTCTTCGTACATCATACGAACCGCCAAGGAATGGAACACCCTGCCTGAGTTTTTGTTTCCGTGTAAGTACAATATGGGGGTCTTCAAAACGTGAGTAAATAGATACCTTCTGGGTAAGCGCGCTCCATTACCGTTCGCATCATAACTTACCATAAGGTGATATAGTAGTTAAGTGCTACCCAGTTCTGTATAAAATGTGAACTGAAACATTATTATTAATAAATATCAAACGTAGTTATCCTCCTTAGTAAAACAAAACGATTAAATCTAGTAATATATATAACTAACACTTATTCCGTTTTGAAATGAATTGCAATACTTCAACTTTAGAGACTAACATCTAAAGGCCTCGAATTTATAAAAGTAAAAATACTATGTTTTAGTTATTGTTAAAATTATAATGAGATCTGTTGTTTTGATAAATGGTTAATTGTATCATAAATTAAAATCTATGAACCATATCGATTACATACTGTTTAACGTTTCCTGATTTGGGCACATCGTAAAGTCTCGAATTAGTTCAGTACTAGTTTAAGTTTCTTATTTGTGATTCACATCTAATAGTGTTTGTTTATGTGTGATACATAAAAGAGAAAAATAAACTTCTTAACCTACTCAAAACTTTGTGCATTATACGTGAACATTGAACATATGGCCCGATAGTATAGTCATTGTTCTTCGAGCTTATATAGATACACTGCTGATATTACTTTGTTTATTTGTTTAAGCTTTATGTTTTGTCGATTCAATAACAGCGACTTCAATATCTTGAAAAATTTAACTAAAGTTTTGAGATTGGCAGCGTTATAAGTTGGAGGCATTGGAACTATTTTATAATTGGACCAAGTGTTTCTTGGCGTTTTGACAAGCGTCCAGTTGTAAAATACAAAATCATTTCTTTATTAAACGTTAGGGCCAGGACATAACATGATATGTCCAATAGACAAAACAAAATTTACTCTGTATCTATATAAGTCAGTACACAACATGATATTCTTTAGTTCAATAGAGTAATTTGCAAAGTTAGACTTATTGTTTGTAATGAAATATCTAACTGCGCATTATAAAATCGCAAAAATAGTTAAAGCACAAAATTACAACTAGTGACAAAAATATTCTAAATAAAGTTACATGATATTAACTTAGCTCGCAACAGTGCTTGAAATCATTTTAACAAAAGGGGAATATATAATTGCACGTAAAAAAGTCCTAGCGCTCCTCCTCGATTCGCTCGTCGAAGCATCTACTATATGACTTTGGCGTAGACTAGTCATTACAACCACGATAGCAAAAGGGGGGTAATACGTTAATTTTAGATTTAATGTGCAATCAGTATTTTTGATAGGATAAACAGGATTTCTTTGATGATACATTAAATACTACCTCTTGGAATATAAAAAGACCTACTGAATTGATCTAATATAACGATAGAAAACAATACTTGTAACTTTTGATGTTCACAGTTCAAATTTATCGTTTCGTTATAGCACAGTACACAACACAGCTCAATATATCTACTGTGGATGTTATTTTGGAATCATAATTAATTCAGCAAAGTACCGTAAACATTAAGCCTGTCATGATGTGCTACGCTGTTCTCCCCATGATGAGCCACGCAAGAGAATAATCCTCCATCATCAACCCTCAGATGTGATATGTTCAGTTGACTGATGACACCCCCGTCTGGTGCCATTATCTGTCCCGTTGCGTACCTAGACGAGAAAATAATACACTGTTACCATTTTGTTAATTATATGATATGATGAAAGGACCACACAATATTTTTAATATAATAGTACTTTAGCACCAAAGCACCTTAGCACTAAAGTACTTTAACACTTAAGTACCTTAGCACCAAATTATCTTAGCACTAAGGACCTCGGTGGGTCGAACACGGGCTAGAGACAGGTCTCCTGGAGAAAGGATAAACATATTTTCGGCTTTGAAACATTTTTTATACTCTTCGTGTTTTGGTGCAAATAGATAATATAGAGATCCAGATATAGAGATAAAGGCTTTATTTACCACAATGATGTATGCACGGTGGATAAAGCAGTTCTTTTTATTTACTGTCGTCATTTAAAACCTCCGAATAAATAACAATATAAAAATGAAGCTACAGCAGAATCGTACTGTAACAGCATTTATAAATATGATGTTACAGTACGAATTCAAATATTCATATTTTAAAGTAAGTAATTATTTACATAGCTCCTAGAAACAAGGATAACTTAACTCCCTTTGTTTCCTCCTTTGTCTTATATTTGCCTCTTTGCATAATTTAGGCTCTCGAAAATTAGGTTTTTTTTTACCTACAGTCCATGCTATGCCTACAACACTAAAGTACCTTATAACTAAAGTACCTTACCACTAAAGTATCTAATCACTTAAGGTGACTACGTCAGTTAAGGATGATATGCAACCTCTTTTGTGTATCGTATAGCTTTGGAATCTTGAGGTTTATGGTTTGAGGTGTCAAATCCAAAAACATTAGTAAACCAAGATTAGCGCTCGTTCCACTACGATCCCCTATTTCAGTCCCCCAGGGGACTGTACAACACTCACTATTCCACTACAGTCCCCCAGGGGACTCTAAAGCACTCACTATTCCACTACAGTCCCCCATAGGAACAGTGCTTACCAGTGCATCTCGACAAAGATGTCAAAGTGACACCAGATGTCATAAAACTCGATTTTGAATTCGTATTTAGGGTATTTTTTTTTCTCAAAATGGCTAACAAATAGGTTCAAAATGTGACAGGTGTCAAAGTGACAGTTGATGTCGTATTTTATGTACTCAATTACTTTTCGTTTTCGTGACTCCTGTCAAACTTTTATAGATCTCATAGAGATTACTTTCTTCACAGATATGATAGATCTCATAGAGATCTTCATTTCAGATGACAGCTGTCAAATTAAAATAGTGTTTATCTCGGAAACTATTGATTCTAGACTACTAGTTTCTTCAGAGATATGATAGATCTCATAAAGATCTTCATTTCAGATGACAGCTGTCAAATTAAAATAGTGTTTATCTCGGAAACTATTGATTCTAGACTACTAGTTTCTTCACAGAAATTATAGATCTCATAGAGATCTTCATTTCAGATGATAGCTGTCAAATTAAAAAAAAAATTATCTCGGAAACTATTGATCCTTGACTACTAGTTTCTTCACAGATATGAAAGATCTCATAAAGATCCTCATTTCAGATGACAAATGTCAAATTAAAATAGATTTTATCTCGGAAACTATTAATCTTAGACTACTAGTTTCTTCACAGAAATTATAGAGCTTATAGAGATCTTCATTTCAGATGACAGCTGTCAAATTAAAATAGTGTTTATCTCGGAAACTATTGATTCTAGACTACTAGTTTCTTCACAGAAATGATAGATCTCATAGAGATCTTCATTTCAGATGATAGCTGCCAAATAAAAATAGAATTTATCTCGGAAACTATTGATCCTAGACTACTAGTTTCTTTACAGATATGATAGATCTCATAAAGATCTTCATTTCAGATGACAAATGTCAAATTAAAATAGATTATATCTCGGAAACTATTAATCCTAGACTACTAGTTTCTTCACAGAAATTATAGATCTCATAGAGATCTTCATTTCAGATGACAGCTGTCAAATTAAAATAGTGTTTATCTCGGAAACGATTGATCCTTGACTAGTAGTTTCTTCACAGATATGATAGATCTCATAAAGATCTTCATTTCTGTGAAAAAACTAGTAGTCTAGAATTAATAGTTTCCGAGATAAACCCTTTTTTAATTTGACACCTGTCATCTGAAATGAAGATCTCTATGAGATCTATCATTTCTGTGAAGAAACTACTAGTCAAGGATCAATCGTTTTCGAGATAAACACTAATTTAATTTGACAGCTGTCATCTGAAATGAAGATCTCTATGAGATCTATCATATCTGTGAAGAAAGTAGTGGTGTAGAATCAACAGTTTCCGAGATAAACACTAATTTAATTTGACAGCTGTCATCTGAAATGAAGATCTCTATGAGATCTATCATTTCTGTGAAGAAAGTAGTAGTGTAGGATCAACAGTTTCCGAGATAAACACTATTTTAATTTGACACCTGTCATCTGAAATGAATATCTCTATGAGATCTATAAAAGTTTGACAGATGTCACGGAAGCAAAAAGTATTTGAGTACATAAAATACGACATCAACTGTCACTTTGACACCTGTCACAAATCACACCTATCTAGCTGACATAAACTGTCACTTTGACAGATGTCAGAAATAAGACCTATTTAGAGGATATTTCGGAGTGAGATTAGGCTCGCCATTTTACTGTGATGGAATTGCATTTTCTAGCACTAGTTGAATCCTGAGCATAGAAGAAAGCATAGGGGATCGAAGTGGAATTGCTTTTTATAGTACTAGTTGAGTCCCCTGAATAGGGTACTGTAGTGGAATAGTGAGTGTTGTACAGTCCCCTGGGGGACTGAAATAGGGGATCGTAGTGGAACGAGCGAAGATTAGTAGTCAAATGACAACACAAAGGAATATTTACAGGCTGCCCTGAAAAGAACTTTTCGCGCTATATGTTAATTTCCTATTTATATGAGACCAAATCTCGTACCGAAACATGAGACAACTCTGCCTACCCCTTCCAGGATTTAAAGGCTGATGTTGTAAATATTCAGTAATCACCTTTGACTGCCTCTTTGAGTCAGCTAAAAATAAATTTGACTTTTTCGACAAATTTCGGAAAATACACAGTCACTGAACGATCCCATAAACCGAAATCGTGCAAAAAAAAATTACACAACGTTCGTAAATTAACTCTTCCAATATGTTCGGAGCCAACAATTAGATATTTTATGACATATATAAAATTTATAAAATAATCAATACAATAATTCGAAAATATTGGCCTTTGTTTTGAATTAATTATAGGAAAATATATGTGAAGGCCGGGCATACGAGGTAACAGTAACAGGCATAAATTCGTATCATTACTTGCTCCAGGCTTTAGGATTTTCTGTGCCATAATGTATTAAGCATTATTATTTTACTTATTTCTGTTATATCGAATTATTTTAGATAATTTACTATTTTAATGATGTTTGGCATCAATAATATGGTGCGGTATACTTAATTCACCTGGGGTAATTCACCCAGGTGCACTAAGTACACTTTTGGTAGACTTGATTCACCCTGGTTATTTCGGGTGCATTAAGTACACTATTTAGTAGATTTAAATCACTCAGGTGATACCTAGGTGAATTAAGTGCACTACATGATATACTTAATTCACCCTTGATGCATACGTTAATAAAAAAATCTGAGTACAACTTTAAGTACAAACATTGTATGAAAATGCGTTGAAGTTAAGATATAATGCAAGTGACTTGCCTTGAATCTGTGTTTGAAGAAATGACAATTCCATCTCTCTCCCAGACAAATCTAGCCGGATGTGGGCCATCCACAGTGCACTGCAGACTTACCTGTAAGAAATGTTTTGTTTTACCATTTCATAACACGACTGGAAAGGTAAAACAGAGAAAAAAGTATTAAAATGAATTAACTTCAGACATCACAAAATCAACTGTAGTGGTTAAGCTGTCAGATGAATAGGAGACATCGTCCACATTTAAATACTTGCTCAGGACCATAAACGTTTACATAATAAAGAAGACTATATCCAACAATTGACCATAATTTGTGACAGAACGAGCTCGATGCCCACCTGATGTTAAGCGGACTAACCTCTGCCTATAACAGATGCATTTCATCACAAGTCACGAATTGCACTGCCCCGTCACTTTGAGACATAGTTGTTAAGCCTCATGTGCCTGTAATTTCACTGGCTCTCAAGGACAGCTGCCGGAACATACCGTTAATTGCTTATTGACAGATTTTCTACTTGAGGGTGGTCGCTAGCCAGGCGGGCATGTGCAAAATGCCCTTCCATGCGGTGAAGCTTAAGCCCGCGGTGGAATTCAAACCAAACATTGGACCTGCTGCGTGGCAGTCCATAGCCCATGCCACTGAGCCATCACTGCTTCAAAACTTGTTTTTTATATTGTGATGTAACGGACAAATCGTCTACTTGATAGTTAGCGTCACGCACGACTGCCCATTACAGTTACAGTATCACCTTCCTTGTAACCTCGTTCTTCTTGACACTGCACTGCGTTTGTCAATTCGTGATGTTAGTTGTAATGTAACTTTCGCACAGTAATTTCACTTGCTACAGTGCCTTTCATGCCTAAACACAGTAGTGCTAACACAATACTGCTTTGATGCGGAATATCGGACACTACGACCCACCAAGATGGACTCTTGGAAGACATACAACCTTGTTAATGATCAAAGCAAAACCAACGTAAGGCTTATTCAACATGCATATAATAACACCAAAAAACTCTGAACAGTGTTGGTGTAGCAAGTGGCCAAGTGGCTATAGCTTAAGCCGAAACATATGTGTCAAAATCGAGGTCCACAAACTTGTGGTCCTTGATTTTGAGCAACTGCTCGTAACCTTCTATGGAGATCACATTCGGTTCGGGTTTAACCTTACACCTAAAGTAGATATTAGTCAGTTTTAATTATTCACATTTTATCGTTCGACTTCCACCATATTATTTCATACTCAAAGTCGGTTGAGAAACTGGTTACAAGATCGACTCACTCTCTCACAATACAAGTCGTCACTGGCAATAATTGCAATCAAATGATTATCAAGTCATCCAAGTATACACGGAGAATTTTTTTCTTTATTTAGTGTAATTTAAAATTTACTCCATCAAAATTGATAAAATTTAAATAAGACTATCTTGGAGATACACTACTCAGCAAAAAAAAAATACCGAGGGAGCGCGAGGCATGTCCATTTCAGCTTGGCCAAAACTGTTTTCATATCTCCGTCTGGCTGTTCTCCTCTACAGGTCGCTTTTCTCAACCAATTTCCGTGAAATTTTGTGATCAGGTTCGTTAATTATACAGTCATTTTTTTTTTCATAACGGTGTAGGTATGATGGTTGAAAACGAAAAAAAACATATTTTAGTGCTGAGGTCTTGAGCCACTAGTCGTTAAAATTTGATAATCCAATGAAAAGTTAGGATTAATATATTTTTTATGGCTGGCCATTGAATCACAACCCACAACTACCATACAGACGTAAGTAGGGGCATGTGATTGTGAGCCGCGAATGATTCTCATTCAGTGAGTTGTTTACTTTAGTATCCTTTTCAAATTTTCAACAGTAGGAAAGTAATTTGCTCTGGTGCACCACTGTTTTCGTCCGAGTTAATTTATATTTTTTCATCTGTAGATGGACGACGTTATGGTAAAATATCTCGTATTGTGTTTTCAATAAAGTTTAATTTATTATAAACCTATTTTCGGCTACTTTGTGATTTAGCCCGCGTCGTTCCTAATTTACGATACACAGTAAATACGGCAAGAGACAGTAATAACAGTAAATATAAACGGAGAGCAGTAAAATATGTGGAAATATGTTTGCTTGCACAAGATTTACAGCATATTTTGTGGGCTTACGGTTTGGTTATTTATGATACACAGACGATTTTGAATCTTATTTTGTTAGGGTTATAACATAGTTTTTAAAATTTGTGAAATAATTTTGAGCCTGATTTTATGGACTGCTAGAACATTTTGCTGATGTACAGGATATTTGATGATTCGTTGAACTTGTTGATAGATACGTATAGCTGTCAGTCATCAGTATTATTTGTATGGTCCTTCATAATACAACGCTATTCACTAGCACTCATCATTGCCGAATCGGATTTGTCATAATTAAAGACAAGTACTTAGTTACAATGGGATGAGGTGACAACGTTGGTACGTTGCATTGCTGATGCTATACGTCTGAGCGTGAGCGTGAAAATGTTGGTTGGAAGATCATAATTTTTTCCTCATTCAGATATTTTTTACTTGATGATTCATAATAACTGTCCTTTTCGCTTCAATCTGACCTGTTGGTAATTGATGAAGTGCTGGATGGTAGGTATTTTATTTAGTTTTTATTTTATTTGAAGAACTTGTTGTGTAGTAATTTAGTGAAGGACAAGTGGTGAGTTACTATCACATTCAAGAAAATCTATAGCCACGCAACCAATGGTATATTCCAGCAGCTCCTTGATATCTAGCTATAGCCTGTTAACTCCAGTTATCAGATAGTAGGTCCCTTTGGCAAAGAGTCCTTCTTGATGAGTACCTGCACAGTATCAGATATTTTTCCTCGAAACTCTATTTGCTACAGTGAAATTACTGGGCGAACGAGACATAAGCATTAACGACTCAGAGTGACAAGCGCAATACAGTGCGAAGCAGAACGAAAAATGATAAGACAATGAAACTGTAATTGATAGGCATGACGTTTACCATCAGTAAAATGCCGATCGATCATTTCAAAATCGTCGCCGTGCAAGCATTCTTGTAGAATATATAGCACCGAGGCCCCATTTATGACTTATTTATGAGTTCCTATTTAAAAAGTAAAATTTAGTTTTAAGAACTCTTCAGAAAAAATACTGCCACCATACTTTATCTAGCACCAAGTAAGTAACTTGCGCATAACTGTGTTGCGGTTTAAATGATATGGGTGCCGATGAAATTGCCGCACATGGGACTTACTTTGTGTCAAAGAGTGTTGGACGCGGTGCAGTTTGTCACTAAGTGGGCCTTGTGCTTCGGTCACAATACCATACAGAAAACAACGTCCCTGGTGCCAGAACAAACTTTTCTAAACTGAACTATCGTGCTGTAGTGAGTCATAGTTCGAATTTGTTCTTGGGTTTTTATTATTAATAGTCTGCAGAGCTACATCTTTAGGGTTGATAGGCTAAAGTATTCTATGCAATGAAAAAATACTTACGTCTACACCGGGTAGGACCATGGCCTCCGTAAAATGCTGTGATATCACCATCAGCGTGTTTCTCCTTGACCGATGTTTTGTTTTTGTATCTGAAAAATACTTCAAGTTATTGTGTGTTCATAGAGACTTGATAAATTCTCTTGTATGAGCTTCATCGTTACGTATGGCTATAGACCTCCACCGTTGAACAAATTACTCCCCCAATAAGGTTTTGGCATAGTCCTCACGCTTAGCGGTCTTCTTGGGGATTGCAGTGTAAAATGGCAATATTTCATAAGGCGTAGTTGCCAACTTCTGTTAGTCCCCCCATGCTCTAGTCACACTGTGCTAGACAGCAAAAAAAAATTACAAAAATTTTCGCAACGCACGCAACTCTTCACGCACGATTCTGCGGAAGGTACAGTTGAAAATAAAAGTGTTTGATGAATATTTTATAGCGCTATCCGTAAGCGTCTGTCAGTTAAATTTGTTTTGGTTCGTCATGACGATCAAATAAGTCAAAATTACAGATAAGTATAATTGAATTGCATAGCAATTCTAACTTAAGTAATGTTTATTAGGTAATACAACAATACTGAAGCCAAGTTGTTTATTAATACAACAAGATTTAACGAAGTTTTTAGACTTTGTTACAGATCCAATCTTCCTAATATTACAAGTAAATACGAAAGTAACAATGTTTGAATGTTTGTTATGCGCTCACGGTTCAACGGCTGGAAGTATGAGGATGAAAATTGTGATGATTAAGAATAGGATACCTCGTTTTTATACAACATATTACACTGTTACAGTTTTCTTCATCACTGTACGCAAATGTGATTTGGTACATATCGAAACTTTCTATTCAGTATTTTTCGAGTCGAGCATAGCGGGACTAGAGCATAGGGAGAGGAACTGGTTGAACAGGGGTGTCATAATCACCACGCTTGGCACGCGTATTGGGGATTGCGTAAGATGACAATTCTTTAGAAGGCGCTACTGCCCACCTTCTGGTATTTTAAAACTCCCACTGGAAGACATAAGACGTACTTGCTATAGACTGCCGTGCCGCAGGTCCCTAGTTCGATCCCAACCGCCGGCTTGAGCTTCACCGCTTCAATTCGTCACACGACAAAATAGATCTGTTTTAGTCAGAGGTTAATCCGCTTAACATCAGGCGGGACTCGTGCTTGTTCCGGCACAATAAGAGAAAAGAAAGATATAGAGACGTGCAATTCTGTCCCAACGCTCCACGAGTTTGTTTTAAAATTATTATCATGAAAGCAAAGACGCTATAATTCGCTTATAAAGGGTCGGCCAAAATACTTTTTTTTTTTGAATGCTATCAAAAAAACTACTGAATTCTTTTTTTATCACAATCCTTCCGGTTAATAATGGAAAATAATTTCATTCAAATGGCTGCCTCGGCTGGCCATGCAGTAGCCTACACGATCAGTCCAATTTTTAAGCACATTAACGATTGTGTGCAGCTAAAATAAAAGTTATTTGGCGGACCCTTTACAAATAAATGATAATGAGCTATTATATAATTTGCACATAATTTATTTATAACTTACCATTATAAAGGATATCCCACCAAGCGTCGAATTGCTCGTATGCCTTATTATCTCGAATATTGTACGCTGATCTGAAAAAAAGAACACAATTATTTTTAATGACTTGTAACGAATAGCTTGGCGTCACTGATAACACTGTTTAATAGAGGGGTATGTAACATAAACACTCAAGAAACTATAGAACATTTTGATTTGAAACCACACTGTGAAAGTTGTTATTATAGTACCACCAACTTAACTTTGCAGTTCTCGAGGGCGCTACTGGTCAAGGAAATCAACTACAAACTGTCACAATTTGAAGGAATGTTGTGGTTCTTTTTTCTGCCACCTGAACAGATAAGTTGGTGGGTCTGTACGCGGTTTAATAAAGGAATGAATCAAAGATGGCGTCGCTAGTCATTACATCTCACTTAAACACGATCGACATGCTATATTAATTATAGCCTTTTAAATTTGTTTTTTTTTATGTTATTATATCTATACTGCCTATAACAGACGCATTTCGTCAGCGACGAATTGCACTGTGCCCGTCACACTGAAACGTCCAGTTGTTAGGTCTCATTATCCTGTAATTTTTCTGGCTCTCAAGGACTGTTGCCGGAACATATAATAATATAATATAGCATTCAGTAATAATGAGAGATAGTCGGAGTGTTCTCTTGCAGAACCTACACTATGAAAAATCTTGTGTCATGCATACCTTTCATATGCACAGTGAGAAAGAGGTAACCTTGTGTAGCTGACTACACTGTCACCTTATTGCTACCTTTGGGTGTCGTAAGAGGCGATTAAGGTGAAATACCGTAATATGGGCAGCAGCGCCTTCCGAGGAACTGATATCTTAAACTGCGATCCCCAAGACGCCTGCCAAGCGTGGTGAGTATGGCGATCCTACCTTAATGGGAGAGGCTGTGTTCAGCAGCGGACAATACGGCTGATACAGTAATGTAACTAGCAATAAGCTAAGCTTTGTGAGGGCTTGCGTTTATTTTACAACCTGATTCTAGTGGTATCTTCTCGTAATAAGTAGGTAAACAACGATGTATTTGAGTATAGAGTTTGCAACGATTTTAACTTGGTTTTTTAACGGATGGCGTTAATAGTACAATAACATTCTTTCCAATTAATACAAAAAAATATGTTAATTTTTTTATGTTTGCAAAATTATATTTTTTTTTTACACATAGCACATATAGATATGAAGGTATATTACTATGTTAAAGCACAAATCTACAGGCGTGATAGTTTTTCAGTAAAGTGTGCCACAAAATGTTCAAGTCGTGGGATAGTGATAATGCGGCTCGCTGGCCGTTATATATACATATCAGTATTTGTAGATGTATATGAGGATGAGGTGTAAGCATATGAGATGTAATAACTATCGGCGCCATCTTCAATTTGTTTTTATAAAACCGGTAATTATGAGACATTAATCATAAAATTATTGATCTTATAGAATCGGGTTGTTCAGCATTAGCATAGGCATTAGTAAAAAAAATTAAAAAATGCAGAAATACGCTAGTTTCATGATCTTTTTACTAATTGTAATTTCACTGGCTCTCAAGGACTGCTGCCGGAACACACCGTTAGGTGCTTGGAGACAGATTTTATACTTGATATGGTCGCTAGCCAGGCGGGCATTCAAAAAAATTTACCAACATGGCAATGTCATGAGTTCAACTCATGATCACGAGATAATATCATTTACATCACACGATCGACTTGGCAGTCTGATAAAGGTTTTGATTAATATATAAAAGAAAAAGACAACTCTTCAATGGGGAAGATCAGTTCTACTCCAGATTCATATAATATGGAAATTATAAATGTATATCTACAAAAAAGCTACGACATTATTTTTATACTTTTTGAGGGTTATGTAATGTAATAAAGAATAAGGTTTATTGAGCAGTCTATACGTCTGTCTGTAGCAATTAAAACATAGTGAGTCATAAGCGAGAAATTTTGTGCAGATTGCTGACATTTGTTGAGCAGAGTGCAAATTCATTTTGATTTGCAAACATTAATATAAAGACCATGCGATGAAGTTTGAAAAATTGAGATCATTTTCGTCTATCGCAAAAATTATATGCTATATTTTATTTAACCAACAAATACTGAAAGCATATATTTATAATGACATTTGAAAGCCATTAAAACCAACTAATATTTTTGAATTTTGCAATGCCAAACTCTGAGATGAGGACTTTTTATAGTTTTAATTTGAGATGATGGTGTTACGGGAATAAAATTTTATGATGGTATAAAAAGGTCGAGGTAATTTGGGTACAAATTCGGAAACAATGTTTTACTTTGATATAGTTGTCGTTTTACGTTTTAATTGTCTGAAATTTTCATAATACTTTGGGGTCGGCGGAGACCTCATGCGTGTAGTTGTGTCAGTGTCATTGTGAGAGTTACTAAAGGATTATTCTAGGCCGATTTCTACGGCTAGAAAATAACAAGTATTGTAGCTCAATTAGTAGGTATTCATTAAAAATTACAAAGTTTTAGAACAGTATAACGCTAATTGTAGCCACATTGACATGTCGGTCCGTTCCGAGTCGTAAATAATATAAGTAAACTATGACTTCAAAGTTTGACCCACTTCCACTTAGTAGCAGTTAGCGTAGCTTAAATTGTCAGAGCATCGACATATTTAGTGAGATATTCAGTTTTTATCATTATATACTTTTAAGGTTACGTATTCGAAAACGTCATCTTTGCAACCGTAAGGAGTAGCCAGTTACTATTTTTTCAATATACGTGTTAGCACAGCGATTGCGGTTAGTTTCATTAGTCTTAGATCTGTTGTTATTCTCAAATAGGCTCCTAATTTCGAATATCCGAGAACAGCAAAAATTAGGTAACCGAAATTGGAACACAATATTATTTGTAAAGGCCGTTTGTACATAAACTATTAATAACTAACTAACTCAACTATCGATACACCAACATCGTGCTTGAATAAGACTAGTAATATAGAATAATTTAATCGATTAGACAGTATAATCTACCGGCCTTTTTCTGTCAGTACTGACACTATTTATCGTCAAAAACTCATGAAAACTTCACATGTTTTTGTGACCAAAACCGAACTTCATATTATCTAGATGTGCTATGTGTAAAAAAATATATAATTTGGTAAACATAAAAAAATTAACATATTTTTTTGTATTAATTGGAAAGAATGTTATTGTACTATTAACACCATCCGTTAAAAAACCAAGTTAAAATCGTTGCAAACTCTATACTCAAATACATCGTTGTTTACCTACTTATTACGAGAAGATACCACTAGAATCAGGTTGTAAAATAAACGCAAGCCCTCACAAAGCTTAGCTTTTTGCTAGTTACATTACTCTATCAGTCGTATTGTCCGCTGCTGAACACAGCCTCTCCCATTAAAGGGGGGATCGCCATTATCACCACGCTTGGCAGGAGTCTTGGGGATCGCAGTTTAAGATATTAGTTCCTCGGAAGGCGCTGCTGCCCATATTACGGTATTTCACCTTAATCACCTCTTACGACACCCAAAGGTAGCAATAAGGTGACAGTCTAGTCAGCTACACAGGCTTACCTATTTCTCACTGTGCATATGAAAGGTATGCATGACATCGGATTTTTCATAGTAGGTTTTGCAAGAGAACACTACGACTATCTCTCATTATTACTGAATGCCATATTAAAGCTTTGGCTTAGCAAAAATAAAATTATAATTTGTTGATATCTGTACAATATGTGTATGACACCAGATTTTTCATAGTACTTACTTTAATTGTTATAATGGCATTTTAAAGCCATTAAAACCAACTAATATTTTTGTATTTTACGATGCCTAACTCTAATAGAGCGAATCCCGGCTCGAAATTATGCCAGCTTTTTTTATATAAATATAATAAAATATTTTCATTACTTAGTGTCTTCGCTGCCGTATTTTTTTTCACATACATTTCAAATTAATATTCCCATTAAAGCCTTTGTACTTTATCGGTTTATCGCATTTGAAAACCACTGTACTGTTTATTCTATCAAAATTGCAGATAATATGAATGACGATAGCATTATAACAGATTCCAAAAATATTTACTCATGACGATTTATGAACATGAAGGATAGGGATCCTTTGAACGAATTATTTTTACAATAATCGAGAAACTCTACTGCGTTTTAATGATATTCAATCACAATTGAAGGGTTGAGATCAAGAATGGTTTAACTGATATTTTTCACAAAATGATCGATGTATCTTTGAATTCGGCGAGAAACTATTTATTTTGTGAAATTTTCAAAATATCGAACTGAGGCTCAAATACCGAGATTGTCAGTCTAAAAACGGTTATTCTCTATAGAGTAAATGCAATAGCTGCGCGCGCAGATTTGTTTGTTTGTCGATAAATACACTTGTAACTTAACATGCGTGACCCGGTTTTTAGCGCCTAAATTATAAATTTGATGTGAAGATAATAGCTATTTTGTATTGATTGTGTTTTTCATGAAATAGATATTGAGAAATGCCAAGAAACCGATTGAAGCGAGGTCGTACAAACCTAAACAATGACTTTACTGGCAGCGAAATTAAGTTTCCAAACATAACTTCCAATTTTATCATATCTATCTATATGTAAACTGTTCAGGCAATCATGAATTGTGTAATAATTTAAACTTTAATATCTATGTGTGACAATAATTTGTAGCTTACTTTATTCCTTATTTTTATGGTATGGGAACACTCGCGAGGCCTATCTGAAGTTGAGCGGTAACCTTTGCCTATAACAGATACATTTAAGACGAACTGCACTGTGCCCGTCACCCTTAAAAATATAGTTTGTAAGTATCATTATGTACTGGCTCTCAAGGACTGCTGCCAGAACTCACTGTTAGGTGCTTAGCTCATTGTTAGTTGGATTTACTACTAGAGGGTCGTAGTTATCCAGGCGAGCATTCGCAAAATTCACTGCCACCATGCGGTGAAGTTCAAGCCGGCGCGGTGGCGGGAATCGAATCATGAACGTGCGGCATGGCAGTCCATAGCTATTACCGCTCGCCTATCAAGACTTTATATATTTTATTTAATATTATTTGCACATCTGGTTGGATTAGAATAAAATTAGTTGTTACTTTTATAAATAATATTATAGTGTTAATTATAAATACTTAAATTAAATATAGATTTTCATATCCAATTAACTAAAAAATAACATATATACTTACTTTGACATTACGGTCAAGTTGCCGACTCTAGTCACAAGTATGGTTCGCTAAAGAAAAATAATCAGTGTAAAAATGTTTATATTTCCATTTACTAGGGAATTTTCACTGATATGCTCACATAATAAGTGTCTAAATATTTCACCTCCGTTGTTAATGTTCCCAGTGTTTAAAATTAATGAGCTAAGGGATCAGTGTTCTATTTCGTTTTCACGTTATGGAATTTTCTTCTTTCTTCGATCAAATAGGCGAAAAATAATAAAAATGGATATTATTACATTAGAATCGAAAATTCTATATCCGAAATATATTTTGGGTACCCTTGTAATTGTGTCATACGCCGTACTGTGGTGCTGTTTACGAATAAATGACTTGTGGGCGCTGTAATACATGTAAAAACCCAGTGGCAGGGGCTGGCCTTACCGCCCGTTGTCCTCTGGTCCCCATAATGTTTTGGTCACAAAAACATGTGAAGGTTTCATGAGTTTTTGACGATGAATAGTACTGACAGAAAAAGGCCGGTAGATTATACTGTCTAAGTATTTTTGAAGCGCTCGTAGCGAAGTTTACTTAGCTGTATTTAACTGATCAGCAAAGTTAAGCAACGTCGCGCGCGGTCATGAATTGGATGGGTGACCGCTAGTAAGATTACTACTGAGCGTTTCCGTGCTTCGGAGGGCACGTTAAGCCGTCGGTCCCGGTTGTCGTCTTAGGATGGCAGCCGTTATGGCATGGTGGTAGGGTATTTTGCGAATGCCCCCCTGGCTAGCTACCACCCTCAAGTAGAAAATCTGTCGCCAAGCACCTAACGGTGTGTTCCGGCAGCTGTCCTTGAGAGCCTGTACTTCTAGGTTAGCCTGAACAACATCTTCGACCACATCATCACTTACCATCAGGTGAGATAGTGGTCAAAGGCTAAACTATCATGCATAAAAAAATAAAATAAATTACCAGTCTTATTTAAGCACGATGTTGGTGTATCAATAGTTAAGTTAGTTTATGTACAAACGGCCTTTACAAATAATATTGTGTTCCAATTTCGGATACCTAATTTTGCTGTTCTCGGATATCCGAAATTAGGAGCCTATTTGAGAATAACAACAGATCTAAGACTAATGAAACTAACCGCAATCGCTGTGCTAACACGTATATTGAGAAAATTTCAACTGGCAATTTCTTACGGTTGCAAAGATGCCGTGTTTGAATACGTACCTTAAAAGTATAGAATGATAAAAACTCAATATCTCACTAAAAATGTCGATACTCTGACAATCTAAGCTACCGTGGTGGAGGTGAGTCAAACTTTGAAGTCATAGTTTACTTCTTATAAATACGATTCGAAAGGGAATGGACCGACATGTCAGTGTGCCTACAATTAGCGTTATACTGTTCTAAAACTGTGCAATTTTTCATGAATACCTACTAATCGAGCTACTGTACTGTATCAGCCGGATCGTCCACTGCTGAACACAGCCTCCCCTATTAAGGGGGGTATTTGCCATAATCCCCACGCTTGGCAGGCGGCTTGGGGATCGCAGTGTAAGATTGTAGTTCTTTAGAAGGCGCTGCTGCCCACCTTCCAGTATTTTTCCCTTAGTCGCCTCTTACGACACCCACGGGATGATATGGGGAGGTGCAATTCTAACCCGGCACCCCACGGGGAGCTCCAATACTTGTTATTTTCGTTGTAATTTGGCCTAGAATAATCCTTTAGTAACTCTCGCAATGACACTGACACAACTACACGCATGAGGTCTCCGGCGATCCCAAAGTATTATAAAAATTTCAGACAATTAAAACGTAAAACGACAACTATATCAAAGTAAAACATTGTTTTCGAATTTGTACCCAAATTACCTCGACCTTTTTATACCATCATAAAATTTTATTCCCGTAACACCATCATCTCAAATTAAAACTATAAAAAGTCCTCATCTCAGAGGGGTCCATAATTGTCTTCAACCCTTGTAAATCTCTTCAAAGGGTGTATTCGGGGGAAATAAGCTTTTCCGAGTCACTGAATTTCCGATAAGTTATTTCGGTATCCTTTCTCTTCTGAAATTAAATCTGCAATTGTGATAAAAAATGGGAAATTGAGAAATGGTATTATTGAATGTGCGACGGGAATTAATTCTGCCGATCAATTTTGTTATTGAATATTCATAGGCACGTTTGATTGATCACTGTTTAAGCTAGAATTTACAATTTTGAATCACTCTAATAATATAAATGCGAGAGTTTTTGTTTGAGAGAGGATGTGAGGGTGTTTGTTTGTCACAACATCACGCTGAAACGGCTCAGATGATTTGGATGAAAATTTAGATGTAGTACAGGTTCTGGTTTAAATATTAGTATATTTTTATCATCATGATCATCACTTTTTGACCGACTTAAAAAAAGAGGAGATACTCAATTCGACTGTATATTTTTATGTTTGTTACCTCAGAAATTTTGTCTGGATGAACCGATTTGAATGATTCTTTTTAATTTGACAGCTTATGCTTCCCGTGTGGTCCCATTTAAATTTCATCATAATCGGTCCCGCCGTCTTTGAGTTACACTCCAATAACTAAAAAAAGTTTTCCTACCTTGACGACATATCCATTGACAATCGGCCCCGTAAATATCAAGGGTCCCAAAAAAGGGTGAAAAATATTTTTTACCTAAAAATGAAACCAACTTCAACACTCAAATGTGTGAAACAAGCGCGAAATATTGTGTTAATAGGTACTTTTGAAATATCATGGTACCGACATCAACAAGTTATTTCACACTTTTGAGTGTTGAATTCGGTTCCATTTATAGGTAATTTCTTTTTTCATCATTGTTCGATGGATGTACTGATTCGGGTATCGGGTTTGATACCCAATTTTGCACCGGATGCCTAAACTACTCGGCCACCTGGGTACGCTTTCGAGCCGAAGTTTCGTGCTCCAATTGTATTACCTTAACTGTCATAAACCAAACGATTGTTAGAAAAAATGTACGTATTAAGATATGAATAAAATATGTAATAATCTAGAGGATATGACACGTACTATACCTGATCCAAAAACACGATTTCATAAATTTCACTCCATAGAAAATAACAGCAATATAGCTCTCAAATTTAATTTAATCAAGTTCTGTGTGTATACAAGGTAATTGGTAAAATGCTAACAACCAGTTAGGGTTGGCTTCTGCTTGTCCTAAGAAACAATGTAAGATAAAAACAAATAGTTATGAAAATATATTTTTTGTAGTTTTTGAAATTTTCTTTTGTTTTTTATATGTACTGTACTACTGTATGTATGACTGAATAAGAACGAGGACCACTTGATGTGAAAAGTCTCTTGTACCTATAATGTATTATTTCATATTTTTATTACTTTGCTGGATGTAACTATTCAAAACTCTATTCAAAGAGACCACGGCGCGGTATCGCACGGAGCGCGGAGACCACAGGGTCCAGTAATGCCGCTGCGGGCGCTCTAGGGTCGGAGTAGGCATTACAACACAAAAAGATATATAAAAATAATTAAATAAAAAAAACATCTCAAAATGTTTCATAGGACTAGCAGAAGTCAACCCTAAGAGGTTGTTAGCATTTTACCAATGACCCAGTATAGTAAATTTTGTCAAACCGATCGATTATAGCGATCATGGTACCTAAAAGATTATTTCCATTTTTGGAACCTATTTTTTACAAATTTCTTCAATAAAATTCACTCACGCTATTTCATTATTGCTTAGTTGATTTTCACTCACTCACATGCGAAACCAGATCTCTTCGTCCTACGTCATCAGTCTTACATTTTCCAATGAAGACTTTACATTAAGGTTGAACTGGCCGGTCGCTTCTCCATACAAACGCCGTAGTGTGATCACTCCCTAATTTGAGTCTTTAGGTCCAGAATTAAGCATAAAACCGATTGATCTCGTCATTATCTAGGCTCGTATGATGCCGAAATTTTAAAATGATCATTAAGTTGAAAGTTATAAGCCTCGAAAATGTTATATGAAAATGTTTCGAAGCTCATAACTCTCAAGTTAATTATCTTATTAAAAATTCGGCATCATACAAGCCTAGGTAATGACGACATCAAGCGGTATTATGCTTTGTTTTGGACCTAAATCCTCAAATAAGGGAGTGATCACCCTACGGCGTTTGTATGGAGAACGGCCCGGCCAGTTCACCCTTAACGAAGTGAAATGAAAGTGAAGCGCTCGTAGCGTTTACTTAGCTGTTCGCAACCGATCAGCAAAGTAAGGCAACGTCGCGCGCGGTCATGAGTTGGATGGGTGACCGCTAGTGACATTATTACTGAGCGTTTCCGTGCTTCGGAGGGCACGTTAAGCCGTCGGTCCCGGTAGTTGTCTTAGGATGGCAGTCGTTATAGCATGGTGGTAGGGCATTTTGCGAATGCCCGCCTGGCTAGCTACTACCCTCAAGTAGAAAATCTGTCGCCAAGCACCTAACAGTGTGTTCCGGCAGCTGTCCTTGAGAGCCAGTACTTCAAGGTTAGCCTGAACAACATCTTCGACCACATCATCACTTACCATCAGGTGAGATAGTGGTCAAAGGCTAACCTATCAGGCATAAAAAAAAAAGAAGATTATTGTTAAATCCATGCGACCATTGGATATGTATTAAGGACAATAAGTGCGGATGACCCTACAAGTAGCGCACCAAGCGGCTTGTTTTTGAAACTTTTGCAGCAATAGAAATGAAGTCGAACCTTTTTACCCTATGCTCAACATGAGCTGTCCTTTGTGTTATCCACAGACGTCTCCAAAATAAGGACAATAATTCCTCGTTACAACGATGACAATGGAACACAATAACAACAAGTTGAGGGGAAGTGACGGGTTACCTACGGGAATTGTGGGTGTTACCATGAGTTTTCGAACAGAATATACTCGTACCATAGCCGATAAACTATGTGTTTTCGTTCATTTGTATGACATTTTTGTTTTGTAACATTAGTCACTAGTCAATTTGTGTAGATACACGGTACATAACTAGTTAATGACAAAAAATCATTAAAAACATATTTTTGATATTTGGACCCTGTACAACTATGCTACTTTTTAATAAAGATATGGACGGGAAAAAACTGACATCATTTTGAAGACATAAACGGTAAGCTAGTTCTGCCTTTGTACCATAAATAATATACATGTTCGTAATTTATAACAAATTTTGGTACACATTGTTTAGGAAAAGTATTGTAAGTACAAGTACATTACAAATCAAATCAAATTACTTATCGCACATTATGTAGGTATCTTAATAACTGTTTACATATCACTACATAATGACCCAGGTTTGGGTATGGCAACTTAGTGTGGAGCGGCCCGATTTATTAATATTTGTCACATAGGCATTGTTCTAAGGTGTAATGAGATTTTTCGATCAATAAGTTTTTCAGTTTTTTACTAACTTTATATTCATTATCAACATTCTTTAACTCGTCCGGTAATATATTGTATATTTTATGGCCATTGCATGGGGACCAGTACTTTGCATTTATAATCTGCACTTAAGTAATTCTAAGTTATATCTAAACCTGAGCGGGTAATTGCGTGGTTAATCTGCAAGCTTTATAAAATATTTAGGGTATTTTTTAACGAAATTACACGTTTCAAAGATATAGATGGACGCAACATTTAGGATTTTATATTTTATAAAATATGGTTATAGTAAATAACGTGTGTTATTCCACTCATATAATTTAATTCAGGCAATCAAGAAGTAACAAAAACAATTGATTTATTGAATTGAATCGAGTTCCTGTAGTACTTACAACACAAAGAAACCACAAAGTGTTTTACAGGATAATAAAAGGCTTGATACATTAGCTACTTAAAAACCCAGCGGAGTAATAAATGAACCCTTCACGCGCTTCTTAACGACTATATATCTCACTTCAAGCAAGTAACTTAACATTTTGTAAGCGTTACGTGTTCTATGATAAGATTTACCTATACACTACATGGATAAGATATCCATATAAGGATTACAAAAAATTGATTTTAATTTGTATAGTAAACAGATAGAAATTCGCACCGGTTACCTTAATTTTTCCCGATTTCTACATAATTCAATTATTTATATATGTATTTTTATAAGCTGAAATTGTCCTACTGCGGAGCTAATGCCTCAGTCGATGGTTGCTTATGCCCAAAACTCTTCGGTCATGTACGAGCTTTGACCCGTCCTATTTCAGCATATTTAAAGGAGTATTTATATAATTGTAAGAATTAAATTACCTCTTAACGTATATTGCTTATAAGCGCATCGCATTCTATAAATGCATATCCATCGCATTCTCTCCACCGTACGGTTAGTAACTCACCCTTATCCATTTCGCTCTATCAGTTCTCACACTTGATGGTGTGTGTGAGCTTTATTCATAATGGGACTTTGAATCGAGGATCCATAGTAGAAGCCCATGAGGCACCCCTCTGTGGTTACAGAGGGTTTTATTGTACAATAAAACGAGTGACGTACAGCTACTCAAGTACGCCCCGGGATAAATAATGCCCGCGTTTATTTTATTCAAGTGGTTTTTACGGGATTTCCTTTGTAGTGCCACCTGTCCCGGGTTTGTCCGAGAGTTAATGATGATTTTATGGGATTTTTTTGTTGGTTTCTCTTTTCTTTGATGAGGTCGTTTTCTTTTGAGAGTTCAATTACGGTGTGATGTGAGGTGGAATGGTTTTACAAGTATGTTGATTATGATCGCGCTTATTCCATTGTGATTGCATTATGGAGGAAATTTTGCAGTTTTCTTTTGTTTAAAATAGTTCATTAGAAATACGCTTGTTTGAGAATAGATACAGCCGAGCGGTAATAGCTATAGACTGTCGTGCCGCAAAACCATGGTTCGAACCCTCCCGCCAGTTTAAGAATAGAGTGCACCGATCGCTTACCATACAAACGTAGTTTGTCATATTTTAGATACCAAGTGTTCAAGCTCTTTGAAATTTTGTATGCATTCTGGTTTGCCAATTTTTCAATTTATTTTATACTTTATCCTAAAATGTCAAAATAACAGTTCCCATATATAATAACATCTCAGATTTTTCGAATTATTTTTGTAAATACTTAACCTTACGGAAATCTGGCAAACTGGAAGCAGAGATATTAAGCTCGAAGAGATACAAGCAAAGTTACACCGAGTTTGAACACTTAGTATTTAAAATATGACGAAACTTCGTTTGTATGGAGAGCGCCACGAGCACTCCAGCCAAGCTTTGCGAATGCTTGCATGGCATCCACCCTCAAGTAGAAAATCTGTCACCTAACAAGCACTTAACAGTGTGTCCTGCCAGCATTGACCTTGACCTAGTACTTGAGAGCCAATTATCCTTATACTAGTCCGTTGACTATCCTAGCCACATCAGCACTTACCAATAGGTGAGATATAGGTCAAGTACTAGCTTATAAGCTGTAAAAATACAATTATTTACCTTGAGTTATTCTATAAAACAAATTTACATCAAAATTTTAAAGAAAATTTAACAATCTTAGCGAACATTTAGTGACAGATATGGGCAGAAAGAAAAATGGGTCCAACATGTACCTCTCTAACAGTGTGTTCCGACAGAAGTCTTTAAATTACAGGCTCGCGGGACTTAATAGTTGTTTCAAGTTTCAAGGTGACGGGTGCAGTGCAATTCGTCACGTGACAAAATGCGTCTGAACTTCTTTATTGTTTTTTTTATGGGATTGTGACGGAACAACCACTTTGCGCACATAATGTTAAACGGACTAACCTCTGCCAACATATGCATTTCGTCATAAGAGACGAACTGTAATTTTACTGGCTTTCAAGAACTGGTGCCGGAACACACTGTTAGATGCTTGGTGACAAATTTTCTACTCGGGAGTGGTTACACAGATGAGCATATGCTCGCCTGGGTTACCACTATATAATCCATTATAACATTAAGTCGTTCTACAAAAATGTGTACTCAGTACTGAGTTACTGTAAGAAATATTTACAACTCAGTATTTAGTTGACTAAATGTTGCTTAAATAGTTCACTACACGCCCTAGTTACATAGTTTGACTACGGGTAAAACTATTTCAATAAAGCTCCGCAATTTAATCGTGTACGCAAATATAGTTTGTTAAACAAATAACTACGACGAACCAATAGTTTGTTTTGCGCTTACAATAGTGTGTTAATTGTTAGTATATCGTATCTGATGGTACAACTGTTTTGTCAGGGTTATTGAATCTTGTACATATGTTTGTAACTCAGTACTGACTACTTCGTGGATCAAGAGGTGTATAGCGATAACTCAGTACTGACTACTTCTTTAGTCAAGTGGTGTATGTTGCCGGGCTGCCCATAGGGTGCTGGTCTGCCCTTTGGGTGCCAGACTGTCCGTGAGGGTCATCACTGATCTAACAAAAAATATGATTGAAATCGGACTACGCGTAAATAAATTACAACTAAGTGTACATTTTGTACGTCCTTGTCCGTAGTATGATCTCAAATTGTGATAAGTTTCATTGAAATTCATTTAGTAGTTTTCGCGTGATGGGCGGCCATGACACAGACAGACAGACAGACAAAAATAAAATAAAAATACAGTTTTAGCATCAGTATCAGCTACAGAGTGCTCTCAAAAAGTATTTTCTAAATATCTGCAATGTACAGAATTGGACCTGTTACAGTTTTATTATAAGTATAGATTATTGGTTACTTTCTTGGATAACACAGACGTCATGGTATGGAATTACGTTTATAAATTATATGTTAACTAGGTAATAAAACAAAATAATTTCGTTCAACAGACAATGTATAGTACCACCAACTTAACTGTGCAGTTCGCGAGGGCGCTGCTGGTCAAGGAAATCAACTACAAACTGTCACAATTTGGAGGAATGATGTAGTTTTTTTTTTCGGCCTGAACAGATAAGTTGGTGGGACTGTACCATAAAAACTGGTTGCATTCTTGTATCCATTTTACTCAATATCTCGATTGCTGTTTGGTCTATGAGCTTGGTATTTCTTTTTGGTTACCAACCTCGAATAAAAAATCTGTCGTGAAGCATCTGTGTGTTTTTCCAGCAGTGTTGAGAGCTGTAAGTCTTGGTTAAGCCTGCTAAGAACTTTGATGACATTGTACACACAGATGGAGGAAAGGTCAAAGGATAGTCATCATCCAACATTATATAACGTCCACCGTTGAACAAACACCTCCCCCATTTGGTTTGCTATAATCCTATTTTGAAGCATTGATGGCTCAGTGGCATTGGTTATGGACTGCCGCGCAGCAGGTCCATGGTTCGAATCCCGCCCAGAGCTTGAGCTTCACCGCATGGTGGAAGGGCATTTTGCGAATGCCCGCCTGGCTAGCGACATCTGTCGCCAAGCACCTAACGGTGTGTTCCGGCAGCAGTCCTTAAGAGCCAGTGAAATAACAGGCAAAATGAGACTTAACAGGTATGTCTCAAGGTGATGGGCGCAGTGCAGTTCGTCACTTGTGATGAAATGCATCTGTTATAGGCAGAGGATACCGCTTAACATCAGGTGGGCCTCACGCTTGTTCCTTCACAATAACATAAAAAAAAAAAAAAAAAAAACTCAGTCAGTTCTTCAGAAGGCGCTGCTGTTCATATTGTAGTAAAATACCCTTTGTCAGCTCTTACCAATCCCACAAAATCATATGCGGTTTGTTTATAGGTCCAAATTAAATTATTTTTATTTTGGTTGTTGTTAGATTAATACTACTGTACAACGACAAAATAAAACACAGGTCAAGGTGTCACTACTGTTTATTAGAACAGTGGATGAATGAAACGAAACGTAATCGTAAGCGTATGTAGCTTCGGAATAGTTCGGATACAAAACTTTAAATTACGAGCGACTTCGGCCTGCCCGTGCGATAAACGTTTGCGCGATGTAGAAAAATATACAAATTTGTGAGCGCCATCTATGAGAAACTCTTTGTACTAAATGCACACAACCTTTGCTAACTAAACCTATTTCAACGTTATTATTGATTAATCCACAAGATGGCGCTTTTGGCTTTAACAATGTAATTAATTATCCGTATACATTCCGCCCACCAAGGACAAAGTAATTTTGTCATTTTAGATGCACCGCCCACCGTGACACGGTGATTCCACAAACTACTCCAAAATCGAGTAAGATTTGTCTTTAGTGGGTTACAGTTTATAATTCAAATATATTACGATAACCTAACACACAAGTGGACTGTATTAATATTCTAACAACATGTTCAAATTTATTATATAACTTTATAAACTATAACTTAAACAGTCACAGGTAGTACGCACAATTTAGAAGTGGGCCGTTTGATGACAGAATGTTTGGTACGTAACGTGACTACACGTGTGATATTGTCTGTACCTGGATGCTTAGCAACCACTCGACCAAGAAGCCATCTACAAGGAGGTAAACCATCCTCCTTTACTAACACTACGTCATTGATCTCCGGTTCAGGGGTTTGGTATGCCCATCTATAACGATGCAAAAATTTTGATAAGTACTCCTTCGACCAACGTCTCCAAAAATTTTGCATCATTTTTTGAGTCAACTGCCACCGACGTAAGCTGCTGACATTTGTCATTGCAAAGTTATGATCAGGAGCAGTGATCAGAGGCTCACCAACTAAGAAGTGACCAGGAGTCAATGCATCAATGGCATCTGATTCGGATTCAAGCCGCGACAGCGGCCTCGAGTTCAAACAAGCCTCTATTTGTGTTAACACAGTAGATAACTCTTCGAATGTGAGTGTAGAGTCACCTAAAACTTTTTTTAAATGAGTCTTTGTCGATTTTATACCTGCCTCCCACAAACCCCCAAAATTCGGTGAGTGAGGCGGTATAAAATGCCATGTCGTGCCCTTATTAGCTAAAGCTCTTGCTACTTCTTCTGTAAGAGTTGAATTTTCGGAAGAAATCAAATTCTGCAGCTCACGAGAACCTCCAACGAAATTAGTTCCATTGTCGCTCCAAATTTCAGTGCAGTTACCACGGCGAGCGACAAATCTCTTAAAGGCTGCCAGAAACCCTTCTGTAGTTAGATCACTGACTAATTCTATGTGCACAGCGCGAGTAGCCATGCAGACAAACAGGGCTATATATCCCTTGTAAGCATGGTGACCGCGGCCCTTTGACGTCCTTATATTTATGGGTCCCGCGTAGTCTACACCACTACACTTGAAAGGCCTCCCAGGTGTGACTCGAGATGCTGGCAACTGTCCCATCAATTGCGTAGAAGTTTCCGCGTTGTGTCGAACACATTTTACACATTTGCGGATACATCCTTTAGCCAAAAGCCTTGATCCCAACACGTAATAGTTACCACTCAAATAAGCCAACATAAGCTGAATGCCACCATGCAGGGTATTTGCGTGGGCATCTGATACAACCAAGTCTGTAAATGTCGACTTTTTTGGCAGCAATATGGGATGTTTGACATTTTCATTAAATGGTGCCTTCTCCAGACGACCTCCCACTCGCATCACACCCTGGGCATCAATGAAAGGGTTTAACGATTTTAATGGTCCTTTAATTCTTGCTAAGTTCCCTTCCTTCTTTAAAAGTTCAAATTCTTCTCTAAAATGTTCTCGCTGGCATTGCTTGACACAAACTTCCAGCGCCTCTGCCAATTCTTCAGAAGTGAGATAACCCTGACTATGAACCTTACTGGTCGACTTTTTTAGTTTTAAAAACCGTCTACAATAAGCCACCACTCGTACTAATTTTGATAGAGAACAATATCTGTTCCAGATAGGTATTTCTGTTACTGCAATATTAACCTTAACCTCTTCCAGCTGTGTTTCGATGTTCTGTGGTTTGCTGTACTGAATATTATCCTTACGCAAGATATCTGGACCATTAAACCACATACCATTGTCCAGGAGCTCAGCAGGTGTTATTCCCCGAGAAGCGCAGTCTGAAGGGTTTTGCCCGGAGGAAATGTGTGACCACTGAGTCGAATCCAAGGTCGTCAATATTTCGGACACCCGATTCGCGACAAACGTTTGCCAGCGACTCGGGTGACTGTTAATCCATGCTAGGACTACAGTTGAGTCCGTCCATGCCCGAATATTTGTTTTTGGTACCTTCAAAGTTTCTGCTACCTCTACTAGAAGTCTAGTAACAAGCACTGCTCCGCACAGTTCCAGTCTAGGGATGGATACTTGTTTTATTGGGGCAACTTTAGTTTTTGCTGTCACCAGGGTAACATGGACGTTACCTGAGACGTCAACCCTGCGAATGTATACCGCTGCTGAAAAGGCCACCTTGGACGCGTCAGAAAATCCATGGAGCTCCACCAACGAATCGTTTGTATTTGTGTTTAGCCATCGTGGTATGTTTATTCTTGTCAATAAGTGTAAATTCTCTCGGTAAGTATTCCATTCCGTTAATAATTTGCCTGTCACTTCTTCGTCCCATTCTAGTCCAGCGATCCATAGCTTTTGGATCAGTATCTTAGCTGTAATTACACAGGGTGCCACCCACCCTAGTGGATCATACAATTTTGCTATGTGAGATATAACCTTCCTTTTAGTTATAGGTTCAGTTTCGTGCATCAGTGTTACCGAGTAGCGGAATTCGTCAGTTCTTCTATTCCAAGTTAATCCTAACAACTTCACTACCTCATCCATTTTCAAGTTGAGTTCATCATGTACTTCCACCTTTCCCGTTCTCGTTTCTTTAATAGCTTGCAGCAACTCCTCACTATTACTCGTCCATTTTTGTAACTCAAAGCCTCCTTGTTTGAGCAACTGATTCATCTCATGGTAAATAGCCAGTCCTTGCTTCACAGAATCACACCCTGTCAGCAGATCGTCCATATAAAAATCATTTACCACCTTTTCAGACGCTACGGGGTACTTCACACCTTCATCTTGAGCTACTTGCTGAAGACTCTTCACAGCAAGATAAGGTGCCGATGCCGTACCAAAAGTAACTCGTAACAGCCTGTAATCTTTTGCTTCTGTTTCCGCTTCTTCTGTCCATAACAATCGCTGATAATTGGCATCTTCTTGAAATACTTTCACCTGACAGTACATTTTGATGATATCTGCTGAAATGCATATCGGATGTTGTCGCCAGCGTAACAGCAAATGCCTTAGATCTGATTGAAGAGTAGGACCTATCATTAGCATATCGTTTAATGACATACCATTTCCATATTTACAGGAAGCGTCGTACACCACCCTGACCTTGGTGGTATCCTTATCATGCCTCACAACCGGATGGTGAGGTATGTATAATGCTTTTACATTTTCTTTTTCATTTTCAGGAATCTTCTCCATGTATCCCAAACGTAAGTACTCTTCAAATACTTCTGTATACTTTTCTTTCAGCTCTAAGTCTTTTTTTAAACGTGAATGTAATCCTTTTAACCTTTTTTCAGCTATCGCTCTGGAATTACCGCCAATGCAAATCAGTTCATCTGTCTTAAATGGAAGTTTGACAACGTATCTTCCATCGTTGTCCCTTTTTGTTGTTTCGGCATAATATTGTTCACATCTGACCTCCTCTTCAGTCAACATTTTTTTGTGTGGCTTGGGATCCGCTTCTATTTCCCAAAACCTTTTTAGTAACTCATTATCTTCAACGCATAAATGCATAGCTACAATATTGGGTGATGAAGACTGCAACCCGATGCACGTACCCGATAATATCCATCCCAGCGAAGTTGCTTGTGCTAAGGGATAACCTTCGGGGCCCTTTCTAATTCCTTCCTGTATGATTTGCCCGTAAATTTCAGCACCCAACAAAATATCAATTTTGCTTGGCAAATGATACTGAGGATCCGCTAAAATAACATCGCTGTCAATCCAAGTTACCTCTTCCATTTTCCGATTGGGAAGGAACGTCGTGATGGATTTGATCACGTACGCCTGAACCGTGATAACAACATCATAGTCAATCCTTGAATGGATTTTAAGCTCAACCATATGTTTGGTTGTGGTAGTCTTGTTACCTTCCAGACCCGATATGATGCCCTTCACTGGATATTTTTTAATGCCCAGGTGTTGGACAGTTGCTTCAGAAACGAACGAAGCTTGGGAACCTTGGTCAAGTAAAGCTCTAATATATTGATCCCTACCCTTTGCCGACTCAGCCCACACGACTGCTGTCGCCAAAAACACTTGACGCTTTTCTGGCAAGTGACCGAAACAAGAGACCACCGCCGCCTTCTCTACCGTACTGGAGTTTGCCGCCGACTTACCAGCGGGTGAGCTACCGTCACCTCCTCCAGACGTTGAAACGTCTAAATGTGAACTTTCAGGATTACCAACTCCGCTTGAACCGTTTGGGTGAAGCAATGAGTGATGCTTAGACTTGCACACCCGACACGTTGTTTTACTAGGACAGAATCTAGCCGAGTGATTGCCAGCTAAACAGTTATAACACAATCTTTTGCTATAAACAAATTCACGCCTTTTTGGAACATCTAACTTCGCAAACTTTTTACAAGTAAACAGCTTATGTTCTTCATTACAATAATCACATGCAATAGTAGCGACATGTAATACCTTATGCCGAATTGGATGGCTATAAGTGGGATTTGAGGCTCTCGATTTGGTAGTTGGTTCGATACATTCTAATGCTCTAAATCTAGCATGAATAAATTCACGAAACTGAGAAAATTTCGGTAGTTCATCTAAACTATTTGCCGAGACTCTCAATTCCCACTGCTTCCGCGTTTCTGAGTCTAACTTATTTGCTACAATGTGAATCACTATAACGTCCCATGAACTTACATCAATCCCAATATTTTTCAGAGCATGTAAACAATCTGATGTAGTATCAACCAAATCTTTTAACAACGCAGATGATTCTGTAGTACAGGTTTTTTGATTCATAAGACGCTTTAATACACAATTAGCTAAGTAATTTTTGTTGTTATATCTTGATTGTAATTGACCCCAACATTCTACGTAATTACCAGCAGTGATAGGCAATTGTCTGATCAGCTGCTCTGGTTCTCCAGTCAAATGTCCTTTTAAATAGTGTAACCGCTGTACATCATCCAATGAAGGATTGGAATAAACAAGAGATACGAATAGATCCCGAAATGTGACCCACTCTTCGTACTTCCCCGAAAAGGTTGGAATTGTTATTTTTGGTAACTTTAAAGATGCGCAGGTGTTACTACTATTATTACCTTCACCTTTCGGAGCTGCGTTGTACTTCAATAAATCAATCTTATAATTTATATAAGTTTCTTCAGTGCTATCATACAAGTTTTCTTTGACATATGAACTATCTTGAAAATCCGCCCAATCGTCTGAATTACTAATAATATCTTCATGTACCTTTGTAAACCTATCCCATAACTTTTCCAGGTTTGTAAGCCTTGTTTGTACATACAGCTCCGAAATGCGTTCCTTAGGTGACTTTTTAAAATTAGCATGAGCCTTGAGAATTTTTTCGTTGACATCTCTTTGCAGATTAACGTTTTTCTGCATGATGACTAAAGTATATTTATAAGTTCCAAACGAAGCGAAAACTTTCTCAAGACAAATTTATTTTGATGAAAAATTTACAAGTCCAAATTTTTAGGTATTATTTTACTCTGAATATTTTAAGTACGGTTACAAATTGAAAATTTTTACAAGTGTTTGAGAATTAACATTTCAAATAGAAAATCGGGCATATGTTCCCCGTCTAAACCTTTTTTGCGAGATTATTCTAAGTCTTAACTACTACAAATTAAGATACTTTTAAACTTAAAGTCCAAATTAAACTGACTCGACTCACTTGAATTTAAGGTTGAAACTGGCTTGATTTAATTATTGAAAATGTACTCACTCACTCTTGACCACGACTCACACTTGACCGAATCGGCGGGATGACGGCGACATCCGTCAGTACTCCTTGGAGCTGCTGGTCTTCTTGCTGACTCTCGGCTCCTGGTCTGCTGCTGCTTCCTCTCCTCGCTGCGGGGTCTCCTCAGGCCGCCAAAGTCCTCGACCTGACACCAGGTGAGGTGTTCTCCAACTCCTCGGTGGGGTAAATTCCCACTTGCTCGCCCCGAGCAGCGATCCACTGCCCTCTAGGTGCGTAGTAGCCACACTGGATGGCCTCAAAACTTCCGGCACGAATGACCAAATTTTGTACAACGACAAAATAAAACACAGGTCAAGGTGTCACTACTGTTTATTAGAACAGTGGATGAATGAAACGAAACGTAATCGTAAGCGTATGTAGCTTCGGAATAGTTCGGATACAAAACTTTAAATTACGAGCGACTTCGGCCTGCCCGTGCGATAAACGTTTGCGCGATGTAGAAAAATATACAAATTTGTGAGCGCCATCTATGAGAAACTCTTTGTACTAAATGCACACAACCTTTGCTAACTAAACCTATTTCAACGTTATTATTGATTAATCCACAAGATGGCGCTTTTGGCTTTAACAATGTAATTAATTATCCGTATACAACTACTGTTTTCTAATTTGGCGCGTGGTATAAATTGCATCTGTTGCGCACATTAAATACAGAGCTGTTTTTAGTCATATCATATCTAGTGCGTATTGCGAATTTAATAATGGACAAAATCTTCGCATAAAAGTTGGTCTGATATTTTGCATCGCCAATGGAATTTCGTGTTCGGAGTCACTGAAAAACTGAACTGATGCCATTGACCTATATATACACCGTGTCCCAAAATTCAACGATAAGCCGGCATCGGTGCATGGACCTACTCATGACTACTCGGGAAAAAATAAAAAAAAATTATAACTCTTTTTTTTTTTAATTACAGAGACTTTTATAAAGTTGCGCCAACTTTTAATAAAACTTGCCATGGTAGTGTCCATACTTTTTTTTTTAACCCAGAAATAGAAATACTATAGAAAGTGCATAGAATGTTAAAATCTATGAAAATTACAAGAAAAAATTTTTTTTTTACTGATTTTTGTAAAATAACTACAGACTTTCTGTAATTTTAAAGGATTGTGGTAGATAGCCGTCCTTCTTAGGTTGCTAATGCACAAAAAATATCAAAAATATGTCAAAAATTGTGGTCATGGTAGTTGAAAATAGCATAATGGGTATCGAATATCGATGAAATTTATAAAAGTCTCTGTAATTAATAAAAAAAAACAGTTATAATTTTTTTTTTTTTTCCGAGGAGTCATGAGTAGGTCCATGCACCGATGCCGGCTTATCGTTGAATTTTGGGACACGGTGTATATACTAGACGCGACATCTCAAACGAGACTAGTAGAGATTACACGCGCTTTACGTTCGAAAATTGTGTATTCAAAATACACAATTGATATTACACAATTTTCGAACGTAAAGCGCGTGTAATCCCAGCTGCGTGTGGGGGAGAGTGTGCCGGCCGGCATACCTGCACTGGTTGAATATTCTCGTTTGGGATGTCATGTCTAGTATATATAGGTCAATGATAGATTTGCCTCCCTCGTGTAGGCCATCAACTTCTGCAAGTGAAGTTAACACCGGAAAAGTGAAAACATAAATTAATATTAAGTGTATTATCGATTCTTTCCCTGTACTTTCTTGACAGACGTATTATTAGTAATAAAATTATACGATTTAATAAATATTTAAACACTACATGCTTACCTCTGTAATGTACTCGTTTTCAGATGGTGGCCGAAAGCTGTTGTCAAAGTGATGGCTGTAACAAATAAAGATAAAATTTAAATAATTTATCACAACAATATTATAAACGTGAAAGTTGTTATGGGTGTGAATGTGTGTTTATTACTCCTTTACGCTGAAACGACTGAACCAATTTGGATGAAGCTTGTACTATAGTTAGTTCAAGTCCTGGCAGGCGTGGCTCACTACGCACTTTAGGTACAAAGCTACAGGTACAGTCCCACCAACTTATCTGTTCAGGCGGCAAAAAAAAGAACTACAACATTCCTTGAAATTGTGACAGTTTGTAGATGATTTCCTTGACCAGTAGCGCCCTCGAAAACTGCACAGTTAAGTTGGTGGTACTATATGTCGGCGTATCCGTCTGGAGGGTTTTATTCTATGGTGCGTGCCGCGTCAGAAGAGATATGCGATAGAAAGAGAGACGCCTTATAGGTGAATATAAATATTAGGTACTGCGTGCTTTGCGAGCTAAAGTGCACTTTATTGCTATATTTTTCTAGGGTCGCTAATTTATTGGAATGGCTTTGCGAAGTGATTTTATTCTGTGGTCCTGGTTACATTTTAACGCAGTAGTGATGGCTCAGTGGCATTGGCTATGGACTGCCGTGCAGCAGGTCCATGGTTCGAATCCCGCCCAGAGCTTGAGCTTCACCGCATGGTGGAAGGACATTTTGTGAATGCCCGCCTGGCTAGCGACCACCCTCAAGTAGAAAATCTGTCGCCAAGCACCTAACAGTGTGTTCTGGCAGCAGTCCTTGAGAGCCAGAAAAATTACAGGCTAATGAGACCTAACAACTGGACGTCTCAGTGTGACGGGCACAGTGCAATTCGTCGCTGACGAAATGCGTCTATTATAGGCACAGGTTAGTCCACTTAACATCAGGTGGGCCTCGGAACTAAATTACATAAAAAACTTTTCTTCATTAATGACGTGGGTGAAACTGATTGCTTTAGCTAGTTCTGATTTTCATCTATATGTTCATAAATCTATGCTGGCTTCGAAGAAATATTAAAAAAAAATGCTAAACGGCGGGTATATTGTTTGCAAAAGTCACTAGTGAACTCCATGTATGCCAAGCGTTTTGGTCAGTTTGTTAGAGCACACGTCTATAATTGCGTTCTCAATCATTGTAAAATAAAAGATAAGTCTATGTATGAATCAAAAAGGTCATTCAAAAATGGTTTTCAACACTAAATTATGATGCTACTGAAGACGCACTGAAATGTTTATCCTAATGTAAACAATTTTATAAAGGGCTTGAAGTTTTGTATCTAAAAATCTGTCTAACAAAGTAATGCAGTAATTAAATTTCGTAGCTGTTCTCTCTTAAGTTTGGTTTTATCAATATTTATTGTATATTTTGCCTTCTGTATATATTTGTACAACATGCATGCGTTCCTACTAGCAATCTATTCTATTACAAAGATCTAGTTAAATATAATGTAAGACCAGTGTTACTGTTTTAAGCTTATAGCAAATCACAACTCGATCTCCACGATACAGGCATTGCCTAGTGTGGAGGCCACAAGCTAATTATTTTAGATATTAGTATTAGTAGATAAAATGATCTGCGAAATACATAGTGTCAATGGTAAACACTGTTTCTTAAGTTAATATAATATGTAAATAATACTTTGTATGTATACCATTGAAAATAATGTTTTTATTTTTATTTTTTCATGTTAGACATATTATTCCCGCCTTATGTAGGTATAAGGTCACGCTCGTTCATATCAGGTTCAGTAACACCGTTCTGATTTGTCGCCTTAGTATGACAACTTAGAACAGTACTCATCACAACCAAATATTAGTTTTTATATTTCGTTTGCCCAGTAATTTCACTGTTACAGCCACCTTCATATTCATATTTGTTTATTTATACCTGATAGGCTAGCCTTTGATCATTATCTCACCTGATGGTAAGTGATAATGTGGGCAAAGGTGTTGTTCAGGCTTACCTAGAATTACTGGCTCTCAAGGACAACTGCCGGAACACACCGTTAGGTGCTTGACGACAGATTTTCTACTTGAGGGTGGTAACTAGCCAGGCGAGCATTCGCAAAACGCCCTACCACCATGCTATAACTGACATCCTAAGACAACAACCGAGACCGACGGCTTAACGTGCCATCCGAAGCATGGAAGCGCTCAGCATTAACAAGTATAAAAAACCGTATTATTTATTAATGTGGTAGTAATGTCAGTTGCGGTCACCCATCCAACACTTGATCGCGGCGGACGGTGAATAACTTTGATGATCGGTTAAGAACAGCTAAGCAAACTTCGCTACGAGCGTTTCAATGAGCGCTACATTAGTGTATCACAGCTGTGTACCCACCAAGACTTCCTACCACCCCAGTGTCAGATATTCTGCAGTTTGAAGCAACAGTTGGCAAATGCTACTGTGTTTGGGTGTGAAGGGTAGAGTTCCAATGTAGTATGTAAAACATGTATAAATTAATTAGAAAAGTAGTATAAATTAATTTTATTAGTATAAATTCATTAGAAAACTAAAAAACGCGTATGCTAATTATTTATTTTCGTTACTAAATCGTTTCATCATTTCATTAAAATTAGAATTGCAAGTTATATATATAAACGAAATCTTATTTAAAACCCTTCATTTACATACCGTACACGATGGGTGGGGGATGGGTTTGGAAAATTAAAAATTTTTTTTCCTCACAATATGGAGTATAAAATCCGCAGTTTTTTTTCATGTTTTAATGTACTTCGTGTCACTAGTGTTATTAAGACAAATATAATGATATTTCATACATTAAAATCGGTTAAGCCGTTTAGAAGTTATGGTGGAATAAATAAACTGACAAACATACATCCATGGACCCTGAAAACATAATACTCTTTTTTTTTGGGCAGTCGTGTAATAACTGGCAAGCGAGACATAAGAACTATCGTCAAAAAAATAATTCTACGTCTATAAGATATGAGAAGCAATTTTCTTTAAGTTACTTTAAGACTCGCGACTTAAACACATAGTTATAAGTATTTCACGGGACTTAATCGCGAAAATTTTTTTTTAGCTGCATCCTGGAGTCCAGTGTTAAAGAAATGCACCAAACTAGTTTTAACTTCATTCAGACCTGTGAATGTTGTCAGTGTTGTGTGTCGAGGCGATACATTTCTAGATCAAATGCGGGTAGGTGAAGAAAATACCCGCACTTCAAAACGTTGACACCCGCCTCTTCAGTCCGCTCGTGACCACGACCAATGCATCTTGGTCGGAACGTCGAGGTAAATAAATTATATAAATATTCGCGATTAAGTCCCGTTCAATACTTATAACGATTTACTTTTTTTCAAATAACTCCATTGTTAGTAGATAAACAAAAGCTAAATCATAAAAAGACCTCGAATTTACGCAGTTGGAGCTATACTAACGCTTTGATTTTTAATTAAAGAGCACCTACATTTATTTACTTATCGACAAACATATGGTGTTATAGTTTTTAAAAAAAGAACACCTTTTAAGATAATAAGTTTTAAGTAATGATGGCCGAGCGGTAATAACTATGGACTGCCGTGCCGCAGTACCCTGGTTCGATCCCCACCGCCGGCTTGAGCTTCACCACATGGTGGAAGGGCAATTTGCGATTGCCCGCCTGGCTAGCTACCACCTTCAAGTAGAAAGTCTGCCAAGCACCGAAAGGTATGTTTCGGCAGTAGTCCTTGAGAGCCAGTGAAATTACAGATACAATGAGACTTAACAACTATGTCTCAAATTGAAAACAACCTCATCGAGTTTGGGCATATTAGAATAGTCTTAGCGAGTATTTTTTTTAAATTTTTAGTTCTTTTTTTAAAAAGAACAAAATAAAAGCTTTTTAAAAACTTTTTTTTTACAGAAAAACTATTAATATTAATAAAGAAGTGTCTCATTAAAAAAAATATCTAAATCATCCTGCGCCTTGCCATACAATCAGTGCCTCAAGGTTATTGGCGTGATCCCAAGCCTTAAGCACGAGTAACAACGACTCTTACCATACAACCTACCCGCTATTTGTTGAAAAACTACTACTGAACTTGCGGAGTGAAGTGTACACATAACGTGCTCAGTAATTGAACAAGTTTTAATGAGACCAAAGTTAGGAATTTCGACGTCGTAAGATGCACTTTGACATATTACTAAAGTTGACTACTCTGACTAGTAAGTAGTTGGTTTAGAACTTTAGACAAAACTAGTTGACATTGAGATATGAACTATGGCCCGATTATGTTTTGTTTCTATCAAAACTTCATAGAAATCATAGAAAAATTACAGTTTCGCGATTGCATATTCACATTGTTACCAGCTATATTTGTTACTACCTTTCCGGCAGCGGCTCCAACCGCGCGTATCTCGGTTAAGGCAAAAAACCATTATCCTGTTTTTGCGCAGTTGGATAAAAACTATCTCATGTCCAATCCATCAAATTTTATTCAAATCGGTCTAGTAATTTTAAGTTTGTTCGTTGCATACTAAAATATAATAATACAAAAATACAAATCTTTCCTCTTTATAATATTAGTGTGCGTGCTATACGCTTACTGTCTGTATATGGGCTTGTCCATATATGGTGGAGCGATTAAATAAAATAATATTTACAAGACACGTCCGTTTATTGCTGCTCTACATGATTGCACTAATATCCAATATCTATGAGTAGGCACAGTACATCCCCCTTTATCTTTATTTTTTGAACATTACTACATGGGTATATAATATTGATACATAATTGAAACAAATATTACAAAACTTAAAATAACATACACATGACATAACTTAGCTAAACTCATTTGTTAATACATCTTATCGTCTACGATACAGAACACCTAAGATTAATATTGTCAATACACTAGGTAGGTATACGGTTTCACTCATGTTGCACTTAATAGCTTTATCAGTCACAGTATTGTCATAGTTAGTACACACCATTACACTAAGTTTACGTTATCACTTGTTGAGCGGGCAGGGAGCGGTTGTTTAAACCGGGCTCACCACCACGCATCACCATTGGCAGATCCAGCTGCAACTCACGTCTCATGTAGCGCCCGTAGTTGGCTATACATTTATTCCACAAAATGTAAAAAATAGCCAGTAAGATACAAAATACTACGAAAAGTAGATATATTTCATGTCGCATAATGAATGAATCCTTATTCTCTGCTGAGGCTGAGGCGCTATTACCCGCACCATTTTGTGCAATTATTATATGATCTTCAGTAATTTTGCTTTGATGTTTTCCCATGATTATTAATATGTTTTACTGTGCTAACGATTACGTGTTTACAAAACGAACAACAGGCTTGAGTGTTCGGCCAGATCTTGATGTTTTTGGCGCATTGTTTACGATTGGGAATGCCTTATTTGGGATGTCGCTGCATTGCTCAGTTTTGAGTCCAAAGGCTGGCTTTAATCTATCTATACTAACTACTTTCTCCGTGTTTCCTTGCAATATTTTGAAATATTTTTCTGTTCGTTCGACTACTGTGAAAGGGCCCATATATGGTTGTGTCAGCGGTTTTGTAACTTTATCGCACCGTACAAAAACATGGGTGCAGTCTTTTAAGTCGGGATGAACAAAAATTTTTTCTTGATGCGTCTCCTTTTTTGGTACGGACGCTAAATCGGCGATGGTCTTTCGCAGCTTACTGACAAACATTTCACTATCGGAGCTTTCATGCTTTATCGGCTCAAAAAAATCTCCTGGTAATCTTAATGCTTCTCCGTAAACCATCTCCGCTGCACTTATCTGTGTGTCATCCCTCAAACATGCCCGTAGTCCTAATAAAACAGATGGTAACTCTGATACCCAGTGTGTTGTATTCCCTCTGCACTTAAGAGAACTTTTCATATATCTATGCCAATTTTCTATTTTGCCATTCGCTTGTGGATGGTAAGCGCACGTTCGTAATTTTCTAATACCCATTCTTTTTGACAATTGGGCGAACAAATTGGATTCGAATTGACGTCCTTGGTCTGTGGTTATCTGTAAAGGACAACCAAATCTTGATATCCACCCTGTGTAAACTATGTCGGCTACAGTTTCGGCAGTGATGTCCTTCACAGGATAGGCTTCAGGCCATCCTGTTTTTCTATCTATCATCGTTACTATATAACGGTAACCATCACAGTAGCTCAAGGGACCGACTATGTCCATATTCAGGAATTCGAATCGGTCACTTTGCACGAATTGGCCATGTGGTGATATAGTATGTCTATGTATCTTTGATTTTTGGCAATTTATACATGACTTTGTCCAGTTAGTAACGTCTTTATTCATTCCATACCAAAAATAGCGATCTTGCATCATTCTTCGTGTTGTTCGCGTACCTGGATGGCTGATCTCATGAACCGCGTTGAAAGCTGATACACGAAATTCCTTAGGCAAATAAGGTCGCGCCTTATTCAATGATACCTCACAGTATATAGGCTTGTTGCTATATGGCATGTTTATCTTTTGAAACTTTAATGTGTTAGATTGCATTAGGTGTTTTAATTCTGTATCTTCGTTTTGTGCCTTGGCCAAATTTTCGTAATTGATAGGCGATGGAGTTTCTATGGTAGCTATTCTTGATAATGTGTCTGCAACCGCATTTTCAGGTCCACTTATGTACTTTATGGACGTACAAAACTGCATTATAAAGTCAAGATGACGTATTCGCCTAGGCGTATCATTTTTGCTCACTGTATTTTTCTCTAAAGAATAAACTATAGGCTTATGATCGGTATATACAGTAAATGGCCTGCCTTCTATTAGAGGTCGAAAGTGTTTGATAGCCATATATATAGCGAGTAATTCTCTATCGTAGGTACTGTATCGCTGTTGAGCCTCACTCAGTTTGTTGGAAAAAAAACCCAATGGCCTCCAAGTGTCACCTTCTTTCTGTTGCAGTACAGCGCCTGCACATGTGTTCGAACAGTCTGTCATGAGTGCAATCTCTGCTTCTGACGCTGGATAAGACAATGTAACAGCGCTTTGTATGCTTTCCTTACATTGTTCAAACGCCTGTATAGCTTCATCGGTCCATGGTATTAATCTCTTATCTTTTTTCTTAGCGTTATGTAGATATACGTTTAACTTTGCGTGATTTTCGGCTGCTTTTGGTAGATGCCGTCGGTAGAAATTTACCATGCCGAGAAATCGACGTAGCTCGTCGACGGTTTTCGGCCTTGGAAATTCCGATATGACCTTAATCTGCTCGTCTAGCGGTCTTATTCCTTCTCTTGACACACGAAACCCTAGAAAATTCAGTTCTGTTTTCCCGAAATCGCACTTCGCCATATTAATTGTGATACCATATTTGTTGAGTCGACTGAGTACTTCTCGTACATGTTGCTTATGCATAGTTTCAGATTCCGAGGCAATTATTACGTCATCAATATAAATAAAGATATAGTCTAGGTCTCGTAGAACTTCGTTATTAAGGAATCTTTGGAATGTCTGCGCCGCATTTTTTAATCCAAAACAAAGTTTTTGGAATTCAAAGAGACCGAAAGGGGTACAAATTGCAGATTTGGGTATATCCGGTTCAAAAATTGCTATATTATGGTAGGCACGCTGCATGTCGATTCGTGTGAAAATACTTTTTCCGTGTAATAAGTACGTACAATCTTGTATGCGTGGTATCGGGTATCTATCAGGCTTTGTAATCGCATTGAGTTGCCGATAGTCACCGCACGGTCTGAGCTCTCCATTCTTCTTAGTAACTACGTGAAGAGGGCTTGACCATTGGCTTTTAGATGGCCTACATATGCCCATCTCTTGCATGCGTTGAAATTCCGCCTTCACTTTGTTGTACTTGTCCGGTGGTAGAGGTCTAGGGCGCGCGTAAACAGCTGAGCCCGTAGTCTCTATGTGATGGACTACAGAATGTGATGGAGTGTCCTTGAAACACATCGGTTTCGTTACATTTGGAAACTCTAATAGAATGTCACTGTATGCATTTTTGCAGTCTATTGTCCTCACTGACGGTTGTTCTTGCACAGAAACAGATGCGATTGTTTGTAAACTGGTAAGCGAATCGATAAGTCTTTTTTTACTAACGTCCACAAGCAACTTATAATGGCTTAAGAAGTCAGCACCGAGGATAGGTTGCTTGACTGCAGCCAACACAAACGACCATCGAAAAGGTCGACGTAATTTAAAGTCTAAGATTAAAGTTTTTACACCATAAGTCTTTATTTCGGTACCGTTTGCTGCGTAGAGTTTATATTCATCACACTTATCACTATATAGTCTATGTTTTGGCACTGGAAGTATCGAAATATTGGCACCGGAATCAACCAAAAAACTTAATCCACTATTATTGTCTGTAACACAAAGTCGGGGAACAGGAGTAATAGTGCATATCTCCGCCTGCAATAGCACTTCAGTTAGTTTTCCTTATTTTCAGGTTTTTTCCACGCACACGGCTCTATACATTTTCTTGCTCTTTGCCGGTATCTAAAATGATAAGAACAAAGCCAGTCCGGGCTGTTCGGCGTGCGCCGGATCATGTTACGACCACGAGATGCAGAGCGCGATCGGTTCCTGTAGCGATAATTATTTCTGTAATCATTTCTCTCTTTTTCCATTTCTCGGATTTTAAAACTAAGTTTTGCAATTTCAGCCAAAATAAATGATGTGTCGCTGCTGGTACTCGGGGTGGCATGAACTTCCGATAGCTGTAGGGGACGAGCGGTTTCCATAACTTTGTCCGCAATCGCAGCCAAATTTTCCAGGTCTTTTACTTCACTGACTGCTAACACACCTCGTACAGATGGAGGAAGGTGTCCTTGCCACATGATGCGTAATGTTTCATCAGGCATCTTCTCGCGAGCCAGGTCTCTCATGCGCCGTAGGAGTTGTGACGGCTTTTGATCTCCTAACTCCATTCCACTTAAAAGTTTTTGAAACTGCCTTATTTCTGACTCTTCATATACTTTGAGTAATCGCTCCTTCAATATGTCATATTTCTTTGTCTCTGGTGGCTTCAACAAAATGTCACTGACTTGTTGTATGACGTCTTTTCCTAATTTAGTTACAATAAGGTTGTACCTAGCTTCATCACTGAGCTTCTGCGGCCCGAGGATGGCTTCACACTGTACGAACCAAAGTCTCGGCTGGTCACACCAAAATTCCGGGATTCTCGACGAAACTGTTACCACCGCAACTTCTGCTGGTTCACAACTGCCTTGCACTGATGATGATTGCTGAGCTTGCTGTTGAGAGAACATCTTAAAAGCCTCCGTTGTCTGGACTGCAATAAGATGATTCCCAGATGTGTCCGATGTAGAGTGTCGGGTCACCACTGTGCGTGCTATACGCTTACTGTCTGTATATGGGCTTGTCCATATATGGTGGAGCGATTAAATAAAATAATATTTACAAGACACGTCCGTTTATTGCTGCTCTACATGATTGCACTAATATCCAATATCTATGAGTAGGCACATTAGAATTCATTATATCTGTTATATACTGAAGTCCCTCAACTATTAACAGTTTTGATTCATAAGACATGTGAATACGTTATAGTAAAGCCGCGAATTTTCCATAATTTCAGACAGAATAAAATAATTTACTTATTAACAGAGTTGATAATTGGCCAGCTGTACTACATTTTAAAGCAGTAGTGGCACAATAGCAATGATTGTAGACTGCCACGTAGAAGGTACATGATTCAAATCTCGCTTCAAGTTTACGTGGTGGTAGGGCATTTAGCAAAAGCCCGTCTTAAGCTAATATTAGCTGCAACCTTCAAGTACCAAACGGCCAATCACAGAAACATATTGCTTTTTCTCGGCCATAAATCCAATTTTCAATTATATTCAATTTATAAATTCAATCGTTACTTTGCGGAAATTCATATTTAATATTATAAAAGTAAACATCAAATGATGTTTTTGAAACACTTCAAAAATTGAAAATGTCTCTGAAATTTCGGCCAAATTTTCGAAGCAGAATAAGAAAGCCTTGATTTTTATTATTATTTTATGAAACATTAAAGGTATTCACTCTGCGAGTGCACGATCGAGAATCTCTTGTCTTTAGATCGTGCCCTCGGAAATTCAAGACTTTCTGATTAGTAAGATAGAAGCTCGAATTCCTGATGATGCTACGATTTTGCTACGAGCCTGGTAATAGTTTGTAATATCGAATTTGATCTAGTCTCTAAACGCTAGTCTATAGTTATTTAAGAGACTGTAACCTCAAAGCTAACGAGTACGTCAAAAGTTGCAGTCAAGAACTGCAGTTGACTTGAAAATCTTGTAACCGCCTCCGAAGAGGTAACACCTCCTAAGGAGTGAAACTCGTGACAGCATTAACAGAGAAGATATTGATCAGTGTACATCAATGATGGAAGATGACAGCAGCAGAATTTCAAGACGACATACGTGATACGTTATGGCAGACACGCTACAGTGATGATAAGTAATGGAGTGAGATTGTGAAGAGAGTGTTCTGCAAGGCGAGGATTGGAATCACTATAGGAGAGCACGGAGGCCATTTGGCGATCATCCCTTATAAACTGCGGCTTCCGAATAAACCAAGAGTGTGACCAAGTGATTTCTTTCTTCTTATTTGCACGATATTATCTGTACGTACGCCTATGTTAGGAGAGCTCTGATATTAAATCCGACGTCGAGAAGCTTTCTATCGCTGATAATTTTTATATTCATATTTAAGTAATATTAAAATATTCTTTCTATTTATTATATCGAAGTCTATTCTGTTTATTATTGTATTTATTACTAGACGCGCCAAATAGGCCCATTGGTTAAATATTCTTCTGTTAATGGCTGCTATTGGCCGATGCATCTAATACGGCGATACTAGCGCCACGCGACCAGGTGCGGACACATATAGGCTCATCTCGACCATCGCCGCAACCACTCGTGAATTACTTATTTTACTTCCGCATTTTTAAATTAATTCTGAAGCACCCTTCGAGGCTGTGAACACTTCATAAACACACAAATACATATAATCCACCACATTACACTACCAAAACCCACAGCTAAGTGCCTATTGTTCAATTTGTGAATTGTGTTGTTCCCGCTTTCCTGGTAAGTCCATCCTTGGAATTTTACTCTTACTATCCCGCCTAGGCAAGCAGATTAACATCAAACGGCCATCGTGATACCGATGCCCGGCCTGTCTAATTACAAGAGACGACACAATAAATAAGTTTTTATTAGTTAACTGGAACAGATCTTCACATTCACCTTCGCATGCAAAAGTATAGGTAATTCTACCTAATAAACTAGACAGGTACCTGCTTACCTACTTGTACAGCAGTCAGATTGGGTATCTAAATTAATTATCTTTATACAGCCCGGTTCCAAGTTAATAGTTAATTTTAATACCAAAGATTTACAAAATATATTGTCATCAAGACACATTGACAAAATTCATAATTTATATTCATAGCAGAAATCTCATACTCTAGACCATAGACCTAGGATTTTTTCGCTACGCTAAGCCTATGCTCTAGACAGTTACTAAATATATTTTGGTGACTAACCAAAAGTTAACTAACTTTTGCACCGTGGGATGCCGGGCTAGAATGTCACCCCCGCATTACTAACTGTGGGTGTCGTAAGAGGTGACTAAACGTAAAATACTGGAAGACGCCTGCCAAGCGTGGGTATTATGGCAAACCTCCCCCATTTGGGCTGTGTTCTGCAGTGGACAATCTGGCTGATACAGTACACTATAGTAACTAACGCTTGTCTGGCTCGCGAACGAACCAGGAACCTCATTGTTTGTATGTGTGCTCATTCTACTGGTAATAAGTTAATGAGGCAACCATATTTGGCAATTGCTTCATTCTCTTTGAATATAAATATGCAATATTGACAGTCAAAGGCAACAGATATTATTTCATCAACATTGTAAATTTGTATGATGAAACGTTAAATTTACGGAATACTGAAAACGATGGAATATCATTTATTTGCCGGTTGAATAACGTTCCAGATTAATTATACGCACATATATATATCATGTTTGCTTTCGATGCGGATTAAAATATTGTTTTACCGGGCAATGGAAAACTGTGAATATGTATATTAACTTTTCCTCGCTTCACCCGGATATTTGTTTTGTTGCGCTATAGATAAATGTTCAGGAAGTTTCCTGCAATTTATTTTGTCATCACTTAGGTTCAATCTACACCGAAGTCGCAGCAGCTGTTTTACAATTTTACCATGGTAAAACCAAAGTTGTTATTTGACTTCCTCGACCAAAACGGTACAAAATGCAGCTGGTCTGTGTGCCTGGACCTATACGTGAAACAGCTATCAAGTGCCAGTTAATGTCATATTATACAGTTTTAAATTCATAGAAGAACCGAATGGTTACTTCTTCTATAGGTACTTTTGATTTAAGAATGAACTAAAAATAAGTCTTAGGGTGTCACAACTGCTGTCAAGGAAAGAGTTGATGTCGTATTTTCAGTATTGATTTGGTGATTGGGTTACTATATAAATGAAATAAAATAGGTCTTACGTATGAAAATATGTAGACAGCAACTTACTTACAAAATTTTTATAAAAATAATACCGACTGCACACAGAAAATAATTTATAACAAAAAAATAACTAAAGAGTAAAAAATATCACCGTTCTTGAGAAGTCTCAGTAATAGGGTCTGGTTTTTACCCTTTGGGTACGGAACTCTAAAAACAAACTGTTCGCTCGCAAGCCAATCCAAGGAGCAGCACACAAAAACTTACTAACAAAATTTTAACAATAAATAATGGGTACCGACTACACACAGAAAATAATCTATAACAAAAAAATTACTAAAAAGTAAAAAAAAAACAAACTGTACGCTCCACAGCCAATCCAAGGAGGGTTTGCCACATGAATGCAATTCTAATAAATTATACCTTATTAACTCCGATAGCACAATGCGAAGGATAGAAAATGGCACCAACTCACCATGCTTAGCTCAGCTTCGGTCCATGCTATAGCACAGAGCCGGGCAATCACTAGATAATCACCGTTAGATATGTGAGCACTTCCCTTGGCGAGAGATGATTTTCGTCGGGTATGATGCAGGAGTTATTAATTTGGGGTTTGAGAGTAGGTATACACACGCGATAAAGTTACGTGCGCCTCGGGTGAAAGGTCCGGTTGAGACTGACAGGCGAACCAGTGAGAGGCAATATCATAACTACCCTCTATTGAGCAATCGTATCAAAAATAATTTAAATGAAATATCTTCGAAAGATGTCGATATCAGCTGTTACTAAGTATAGTGCGCGCAGAACTAGTTGGCCGCGCCTTAGGTGGTGACATGGGCGGCGGGGGGGCGGGTTGCCTACTGCTCGCAACGCACATGAGATATTAGACAGTGATGATCAAAGCAAGCGCCCCCGCCTCTCTCCCGCTCACATACGCTTTGAAGCGCTCGTAGCGAAGTTTACTTAGCTGTTTTCAACCGATCAGCAAAGTTAAGCAACGTCCGGTCAGGAGTTGGATGGGTGACCGCTAGTGACATTACTACTGAGCGTTTCCGTGCTTCGAAGGGCACGTTAAGCCGTCGGTCCCGGTTGTCGTCTTAGGATGGCAGTCTTTATAACATGGTGGAAGGGCATTTTGCAAATGCCTGCCTAGCTAGCAACCACCCTCCAGTAGAAAAATCTGTCGCCAAGCACCTAACGGTGTGTTCCGGCAGCTGTCCTTGAGAGCCAGTACTTCTAGGTTAGCCTGAACAACATCTTCGACCACATCATCAATTACCATCAGGTGAGATAGTGGGCAAAGGCTAACCTATCATGCATAAATAATAAAAAAAATACCTATTTATATTTGCTATCTTTACATACACACATACATTAACATCCAAAATGAAACTGGACAGCTTTGGTGTTAGTGACATTAGTAGGTGCCATAGAATGGGTCGATTTACTACTGATAGACCTCGCCCCATACTTTTCAAGCTTTGTGATATGGCTTCACGGAACAAAATCTGGGGATCTAAATGTGGTCTCAAAGGTACTGGAATCACCCTCTCAGAATTTCTTACTAAGCCGCGTCATGACTTATTTCTAGCCGCCCGTGAACGATTCGGGGTGTCAAAATGTTGGACGAAGGAAGGTTCAGTGTATGTAATCTGCTCTGATGGCAGCCGTCATCGCATGAGCAGCCTCAAAGAGCTCGAAGACGTCAAACTGCTGGCTGAAACACCCAAGCACCCTCCTGCCAAGGATTGTGCTGTAGCCCAGGCACCGAAACCCAGGCGAGCTGCAGCTAACAAGAAATAATAATCTTGTCTTGATGCATTGTTTCTTCACTGGTTTTGTGTTCAGTTGGTTTATTTGCGATCAACACGTAATTTATTCGTGAAAACGTATAAGTAGGTACTTTCAAACTTTAATTTTAAAATATGTGGTATACAATTTTTCCATCTACCGTTTTTTAACGATAATTTCTGTTTCTTATTTGACAATTTTACAGTAACAGTGTATTTTATGGTTATTTTGTATGTACCTACAATTATTATTTTAGTTGTCTTCCAGTTGCTTGCTAGTTTGCTTGACATATACAGCTACAGTCATGTCATATGACATAATAACTGACAGCAGGATGACGTTTAGTTGACAGTTTGATTCTTCTACTTCCAAACTAGACTCGTATTATTTGTACATTCTATTCTACATAATTTATTATTTGTTATGAAGTCATCTTTAAGATTGTAAAGCAGTAGTGGAGTAAGCAGTTGTTCACGTGTTGTAAAAATCGTTTTCTTAATATTTATTATTTTCTTATCTTAGGTAAACACATGTAAAGTATGAGTCTCTCACAGCTATTTTTATCCAGCAACACAACCGGCAGGTAAAATTGTTTACACTTTACAACCTAAATTTATACGAGTACATCTCGTATTCTGTGTTTTTGTTTTTATTATATATATATATATTTATTGTATAGTTTATATATTGTTATATGTTTATTTATTTTATATAATATATTAATAGTATATATTTCTTTTTATTTATTTACAATGTTAAATATTTTTGAGGACAGTGGTAGCGATAATGGGTGACTTTAATACGTGTCTTCTGAGAAATGACTCTCGAGCTTCTTCAATACAGTCCATCATCAAGTCAAGCAACATGCATATTCTTCCAACAAATGCAACTCATTTCGCCCCCAACTCCACTCCGTCACTTCTTGACCTTATTATAGTTTCCTCACCCGTGCATGTTGCTAAGCATGGCCAGTGTTCCGCTGATGCCTTTTCGTATCATGATTTGATATTTGTATCCTATAGAGTACGTCCTCCTAAATTAAAACCCACTATACTTCTGCAACGCAATTTTAGTTCTGTTGATTCTGAAAATTTGCGTCGAGATGCTGAAAATATAGATTGGACTCCGGTGTTGAATGCTAACTCATCTGATGACAAAATTGCTATTTTTAATTCTTCTTTGATGCTCCTTTACGATGCGCATGCACCAGTTCGACGCATTAAAATAAAACATGTTCCAGCACCATGGCTCACAGAAGATATCAAAAAGATAATGCATCGTAAGTCTGTTACTAAGTCCAATTACAAATCATCTCCTAATGACCAGAATAGATCTAAATACGTTACTTCTCGAAATATCTGCAATAAGGTGTGTAGGGACGCTCAAAGCCGCCACATTCATGAGTCCATTCAAAATGGAGATCCAACAAAAATCTGGAAATTTCTTAGAACTTTGGGAATTGGTAAGTCTCGTCAAGATTCTATTCCAACCAATTTAGATATTGACTCACTCAACAAACATTTTTCCACTACGTCATGCATTGATAGTACTGTCAAAGCTAAAACCCTACATTCTCTTTTAGCTAAGCCAACTCCCAGCTCTTCATTTTTCTTCTTTAGTCCATTTACTAGTTGTGATGTTAAGAAAAGCGTATTAGCTATCCTTTCTAATGCAGTCGGCAATGACGGTATAAGTCGAAATATGATCCTTCCTATCATAGACACGATTCTTCCCATTCTATGCCATATCCTGAACTATTCTATTACAAAGGGTGACTTTCCTTCCATATGGAAAGAAGCTCAGATAATTCCTCTTCCAAAAAAACGTAATCCAAAATCCTTCTCAGACTATCGTCCTATATCTATTCTGCCATTCCTATCCAAAGTCTTAGAACGCCTTGTCCACGCTCAAATTAGTTCCTTCCTTTTAAAAAACAATCTCCTTAATCCCTTCCAGTCCGGTTTCCAACCTGGCCACAGCACAGTTACAGCCTTGATCAAAATATCTGACGACATTCGTTTTGGTATGGAGAATGGCTTGTTAACTGTGTTAACTCTGCTCGACTTTAGCAATGCATTCAATGCGATCGATTTTGACATCTTATTAGGTATATTACGCTCCATTAACATATCTCCAACAGTATGTGACTGGTTTCATAGTTATTTGTACGGACGACGACAGCGGATACGCCTTGATGAAAATGTTTCTTTATGGTGCGATCTGACTGCCGGCGTTCCTCAAGGTGGTGTGCTGTCTCCACTCCTTTTTGCAATTTTCATTAATTCAATTTCTAATCAGTTATCTTCTTCCTACCACCTTTATGCAGATGATCTCCAAATTTATTCTCAATCCCCCCTTGTTAGTATATCTGATGCTATTACAACCATTAACAATGATTTGCATCACATAACTGAGTGGAGCACAAACTTCGGACTAAGAGTGAACCCAGCAAAAACTCAAGTCATCATTATGGGTAGCTCACGTATAATATCCAAAATTGACTGGAATACTCTTCCACCTATAATTTTAGATAGAATCACTGTCCCATATAGTATGACAGTCAAAAATCTCGGCATCATATTTGATCAGCAGTTGACATGGAAACCTCAGCTTGAAACCGTTAGCTGTAAGATGTTTGCTTCAGCAGGTTCATTACGACGACTTCGTAACTTTTTACCCACTGCTACTAAAATTGCACTTGCACAATCTCTTCTTCTTCCTATTCTAGACTACGCTGACGCCTGTTATCTTGATATCACTGAGGATCAGTTAAACAAACTTGAGCGACTTCAAAACTTCTGTATTCGGTTCATATTTGGCTTGCGTAAATATGACCATGTTTCTCACTTTCGTAAAAAGCTCAAGTGGCTCCCTATTCGTCTTCGCCGGAATACTCATATCCTCTCCCTTCTCTACAGTGTTCTGTTTAATCCCTCGGCCCCGCGTTATCTTAAAGAACGCTTTGAATTCCTTTGCTGCTGCAATGATTTTAATCTTCGGTCATCAGAAAATTTTCTATTGAAGTTACCTACGCACACAAGTTCTTTTTATGACAAGTCGTTTACTGTTCAAGCTGCTCGTCTTTGGAACTCTCTACCAGTTGAAATTAGAAAGATCACATCGCTCCTTTCATTTAAAAGTGAAGTTAAGAAATTTTACCTCTCTTCAATTCATAATGATTAACTATCCAACTTTGCAAGTATAATTTTTATTTATATTATTATTATTATTGTTGTTTATGTATATATATATACACTATATATTACAATTTGGTATAATGTATCTATTTTATTTTATTTTATTTATATATGTATTTTATTGTACTTGGTTTATCTATTATAGTTTATTTATATTATATGGATATTTATTAACGTATGTTTTATATAATTTAAATATTTTTAACTATACAACTATGATTTATACATAATGCACTTTAGCCTATACCTCCATCTAAATTAATATGTTTCAATTCAGCCTACGGTTGCCTGGAAGAGATTGCTGCCTAGCAATAAGGCCGCCGATTGTACTATTTTTAAGATATGTTTTAATATTGTAACTAGTATTAATAATTTTAAAAGTGCAATAAAGAGTTATCTATCTATCTATCTATCTACATAAAATCACGCGTCTTTCCCGTAGGGCTAGGCAGAGAACACAGATTTCTACTAGCTACGATCCTTACATATATTTTTCGCTTTATCTACACTCATCAATCCTTTCATACATAAGCGTCGGTTTAGGATACTCCTGACCTGCCTTTTTTCAGGACTTCACAAGAAGAATCGATTATAACGCATTTTTTGTTATTACGATATTGCCGGCTATAAAGGCAAAATAGATAATACGAGTCTGTTTTACGTGTAATTGATTAATATAAATAATTTAAGTTCAATTGAAATTAATCAGGATAAATGATTCTGATACTGTTTTAAAATGTTGATAGATTATGTACTTTTTTAGTATTTGGAACTGAATTAAACTGATTTGGCAACTCGTGCTATAAATATATTATGTAACCTCTTAATAGTACCACATGAACCCCGTTGGTTGATATCTTTTGAAGCGCTCGTAGCGAAGTTTACTAAGCTGTTCTTAACCGATCAGCAAAGTTAAGCAACGCCACCCGCGGTCATGAGTTGGATGCGTGACCGCTAGTGACATTACTACAGAGCGCTTCCGTGCTTCGGAGGGCACGTTAAGCCGTCGGTCCCGGTTGTTGTCTTAGGATGGCAGTTGTTACAGCATGGTGGTAGGGCATTTTGCGAATGAATTGAAAGCGGGCAATTTTTTCAAATTGAATTTGAAAAAATTGCCCGCCTGGCTAGCTAGGGTGGTAACCCTCAAGTAGAAAATCTGTCGCAAAGCACCTAACGGTGTGTTCCGGTAGCTGTCCTTGAGAGCCATTAATTCTAGGTTAGCCTGAACTACATCTTCGACCACATCATCACTTACCAGCAGGTGAGATAGAGGACACAGGCAAAAAAAAACAAATGTCTCAAAGTAACCTGCCACAAAATTTAAGGCACTGACAACTTTTTAACAAAATATATTTAGTTTATAGGAATAAGAAAATTGTATGTTAATTTTGATAATATATCTGATATTTCCGATTGCGATATTACTTAATGCATTGTAAATCATAGTGACATCCATATGCGCGTAAACACGCAAGGATAAAAGGGCCCCGCTAGCCATATCCTAGTTTATTCAATTATCTGAGGGATATCAAATCTGATATTTTTGATTAAGATAATACTAAAATACAATGATACATTTTTCAGGGCAAAGTTAATTCAAAATAAAGTTTCTTTAAAAAAAAAACGATATGATGTAATTGCAAAGTTGACTCTAAAGTTCACTTTTCACATAAATATCGTAATCAGAAAACAGGTTAAAATACATTTTCGATTTCAGTTCAATGTTTTGCGTGAATAAGCCTTTTTTGTTTTTCATCCAAACTCATCGAGATTCCACTCTCGCTGCCTCTCTTTCACCCCTGTGCAGTCTTATAGTGGCAGAATTCCAGCATTTGTCTCAACCTTGCCTGGATAGCAACTATCCATATAGAAAATCTGTGTCCATTTAAGCATTTAACGCTACGTACCAGCACCTGTCTTTGAGAGGGAAATATTCTAGGTTAAACCTACATATCATTTTTATTACCACTTATAAACAACCGGTGGGTGATCAATGGAGTAAATAAGGCTATACATAAAAGTAAACGCGAGTTGAACTCGCCTTGGTTTCCGTTCCACCACAAAATCATGATAGTCAAGTAATTTTATGATGGCTCAGTGGCATTGGCTAGGGACTGCCGCGCAGCAGGTCCATGGTTCAAATCCTGCCGCGGGCTTGAGCTTCACCGCATGGTGGAAGGGCACTTTGCGCTCAAGTAGAAAATCTGTCCCCAAGCACCTAGCAGTGTGTTCCGGCAGCAGTCCCTGAGAGTCAGTGAAATTACAGGCATATGAGACTTAACAACTATCTATCAAGGTGACGGGCGCAGTGCAATTCGTAACTTGTGACGAAATGCATCTGTTATAGGCAGAGGTTAGTCCACCCTACTTAAGGTGGGCCCGGGCTTGTTCCGCCACAATAACATAAAAAAAACCTATAGTTGTTATTTTGTAATCACCCGTATCATGATTATAAAAATATATAATCATATCCCGAAACATCTAAAAGATATTGAAAAAGATCCTTTTTTTGTCAGTCTTAATGGATATCTAAATAAAAAATGCTACTACTCGTTACAGGACTTTTTTACAGATAAGACTTAGCAGCTAAAAATATTGAATTTCGGTCACTTTTGAATTAATTTTAATTAAGATTATAGCTATAAAACTTTAGTCCTACCCAGAATCCAATAAACTCTAGAGTGCCCAGGGTTTATGTTGTTAGTGTATATTTAATTATTTAAGAGTTCATGTTCACATGAAGATGGAGAAATAAATGATTATGGTTGCAAAAATTAGAAAATTAGATAGATCATATTGTCCATTGCGGGTGTTAAGAGGTCTAACCTCTTTGAAAATATTAGTCCTGGGGCCCGATTCTCTTAGCTATTGAACGTCGTTAACGCAACTTATTGCATGAAAATTGTTTTTTTTGACAGTATCCGTAGTCTGCCCGCTATTTAGTTGCGATCACAAGTCAGCGGCTTGCTATCAATAGTTTTTGACATATTTGGTATGCTGTAAGCTATTTTGTTGCTATTGCGATGCTACAGTGGCATACAATATTTTGGACGATTTTAGATAGAAAAATAGCTAAATGATGAATATTTATAAAAAAAATAATTATGTATTGTTTATTTGTTTATTCAGATACGCCAACAGTGTACATATTAAAACATACAATAAAAACTTATTTGTTTTTTATTGTATGTTTTATTACGTATTGTTTGCTGAAAACCACTGTATTGATGTATTGACTGATTGATAGAAGTTTTCATTATTAATTCAGAGGCAACATTTGCAAGTCACAGCACAGCCATAAGATAGCGACGCGGTTGCTATACAACTGCGATTAGGAGCTAGAATTAGCAGACTACCGAATTTGGCATTAACAGCATTTCGATCGCAGAAGCATCGCAGTAGTGTGGCGTTTGGTCAATAGCTAAGAAAATTGGGGCCCTGTTTGTAGTACAACGTAAGTTGAACTTTAGATTCCACTCCATCCACATACGATGGTTAAGAACAAAAGGACAAATAAGACCCATGCGTCATGTTGTATTGTTGGCTTAGCGGTTAGTGCATATCCCGACTATGCTTCACCGCATGGTGGAAGGGCATTTTGCGAATGCCCGCCTGGCTAGCGACCACCCTCAAGTAGAAAATCTGTCGCCAAGCAGTTCGTCACTTGTGATAAAATGCATCTGTTATAGGCAGAGGATACCGCTTAACATCAGGTGGGCCTCGCGCTTGTTCCATCACAATAACATAAAAAAAAAAATATCTCGACTATAGAAGTGGATGGCGCGGGTTTGTAACCATGACTATAATTTTTCATCGTATTGTAATTTTGCAAGGTAATATCTGTTCCATTTCTCAAAAAGTACCTATATGTTTAATTTTATTCAGTTATCCACACTCTGAAGTACATACTATATAAATACACACCATAACCGAAAATTTTAATTCGCTTAGCGTTTTGTTTTTTTTTTTTTTTTTTATTCCTGATAGGTTAGCCTTTGACCATTATCTCACCTGATGGTAAGTGATGATGTGGTCGAAGATGTTGTTCAGGCTAACCTAGAAGTTTGTACTTAGATACGCAACAGTAAAGCAAGACACTATGCCTATAACTAAAAAAAGTAATATTTATTTTTACCTCTACTCTCTAGACGACGACACCATTATGATATGGTACATACAAAACAGCTATTACATTCTTTGTCATGACTAAAATAATTGTTATTTGGTTCGTCCTTACGAAAAACTTTAAAGGGTTCGACTTTTAATCGGATAGTGCGTATAATAATATTAGAAATTCAAAAAGATGTTTAGCACACTTTGCACACATTCTGTCAGACCATTTCACTAATAAAACCAACCTCTTTGTAAACGCCGGCTATTCAGAAGCCCAGCGTTATCTAGGTTACATCTCGGCTCCATTGAGAGCGCTCTTAGACTCTAACAGGGCTTTTAAAATGCTGTACTACTCGGCGCTGTTAGATTTCGGAGATGTGTTTAGGAAAGGACATGAGATGAGAAAATGAAGAAATGACAGTTAATAAGGAGAATTTGATGTTGATATATGATATATTTTAAACAACAGAACTCTTTGTTTTACAAAATCACAAATATACGATAGGAAAAATTTAGTGCGTGCGGAAGTCATGTGCGGGATTCGAACCCGCGTCCATCCACCCCTTGAGCCAGGGTATGCTCTAACCAATTGAGCTAACATGACATGACGTCATAACTCAAATCTTTCCTAGCGTTCTTTAACCATCGTATTGGGATGGAGCGACATCTATAGTACTACTTGAGTTGTATTACAAACAAGACCAATTTTGCAATTGGTTTTATACTTGTAAATGATGACGCAACCGTATAATTTGAATATTGTTAGGTTTGCAATAACGCTTGCTATGCGGATTACATTAAAATTTTGTTCCTGCAATTCCAGGGAACGAGTATTAAGAAGAGATGAGTGAACCGAAATAATATATAACATATTTGATTGCAATCAAGCAATGTCAATGTCATTCTGTAACGTGAGGGCTGGCGCCGCAGCCACTTCGGCGAAGCAACTCGGCCCAAGTATCCTAACTTCGGTAGTGGTTACATATTTAAGTCGTTTGGTGTAGAGACGTTAGGTCCGTGGGGACAGTAAGCTCATCGTATTTATGAAAACTTATCAGAGCGCTTGCTCGATGCGACGCGTGATCAAAATGCTGCGACTTATTTGGCTCAAAGAATAAGCATTGCAATTCAACGGGACAATGCTGCCAGCACGCTGGGCACGCCAACTAGTAGAGGGCTGGAGTATTTGGACTACCTGTGAGTCTGCAATCACTTGTAGGTTATCTAAATGCTCTCATTGTAGTAGCTGTAGTGTTGTATATAGTACGAAGTATTTTGTTAATAAAGGGATACCGCCGGTTTAAAAAGAAAACAAAGTCAATGTAGTTATTACTTCTAATGGTCTACATAATAAATATTCTTCTAAAAGCAAGCCTTAAATTGTGATATTGACAACCCGGCAGCGCTTTGGTGTAGTAGATATATATGTGTGTATGGTGCGACGTGAAGTATGTCGCTAAAGTGGGTCACAATGTTTGTCAGTCTTAGCTCGTATAATAATTGCATCACAAAGTTGATCGTAAGATGGATAGATAGATAATACTTTATTGTTACACCACATAAGACAATAAATAAGAGGTAAAAATTATAATTTACAGTGAAAGTGTTACAATGGGCGGCCTTATTACTAAAAGTAATCTCTTCCAGGCAACCTTTCGATGGAGAGGATTTGTAAAACCGATAGTGACAGGGTGCAGTTAAGCGATATAATTAACCAATCAAATAAATACTAAAACATAAGATGCTGGTTTTGAGATGTTCCATACAATAATACGCTGAAACTGCATCTTAAGATCGATTTCAGCTTTGACAAGCATTTCTTAATTACACGACTGCCCAAAGAAAGGACTGTATGTTTCCAGGGTTCATGTATGTATGGAACTGGATATGGTTCTCCGATTCACCCTTCATCGAACGATATGCTTCATCGAAGCCACGCTTAACCGATTATCGCATGAGCGAAAAAATATTTGTCGAACGAACGGTTCGCCGAAACCACTAATTTACGATGGTTTGTTTTACGAAAGAATCAGTATGTATGTTTGTGAGTTTCTTTATTCTACCATAACTTCTAAACGGTTTAACTGATTTTAGTGTATGAAATAATATTACATTTGTCATAATAATACAAGTGACAATAGGCACATTAAAAAATAAAAACCACAATCTTGCGGATTTATGACGCCATATTGTGATTTTTTTCTCTCTTCCTAACCCGTCGTGTGGGGCATCGAAATGGAGGGCTTTAAAAAACGATTCCATATATATATATAACTTGCAGGTATAATTTTAATGGAACGTTTTTACTTTTTAATTAATTTATACTTGTTGCCTTAGCTCCATTGTGAGGCCATTTGCTCAAATTAACCGATTAAGTTTGATGAATCGATAAGGTTTTTAAACATTTCTGGTTCAAATGCATGGTGGTAAGGCATTTTAACAATGCCCACCTGGCTAGCTACGACTCAAGTAGAATAGCTGTCGCCAAGCAAGTGAAGGCACACCTTCACTGAACACATTCTGCCGGAACACATTCCGGCAGCTGTCCTGAGACCTAGTAACTCTAAAATAGCTCGAGCTATATCTTTGACCCCATCATCTCTTACCATCAAGTAAGATAGTTGTTAATAACTGGTAAATTAAATGCAGCTATAAAAAAGAAATTAAGTTATTGTGAAAGTTCTATACAAGTAAATTTTTGCTAAGGTTTTTTTTATGTTATTATCACGATGCCCACCTGATGTTAAGCGGACTAACCTCTGCCTATAATAGATGCATTTCATCACAAGTGACGAATTGCACTGCGCCCGTCACTTTGAGACATAGTCTCATGTGCCTGTAATATCACTGGCTCTCAAGGACTGCTGCCGGGACACACCGTTAGGTGCTTTCCTGTTAAGCCGACGTGACGTCACAAACGCCACGCAGCCAAACCAGAAGAATTTTCGACGCGTTTCGATTCTACACGAAGGTCTCTCACTCAGGAGGTCTTGACTTAGAATATTAATTTGATGTTTTCATAAAATATTTTAAAAATATTTGTTATTATTAAATATGGATTTCCGCAAAGTAACGCCTGAATCTATTTATTAGGTTAATTAGTCAAAATAATCTTGAAACTTAAAAATTGAATTAATATTTGATAACGGTTACCACAGGGTGCCGGGCTGAAATGATATTGCCATCTTTCATTCCGATCTGCGGATACACCTGCAAACGTGGAGACTATGGAAAACAAGGAATAGAGGAGGCATTTTTCCAAGTGAAGCGCTTGTAGAGAAGTTTACTTAGCTGTTCTTAACCGATCAGCAAAGTTAAGCAAAGTCGCCCGCGGTCATTAGTTGGATGGGTGACCGCTAGTGACATTACTACTGAGCGCTTCCGTGCTTTGGGTACGTTAAGTCGTCGGTCCCGGTTGTTATCTAAGGATGGTAGTCGTTATAGTGTGGTGCATTTTGCGAATGCCAGCCTGGCTAGCTACCAAACTTGGCGACAGATTTTTTACCCTCAAGTAAAAAATCTGTCGCCAAGCACCTTGGTATGTTCCGGCAGCTGTCTTTGAGAGCCAGTACTTCTGGGTTATCCTGAACAACATCTTCGACCACATCATCACTTACCATCAGGTGAGATAGTGGTCAGAGGCTTACCTACCAAGTATAAAAAAAGTCTTCGGCATATTTGGGTTCATATATAAAATTTCTGTTTGGCATCGATAAACAACTTTTATATAGTCTTAATATTTGTCAGGATATTATCATTTAGTTCCTATGTCTATTCCGTGTTCAGTATTTTCACTTGCTACAGTGCCTTCTACACCATAACACAGTAGTTTTTGCAAACAGCTTCGAGTCCAAATATCTGACACTGCACCCAAGACTGGCTCTTGCTTAGCAGACTTACCAACTCGTATATCCTGAAAAATGAATCTTAATATTGTTATGTTTGCAATAACGCCCGCTATGTGGATTACATTACAAAATTACAAATATACGATAGGATTTTTTTAAAGTCATGTGCGGGATTCGTACCTGCTTTCATCATGTGCGGGATCCACCCCTTTAGCCGGGGTATGCTCTAACCAAATGAGCTAACATGACAATGAAAACATGACGTCATGTCATGTTAGCTCAATTGGTTACAGCATACCCCTGTCGCCAAGTACCTACCCTAGAACTAGGTACATAACGAATATCTGAACTGATACATACGTCACTGAATAAAATGCAATGCTGTAAACACTGAGAAATACTGATAGTCATGCAACAATTAAACACATCTGTTTACTCATCCGCCTAGTAATGCGGTATTCCAGGATAACTGAACTGAAAGAATATTTGGGGGTTTCCCCCCAGTGGCCTCCAACCTCCCCTATAGCCACCCCAAGCCTCGCTTGCTGAACTGAATCTGATACTGAGCACACTGTTCGCAAACAGTCCGAACGCATCGGTTTCTAATCGGTACTCAATACGTGGTACCTTCTAGTCAGGGCTAGTCCTGTATGCACTGATATTAACACAAGCTCACTCACCGGTGTTGCTCCGGCGACGTACCGTCAAGCATGCCGCGCAAGCGGCGCGCGCGCGCTCTCTCGCTCGCTTGCCCCGCTGTCGCGTGATGTCTAGCGCGACTATAGCAAGCTATACCTTCGTACGAACTTACTAAAGTATATTTCTCTTCGCGCTCGCGACATTCCCGACAGAGGAAGAAAAAGAACAAGAATCTGATTCTGATATGCATTTACTGAATGATCATAATTATTTGCAAATGTTCAATCTGATTAATAAACCACTGATAGATTCTGTACTGATAATCTACTGAAATAATCTAATCATCAACTGTGATGTCCACTATCTAACTTTTTGTCGGGTTTTGAGCGCTAATGCGCTTGATTGTGATATCTGTTGCTGTTTGTGCTGGGATCTCTATCGCTGGCTGCAGGTTCGCAACCACGGAATTCCACGGAATCTTAACGAGAACTGAGAGGTTGCTCATTCTGGACTGGTACTAACTGGTCGATCTTAGATTCCTCAGAATCGTGATTGGTTCTGTGCTTATGATCGTTTGTTGCTTGTAAATACTGTACTGTGATCGTTATCAAACTCAAGAGGATAAAGGTGAGCTATTGAACGCGTCTAAACTTCGCCAGCTGGTAACTTTACTCTGGCTACTCTTATTTGTTCATCCGAACCCTTCATTAACTCTACTATTTTGCCTAACTTCCAGTGTGCCCTATTACAGTCTGATTTTAACTGAACTATTTCTGATACTCTAGGTGCTCTGTTAACTACAACCCACGATTGCCGATGTTTGTCATTTCGTTCACGGAGACTGTCCAATTCAAAAGTCATTCAACTCTAGATGTTAATTTGGTTGCAAATAATGATTTCCACTTAAAATCCCGTACCCATATTTAAAATACTTAACATGATTTTGTTTATGGCTGTTCATGTAGGCGCGTCGCAACGCTACGTTTGTACGCTCACAAGTTTGGTTCACGCGCGTCTAGAATTCGAAGAATTATAAGATGGCACATAAAACGTCCCTTACTATCCATAATAAATTTAACAACATAGTTTATTTAAACTTGTGATCCGTGAATCGACCTAATGTTTTACAAGGGTCTATTAAAATGGTCCCAGTGGACACAATCCACCGTGGCCACGATCGATGCAACTCTATCAAATTATCGAGTATAACAATTTCATAGCTTTATTTGATATAGCTCCTTTACATATGCGATAGTTCCAATAATTCTGTAAAAAAAATTGCCTGATAGGTTAGCCTTTAACCTCCAACTCACCTGATAGTAAATGATGATGTGGTCGAAGATGTTGTTCAGGCCAACCTAGAATTACTGGCTCTCACGGACATCTGCCGTAACTACCTTCGCCGTGAGGAAAATTTTCTACGTAATTATTTATATTCTGATAAGCCGTTCGTGAGATTCCAGCATCTCCACCATGTCGCCAAGTACCTACCCTAGAACTAGGTACATAACGAATATCTGAACTGATACATACGTCACTGAATAAAATGCAATGCTGTAAACACTGAGAAATACTGATAGTCATGCAACAATTAAACACATCTGTTTACTCATCCGCCTAGTAATGCGGTATTCCAGGATAACTGAACTGAAAGAATATTTGGGGGTTTCCCCCCAGTGGCCTCCAACCTCCCCTATAGCCACCCCAAGCCTCGCTTGCTGAACTGAATCTGATACTGAGCACACTGTTCGCAAACAGTCCGAACGCATCGGTTTCTAATCGGTACTCAATACGTGGTACCTTCTAGTCAGGGCTAGTCCTGTATGCACTGATATTAACACAAGCTCACTCACCGGTGTTGCTCCGGCGACGTACCGTCAAGCATGCCGCGCAAGCGGCGCGCGCGCGCTCTCTCGCTCGCTTGCCCCGCTGTCGCGTGATGTCTAGCGCGACTATAGCAAGCTATACCTTCGTACGAACTTACTAAGGTATATTTCTCTTCGCGCTCGCGACAACCCCGGCTAAAGGGGTGGATGGACGCGGATTCGAATCCTGCACATGACTTAAAATTTTCTATCGTATATTTGTAATTTTGTAATAAAGATGAATCTGTATGAAAATTTTCATAGTGTGAACACTTGGTATTTAACATATAAATACATAAATAACGTTTGAATGGAAAGGGCTACGGAGACACAAGCCTCAAATAAAAACTAAAAATGCCCGATTTTAAAAGCGTTATGAAGGTCAGTGACATTTTAGCACGTTTCTTTAACGCGCGTCTACATTGCTACTTAGGACGTTACATAATGCTTGTATCTTAGGCAAAGGTATATACGACTGTATCTTATTATTTTGCGATTGTATCGATACAAAGTCGGCATGGGCCACCTCCCTTATTCTAATTTCAACTTTGACTACCTATCTGGGATCCACAATGGCGAATAAAAACTCATACAGCAATATTTTTGTTATATCCTAGATCCCACGGGACAGACAAAGGTTGTTTGTGAGATTACAAATTGATAGAGATATATGTAAAAATAATCGTAACTGTGCGCTATTTATTGTCCTAGAGAACGTAAAATCTAAAATATATTAAAAAAAATTGCAAAACATATTAAACAATAATAGTGAAGATTGTGCAATATTATAATAATATTGCGCAATATAAATAATATATTGCGAAGTATTCTTACGAACAGATTTTGCTGTATATTAATATCTGCAAAAATTTTTCTCCTATAAATCCTACAATTTAGTTATTTTTGCTTTCATATGGCAACACTACTATCGCACACATGTATAAAAGTGTGGCTTCAGTTTGATGTTTTACGAGCCTCCGTCTTTTCTTTTATTTTTTCAGAGGCGTCTACATTGCTACTTTTGGACGTTATATTATCGTTGTATCTTGGGCAAAGGTAGGTTATATACGACTGTATCTTGTTTTTTTTTGCGTTGGTATTGATACAAAGTCGGCATGGGCCACCTCCCTTATTCTAATTTCAACCTTTACTACCTATCTGGGATCCACAATGGCGAATAAAAACTCCTACAGCAATATTTTCGTTATATCCTAGACCCCACGGGACAGACAAAGGTTGTTTGTGAGATCTCTACAAGGTTTCTGGACACAAAACAATCGTAAAACTTTATAGAAGTAGTACTTATGTCACATACACAATGACTTTTAGACGAATACTAACGTGCCAAACAAACATTTACTCTGAAATAAAATTGTTTCGTTAAATTCACCCAGTTATTCCAAATGGAAAGTAAAGCGCTGTTTATTCGTTCACTTGGCCATTGTTTCTTGCACATAGGTAGTTTAATTTATACTTTTAATAGGTCTGTACATGTTTACTAGGAGTTTGAAAAAACTGGGCAAGTTATAGCCGGGCTTCGGTCTACTCGTATTAGAGTTTTTCATGCAAAATCTAGCGAATGGAAAAATATGTGTTTGTTTTGATCGTAGCACTAATTACAATGATCTTGGCTGACAGCGGTAATTTTTGAATGCATTTCTTTTGTTCTCGTTCTTTATCATTCATAAGGGAAATTATATATAAATTATAATTTTCAATATGATACGCTGGTTGAATGGAGGATGGTACACAACGTACTGAAATTTCTGGTGCCGGTGTGGTTTAATTATTGAGATGGACGCCGTAAGAAAAAAAAAACTCGAGATTACCACTTTTATGGTTCTCAATTTCTTATTTTTTTTGACAAACATACTGGCCAGTTACGAATTTCACGAGCAATCAGATGACAGCGTAACAATACAGTATGTACCAAAAATCCGTTGTTTTATCATACAGTTCACTCTAACCAATTGAGCTAACATGACATGACGTCATATGTTCATTGCCATGTTAGCTCAATTGGTTAGAGCATACCCCGGCTAAAGGGGTGGATAGACGCAGATTTGAATCCCGCACATGACTTAAATTTTTCCTATCGTTTATTTGTAATTTTGTAATTAATATGAATCTGTTTGAATATATTCTCAGGTTTCAGATACCTATGAGAAAACCTTCATGTCATCTTTATCTATTTTTGTATGTGTATATATTATATTATTAGGAATTGAAAAGTATGTTTAACTTTTATTTTGTTGCCACTTACCTCTGTAACAGCTAAACGAATTTTGATGAATCTTTGTACATAGGTATATTCCTTTGTTCCCATATTAGGATAAAAGATAGTGATTTTTTATCACATTACTCAGTCATAGATCCCGAGGAATGTTATTGTATGTTACAGATTACCATTCAAATATATCCAAGGGACACTTGGGCATCCTGTGACTCCAAAACTTTTAAGTTTACGACCATCTGGAAGTCTGGAAGTCCACAACCTTGCGATTTTTACGGCATTTTCTACCTCACACTGCCACAAAATGGAACCCAGCTGCCAGGTGCAGTATGCTTCAAGAAGAGAGCATATTCCCTTGTCAAAGGCCGGCAACGCGTCCCCGATACCTCTGGCGTTGCGGATGTTCATGTGCAACGGTGATCACTTAACACCAGGTGAGAAGACTGTACCTTTGCCCTCCTATCACAAAAAAAACATCGAAATCTTTTAATTTACCTTTTTTTTAATTTTTTTTTATGCGATCTCACATTATTTAAAAACATAAATGGAATTGGATTTTTCGGCGAATATTTGTGGTTCTTAATAAAAGGGTTAAAAGCTGTAATCATAAAAATTCTGATTGAATAAACATAACACTTAGCCAACCCGAATTAAAGCCGGGATCTGGTTATCTACTTTGTGGTGCTCGTTTAATATCGGCCTGGCTCTTTGCTCATAACTGCTTAAAGCATTACAAAAACACAAATTCTGAAAAAATGCTTAAAGCATATTTTTATAACTTTAAATAAGCGTTAAATAAATCTACACACTTTATATGACAGAAGGGAAGTTACACTCGGTAAATGTTTGCGTCCCAAAAATGTCACGTAAAGCACCCAAGAGTCCCTTTTCTAGTAATATAACTAAGCAATATTTCTTCACAATCTTGCCTACGAGCCCTATTATATTCAAATGTTTGTGAACCACTGGGCGTAAAATATTATATTAAAGCCCAAGAAAAAAGGGATGTTTATGGTTCTTAAACCCCAGATAAGGTTTTAAGAGGACTTTGTACTTTTAGGGTTGCAAACCCAAAGAGCAAAACTCCCCTCTGTCTGTCAGTCTGTCTGTCCATATCGGTCTGTTCGTCCAACCGGTCTCTAGCTCGTAAACTGAAAGTTTGATATACCTAAAATATCATATTGTATGTAGAACGTTGATCCAAAATTGAATATTAGGCTAGAAATTCGATTTCATTATATTTCAACGAGAGCTCCAATGCAGGGAAGGTGGCTTGATATAAATCTTTATTGCACCCTACCACCTATGTACATGTATGTACTTTCTTGCACTACATGTAGGGTGTCATAATTGTCTGGGCTCGTTCGGTGGAGTAGAAATCCTTTATATATTTTTACCATTCCAGAGATCAAAAGGAAAAATTAAACCCATGAGGATCCCTCTGTTGTTCGTCTGTAAAAGCCTGTATGTATATCTGCCAGGACCCTTTTTCGCAAGAACGCAAGGAGGTTTCAAATTGAAGTATAATTCAAATACTCTGGTCTATATTTCCTTTCAGTAAAAAAAAAACAATCTTGTACATTAACGCGATTAAAAGAGATGACGGTTTGTATAGCATTTTTTGCGATTTAACAAGATAATCGAAATATGGAGTATTTCCTGTAGACCTAGAAGCATGAAGTTTGGCAAGAAGCAATATCTTACAGCACATATAAGGGAATTCATCTAAAAATCGTAAATATATAGAACCAAAAAAGCGAATATTTAATTTATTAATTTATTTTTGCTCTATGGTAAGAACAGTCATGTACAATGCGATTTAAATAAGAATAGGATCGGCCTAGCGCCATGTTGTGACGTCAAAACCAGAACTTCGTACATTGAGCAAAAAAAGAAATGATAAAACATGTCTAAATTATTAAAGAAAATAAAAAACTCGACTGCAAATATCGGTTAAACCGTTTAGAAGTTACGGTGTAATAAAGAAACTCACAAACATATATACATACATGAACCCTGAAAACTTAACACACGTTTATGTGCGCAGTCGTGTAAAAAAACAAGCAGTCATAGGTAGGTAAACGAAGTTGTAGGTGACTGTAGGTACAGCAAACACAGATATAATTTGAACTGATTTTATTTGTTAGCAATATTTTGTATTTAGGTATCTTAATTTGAAGGGCTTAGCTCTTCGTTGCCGCATGTCCTGATGGCCAACTGAGTTAGACTCATCGTTATCATCGTAACGGGTAACAAAAACAAATATAACAATCACCAAAAACAAATTAAACAAATCAATAAGTAATCGGAAACGTGTCGCGTACCTAGTAGTAGGTACACCCTACAAATAAGACCCTGACGCCCGCTTTGTCATCAAACCAAGATGGCGTCTGTGCTGACAGCACAGAAGAACACCTTAAAAATTAGGATTTATTAAAATTATTAATTTCGGGTCACTCATTTAAAATTACTTATAAATATATGGCACTGCTCTATTTTTAAGTTTGTTCTGCTGATTGAACTTATTAGAGTGAATATGAGTGAAGTTAGCCGAGAGCCCGTGCTATTCTTATTTTAATCGCATTGTATATAATAAGTTAATGAATTTTACTTTGCGGACTTCTAAATTTTAAAATTATTTTATGTTACTATGACTCTTCTAGCACACGATTGAGAAACCTCGACCTCGATCGTGCGCTCAAGTCAAGAGTCAAGATCTCCTGAGGATGTTTCCTGTAGAAGAAAAACGCGTCGAAAACTCTTCCGGCTTGGCTACGTGGCATTGATGACGTTACGTCGACTTAAACGGAAAATTTGACGGAATCAACTCTAGATACATGTTTATATTTTTTTATAGTTTTTCTAAAATATTAATTTGAACCGCAAAACCGGTCAAGTGCTAGCGGGATATCAAAGACTTGTTAAGGATCCCGATTTGTATGAAAAAACGTTTTTTTTGGCATATACTGTATTATTACGCAATTTTCTGTGTGCTCGTGAAATTCGTAATAGGCCAGTATTTTTGTCTAAAAAAATAGGAAATTGGGAACCATAAAAGTGGTAATCTTGAGTCTTTTTTTTCAAACGGCGTCTATCTCAATAATTAAAACACACCGGCACCAGAAATTTCAGTACGTTATGAACCATCCTTCATTAAACCAACGTTTTATATTGAAAATGCTAATTAATAGATAATTTCCCTTATGATAAAGAACAAGAACAAAAGAAATGCATTCATAAATTACCGATATCAGCCAAGATGATTCTAATGAGTGCTACGATCAAAACAAACAAACATTTTCCATTCGATAGATTTTGCATGAAAAACTCTATTGACCGAAGACTGGCTATCACTTGCCTGGTTTTTTTAAACTGTAAACCCAAACCTATTTAAAGCAGTGATGGCGCAGTGGCATTGGCTATGGAAAGCCGCGCAGCAGGCCCATGGTTCAAATCCCGCCACGGGCTTGAGCTTCACCGCATGGTGGAAGGGCAGTTTGCAAATGCCCGCCTGGCTAGTTTCAAGTAGAAAATCTGTTGCCAAGCACCTAACGGTGTGTTCTGGTAGCTGTCCTTGAGAGCCAGTGAAATTACAGGCACATGAGACTTAAAAACTATGTATCAAAGTGACGAGCGCAGTGCAATTCATGACTTGTGATGTGATGAAATGCATCTGTTATAGGAACAGGTTAGTCCGCTTAACATCAGGTGGGCCTCGAGCTTGTTCCGTCACAATCACATAAAAAAATATATATATAAAAATATAGTAGGAATGCGTTGATAAATGGTTGATATCGGCAATGATGATTCTAATGACTACTACGATCTAAACCAAGACACATTCCATTCACACGTTTTTGCGATAAGGAACTCTAATAGACCAAGACCCGACTTGTAGTTGGATGGTTTTTTTTATGATATTGTGACGGAACAATCTCTAGGCCCACCTGATGTTAAGCGGACTAACCTCTGCCTATAACAGATGCCTTTCATCACAAGTCACGAATTGCACTGCGCCCGTCACTTTGAGACATAGTTGTTAAGTCTCATTTGCCTGTAATTTTACTGGCTCTCAAGGCCTGCACACCGTTAGGTGCTTGGCGACAGATTTTCTACTTGAGGGTGGTAGCTAGCCAGGCGGGCAATCGCAAAATGCCCTTCCACCATGGGATGAAGCTCAAGCCGGCAGTGGGGATCGAACCAGGGTACTGCGGCACGGCAGTCCATAGCTATTACCGCTCGGCCATCATTGCTTCAAATCATCATCTGGTTTTTAAAACTCCTGGTAAACACGTACCTATTAAAAGTATAGATTAAACTACCTATGGGCCAGAAACAATGGCCAAGTGAACAAATATACAGAGCGCTTTCCTTTCCATTTGGAATAACTGGGTGAATTTAACGAAACAATTGTATTTCAGAGTTAATGTTTGTTTGGCACGTTTGTATTCGTCTAAAAGTCATTGTGTAAGTGACATAAGTACCACTTCTATAAAGTTTTACGATTGTTTTGTGTCCAGAAACCTTGTAGAGATCTCACAAACAACCTTTGTCTGTCCCGTGGGATCTAGGATATAACGAAAATATTGCTGTATGAGTTTTTATGCGCCATTGTGGATCCCAAATAGGTAGTTAAAGTTGAAATTAGAATAAGGGAGGTTTCTCATGCCAACTTAATAGCGATACAATCGCAAAAAAAAACAAGATACAGTCGTATATACCTATCTTTGCTCACGATACAACGATTATGTAATGACCAAAACTAAAATGTCGCCGACTTTCCCAACGCTTTTAAAAACGGGTAGTTTTAGCTTCTTATTGAGGCTAGGGTCTTCGTAGCTCTTTCCATACAAACTTAATTTATGTATTCATATTTAAAATACCAAGTGTTCAAAATTATTGAAATTTTATATGCTTGTCCTCGAGCCTTCTTCTGGTTTTCCAGTATTTTCTTTTTTATTTATTTTATCTCTTAATGTTATATTAAGATTCCCATGTCACAAACGATTTGTCAAAATAACTTTGTAAATTCATATTTTTATGGTAAATTAACAAACCAGAAGTATAGGTTTTAGACTAAAAGATATGCATGCATAAATTCACCGAGTTTGAACACTTGGTATTTAAAACAAGACGAAACTACGTGAGTATGGAAAAGTCGTAGTACTTCACAAACGTAGTTTGTATGGAAATAGGTAACATATCCTGTATTATTGGTGTTTGTGTATGTGTATATATATATATGGTACTATATATTAATATACATAAGTATAAAAATTACACACATATGGTTTGATTTAAATATTTTAAAGACATTTGAGTATCTATTTAATTAATTTCTGATTATTTTGACCACACGCGCCTTAACCCATTGGCATCGGCGATAATGATAACAATAGAATTTCATTAATAACTAGGACATAATGGTCCTGATGATGCCAACTTATTAATTGTTTTGTATGTTGAACTTCATCCTATGGTCTTATTAAAAAGTAGGGAAATCTTAAATGAGTGCCTCCGTGCTCGAAGCGACACTGGATATCGCCAAGCAGGTATCCACCTTCACATATCATCCTGGAATAAGTCTAATCAAGAACAAGGTGCTCAATAGGCGATAAAACTTCCGTTGCAATCAAAACATGTAATAAGTTTCCTTTCATGCTAGGCGAGACTCCGCCTGACCAGTATTTAATTATTGTATCAATGAAAACCATCCTTTTACAGTTTCAACCAGTTGAGCGAGCAAATTTCATTCAACTGGTAACCCAGTGATATTTCATCTCTTCTTAATTAACTCACAGATTATTCAGGAAGGTAATTTACGTTCTGTCACTACCGAACTAGGTTAAACAGAACATCGGGTGCCTTCACAAAATTATATACTTTAAAATATATGACTTTTAGTGATTATGCCGCATACTGTGACACTATCTTATTATTATGTAAATATAAACTCAATGCCACTGTCCCTACGTATACTATCGAAATTAAATATCGCGAATTTTAGGTTTCGTTAGTTTACCAGCGACGTCAAATTCCATACTTTACTACGCTAAAACTGAATAAATTAATAATATTTGAAATACATTTTATCTACACTGCAATATAATGTGATAGAAACAAGTTGCGATGGTAATTAACAAAAACCCTTTTTTGAGTTTCGATAGTCTACGTAGGGACAGTCGATATTTTAAAAGTAAATAGTTTAGTCTATAGTTTTCTTTTTTTCAGTTAGTTAGACAATAAATAGTTTTGTATCTATCTAAACGTAATGTAAGATATTTGCTGCCCCATTTTTATTCTACATACTTTTACGTACCAAAGGTATGTTCTACATGCACTTCTTAACTACCAACCCTCCCATCCGATGTTTTCTTATTCGAACATTACTGCCAAAGGTTAAGCCCCACGATTGTTTTTATAGGCCTCGTAGAAGGTGTTAGAAGACGCGTCTTATGGACGGGTTTTTGTGACCCCAAAATAATCGTAAAATCTTATTTCCCTTGAGTTTCGTCACAGTTGTACCAATATAGTACCAAGCATGGATTTTGATGCCAAGGACATACGAAGGTACCTGACTCCGTAATGGGTAATACTACAGTCACGAAGCGCTTATAGCTCAATGATAGTCCGTGACAACTGCCGTACTCTGGGTCTTCACAACATAAAGGTTTTCTGTGGATTTTCGCCTGGCTAGCTCACACCTGAAAATAGAAATCTCGCAACGAGGTACCATGTTTTCCGGCAGCTGTCTCTGTCAGCCAGGTTCTGTTCTATGTATAGCCTGATATTACTTTATATTGCCTTTATCCACATGATCCTGAATTACATAATGTCCCCGACGGCAAAAAGAGGTTGTAAGTGTATGTCTGAGTGTGCCATTCTATCTTGGAGCATCCTAGCAACTACACCGATTTTGATACAGTCTCATTCTTTAATTCAATAATGTTTACCAGAAAACGGAACCGACTTCAACACTCAAATGTGTAAGCTAACATGTTGATGTGGGTACCATGATTCAAAAGTACCTATTATCACAATATTGTGCGCATGGTACCGACTTCGACAAGTAATTTCAAACATTTGAGTGTTGAGGTTGTAAAAAAAAACTCATCCTTTTTAGTGACTCTTGCTACTTATGGGATCGATTGTCATTCAATGTCAATGACTATATCATCATGATAGGAAAATACTTTTCTGTTATTGGGATGCAACACAAAAAAGCTTGACCGTTTTTAATAAAAATTATTTGGGACCACACGGCATGCACGGCAGCTTTCTAATAAAAAATAACTTCTAAATCGGTTCAAACAGTCTAAAGATCTGAGGTACCAAACATAAAAAGAACAGACGAATTGAGTATCTCCTTGTTTTTTTGAAGACGGTAAAATTACGCTGTATCTATGACAGGTTTTTTTTTTGTTTGTGCTGCTACTTCTTTTGAATTTGGTACTGTATCACGTAATACGTAAATGAGATTCGGAGAAGATTACTTATTATATCTTAAAATATAATAATCATTCAATTGGATATATTAGTTATCGTCAAATTTTTTTTATATTGTGTACGGTTTAAGGGGTGAATTATGGTATTGCATGGATTAGTGTTCAATAACTTTTGAAGATAATACGTACAACTTTTTTTTATACTTCATAGGTATTTGACCACAATCTCACCCGACGGTAAATGATGACCAGGTCGAAGTGTTGGTCAGATACTAACCTAGAATTACTTGCTCTCAAGGACAGCTACCGGAACACACCATTAGGTGCTTAACGACAGATTCTACTTGAGGGTGGTAGCTAGCCAGGCGGGCATTCGCAAAATGCCCTACCACCATGCTGTAACGACTGCCATCCTAAGACAATAACCGGGACAGTCTGCTTAACGTGCCCTCTGAAGCACGGAAGCGCTCAGTAGTAATGTCACTAGGGGTCACCCATCCAACTCATGACCGCGGGCAATGTTGCTTAACTTTGGTGATCGGTTAAGAACAGCTAAGTAAACTCCGCTACGAGCGATCAAAAATGTAGGGCATTTTTAAGCTAATTACGAACGTTACGAAGTGGTAGCTGCTGTATAATTCAAGTCCACTGTGAAATTGTTACCCTCCGAAAAAGATTTTACAATGATTGACGACCTTGGAAATTGATTGGTTTAGGTCCTCGTAGGGAAATAATATCAGCTGTGCGCTTCAAGATTTCGTGAAGTCCGTCAATCACAACTGTCAAGTTATTTTTCGTGTTGTCATAAAATGTCTACTTGTGCTTGATAGATAGGGATATCTAATTAAATGTGTGGGTTGTTTAAGTTTTTATACAGACAATAATAAAACGTCTAAAATTCTTTAATGAAATACAGTGACCATGTTTAGTAATAATAAAGATGAAGATATATACAAAATGCCCATGGAGTGCCGGGCTAGAAGGTAGGGCAGTTTGCGAGTTTGCGAATGCCCGTCTGGCTAGCTACCACATTCAAGTAGTTAATCTGTACCAAGCACCTAACGATGTGTTCCAGCAGCATTTTTTTTTATGCATGCAATATTTAATATATACAAGTAACTTTAAAGACTTCACCTTTCAGTACAAAGGTGTATAGTTGTAAAAGAAGAAAGTAACAGGGCGGCTTGTTTAATGGTTTTTTTATGCTTTATAATTTAGCCTTTGACCACTATCTCACCTGATGGTAAGTGATGATGTGGTCGAAGATGTTATTCAGGCTAACCTAGAAGTACTGGCTCTCAAGGTTAAGCCTGTTAACACCTTCGACCACATCATCACTTACCACCACGTGAGATAGTGGTCAACACCTAACCTATCAGATATAAAAAAAGGCAAAAAGGAATACATTATAACGAAATAGTAGTAATGAGAAATCAACAAGGTTTAAGTTAGAATAAAATAATAAATAATAATAAGACGTAAAAGTATATTCAGCAGGTGCTGTTACATTGTAGGTACAATGCTGTCCACGTGGTGAAAATATCTGCATTATATAAGGAATTTATAAGTTTATCATAATTATTGGGGATAGGTTTTAAATCGCGGGCCGGAACATTGCGTCCGGAAAATAAACAAAAGAAACATATGATACATTAAGTAGTTTAAGAACTTGAAACGGTTTAAATCGCGTATATTTATCATAATTATTGTCCCGACCCGACGTTTCTAACACTGCTGTGATCGTGGTCACGAGGTGACTAATTGTAAAATTATTATGTACTACCGTCAGAAATTATATTTTAATCATAACGTTACCTATTTACGCAGTATTCGCTCAAAACGCGAAAACCTAAGACAACAAAATGATACATAAGTTTAATTTACAGTTAGTAGTTAGTTGTTATCAAGTTCCAGTCATTTTTGTGACGTAGTGCTAATATTATTGAAGTTTCAAAGAATAATTGGTTGAAAAAACAAACAGTATCATTTCTTGCTATTGTTCTATTTGTCTACACTTTTGTAGAAAGGTTTATAAATCTACAATAACAACACCTCAACGATGAAATTAAAACATGGAAAATAGCACAAAGTTGAAAATGTTACATTTGCAATTTTGACACTGAAATTTTCTGTTTAGTATTCTGATTGTTAAGTATCTGAGAAAAACTTACCAGAAAAAAATAAACACAACACAAGGTACGATCTCCAAAAAGAATCCATTTTGACACAACCACAGAAAATCTACTCAAAAAGTACAAAACTACAAAAACACACAAGTTCACAACTCAACATCGTAACTCATTTTCAAATTAAGAACGGACAAGTTAAGAATTTCGCGATCGAAACGAAGTTCCCGGTATTTTCCGTGCGGAAGCGTGCGCCCCTCGGCCCGGCTCGAAATCAACTGAAGTAGTAAAGGGAGCCCTACCATATTTTCACGTTAGGAAACTGTATACTATGAGAATATTATGTGTGAAGTGATAAAAGTTGCATATGGATGGGGCGCGGTGAAATAATGTTTCCTTACTTTGTAAGGGTTTCGGGAACGTGTAGGGGGAACTTTGATGTATTAAAGTGGGAATCTGGGGTTTTATTGTTTGTTTTTGTACAACTTGATGGTAATAAATATGTTTTCTGTCCTACATTTTTCTTCTAAAGCGATGCAGATTTTTAAGGGTATTGCAAAATGAATTACTACCACATTTTCAATTTTTTTTTTTTACTGTAGTTATATAATTGTGAAAAATGAACTGTTTTTTTAACCTTGATAAGTTAGCCTTTGACCACTATCTCACCTGATGGTAAGTGATGATATGGTCAAAGATGTTGTTCAGTCTAACCTAAAAGTACTGGCCTCCCAAGGCCAGCTGCCGGAACACACCGTTAGGTGCTTGGCGACAGATTTTCTATTTGACTACTTGATTTTCTACTTTTAATGGCATTATACCAGTAATTATAAACAATAATACACTAATTAAAACTGATCAGTCTCTTTCTAGTCTATATTTGGCTAAGTTTTAATCATAAGGTAACATCCATTGTACCATAGTTTTATGCAATTTGTTTTTGTGTAGATAAACAGCTGGTAACAATGAAATGTACCGTTATCAGCCTGATTATCTACTGCTAAAAACAGCTTCCACTATTATATGTCATCCCCAAGCTTGGCAGTTGAAGACTTGTGGATTGCAGTGTAAGATTCTGGATTCTGGAGTTCTTCAGAAGGCGCTGCTGTCTACCTTCTGGCATTTTTACTACAGCTGTCTCTTATGGCTCCCACAGAAAGATACGGGGTTGCAATTTTAGCCCAACACCCCAAGGTCAATGATATATTTATTCGTAGATAAATAGCACCTTACATTTTGTACTATAAATGTTCCAGAATTGAGCTTAAGCGAATAATATTATTTTATAAAATATATTTATAAAGCTTTTGCCTGTTAGGATCACACGACAACCGAATCGAAATCATTATTATTAACAAGACATATTTTCGATATGTCGCCAAGCACGTAACGGTGTGTTCCGGCTGCAGTCCTTGAGAGCCAGTGAAATTAAAAACACATGAGACTTAACAACTATGTCTCAAGTTGACGGGTGCAGAGCTATTCGTGACTTGTGATGAAATGCATCTGTTATAGGCCGAGGTTAGTCCGCTTAACATTAGGTGGACCTCAGTCTTGTACCATCACAATAACATGAAATATATATATATATATATATATATATATATATATATATATATCGACGGTTGAAAGGCAATAATTACCAAGCGACATTTTGGGCAATATTGAGTTATATATATCATTGAAATCAGAAAAAAATTCTGCGTCGATTGGTCTACTCTCATGCCGCTATGACAAAGTTTGTTGTCGCTTAGTAACTTAAAATAAAACACATTTTCACAATTTTCGGCGTCCAAGCGACTAAAATTATACCAATTTATGAATAACTTTCACATAATATCTATTCGATTTTTAATTTTTACACTTAGTAATTTTTGCCTAGACTGGAAATAATGTGTTTGAACATAAAGTATTTTTTGCCTTGCGGTAACTAGGTAATGAATAAAGCTTAAGACATTTTACCTAATCAAACATATTTTTTTCTCGTAGTTTAAGACTTTTTGACACACCTTGACTATATATTTATTGTCACTTAGTACTTTTTACCTAAATGCGATGAACTTTAAAACGTCAAGTAGTAATATTTACCTGCCCTGTACAGGATATAATTTGTCGTTTGGTAATATTTTACCTGCCGGTTTTTTTTAATGATTTTGTTACATAGATGCTAATAACAGGTATTAAATTTGTATAAAACTGAGCTTATCCCTTATGCAAGTATTTTGTTTTGTCGGTTACCCAAACTGTAAAGCAGCTTTTTAGTGGTATTTGGCAACAAAATTAAGATTAAGACTTCACCGAATTGTCGCATAGGCAACCTGTGTGCTCGCACACATCGCTCAAAGTGCTTCATCGCGTAGCTTGAAGTGTACTCGGTAAGTGCAATATAAAGATTTGATAAATACCAAATTTTATAATGCATATTTTATATTGATTTTAATTCATGGTTTTAGGTACATAATAATCGTAATATGCCAGTAGATAATATAATTAAGTAAGCTATGTCAAACGCCGGTGTGGATAGCAGGGATTTGAACTGATTTGTACTTGCTTAGTTAAATAATTTAATCATTTATGCTCTCAATAATAAAGAACGGAAAATTCTAATATTTTAATTTAATTATTAGCTACCAACATATCACGGCTTTTACAAAAATAAAAATGAAAATCTGCAACAATTGGACCAATTTATCAAATACCTTGGTTTGAATAAACCGGTATGTTTTATAAATTTTCACGCTGTAGTTAAACAAAAAACGCAATGTATAATAGGTATATTACGTTTTTATCATTTTTATTTTTTGCATTAAATGATTTCAAAGGAATGCCCTTCAACGACCTCCGTTGCAAGTACTTGTGAGACTCTTTCTGCTGGCAATGTCACTGAAAATACTGGTCGAATGATTGATGATCAATCTGGGCCAATAAATTATGATCAATGCACCAAAACTATAGCGAAGCATTAATGGATAAAATTGTTGGAAGTCCGTTGGGTCCTACTCTGAAAAATTAACCTGCAGATCTATCTGGACAACAGAAAACAGTCCATGTCCAGCAGGTGATTATTCTGTAATCTAAATTGGCATACCAAAAAATAAACCAGATAAAGAACTTTTAACATGTAGGTTGATTTGACTGTACCGGAAACGTTCATTGCAAGCAACGCCTAAGAAGAAACAGTTAAAAACAATGAAGATGGATTGCATTACAGAAATAAATACTGCAAGCTACATCGAAGTAAGTGCCAATCCTAGACATTCTACCGTTGGGAGATGGTCTGAATCTGACGGATTACGGCAAAACTGATAAAACGTAAACATTTATATTAATATAACGTGTACATTTATTACATATCAGGGTATGATGATTACTCAACTCTAATTGCTTATGAAGAACCTTCAATTAAGGATGAATTGTTAGAATTTTCTTCTAATGAAGAAGTAGAAATAGGTTCAAAAAGAGCAACCACAAAAAAAGACGAACTAAAAACAGAAAAATATAAGTTTGTATGATAATAATGAAGAAAGTGTTAGAAAAAAGTAACATTTCAAATATTTACCTCAAGGAATCTAATTTAAGACCATGGTACCTCTTATGTCGTGTTACTATTCAAATATGCTTAAAGCAAAGGCAAAACAGAACCTTGTTACACTTTGCAAGGACAAAGTTATACGTACTCAATTACACAATGAATTCACCGAGGTACCGTATTCTGCGTTTACGCCAATGATTTGCCAGACTCAGATATTAAAGACGTAGAGCCCGGTGATTCTTCAATATTTGAAATTTTCAATGTTGATTATTATGGGTAATTTTGATAATACTCTATGTAACTTCCTAGTAAACTAATGACTAAATTATGTAGATTATATAAACCTTCTTCTGTTATTTTAATGTCGATGAATGGATCTCAATCTATAATTTTCACTTCGTAACCTATATCTACCTGGCTATATAATACTTCATATTTAGCTTCGATTTTAATAAATATTTGATTGTGATAATAAGGTACAAGTGTTAATTTTATTATTCTTATGTGACATTGCATAACATTTCTGTTTGATTTAAATGTTATTTCTAAAACCTAATTTTTCTAATAAGTAGTAACTGAAGCCTTAAATAAGTGAAAGTTGGTTGAATTGCAAGTTTACGAAAATATTTTTATTCGTAAAACCCGTAAAACGTTTGGTAATTTCAGAATATTCATTGAGTTATTAGGACCCGCGTTATATTTACCGGAAAGATTCCGACCAGTTTCGGACTGTTTTGAAGTCCTTCGTCTGGGAGTCTCGATTGCGCGAAGCGACGAGCACGGGCCTCAGCGCGTAACACGCTGAGAGTCAATCGAGACTCCCAGACGAAGGACTTCAAAACAGTCCGAAACTGGTCGGAATCTTTCCGGTAAATATAACGCGGGTCCTAGCCGGTTCCTAATAAGTTAATATGGATAAAACTCGCGATAGTTTCGAAAGTGAAATATTCATTGAGAATTGTATCCCAAATTTATAGTTACAAATTTGAGATACAATTATCAAAGAATGTTGTATGCGATTCAATTATTTTTCTTGAAAATAATTTGTTTAAAAAACAGAGATTAGTATTGTAGATAGTTCTATTTTTAATTACTGAGTAATAATAGTGTAAGACTCCTGAAAAACGCTGATCGGAAAAGTTAAAATTGTTGATTAAAATTTGATTTAAATAAGTAATGAATAGGTAGGTATCAGAAAACCATACCAATTCAAGAAACGTATCAGTAGTTTAAGACAGCAATTTTCTTTTTAAATGAAATTTTATCCCACCTATTCATATTTTGAAATTTCTAATAAATATTTTGTTTTAAAATATATACGCCTTACTTATTTACAACGACTGCTCATGTTCTTAATGAGATCAGGTGTCTACTTTGCGAGATATTTGACTGCAATATTCGGACTTTAGAGGCTTACATAGAAGTGTTTGACAAAGGGTTAGTCACAGGCCTCTAAACCTTCACCATCTGCACTGGGGCAGCCTGTAAGATGGAGGCCTATAATAAGCAGTGAGTGATTGTATATTACTACAAAGGCTGTTTTGATGTTGATGATAATGACGGTATCCAAAAAATCTCAAAAAATCTTTAATTGTGTGTACTAATATCTTTAACGTTGTGTATTAAAATCTAAATGTATGTTACTTGTTCAATAAAATCCTACACATACCTTATTTAATTTGTAATATGGTTGAAATTGCCTGGCAGCAAAAGTTACTTGGTTTTTAGTTCGATCATTTTACCTAGATGCCAAACATCTGTTGCTTCTGGATGCATCATTTTGCTTAAAACACAATTGTAAAATACGGGGGTTTAGTAAATTTAACATGTTTTATAATAAACTTTTGCTGTCGGAAAGTAATTTTTACCTGATTGCAATTTTGATTAAAATTTAACTAACCGACACTAATTCTTGAAATATTGAGAATATTCATAATCTTTAAATGCCAGTTCACAAAGCTTACAAAGTTTATTTAAAAATCGTTATAATCGAATTGCTATGACTAATAGGCGATTTTTGACGATTTTTTTTCCAAAAAATAAAACTTTAAAATGCTCTCCTGTAAAGTTGCCATCATGTCGCTTGGTAATTATTGCCTTTCAAGCGTCGATATATAAATCATTATCAAAGATGTGCATGGATATTTTATTACTCTTTACCAAGTTTTCTGTTCTATACGTGGTAAGAGACAAATATAAATACCAACATAAATTATTATGCTTATAAAAATAACATAACAAAATTTATTAGTTTTGCATGTTCTCTAGAACAAATATTAAGTAGTTTGCTTGCGAATTACGAGTAAAATGCAACTCACAACTAAAATACTAATAGAATAAATTTGAGTCTCTACGCGCCCATCTCAAGTAGAATACCTACTGAACTGACCTTCTTGGGCTACTGAAGGGCCTAGCAAACCCGAGCCCAACGTTCAGTGAAACTACTATAGCAGGCAGTGTCAAGTAGTATCCTAGTCTTTCCCTTTTTCCTCCTCCGAAGCACGGAAGCGCTCAGTAGTAATGTCATTAGCGGACACCCATCCAACTCATGACCGCGGCGGACGTTGCTTAACTTTGCTGATCGGTTAAGAACAGCTAAGCAAACTTCCTACGAGCGCTTCCTATACTAAAGTAAACAATAAATCACAATCGATAACCACAAGTAACTCCTTTTAGTATATTTTATTGTATCCCCAGAAGAGTGTTCAAGAGATGATCTTTATAACTCTCTAAGCTAAGTCGACTCCACAATTTTCCAAGAATGTTTTCACTTAACACTTTTATACGTGCTTTTATTTTTTAATAGTAGTTTTACTATAACATAATTTAAAGTAGAATCATCTAAAGTGATGTGCTAGTGCTTCTCATTTTAAGAGAGCCCATTAACTCCTCGGTTGTGATTGTTGTTGAAATCAGGTGGTATGTAAACTTTTGATGCCAAACCATAATACACTCATATGTCATCTACGAATAAATCGAGCACGATTTCTCAATCGTGCGCTCGTAGAGTCAAGACCTCCTGAGGATACTTCGTGTAGAATCGAAACGCATCGAAATTTTTTCCGGTTTGGCTGCGTGGCGTTTGTGACGTTACGTCGGCTTAGCAGGAAAATTAGGCGGAATTGTCACTAGATATATTTGTATATATTTTAAGTGTTTTATTAAAATATTAATTTGATGTTTTCTTAAAATATTTGTTATTATTAAATGTGGATTTCCGAAAAGTAACGCCTGAATCTATTCATTATGTAGTAATCCTTTTATAATATATTAGGTCCTTACATATGAAATTGGCGTTTTGTATGGGAGGAACAAAAAGTCGAATATTTTTTAATATAATATATTTAATTAATCAAAGTATGAACCATTATTTTCTATGCACTTTTGCCATCTCATAGGTAGTTCATTGATCCCTTTACTAAAAAAACCAGTCGGACGGGAATCAATAAAATCTTTGAAGGCGATTTGGACTGCCCCATCGGAGTTGAATTTTTTCCCTTGCAAGAAGTTATCCAAATTTCGAAAAAAATGGTAATCTGTTGGAGCAAGGTCCGGGGAGTACGGAGGATGTCTTAGACTTTCCAATTGAAGCTCTTCTAATTTAGTAGCCGTCTGTAGCGCAGTGTGTGGTCTAGCGTTGTCGTGAAGCAGCAGTGGCGTGGAGCGATTGACCAGCCTAGGTTGTTTAGCCGCTAGCTTTTCCATCATGGTTTGCAATTCCTGACAATAGACATCAGCCGTAATAGTCTGGCCAGATTTGAAAAAACTGTAATGAACAATACCGGCACTAGTCCACCAAACGCTTACAAGTAACTTTTTTGGGGTTAATTTTCGCTTGGGGCAGGATTTGGCTGGCTGGCCAGGATCTAACCATTGCGCTGAGCGCTTCTGATTATCGTAAAGAACCCATTTTTCATCACAGGTAATGATTCGGTTTAAAATACCTTCATTATTGTGCTGGTTTAGTAATGTAACGCAGCAGTCGACGCGCGTTTGCCGGTTTGTTTCAGTCAATTCGTGAGGTACCCACCTTTCAAGCTTTTTAATCTTCCCAATTTGCTTCAAGTGAATTAAAACAGTTTTATCACTAACATCGCAGCCTGCAGCTAACTCGGACGTGGTTTGCGATGGATCCACTTCCACAATAGCCTTCAACTCTTCATTATCAACTTGAGTCTCAGGCCGTCCACGGGGCTTGTTCTGCAGGTCGAAATTTCCAGAACGAAAACTCTGGAACCAAAAACGAACTGTGTTTTCTTTTGCAACACGACCGCCATACACATCATTCACCCTTCGAGTTGTTTCCGCAGCACTAGGGCCACGGCGGAACTCGTACTCGTAAATAATGCGATATTTAAGGTTTTCCATTTTGTAAAATGAGTGACGCAAACAGAAAAAAACAGAAGAAAAAAAAACAAATGAATGACGATCATGGAAGCACAAATACATGAGTCTATAGCTGTACAAATTTGAATTTGGAATTCCTTACCAAAGAGGAGAAATTCGTGATTAAAGTGGCCAGTACGAAAAACGCCAATTTCATATGTAAGGACCTAATATTAGTACATTGTGTATTAAGGGCGGTAAGTAAGGAATTACGATCGAGGCTCTAGTTGAAGCCCGAAGTCGAAGACTGAGGGCTTGCAGAGTCGAGGTTTGTAATTCTCTTACCACCCGTGATATAGACAATGTTTTACATCACATTTTCGAGTACATAAATATGAATTATAGCTTTAATACACAAGTCAGCACAACTATTATTACGAAATACGTGAACCTTTTTAAGCAGATGGGGGACTTTTTGTCGACACCAAAGATTATACAAATATTTCGTTCAGAAACGTTAAGAGCAAATACTTACGTAGGTATACAGCTATGACGGAGTGTAAAAAACTATAATAATTGCGACGTTTTAATACAAAATACTATTAAAATAGATTATTTAGCACATTTATATTTATTGCAATGAAATTCAGTTTAGATAACATTTCAAGACACTTTTTTAATTGAGAGTAAACTCCTTGCTTGAACTTGCATGACCTGTGTGCTGTGCTATAATTTTAAAAGAATTACTTACGGATCTTGCTTCGTTTCATGACAAAAATATAGCTCGAGGTTTCTATATGGGGCATTATGGCCAAGTACACCTGTATGTTTAGATACTGTTTACGTGCAAGTGTGATGAAAAATGTTTCCATAGCATAGTGGTTTTTTATGGGATTGTGATGGAACAAGCACGAGACTCCCCTCATGTTAGGTGAACTAACTGATCTACCTAGAACAAATACATTTCATCACAAGTGCGGAATTTCACTGCGCCCGTCATCAAGAGACATACAGCTGTTAAGTAGTGTCTGTAAATCTACTGCCTCTCAAGGACTGCTGCTGGAACAAACTGTTAGGTATTTGGCGACATATTTTCTACTTAAAGGTGGTAGCTAGCCAGGCGAGCATTCGAAAAATGCCCTTCCACCATGCGGTGAAAGTTTAGCCAGCGGTTGGGATCGAACCAAGAACATGCGGCACGGCAGTCCATAGGTATTACCGCTCGACTTTAATTGCTTCAAAAAGTGATACGGTAATGAACGAATTACAATAAAAAGTATTTTAGATTGTAGGTTTAAGTTTCGCTGGAACTCATCTATGTCCTATTCTCAGATGTTTATGATATTTTAACCACGCAACAATAAATATTAAATCTATATTATGTTAATTCAAAATGCGTCACCGAATTGGTATCTAGTATTGATCGAAAACTAACCAACCTTTTGAGATAGTGTCATTCGAATGGGGTAGAGGTTGCCACATGTTAGAAAGATCTACATTCAAACGGAGGGAACATTCACTATTCAGAACTTCGCTTGTATAATGTGATTTATAAATAGGTAAGGTATTCTAGATCACGGGTTCAAGTTTTGCTTCAAGTTTCTCTGGAAGTCATCGTTTTCCTTTCCAAATATGTCTATGATATGGTTTACCATGTTGTCAACTCAGTGCTGCTACAAAATTATATTCATTTTCTTCAGCTGAAATTATTCTCTTCCTCGGAGGGAAAGCCCGTTTCCCAACAACAGTGGGAGCGTTGAGCTGTTTTCCAAATATGCAAAGTGTAGATACTATTATGATATCAATGTGTTCATCGATAAATTGCAAAGGGAAAATATTGTCAGTCATTGGCTATCCGAGTATTGTATATAGTGATGATATTATAGCTTATATATAAAAGCGTTATATAGAACTTAGGTTGAAAGACATCAGCCGCTTGTTATGTACAGATTTATTTTGGTGTGGAGTATCTAGCTTTGAGTTTTTTTTTTTTTTTTTTTTTTATGCCTGATAGTTTAGCCTTTGACCACTATCTCACCTGATGGTAAGTGATGATGTGGTCGAAGATGTTGTTCAGGCTAACCTAGAAGTACTGGCTCTCAAGGATAGCTGCCGGAACACACCGTTAGGTGCTTGGCGACAGACTTTCTACTTAAGGGTGGTAGCTAGCCAGGCGGGCATTCGCAAAATGCCCTACCACCATGCTATAACGACTGCCATCCTAAGACGACATCCGGGACCCTCGGCTTAACGTGTCCTCCGAAGCACGGAAACGCTCAGTAGTAATGTCACTAGCGGTCACCCATCCAACTCCTGACCGCGCGCGACGTTGCTTAACTTTGCTGATCGGTTGAGAACAGCTAAGTAAACTTCGCTACGAGCGCTTCAACATTAATTATTATTCGCTACGAGCGTTTAATGCATTTGGCAAAGATACATCTTATCTTCTTCTACCATTGTAGTGACAGAAATAGATGAGATACACGTTATTAAGTGCTTTCCTATGTGTTCAATAAAATCCTGATATTAATTTTCTGATTTGCCTTCCTTGTTTGCAAATATGGGATTGTTTTTCATGGACATATTTTTTATGTACAATTGACACATCTGTTTTTAGAAGTATCATAGTATTCGTCAATTTTACAAAACTCAAACATTTGACATAGACATAGACTCATTGTATGGGTTAGGTTCCCTTAACCATTTTTTTTCCTTTTCTTTCTAATCTTCTCTAATTTCCATTGAAACCGATAAATAACTAATAGACGCTAACCACGGCAAACCTTACCCCAGTAGAAATCAAGGTTTTTTTGGCACAAAAGCTTTCAGAACGTGGCTTCTTCAACGGAAAACTATTATTTTTGACTGTATTTTTTTAAAAGGATTGATACAGAACAAGTCCAAAGCCCACCTGATATAAACCCGGGAACCTCTTCCTATTGTAGAAGCATTTCATCACAAGTGACTCACTGCACTGCGCTTATCACCTGAGACATACGGTAGTTAATTTTCATGAGCCTGTTATGTCATAATAACTAACTGGCTCAAGGACTGCGGTGGAAATACACTGTTAGGTGCTTGGCAACAGATTTTCAACTTGAGTATCGCAAAATACACTTTCACCAGCGAAAAGCTCAAGCTGGTGGTAGGGATCAAACCACGCTCCTGCGGCACAGCAGTCCGAGGATATTACCGAACGGCTATTACTGCTTCAATAATCTTACAGGAGTTTATTGCAACTATAATACATAAGATGCGCAGGTTTTCAAAGCTTAAAATCAGAAATACTTTCTACTCGTTTTGTTACTTTAACAATATATATAAAGAAAATACAATACCTAACCAAGCAAAAATAGCTACAAAGTCGTAGCATGTAGCACCAGATGTGACTACGTAGCAATAGGGTTGTTGACTTGTTTTTTTAAAGTATGTTAAATTATTCAGGACACCGAAATATACACCTAGCATTTTTAATATTTTTTTTAGGAGTCCGGAAATACTAGAAATCCATCTTTTTATTTCAACATTTAAAATTGGCGCTAAAACATCATTCAATGGCGGCCTGTAAGCTTATGACGTCACTAGGGCAAAAACAAATAGTGCTGAAATGTAATACGTTTTGCTTGTTTGTTGTAGTGTCGTGCGTAATCGATTTTAGTATCGATTATACAGGTTGTTCGGCAGAACGTGTACCATAGTGTAGGGGTGTATGTAGACTGAATAAAACAATCACAGAACCAACACAGTTTGAAGCACGGATATATGAGTGGCAGCATTATCAATTCTTTTTCGTACATGGTAATTAAACAACTTTAAACGGTTCAAAATCACAATTTTACGAAACATTTTTGTAATCCCGAAATGTAAACACTTTCAAGTGATCGAGACAATGGCGTGCAGTGACGTCGGAATAAAAATAATGATAAACATAAGCTTTTCCAACTGTTTAAAGTTGTTGTATTACTAAGAGTAATAATTGGAAAATGTTTCCATAGATTCTTGTTCCGAGTTTGGGTTTTATTATCTATGCTAATCTTTGATCAAATCTCACGGCGAAATATGATCAAAGATAAGTGAGTCAAATATACGTATTACACTATTAAATATATGGGATCCAATGGATTTGATAGTGAAATAGGGGCCTAAGTAGTAAATCGATAGTGATGCGACATTTTGTGGGTTGCTTGCTATTAGCAATTACTAATGTCAATTGTCACTGTCAAAACCTTTGGAAACAAACTCTCATGATTACTATTACCTATACTGTGGCTTTGTTTTTGTCCTTATGACATCATTTCCGCCTTTACTTCCGTTTGAGATCACGTGACTTAAAGAAAATTTAAACACATTTTGTTTATTCAAAATAAAGGTAATCCAATGCAGAATAAATAATTTGTTAATTTCATCGAGTTATGTGCTCCAACTACTATCATGTTAACGTTACACTGTATTTTATTTTAGACTGTGTCAACTACCCTATTGCCGTAGATGCTCGTAGCCATAATCGTTACTGCATTGCTACCTACGTCGTAGCACTGAGAATGCTGATTTTATGTTTATTTTTGCATTGGGAATAGAAAAATGCTCGTTTATTTCAAACAATTTCTAGCAGAATTCTAAAAAAGGAGGAGTTCAGATTAGTTTATATATCCTCAATTTGGTTGCCATTATTCCCAGTGTCTTAGAGATCGTAGTGTATGATAGCAGTTCTTGAGAATACACTGCTATCCGCCTTCTGAACCAAAAGTTTAAGTAGGCAAGAAGCCTAGGCAAAAATATATTGCGCTCTTTCTTCCCCAAACGGGTCCTGTTTGCGCGAACAGTCAAAAAGTGTGCCATTATATGCTTGCCTAGTCTCTGAGAAAAAGTTAGGGAAAAACGAGCGAGAGAGTCACATCCTGCTGTATCTTGATGACGCTACGAGTACAGCGCAGAGAGCGCGCGACAAGAGAACATATTTTGGGTTCTGAAAATGTAGGGTTCTTGATCCATCCCGAAAATAGTCCCAAATCAGCACTTCTTGATTTCTTCACTTTACAAAATGAAAAATTTGATAAAAAAATACATATTTAAGGAGCCAGAATGCCTTCACTTTACAAAATGAAAAATTTGATAAAAAAAATACATATTTAAGGAGCCAGAATGCCTTTGGCATGCCTCAAGTGGAAATCCTATCGCAAAATACCTGACGGTGTTTCCCCACAGCTTTCCTTGAGATCCAGTAGTTCTAGGTTAGCCTGAAAAACATGTTCGACTACATCATCACTTACCATCTGGTAATATAGGGTCAAAAGCTAGCCATTAGCTATCAATAAGAAAAAATAACAACACATGAAAAACATGCTCTCAGATCAATGATCTTCGAACGCAAGAACAAGATAGTGATTTAAAGCTGATGGTGAATACTTTGCGAATCAGAAAATATATTACATGACATGTAAATTGTTTTAATAATGAGTTTGGTAAAAGTTTCAGTGTACCCTTCAGTACCTATTGATAAACACATAAATCAAATCTGTAAAACCCAAAAGATACTTAAGCAAAGTTTATCTAACACATTAAGCTCCAAAACTGACAAGCCTGCGAAAGCTCACTCGTAAAAGGGTAAGCTTAAAGTTAATATTTAAAACTAATTAACCTTTGTCGGCATCAGGGTAATTGTCTGACACAATCCCGGAATGTTTGAAACAGTGTAATGGCTCTCTTAATATTTACGTAGATACAATAATGACCACAGCAAACCAAAAAATTCTAAGTCCATATGATCTGAGCCTTGTTTGATCAGCTAAGTTAAACAACGTCCGCCGCGGTCAGGAGTTGGATGGGTGACCGCTAGTGACAATACTATTAAGCGCTTCCGTGCTTCGGAGGGCACGATAAGCCGTCGGTCCCGGTTGTTGTCTTACGATGGCAGTCGTTACAGCATGGTGGTAGGGCATTTTGCGAATGACCGCCTGGCTAGCTACCACCCTCAAGTAGAAAATCTGTCGCCACGCACCTAACGGTGTGTTCTGGCAGCTGTTCTTGAGAGCCAGTAATTCCAGGCTAGCCTGCACAACATCTTCGACCACATCGTCACTTAACATTAGATGAGATAGTGGTCAATACAAAAAAAGCCTCCTGTAGTCTATGATAATTGACGATAATCATATTGAAAATTATCCCTTGTGTTAATCCAGCACCTAACTTTATTTTTCATTTCAGCGTGAATGAGTAACAATTGTACACAACGATTCGTAGACTTTCGCATCTAAATTATTAGTGCACTAATTTTAAAAAGTATTGATCCATAATGAATACGTATGTTGCGTCAAAAAATATGAGCATCATGATTAGACTAGACCATATATACATTACATTTTGTCATATGCAAAACATTTCATAAACTTATACTTAACGGTTTTAATGTATACCACACTGAGAAAAACGACTTAAAGGCTTAAATCGAATTTGACCTTTTACCGTTGAATTGTAAATACGTAAGATGAATTCACAACTCTTTAGATGATTTTCACCAATCAATAAAAATGTACCATGTTTTATAATAAACAAAACCGTCAAAAACACCTTCCGTAAAGTATTTTCAGAAATGAACTTTTTAATACGATAATAATTGCAGTATTGACCGTAAAATATACCTTACTTTTACGGCGGTTTATATACGGTGATTATCACTATAACGTACGCCTTAATCAGCCTCATCGAAAGTCAATATTTAAGACAGACCACAAAATACACCTTAAATGAAGACGAAAATAAACATTCGCCTTCACTGACCTCGTTTAACGCCTTCTAGCTGGAAGGCGTTTTTGTACGTATTTACGTTTGGTCGGGTTTTCGCCTTATACCATATAAATTGGCCGTCATTAGGGCGCTTTTGACTTTAGATATTTCTCAGTGCAGACAAATCGTCATACAAAAATGACAAGCCTAATTTTTAATTTTGTCTAAATGCAGAATCCCGACAACACGAGAATCAGCTGATCGATACAGACAGTACACAGTATAAGTTGGTATTGTCAGGACCACTATGTCCTAGTTATGAATGAAATTATATTGTTATCATTATCGTCGATGCCAATGAGTTAATCCTTTATAACTGATTTTCTACTTGGGGGTTGTAGCTAGATAGAGGTGCATTCGCAATGTGACCTGCCTCCAAGTTATAGCACAACAAACGACACCAACGACTTAACATGGCTTCCTAAACTCTGCACATTGTGTCGTAAATAACCATAAAGGGCTTTTCTTAACATACTTGATCGGTTAAAAACCAGGAGGCAAACTCCACTACGAGAGTGAAAATCTCTCTCAGGTCAGGTATGCCTATGAAAATCTGTCTTACCTGCAGGCAAGCAATGATATGATCGTAGATGGTAAACATGCTACCTGTCTCTCAAAGCCAGCTACTGGTACAGATGGTAAGTGCTGCACAACAGATTTTCTATAGTCGTAACCAGCCAAGCATGTGAAAATGATTCGAATCATGGACCTCTTGCACATTCAGTCCATAGCTTTTCCTAATAGGTCACCCCTGCTTCAGAAATAATACCAATAATAACTTAAGACTTCCCCAACTTGAACATATGGTTATAAACAATAACAAATTTTTATATTCATAAATTTCACCTTGTTTAGAAATCAAACCCCCGTCTAATTGTATAACTTTGACAGTCATAGGAGACGGTGCACGGTCAAAAACCATACTACGAGACTTAATATGTTATAAGTAACTTAACGGGACGTTCACGATAAAAAATTGTATATTAGCTCGACGTTTAGACCAAGTTGCTTTGGTCGTGGTGACGGGAAGATTGATGAGGAGCGAGTGTGAAAGTCTTGAAGCCCAAGGCTTTTCATCAACTACCCGCATTTGATTTAGATATGTATCGTCCGATACACAACACTGACAACATTTTGAAGCAACGATGGCCGAGCGGTAATAGCTATGGACTACCGTGCCGCAGGTCCCTGGTTCGTCCCCACCGCCGGCTTGAGCTTCACCACATGTTGGAAGGGCATTTTGCAAATCCTCGCCTGGCTAGCTACCTCCCTCAAGTAGAAAATATGTTGCCAAGCACTTAGCAGCCTAAGCAGTGTGTTCCGGCAGCAGTCCTTGAGAGCCAAAAAATTACAAGCACATAGTACATAAGTATAGCCGTATGTCTCAGTGTGACGGGCGTAGTGCATTTTGTCACATAATGAAATACATCTGTTACAGGCAGAGGTTAATTTACCTAACATCAAGTGGGCCCCGTGCCTGTTCCGTCCCAATGAAATAAAAAAAAGCCACAGGTTTTGATTAAGGTAAAACGCATTAGGTGTTTCTTGGCACTGGATTCTAATAATACCGATCTTGCATACGTGGAATGAGGGTAAGATTTGACTCGTAACTGGTAACACTTAACTCCCAGGTGGTTTGAACTCACCACACGTCCATTAAGTATTCTTTAAGTACTCTACATTCAGTACATAATAGCCAAGTTGGTGTAGAGAGCTGAAACCGCGTTCTCGAAAGTGGATTACAACGCCTTTGTGCGCTGAGTCGCTCTACTAAAGTGCTGTAAACTTTGCATCAGTATTTTATACCTAGAATAGCTATAAGTAGCTTGAAAAAATATGAAACAATATAATTCTAGTATCTTGTTGCTTGGTAGTAGGGCGTTAAGCCTGTCTAGCCACCCCGTAGTAAAAAATCTGCCGCCAAGCACCTAAGGGTGTGTTATTACAGATTTATTTGAGCCAGTGATTCTAGGTTAGGCTGATGAAGATATTCGGTCGCATCATGTCTTAGAAACAGGTGAGATGGCGTACAAAGGTTAAAAACCCAAAAATACTGGCTAAGTCCGCGTCGTGTGCAATGACACCACACATACAAGGATGCAAGTTTTTTTTTACTGCTAATAAAAAAATATAAAAAATCCAAGGTCTAAGCTTTGTATCTAAAAATTGAATTTCAGTATTGTAACAAATTCCGTTTACGAGCTTGAAACCTTACTAGCGACGTGATGCGATTTAGTTAATTAAATATTCGATAAAAGGTTTCACATAAATATAATACATTCTAATAAATAATAATATCAACCTAGGAAAGTACAATGCGTTGACACGCGATTTAATTAATTTCATTATTTTCTTCATTTATCTTTAACTCCAAATATTTCGAAAACTTGACACTAGTTTAGGGTGCAATATAATGAAACATTTTTTGTTTATACAAATGTTATCTATTCATATGTAACTACTAACATAGTGTACATACATTTTGAAAATGTAAAATATGCCGGCAGTTGAATATGGCATACAAAAAATTTCGAACATCTTTTATAGCAGATATACATTCTATCAAAACGACTAATTGCAAAGTGTCGTATTGGTAAAAATCGTATGAGTAATATAATAAATAATAATCAAAAAAAAAACCAACTCATCTCTCATATATTTTGTATATATGCAAAACATTTTCTTTATTTACAATATTTTTTTAGAATCATTAATTATTAAATAATTTTGAATAGACGGTACATAAATAATAGTATTGGTTACGAGACAAATTAATTAGAATTTAAGTCAAATTAATTATACTTACAATACAATACAATAGTTTATTTAATACTCCAAGTTCTTTTTTTTTAGTTACTATGTGTATGTCAAAGCATGCATAGTTTTTTCATACTACCCACAACGAGCCGAGAATGATGCTTCGCTTCGCCGCGGCAAATCAGTCTTATTGAGAGTTGTTGTTGGACCGCGCCCCGCGCTATACACCACGACGGTGTCACATTCATAATTTAAATAAGTATACATATTGTCGTATCACCGCACCGTGTTGTCTATAATATAAGTGCATCATCATAATTATGTTCCTTGAATAACTGTTACTACGTGAGATTTTGTGTCGTGCGTGAAAGGTGATTTACAGCGCGGCCTCTGCAAAGGAGAGACTCCAACTACGGGAGATGGTGGAGAAAGCTATGGTATGTACACATACATTTTGGTATTCTCAATTATGAACTTCCTTAGTGTTTGGGAAACTCTTTTGTATAGGACCCCTACTTAACGGCTTCGATTACCTACTTACTACGAGTATAAACGACTATCTAAGCAGCCCCTACCCCGCGCGGTCAGAGTTCCTATTTTTTGAGGAAATATTTTTTACTATGAAAACCCACCAAGTTACAAGTCAAACAGGTACTTACATTATTTCGATTTGCATTAATCAAATTATAAAATAATAATAATAAAATAATTTAAGTTAATATTTAAGTTAAAACTTAAGTAGTTTAGTCAAATCGATAATACTTAAAACATTAATATTATTTAAGAAAGATTAATTCAAAGCAGTGATAAATTTGAAGCAGTGATGGCTTAGTGGCATTGGCTATGGACTGCCGCGCAGTAGGTCCATGATTCTAATCCCGCCGCGGGCTTGAGTTTCACCGCAAGGTGGATGGCCATTTTGTGAATGCCCGCCTGGCTAGCGACCACCCTCAAGTTAGAAAATCTGTCATCAAACACCTAACGATGTGTTCCGGCAACTATCATTGAGAGCCAGTTATTCTAGGTTAAGCCTGTTAACACCTTCAACCACACCATCATTTTCCATCAAGTGAGATTGTGGTCAAAGGCTTACCTATCAGGAATAAAAAAAACAATGTGATGGCTACTGAGTTATGAATTGATACTCAGTGTAAAAGGGCCACTGAGTGTCATAGCTGATGAACTTTAGTAAATAATAGCTTTAATATGTAACAAACGTAAAAACGTCATCGTAAAATCTAAATTTTTCTATGATTTGAATCAGATTCTTTAATATCCTATTAGATAATTTAACCACAGGTGAAATTCATGATCAAAAGAATACCTGTCAATAAAAAAAATATACGACCGTACCGTATACGAGAGAGGCTATTTCCTCTTTCAAAGGTTGCCTGAAGAGATCGATGTTAGTGATAAAGCCATTGTAACACTTGTGTCACAATAGCCTTATCACTATTACTGTGCTTTCTCACGTTAAGCAGTCGGTCCCGGTTGTTGTCTTAGGATGGCAGTCGTTATAGCATGGTGGTAGGGCATTTTGCGAATGCCCGCCTGGCTAGCTACCACCCTCAAGTAGACAATCTGTCGCCAAGCACCTAACGGTGTGTTCCGGCAGCTGTCCTTGAGAGCCAGTACTTCTAGGTTAGCCTGAACAACATCTTCGACCACATCATCACTTACCATCAGGTGAGATAGTGGTCAAAGGCTAACCAATGAAGCATAAAAAAAAATAAAGTACTAGTGTGTACAATACAGAGTTATCTATCTAGCTTCAGGCGAACATCCAATGTCAATACAACTGTTTTATTCGTAGCCGTATACGCTTTAGTTAACTACATAACAATAATTGTTTAATGTTACGAGTCTGCTCTCAAGACCTAATTGATATTCTAAAATAACTATCGGAAACTCATTTACGGCTAAGACCCTCCTAGACTAGCTGTTGTCTACTACTACATGACCGAAGATAGCATTATATTTCCTTTTCTTGGGCACTATGAAGTATAACGCCACTCGTCTAACGGCACAGACAAAAGATTACATTACAAAATTACAAATATACGATAGGAAAAATTTAAATCATGTGCGGGATATATGTGCGTAATGTAATCCGCATTGCAGGCGTTATCGCAAACATAACAATATTAAGATTAAAAAGATTACTTTACAGTTTTTAAGGTTGAATTGGCCGGTCGCTTCTCCATACAAACGCCGTAGGGTGATCACTCTCGTATTTGAGACTTTAGGTCCAGAATTAAGCATAATACCGATTGATCTCGTCATTATCTAGGCTTGTATGATGCCGAAATTTTAAAAAGATAATTAAGTTGAAAGTTATGATTTCAGCTGTATAATGTGTTTGCTGTGTGTTAAAATTTCGGCATCATACAAGCCTAGGTAATGACGAGACCAATCGGTATTATGCTTTGTTTTGGACCTAAATCCGCAAATAAGGCAGTGATCACCCTACGGCGTTTGTATGGAGAATGGCCCGGCCAGTTCACCCTTAAAAATCTAGTGCTAAAAAAAATTACTACGCCTGTATTCTACGAAACAAAAACCTTACTATTTGCAGATATAGTACGAACTAATGTGAGAGGGGGCTATGGCGGCTAACGAGCACAGTTCCGATTTAGCACTAGTATTTTGTTTAATACATCTATGCACAGACACATACCTACATACTCTTCGTCTTCTCTCTTGGGTAGGAATAGATGAGCTATGTTATAGTCATTTATATTGAGTAGGCTATTAGAACATTGGTACTTCAAGCCACCTGCTACCAGACGATACATGATATACCCACCCACTGTGCAAAGTATATGTTTGTAAAGACAAATGTTAAGGCTAGTTTGTTATAGTTACGGATCAATTTCAGAATATTAGTTGCGTTATGCCTAACTGGCTTACTTTACTTTCCCTATTATATGTACTACTCTACAATCTACCTTATTATGATTAATTTAAGAAAAAAAACAACGAATAAACTGTGCCCGTTGCCAACTGCTGGTGGGATAGAGCTGGAATGCTTGTGGGCCTGCAATGGCCTGAAACTGAATAGAAAATCACACCATATATTATATTCACACCAAAAATAGGCCAGTTTGTGAGTGTGTTTGTATGTTTGTTATTTCATCACGTTTTTGATGAAATTTGCTATGGAAGTAGATGAAGCTGGGTTAATAATAGGATATTTTCCATCATCATCGTAATCATCCATCACCATGCTAGTATAACTGTGGGGCACAGATATTATGTAATTAAAGGCGAAAATGTGAAAATGTTGGTTACTTCTTCACGCTTAAACGGCTTGGCCAATTTTGTTAGAACTTGGACTAAGTATGGAGGTAGATAAGGCTCTGGATTAGCACATAGAATATTTTTCATCATTTTCGTCCATCAATGTATAAATTCAACTATTAAAACTTATTCCGTCTAGTTTTCCAAGTACTACTTCGCCGTACCCGCTAACGTAGTTATTTTTCTGTTCCACTTGTCAACACAATCTATGTTCATAATTCATGCAATATTTTGCTCAGCTTGGATGCTAATATGTAATAGTCTAGCCCGGACTTTCCTATCACACTTATGTTGTGTAAAAAATGCATCGTACACACAATTTATTTCCATAATTCACACATTCGTAACCAGAGCCATTTATTGAAGATTGCAGTAGTATTTTAGTTTCAAGATTTTAAACACTGCAGTGGTCGGAAATGGACATCGTTCGTTTATCTATAAAAATACCTAAACAAGACGACCAAATAATGCAATTGAATCTATTTTCCTATTTTAAATTTAGGTGTTGTTGGCGACTGGCTGGTGCAGCCTTTTTGTTAATATATTAAACCTATTATGTAGTTATTTTGGTACTGTCAATGTATTTGTTCTTTTTTTTGTTTTTGATTGTGTCAAGCCTCGATGCGAGTAAAAAATAAGATGTAATTTAGTTTGAAACGATTATAAAGAGTAACAACGAGTAACTATCTAAAGTGTTTTTATTTACATTATCATACAGTCCACCAATCGTCCGTAACATTTGGTCCTTACGAAGCCTAAATTTATACCAATGGTAGTTACTCGTAGTCAAACTAAATCGCAATATGCGAATCCGACGACACAAGGCTCAGGCGAAGCACATCAAGAGGACAATTCGCCACCACCTCTCCGCGAGCGCGCCGAGCCGCAGCCGAGCGGATCGCATCAAGCGGCACACATCGCTGAACTGAAGGCGGGAGCTACTACAAACATTGCACAGCAAGAAACGACTGTACTCCCGGCTAGTTCCGGTCTTCAACATCAGCCGCACGGAAACAGAGGTCAGTCAACATACACAAGACGCTCTTCAAGCTCTTCTATTCAAGCTAAAAAACTGGCCATAGAGGCCGAAATTCAGCAACGTCGCGTAGAGCGTGAATGCAAGCTAGCAGAGCGAGAGCGCGAACGTGAACAGTGCGAGCGGGAGCGAGAGCGCGAAATTGCGCTTCAACAGCAAAAAGCTGACGAGTTGGAGCTGTGCGCAAAGCTTGCTTCCCTGGAAGCACATTCTGACAGGTCTGGTAGCGTCTCTTCCCGTAGTTCGCACAAAGAACGTGTAACAAGATGGGTGGGCAACCAAAACGCACCCAACATGGCACTTGACCCACAACCACGCGTATTACGCGTTCAAGCACCCGTAGGTAACGCACTTTCTGACAGGTCTGGTAGCGTCTCTTCCCGTAGTTCGCACAAAGAACGTGTAACAACATGGGTGGGCAACCAAAACGCACCCAACATGGCACTTGACCCACAACCACGCGTATTACGCGTTCAAGCACCCGTAGGTAACACTGCTACCCCAGGAGCGGAAAGCGATCCGATTGTTCAGCTTGCGAAGGCTTTTTCATCTTTACCCAATCGCCCGAGAAAGCAGGAGCTGATTCCTTTTACAGGCAATATAGATGAATGGTTAGCTTTCAAGTGTACGTATGAGCGAACTAAAACCTTTTTCACGCCCGCAGAAAATTTAGCTCGCTTAACATCCGCCGTTCGTGGTGCCGCCCAGGCAGCTGTTTCTTCAATTTTATGGCAGGCACAAGATCCCGAGGAGGTGATGACTGCTTTGGAGAAAAACTACGCGCGTCCAGAGCAGCTGGTCGCACACGAGATTGCCGGTCTACGCAGTATTAAAATAGGTAACGCAGGACATTTAAACATTCTGGCCAACAAGCTGAGGAACTGCGTTGCCATTATAAGATTGTTTCAGCAGCACGAGTACCTATCATCACTCGAGCTTCTTCGTACGGTCCTTTTAAAACTTAATGATCACACGCGAGACCGTTTTACGGATTACGCAGCCACACACAAACCTTTTGAGCCAACGATTACTAAACTAGAGTTGCTTTCTAGGTTCTTAGTGATCGAAGCTGAACGACAACTCAATTACAACTTTTTGGTTGACGTAACGCCGAGCTCGTCACAAAGTAAAGCAACATTTTATAAGCCAAACGTAACGAAAGTTTTGAATGTTCACGCTACTACCTCGAATGACAAAACGACACAGTGTGCATACTGTAAACAAGGGCCTCACTCTGTTAAAACATGTAAAGCTTTTTCATCGCTTTCGGTTGACGATAGATGGCGCTGGATAAAAGAAACCAAAACGTGCTATAGATGCCTGAAGTCTAGCCCGCATACATGGAATACATGCCAGACTAAGCGATGCGGTGTTAGTAGCTGCGACAGGCGCCACCACGCCCTCCTTCACGGTGACAAATCGGTATCTAATAGTAACCTCTCCGCTAATAATACTGTTTCTCTGCAGAGCTCACCTAAGAATGACACTATCGTGCCTCCTCAAGCTGACGGCGGCAACGTGGTGGCTAACACGATCGGGGTACCTGCATCTGGTAGGCGAGGACTGCTCAAGATTCTACCTGTCACTTTAGAAGGTCTACGCGGCACGTTTGATACGTTTGCGCTCCTTGATGAGGGCAGCACCGCTACACTTATCGACGGTGACGTAGCTGCGCGCATCGGAGCTGACACCACGGACCGTCAGAAACTACGTGTTACAGGGGTAGGGGGTATGTACCTCGACACTGAGGTATGCTTTGTCAATTTTTACATTCGAGGGCGCGACATGCCTGAACGCCACTTAGTCCAAGGCGCACGCAGTATTACCCCTCTTTCTCTTACTCCGCAAAGCACCGACATGCTTGATTTATCAAAATACAACCATTTGTTGGATTTGTCGGCTAGTTTAGAATATCAAGACGCTACGCCAACTGTACTCATTGGAGCGGCCGATTGGCATTTGTCTTTAAGCCGTGAGATGCGAGTAGGTAAGAAAAACGAACCTGTCGCCTCAAGAACGCTTTTGGGCTGGGCTCTACACGGCGCTATGTCCCCGTCGTGTAAACCGGTAGATTTTGTCAATAATGTTTGTGAAGTAGATTACGCCTCAAGGGCAATTAACTCTCTTGAAGCACTAATTAAAATACAATATGAAGTAGATTCTTTAGGCATCCAGAAGCTTGCCACCCGACAAAACAGCGACGATGCACGTGCGGTAAGTTTGGTAGAGTCTTCCGCTCAACGACTGGCTACAGGACGTTTTGAGGTAGGCTTGCCTTGGAAGGAAAGGGTAACAAACGACGTTCCAGATAGTTACCCTCACGCCTTATCACGACTCAAGTCTCTCGAAAAACAGATGGCCAAAGATAGCACACTTGCGTTAGCTTACAAAAAATATATTGAAAGCATAGTTCAAAAAGGTTACGCAGAAGAATGCGCGCCCTCTACCTTCCACGACAATTTTCTCAGGTACAAGTCCTCGGCTGGCGTCTCTTTGAGATGGTACTTACCACATTTTGGTGTGTACCATCCACAGAAGCGTAAGTTGAGAGTAGTGTACGACGCAGCAGCTGTCACTAGAGGTGTAAGTTTGAACGAAATGCTACTGCAAGGTCCGGATCTATTGCAGTCTCTTTTAAACATTTTGTTCCGTTTTAGAGAAGGACCGATCGCGTTTAATGCCGATATAAGGGAGATGTTTCTTCAAATCAAAATGAAAGAAAACGATCGTGATGCGCTACGGTTTTTATGGCGCAACGAAAACTCTCAGGATACCGTCAAAGAATATAGGATGACGTCTTTAATTTTTGGCGCTGTATCTAGCCCTTTTATAGCAATGTTTATTAAAAACAAAAATGCTAAAGATTTTGAGCACAAATATCCAGCTGCTACTAACGTGATCATTCACAACCACTACATGGACGATTATATTGGGAGTGAGTTTAACCTCCCCGACACGAAACGTTTAGCCTCCGATATAGTCACGGTTCACAAATCATGTGGTTTTGAAATGCGTTCGTGGGTATCCAACGTGCCCGAGGCGCTTGCTTTAGTACCCAAAGAGCTTTGTAGCGACTCGAATTCTGATGTCAACCTGCCTTTAAATAATGACGTAGGTGCTTTAGGCGTAAAGTGGAATCCTCTGACCGATACTTTAGGTTTTCGCACGTGTCGCAATCGCAGTGGCGTATGCACGATAACTAAACGAAGTTTACTCTCCAGTGTTATGAGCGTCTACGATCCTTTAGGACTCATCATGCCAATAGTTATCCAAGGTAGAATTTTGATACAAAAATTATGGAGGGAAGGGACTGACTGGGATTCGCCGATCCCACCCAAGTATGAAGTCGACTGCAAGTCGTGGTTTGATCAGATTGATTCTGCAGCTAATCTCCGTATTCCGCGATGGTACGTAGGCAAATCAGAGCAGTGCAGCATTCAACTTCACGTTATAGCTGATGGGGGGGAACAGGCTTATGCCTCCGTTGCATATTGGCGTTATGCGTTCATTGATGGTTCAGTTAGTTTTGCGTTGATAGGCAGCAAAGCGCGTGTTGCACCTTTAAAGCCACTTTCTATTCCGCGCCTTGAACTGCAGGCTGCTCTGATCGCGACGCGTTTTGCACAAACTATTTTGAATGCTCATCGGACACAACCTTCCGCTGTTTTCTACTGGACTGACTCCACAACGGTCTTAAAATGGATTCGCAGCGACGCGCGGTGTTTTAAGCCGTTTGTAGCCCACAGGTTAGGCGAAATTTTAGAATTTTCGAATCCATCAAATTGGAAATGGCTTCCTAGCGAACTCAACATCGCAGACGATGCTACTAAGCCAAAACATTTAAGATTTACATCATCGCATAGATGGTTCGCTGGCCCATCTTTTCTCATCGATTCACCCTCAGAATGGCCACATGAACCAGAACACATCATTGACGAAGTTTTACGTACTTCTGAGTTAAAATCAGAGTACGTAGGGCATCTTGTAGATAATCCTTTGTTAGTGCCGCCGGTTCCAGACGCAGCTCGTTTTAGCAGCTGGCTACGGTTACTAAGATCTACGGCCCGCGTTTTCCAAGCCGTACGAAAGTTTTGGTCAAAATCCAGTTCACCGCGCTTACTATCGAAATCTGTTCATGATACTACGTCCCCCTCGCATCTTTCAGCTGATGACATTCTTCAAGCAGAGAAGATGCTTTTCTCAAGGATTCAGATAGACAGCTTTTCCGAAGAACTGAAGATTTTGAAAGCCTCGCAACCTGTACCCAAGACCAGTCGCATAGCCGCACTCGCCCCGGTTCTTGACAAAGATGGTCTGATTAGATTATACTCACGAATAAAATCCGCTCCTAGGGTGAGTGAGAGTGTTAAGTCACCGATCATTCTTGACGGTCGTCATCGTATTGTACACTTAATCATTTTGCATAAACACGCTGAAGCCGGACATGGGAACCATGAGCTTGTGCTCAATGAAATAAGGCAGACATTTTGGATTCTACGGGCTAGGGCTACCATCCGAAGCTTAGCCAAAGGGTGTCTACAATGCAGAAGACAGAATGGTCGTTTATTTATTTATTTATTTATTATTGCATCATGTACATACATATCAAACGATTACATAGTACATACCCTGTTAGGGTGTAGCAAATATATAATAATGTTTAGTAACACCAGCAACAGGCGACTTGCCACCAGAGCGGCTAGACCACCACACACGGCCGTTTACGCATGTTGGTGTAGATTATTTTGGCCCCATAGTAGTTGCAATTGGCCGACGACGTGAAAAGAGGTGGGTGGCTCTTTACACATGCCTTGTTACAAGAGCTCTACATCTGGAAGTAGTCCCTTCATTATCATCCAGCTCTGCAATAATGAGCCTTAGACGCCTAATTTCCCGGCGAGGGACCCCAGCTACAATCTTCTGCGACAACGCAACCTGCTTTGTTGGAGCCAAGCGTGAGCTTGCATCACTCTACGATGAGGCAGTAGAAAATTTCGCGACCAGCCGCAAGATCTCCTGGCGTTTCATTCCACCTGCCTCGCCATTTATGGGTGGAGCGTGGGAAAGGCTGGTACGCTCGGTGAAGACAGCTCTACGAGTCACATTAAAGGACAGAGCACCTCGAGAAGAAGTTCTTACCACGTTGCTCATGGAAGCGGAATCGATCGTCAACAGCAGGCCATTGACTTATGTACCAAACTCACCAGACACCCCCGAGGCTATAACGCCCTTTCATTTCATCCTCGGAACTTCATCAGTGACATCATGGCCCTGCAAACTTCCGGATGCAGATTCATTACGAGCGACTTATTGGCGGCTCGCTCTTAGGCTGGCTGAACATTTCTGGGCAAGATGGCTGGCTGAGTACCTGCCTACTCTAATTCCACGAGGTCGAAACAGAAGCGAATCTGGATTATGCGAGGGTGACGTGGTCCTTATAGCGGACAATACACTACCAAGGGGTCTTTGGCTTCTTGGTAGGATAAACAAAACCTTTCCAGGACCTGACGGACTGGTTCGTGTCGCAGACGTTGCTACCAAAGGAGGTATCTTGCGCCGACCAGTCCGTAAGCTTCTGCCGCTTGTTGCACATACCCAGCCAGTTGCCACCAGAGTTTAGTGCTCCACTAGGGGTCCGGAATGTTGGCGACTGGCTGGTGCAGCCTTTTTGTTAATATATTAAACCTATTATGTAGTTATTTTGGTACTGTCAATGTATTTGTTCTTTTTTTTGTTTTTGATTGTGTCAAGCCTCGATGCGAGTAAAAAATAAGATGTAATTTAGTTTGAAACGATTATAAAGAGTAACAACGAGTAACTATCTAAAGTGTTTTTATTTACATTATCATACAGTCCACCAATCGTCCGTAACAGGTGTGTATTTATCACCAAAATTTTAGAAACTACTATTTCAAGAATTCAAATAATAATTAAAATAGCTTACTGTTGTATTGCTGATGGGCTAACCTTTGACCACTTTCTCGCCTGATGATAAGTGATGATGTGGTCGAAGATGTTGTTCATGCTAACCTACAATTACTGGCTCTTAAGGACAGCTGCCGAAACATTATAAATAATCAAACTCGTAGTAAACACTCATAGGAAGGTTAAGAACATTCTAAAAACATAACCTTCCGCCTGACGACATGGGGATCAAACCACTTCGAGATTTCAATGACACTTTAGACAACTTTTTTGGTGAGGGCGAAATTTCTTTGTACTTCCCTTCTATCACCCCCGTGGATGTGTTGTACTCGAATCCACTTGACCCTTCCGTGAGCAATCCTCCGCTGAGGTGGGGCAAAATGGAGTCGCTTTAGCATTCACCATCTTGCCTCACACGCTTTAACTCCACCAATGCAACGATACACTCTGGGCTAACACTACCCTCATCTTCACAACATTATCCCACCAATGTGGTGTCTTTACAATATTCCGCCTAACCCCTATCCTCTTTAAGAATCCTCTCGTTAGCTGTGTACTGTAACAGCCAGATTGTCCACTGCTGAACGCAGTTTCCCCCAATATGACGGAGGTTCGCCATAATCCCCACGCTTAGCAGACGTCTTAGGTATCGCAGTGTGAGATATCAGTTCCACAGAAAGCGCTGCTGCCACCTTAGTCCCTTAGTCACCTTTTACGACACCCATGGGTACAGATGGGAGGGTGACATTCTAGCCTGCCACCCCATGGGCTAGAATGTCACCGCTGTACTGGCACACATAGTCATACGAAATACTCACAAAGTATAACGTTTAGTGGGCAATGTATAACCACTAAAGAAAACAGGCATCACTAAAAACTGCATGCCATTTTCGGAATTGGCTCGTTATTTAATTAAACCGCTTCACTCCACGACAGGATGTACCAATTTCGAAGACAACCGTGTGTGAACTAATTCTCTCGTGCTGGTACCAGATGGCACTGCCGGCGGCCATTACTGTATGTCATCTCGTAACTGCATAGGGAAGGGATGATTGTTTGAATCGATATCGATTTTACCTGACAAAATGCAATATTGTTTAGAACTCTTCTTTTTGTTGATGCTTAGCAAGCTACTTACCTTATTTAATTTTCTAATCATTTCAAATTGAAATTTCTCTATTACAGGCTTTCACCTGCAATCTTTATAATTATTTTACTTCATATATTAGTTCTTCCATTTTGGTAACTGATCGCACTTCCACCGGTGGCCATTACTGTATTTCATCGATTACGTAACTGTTATTTAAAATTCATAGGCTGTGAATTCCTTTTATCATTTGATTTAGGGTTTTATACCCAAAGGGGGAAAACTCGGAGTTCTATTAGTGAAACGTCTTTGTCTGACTTTTTGTCCATCCGATAGTAAATCACAAATCCCTTTTTCACAAGTACACACGGATTCTAAAAGAGCTACTTATACACAATATACTTAAATTTTCCTTTATACATGTATGTATATATAATGTAAGATAAAATATATCTTCAGTCGATGTAAACCACAGCCATCACTAAACTAGCTGCTGTCTAAAGTTATTAGCAGTTCACGACGAAGGCGCTCCTGCGGCCGTCATTCTCACAGATTACGTACAAGGTATTGGTTATGTAGCTCAGATAACAGTACTTTTCATAACCCTTCTGATTTGCTTATATTGTCAGTGTGTTTAAAACAAACACATTGGCTGTATAACGGTGTGTTCCGGTACATGTTCTTCATAGTTGTAGGTTAGACTGAACAACATCTTTGACCACATCATCACTTACCATCAGGAGAGATAGTGGTAAAAGGCTTAAACTATCAGGAAAAAAAAACATTCGGAAACAATATGACTGCGCTTTGCGTGTATTGGAATTTACAATTATTTTGCATGGTGGTAGGGCATTTTGCGAATGCCCGCCTGACTAGCTACCACCCTCAAGTAGAAAATCTGTTGCCAAGCACCTAAAGGTGTGTTCCGGCAGCTGTTCTTGAGAGCCAGTAGTTGTAGGTTAGCCTTGACAACATCTTCGACCACATCATCATTTACCATAAGGTGAGATACTGATCAAAGTCTATCAAAAATAATATTAAAAAGAAAAACAACGTTTCATCAGCTTAGGATAATAATTGTTTTTTAAAAGGTCGCTTTATGTGTTCATATCATCATCAGGTCATATTTCTATGAAATAAAGTCCGACATAAGATTTAATAGAAGATTTGGGTAACGTAACCCTCGCACACTCTAATTAGGTTTACGCACCAAAATAATCTAATATTTCTAAATATGATTACAAGCACTATCGCGTGCTGAGCGAACAACACATTAACAAATTATTGGCGCCTACTCAAAATCAATCTTCAGTTTTCCTTCAATACAAAGTAAGATACAAAATATCTTCTATCGATATAAACTGCAGTCATCACTAGACTAGCTGCTGTCTAAAAGCTATTAGCAGTTCGCGAGGGAGGCGCACCTGCGGCCGTCATTTCCCAGAGATTACGTACAAGGCATAAACTCAACGGACGTACACTCACGTCTATACAATTACACGGTTCATAAAATCGAGGAAGATGGGAAAGAATTGATGACAGAAGGCTTGGCAAAGGGGTCGGTAGGTATTTTATTTGTATATAGGAGTTTCGACGTAATTCGATAAACGTCTAAGGGCCGGCGCTGACTGACGGCACGGCATTCTTTTTCTGATCAGGTTTTGTTTAACCTTATTACAATGACTTAAGCTCATATTGCTTTATTTCATTTCAATATGAGACTGTAACTTCTTGTGTCATGCGCTGGCGTGCCGCAGGATGCCGCGACTCGTCGTGTCATAATAGGAGAAGTATTCTATATATTTTGTTCAACTTAGCAGTTCGCATTTGTCTCATGTTCAGCAAGAACTGATCATAATACTAAATCCCAGTCAATCATAACGACACCATCAACTTTGGGTATAGGCACAGAACATACAATAATACTACGTATAGAATGGACACTCCCCTCCCCCCACCAAAATAAGCTGTCCGCACCCCGCCTCCGATTCTGAGCTGTCGCTGAGCTGACTTGAGTACGGGGCGCGCAACTCGCGCACATAGACATGACGACGACGCTTGACGATTGTACGAGTATTTTAAAAGTTGAGAATGGGATACTCTTGTGCTGTTACGGTTGCACATCAACTAAACGAGAAAATGATTTTTGTTGTGAATAACGATTATTTATTATACGAGAAGAACATATATTATTATTGTGATTGTAATTATTATCATTACTTGTATAAAATGTGAACTTGGGATAATACTTTTTGTATAGTGTAGGTATCTATTATTGTATAAATAGTGGAGTTAAATGTGAAGTAACGTTACCTACTTGGTTGAGTGTTGCATATTCCTACAGAGTTGGATTGTTGTGCTTGTAAATGTTTCTGCAGGTATATGCATAATTTGCGAAATCTAATGCGACTACTAAAATTATCAAAATATTGTTACGTAGTACCTATGTAAGTGCAATAATTATTCATACGGTGACAACCTTAGACTTCACGCACACTATTACGCGTGTACAAAAACAACATTTGTGTTGTGTCTGTGTAATAGGTAGTTAGAACGCGGCTTCTGTATAGGCTTCTGTAATGAGACGAGTGTCCAGGGTGTGGTATAGGTTAGATTGGCTGGGCTTTCTGCTGAATGCCACGACGTGCCGCGGCATGTCATGCGCGGCGTGCCTTCAGTCAGCGTCAGCCCTTATTCATCCGAGTCTGTGATAACAAGTGTGACACATATTATGTACCTACTCGTACTTTGGATTTCTTAACTTTAAACTGTATACATGCTACAACAATTACAGTAATTACAGGAACACAGAATTTAATTTTTTTTGTAATATTTAATGGTGAGATACACTTCTTTGTTTATTTTTGTAAATACGCCTGTGTTAAGCCCCATATTTTTCAAAGTTTTCTTTCACGTAGCTAGGAGGTGGTGCTTTATGACAATGAAATTATTTACTCAGGTGTATGAAATCATGATGTCCTGAAGCAAGGATAACTATCTGCCATGTATGTAACGCCTGCAAGAGTATAACAATCACTTTCACGCGTTCTCATAAACCGGTTATATATAATTATAGTATTGACGGAATGCCATTGGTTAGAGTCAATGAGATGAAATACTTAAGAGTAACTTATAGCCCGGAACTATTAACAATAATTAAATGCACCCCCGTCTTATTACTCCTCTATTTCCTCTCCATTCAAAGGTTGCCTGGAAGATTTCGCTGTAAGTGATAAGGCCGCCCATTGTAACACTTGACTGTACTTCTTCGTATTTTGTTTTATTATAATGTAATGGTGTGTTAGATAAACAGATATCTATCTTTCTATTATTTCGGAATCATACTATAAAAATATATGCAAAAAAAGCTTTTGGGAACTTGCGGCTTATTCTGCGTATGGCCAAAGGCTTTATCAACATAAATGCAATTTCTGCTTTGCATAATGCTCTAGTCAGGAGCCAATTAGAATACAATAGTGTCATCTGGTCCCCTTATGAGACAAAGTGCGTTCTAATGGTAGAAAAATACAAAATAAATTCTTACGGTATACTTATATATTTGAAAATATATGGAGTATATCCATTTTATCCATTGATGTACACTAATTTACTTATAATAGGCATTGCAGGATATAATGAACTGAGGGTCAGGAGAGAGTTCACTCTCGTTTTTTTTATATTTTTAAAGTGCTGCAAGGTAGGGTACACAATGATAATGTTCTACAGCATATATACTTACGCGTTCCGGATGTATTCGTGTGCCGAAGACGGCTGCCAAGGTTACGCGAGCACTTCGCACTCTCAATGACATTGCGGATGAAATAGACCTACTTAGCACAGCTATTTAGAAAGCTGTAAGTTAGATATTAAATAAATAAAAAATGTAGTCATAATATAACAATGTAAAGTAAAGAGTGTTTTGAATCACTATGCTACCGACTTTCACAATACATTTCATAATTTTCATAGTGGGATTTTGGATTGGGAAACATTTCTTCGCTATTCCTGAAAACTCTCCATGTCCTAGTCATAATCTTTCCTCCAAAGTTTTCTTCACGTTGCCAGGATATGGTGCTTTTATCGTCATCATCATTAGCCATAGGACGTGCACTGTTGAACAAAGGCCTTCCCAATAGATCGCCACAAAGAACGGCCATTAGCCGCTTTTAACTATTGGCTACCCGCGAACTTTAAGATGTCGCCAGTCCACCTAGTGGGGGGCCTACCAACTCTACATCTTCCGGTGTAATATGGTCGTGCAATATAGCCCGCCCATTGCCACTTCAACTTGTAAATTCGGAAAGCTACGAGTATGTCGGTGACTTTGGTTCTTTGGCGAATATCCACGTTCCAGATTTTACCGCGCAAAGAAACTCCTAACATAGCTCTCTATAGCTCGTTGAGAGACTCTGAGCTTGTCCATAAGAGCCACAGTTAAGGTGGTGATTTATGATACTGAAACTATTTACTCAGGTGTATGAAATAATTTGTGAAAGTCATAATATAGAGTGTTTTGAATCACTATGGTATCGACTTTCACACATAATATTTCATACTTTTGTAGGTAAGGTGAGAAACTCTGTTTTTCTTGTTTTTCTATAAACACCCCATTATTCTAGTTGCAATCTTTATTATTTTTAAGTTTTCTTTCATGTCACCACAACAATAACGAATCAGTTGCGTGCCAAGACTAAAGCGCAATAAGCATAATAAATAAAATAAAAACATCTATTAAAGTCGAATGAAAACTAGGCAAAGGGAACTGACGTATATTTCCTTCTACATTTCTAAGAATCGGAGTTAAAATAATCGCTAAAGTTCTCTTAAACTAAAAGTCGCCGCATCGACTTTAACTTCTGAAGTTTAGACCTCACTTTAAGAGCAAAATAAGTCTAGCTGCACAGAAGATTGTTTTTAACACAGCTTGCATGTGGTGTAAGCAATAAACTTTGCGAGTGATATTTTTATGTCTTAAAGCCAATAACTAAAATAAAACATTTACAAAATATTGGAGCTTACAATGTTTATTCGTCTTGAAAGCACAGCCGAGTGGTTTAGGTATCCGGCGTGAAATCGGAGGGCACGGGTTCGATTCCCACCTGGCACCAAAGTTTTGTGCTTCAATAATTTGCAAATGTAATTTTCTCTTAGCACGCGATAATGCTTGTAATCATACTTAGAAATATAAAAGGGTAGCGACATCTTTGCGAGAGTTAAGTGATTAAAAAGCACTTCTTTTGATCAGATGAAGTCTATTAGTCTGGTCCCCTGTGAAGGTTAAAGTAATACAATCGGAGCACATAGTTTCCACTTAAAAGATTATGTACTGGTGGCCGTACATACTCTTTTAAGAGGAGAATGTAAAAGAGTATGTAAGTGATTTAGGCATCCGGCGCGAAATCGGAGGACGTGGATTGAAATCTCGTCCGGGACAACAAAATATTTGCTCCATTTATTTGTAAATGTGATTTTCGCTTAGTACGGTGGTATCCTACTAACAATCTGCACCACTATCTACGATTATAGGTCTTGGTGGGTACCACCGCAGTGTCAGATGAGATTCTTAGGCTTGAAAGACATGAAGTGAAATTACTGTGCAATCGAGACATAAGAAAAACGAGGGCAGTGCAGTGTCAAACTGAATGAGGAAGGTGTCAACGCTTATGGACAGCCGTGGCGCTTACCATCAGGTGGATGACTTTACAGTCTCATCACTTCTTAACATAAGAAAAAACTCTTAAATTTTGTTACGCACCTGTCCAGCAGTGTGACCATGCTTGCGCGTGCTCTGCGTATGCGTCTCCGCGGCCGTCACAGATCTGCAAACAGGAAAAATAGTTTCGTAGAACTTCAAAAATTTTCGTTACACTAGCATCATTTAGTCAGCAACAGCAGTTTTCAAAGCTCACTTCTACTTCTACTTTCTGTGAATTTTGCCTCGAAAACTCACCTTCAATCGCCGTTGATTCTAGTTTACACCTGCGTGAAAATAACACGTCATAAAAGACAAGAAAAAGAAAAAATTGTAAGTCATAAGTGTCAATTTATCAGCAAGTCTACAGTATTGATTTAACATTTTTTTTTTAGTTCTGTATGTGTGAGTTTAAGTGCACTACGAATCGAACGAAAAAAATGATAAACCCAACACTAAAACACTGAAAACTATAAATAACAAAGTAAACGTAAGAATTTTGTAACCTTCTAGCATCATGTGCCCTTAGCTCCGCTTCTTACCAAGAAGGTACTTCAAGTTTAAAGTAAAGTAAAATTTAAAGTGTAAATTTCGTACATTCCTTTTTCTGTTTTTAATTAATTTATTATTGCAGCGGATTACATTACTAAATTACAACAGAAAAAATTATCCCGTACATGACTATACTAATTACTTTAGTAATTGTGTAAGCCTTTTTGTATTGTTCAAAATTAAATTGGAGTGTACCGAGTTTATATAAAAGTAATTCAAGTATTTCAATGCTTGAATTACTTATCTTCGAAGATACTAAAATTCTTATTTACTTCCATGTTATTCTCACTTGCGGCACAGCACAAGAGATCCGGTATTCAGACGAAGTTGCTCCGGTTATTAATCAATTCCATAATTTCCGCTGCCATCATGGACTTGAGTTTTTTAAAAGGCGCATTGGGGCTGTAACACTTATTCACAATTTTCTTAAACCAAAATTCTGTAGATCGGAACGATGCTGTAGTTTATCGTTTACAAATAATTACAATTGGCATATTTGTGGTGTAAGTTAATAATAGTAAAATAAAAGTAACTAGCAAATTGGTTTCAGGCGTTATACAAAGTACGGGCATCTTTCAGTTCCTTTTATATGTTCTTCGTATTACTTTTTAATCTTCATTTTTCATAAAGTACGGGCATCTTTCAGTTCCTTTTATATGTTCTTCGTATTACTTTTTATCTTCATTTTCCTTCCTATATATTAATTTTTCCGTAATTCCCTAAAAATTTTTCATATATATTCATATTTTCTATTTTTTTCTACATTTTACTCTCTTTATTTTCGTCGTTTATTACGGGTTTTTCTCCCACTTTTCCTGGCCTAGCACACTCCTATTTTTCAACTGGACCAAGCCTGGTAGGGTCGCACTCTGATGTTGGTGGTTCAAAGGGTTGCCCGATGCGTGTTGGATTAAAGAGAAACGTCAGATTCGAATAATATGTTCTTTACTACTGACTCTACTATTTTCTCTGTAACACAAAAACATTTTGAGTGAAAAATTTGTCTGTGAAACAAAGTTTCGTAAAGTTACCGAACATAATTTGCATATTTTTAATAACATTGACGATTTTCTTTATAACTATATTAATCTAAACTAATATTATAAAATGAAAAGATTAATGACAATAATTTATTTATTCATGATACAATTGCAACTTAACATTATGGATATTCATAAAAAATATTATATAACTAAGCAAAACATAGTGGCTTGTATTTTTTTGTTGCTGTATTGACGTACATAACCTACACTTCACTATTAATTTATTGTTTGTTTGCATTGAATAGGCTCTGAACTACTGAACCGATATGAAAAATTCTTTCACCATTAGAATTCTCCATTATTACTGATGAACATAGGCTGTAATTCAAAAAAGTTTGTGATCTGTATGAAAACTTCCTTACTGAAACCCAACGTATTAAAAAAAAAGTTATATCGCGTACGCTGCAAAAATTATTGACAATAGAGCAAAGTGCACATATCTTCAAAAAGTCTGCAATACCATATGTCTAACTATTTCACCTATGGCAAAATAATAACTTGTAACGTTTTTAAATTTATGGCTTCCGATAAAAGCCGATATATTGTCCATCCTGCTGTCTACTATAAGTTACTAATAGTTAGTTGATTACGCCCTTAAACCCATGTTTGTCAATCTATTGCGATACTTATACGTTAAGCCAAACTAAAACCGATTAACTTCAGTCTAAAGCATCGAAAAACTTTTATTCTATTTAAACTAGATCATACTTTGAAGGTAAGTCTACTTTCCCTATAAATCTTCTTGAGAAGCACCGGGAATTCACCGTACATTCTAAAATTTCAATGAGTATTTTAAATGGATTCCGACGACTCAACAGTTTGTGAACGCTCCCTGGCCTTTTATAAGGATGCTCAAATGCTGCATTATAGAAAACGATATTGAATGAAAATAATAATGATTCTTATTAATTTGTATATTTTTTTCATCTAAAATGTACAGAAAAAGCGGTATGCTTTTATTAACAAAATACTACGAACTATATACAACACTACAGCTACTACTCAGTAAAAGCATATAGATACCCATAAGTCATTGCAGACAGTCCAAATGCTAAAGAATATGACAAAACAAGCAATATGACACTGGACTGGGCAAATTATGATAACTATATTCCGGTGAAGGGTAAGGCTATAATGCCGCCATCTCTACCCGTGGGTAAGAGGCGACTAAGGATAACACCAGAAGCTGGGCAGCAGCACTTTCTGAGGCTCTGATCTCGTACACCGCGATCCTCAAGACGCCTGCCAAGCGTGGGGATTATAACAAACCATACTGGGGAGGCTGTGTTCAGCAGTGGACAATGCGGCTGATACAGTAACATTGGAATACTAACTGTTATACCCCCGTGGTGACGGATGATGATGAAAAGTATCATATTATTAATCCAGCGCCTTATCTACCTTCATAACAAATTTCATCAAAATTGTACCAACCATTTGAGTGAATAAGTAACAAACATACAAACACGCTAACAAACTTTCTCCTTTATAATATTAGTGTAAAGAACCCCCGAAAAGTTAGGCTTGTCTTCACCACTATCTCACCTGATGGTAAGTGATGATGGAGTCGATGATATTGTACACGCTAACCTAGAATTACTGGCTCTTAGGTGCTTGTTGGCTAGATTATCTACTTGAGGGTATATGCAACGCTGAGGTGCTAGCTACGGAGGGATTTTGGTAAATGTCCTATCAACATAAAGCAATGACTAAATCAGGCATACATCTTCTATTCTTCCCAAAATTGACGTTATTCTCCGGCAAGTGGAGTTTGAACTTCGAGAAAGTAACCCGAAGAGACGCCATTCTATTAGCTTTGTAAGAAACAAATTTCTGTCAATTTTTCTCATATCGAAACACGTTCTAATTGGCTAAGCCACGACCACGTGATTTATAGTGATGGGACGGAATGAATGTGCAATTTTAATCGATATCGATATGGTGCATATATAGAACATCAACGTGGTAATATATCTATAAACATCGTAAGCGTTGAGTGTGAATTATATTTATGCTTGGCTGTAAGAAGTAGGTAAACAATGGAAACTACTGTGTAACAAAACCTAATGTTAGCAAATTACAACGTCAAATACACTTATAAACTACTGTATTGGCAGGATTGTCCACTTCCGAACACATCCTCCACCATTTAGGGAGAGTTTTCCATAATTCCCACGCTTGGCAGGCGTCTTGGGGATCGCAGTTTAAGATATCAGTCCCTCAGAAAGCGCTGCTTCCTACCTTTCGGTATTTTACCTTTAGTTAACTCTTACAACACCAATGACACCGATAGCAATGGTGGAGTAAAATTCTAGCACGGCACCCCACGGGATACTTATCAATTAACACTTATAAATTAACATGAGTCACTCACCGTGTCTATTCTACTAAGTCTATTTTTAATGAAGTCAGCGCATTTTAGCTAATCCACATAATGTAAGTTAATATTTTAGTTTTCACAGCTATCAATAAGAGAAAATAAAATACAGAAGAAATATGAAGCAGTGATGGCTCAGTGCCATTGGCTATGGACTGCCGTGCCGCATGTCCATGGTTCGAATCCCGCCGCGGGCTTGAGCTTCAAAGCATGGTGGAAGGGCATTTTGCGAATGCCCGCTAGGCTAGCGACACCCTCAAGTAGAAAATCTGTCGCCAAGCACCTAAAGGTGTGTTCCGGCAGCAGTCCTTGAGAGCCAGTGAAACTACGGGCACATGAGAATTAACAACTATGTCTCAAGGTGACGGGCGCAGTGCAATTCGTGACTTGTGACGAAATGCATCTGTTATAGGCAGAGATTAGTCCGCTTAACATCAGGCGGGCCTCGTGCTTGATCCGTCACAATTACATAAAAAAAAGACTAAACAATCTCATTCTAGCTTACCAAATATTGTTTTATAAGCTTTAAGTTATATATATAGGTTATAAATAAAGTAATTACTATGATTCGCATCTCTTAAAATAAGTAAAATATTAAAAGACTCCCTAAATAACCTAATCAAATATCAAACTGCGACATTATTGAAAAAATTTAGATCGCTGAGTATTAAGTGCTATCTTGCGGAAAAGGACAGCCTCAATAGTTAATAGGTTGGGGAGAAGCACGAACAGTATTTTGCAGATGGTATCGGAGTGTCTCAACTCCTCGATAAATAGGCATTTGGTCTATATATTAAACAGATGAGGTACATATAGATATTCTGCAAAATATTAGTACTAGTAGGAAATAGTATTTGTTATATACTGTCCAAATCTGTATTTATTGTAACTAACATAATTTTAAGTTTTCATTTTTGTTTCATTGTGTAATTACTAACCACTGGGTTTTGTTACCTGATTAAATAATTTTATTATTATTATATTATTAAGAAATTCGGTATTTGAAAATATTAAAAATGGTTTATTATATATAAGGCTTCCTTCGAAGTGTAACAGGTTTGGGTATAAAATAAGTATTTGAGTGTGTTTAGATATACATAAAACTAATTCAAACAAGTAAAATAAAGATCTTTTATACAATACATATAATAAATTGAATAATAATATTAATGGCTATATAATAAGTGTATAGGCGTAGTAGATATTTTACTAACTATGTAAGACAAAACTATATAGATAGAAATTAATAAGTTGTACGATATCTGTTTAAATTCCACTGTATCTTTTAGAAGCAGTGATGGTTCAGATGAATATGAATTTCCGTGTAGAAATTCCAAGGTTGGAAAAAAAAATTGACCATCAGAAGGGTAACATAATATCGACAATTATCTTTATAAAATCGATATACACCACCATAAGCACTGTAATCACAACACTAGGTGGAAGGATATTTTAAATTTGGAGTGTGTCCGATACAACACACTAGTTGCCAGATAGACCGAACCATGAATTCCACTCTCGAGGTTAGTTTCTCGATGAGTTTGAATAACATGTAAGTACTCCTTTTTTACTGTACTCCCTTCTTTAGCTTCTATCTTGGTGCTACACATTAAGTATTAAATGCAATTTTCTCATTAAACAAACCATGATGTCAAACTGCTGGTTCTTACATGATCAGTTAAGCTGGTTATTAATGAGGGTTGTCAGTGTTGTTTGTATAGGCCTCTCATGTCATCAGTAACAGGCATTTTGTATTGACTATAGTCTAACTTATAATAACAAATACTTTGAAAATATGTTAAGAAAGCATTAAATTAATATTTTAATAAAACACTTTAAAAATATATCTCAAGTGACATTTCCACCTTATTTTCCTGCTAAGCCGACGTAACGTCACAGACGCCACGCAGCCAAACCGGAAGAATTTTCGAATTTTCGACGCGTTACTCTTCAAGATCGATCGTGCGCTCGTAGGGTCAAGACCAGCGGCAGAAAATTTGACATTGCTATGCTACGAAAAAAATTGTAAAGCAATATATATGTGAAGCTCATAAACTGCAGAACGCAAATATTACCGCAGTGTTTTTTTTATTTTTTTTCTTGGGAGGACATAGATTCTAACTACCGCTATACGGACGTCCAGCTCCACCGGGCGTATAAGGCGAAAAGCGCCTTATACCTCCATCTCCTGCGGGCGCCGAAAACGCCTCGCTACTATCGGGAGGAGTGACAGCGAGCTCAAGGGCACCACTGTGGTTCGGACCTCGGCTTGTCTCGCTGCCAAGAGACAATGGGGGAATCGGAACTAAATGCCCCGGTACAACTGCAGTGTTGTACCGTGAATGGGCCCTATTGAATATTGCTCTGTGACTATTTGGAGAGACACTAATCGGGACTTTATTTTTGCCTCGAGCTCGCCGGCGAGCTCGGTGTTTGATCCTGTAACCTCTGATTACCGCACTACCTACTACCTGGGGATGTTACCGACATGACTTGCGGACAACGCTAAAGCTGCCAACGTGGCAGCTATAATGGCTGCGATGGGGTCATCCGGGTCGTCCAATACCTGCCGTGGTCGGCGACGGGGAGGTTTGAAGTATGGGTCGGATGAGTTACTGCGACGAGCGTGGTTTATAAATTTTACCTTGGTGGAGGGCACCAATTTTACCTTGACACAACCAATCGGATGCGATCATTTCTAAGCGTCAAATCAATTAACCAATCCAATTGAGTTTGGAAGATTTTGCGTGTTTTGTTAAATTGATGAGATACTAATCAAAGCGGCAATTATATGAGAGTTACATATTTATTCGTAGTTGCTATGGTAACCAAAGACTCCTTCTGTAATGAACTACTAAAACTTAACTTATAAAAGCAAGTAGGTAGGTATTAATGTAACCCACTTAGGTACACCCTTTTAAGTAATGACTGAGCCAGACAGACAAAAAACAAAGCCCAATCAGTGAAAACAATCCGACGCTGTGAGCTCATTCAATTCATAGTTCATACATATTTCACCTGTGTGATACTCGGTGTAAGGACAAAGCATTAGAGACGGCACGGAAAAATATCGGGTAAAATGTTTGAGGTTGTTGTTAACAGTTATCGATAAAAAACTTCGATAAAAAAAGACAATCTTGAAGTAATAATCTTAAAAATCTTGTGTAGACATGTCTAGTAAAACTATTTTCTTTATGGGATAGGATGCCAAATGTGCAGGTGGCTTACCTGGTGGTAAGTGATCACCATCGCCCACGAACAAACGCAACGCTAGAAGTCTCAAAGATGCGTTCCTGCACTTTGAGGAGGGATAATGCTTTTTTTGTATACATATAAACCCAATTTTATGCTATTGATGAAATTGTTTGATGAATGGTAGCGAATACACACAGACTTTCGTAATTAATTTTTTTGCGATATCTTGTTACATCTTAGAAAATAAAATCTGTCGACATGCCCAATTTATAAGAGCCCTAAAAAAATTAGGAGCTTCTCAATGTGTTTAAATTGTTTTTTATTCATGTTTGTCCCTCCAAAACTATATCATTCAAAAACAGAATTGAAAAACGCATTGACTTGAATACAGGAGATTTAATTGCAAAATGGCGAATATATAAAATGGACATGTCGCAAACGAGTTTTGGTTGTATGAGACAGTATTTAGCAGATTAGTAAGGCGCTTTTGTGTTTTCACTTTGGTACAAATTAACAGAATTCTTGTTATGCGAAAATATGCTTTTCTTGTTCATTCATTGAAACTATTCATTTACTGGTACGTTATTACCTTATTAGGTGGACAATAAAAAAAAAATATTTTTGCATGACAACGGGAAATCCCCTAAAATGTATGTTAAGTACTCGTATATAATATTACAATATAGAATTGGTTGTGCCTGGACCTAATTCATATTAGATTTTGTATCAAATGCGAGAAACACACACGGAGTGTATACACAGCAATACGGCCAAAAGGGAGAACCAACAAAAAACTGGAAAATAAAAGAAAACAAGGTAAACACCGATTCGTATTTTATATCGGATTTATTGGACTACCGAACCTTTGCACTTGTATTACCTCGGTGTTGCCAGGTTATTACATATAAATCCGTAAAAAAAATTGTTTTTATCATAACTGTTACTTTTAAAATTAATTATAAATATTCATTGTATATTCTATACCAGTTACTATTTTACCGCATGGCCTCAAAACTGTGCGTCTGGCATAGTTCGAAAAAATTAGAAAGGAAAATCATTGGTGAATGTATTCTGATTCGAGACGTTCTAGAAAAAGGCCAGATCATACCCCAGATATCTTCGGTGGGGGTCGTAAGAACTGACACGAAATATCAGAATATGGACAGTGCCGCCTTCTGCAAAATTGATACCTTACACTGCAATCCCTAATAAGCCTGCCATGCGTAGGGATAGTGGGAAACCCCTCCAAAAGGGGGAGGCTTTTCCTGAACGGTGAATGACTCCAGCTGTTCATGAATAACTGTTACAGACGGGCATGCAGGAAGAAGTAATGAGAGTGATGGAAGCAAGAGAAATTTGCCAAGATCGTAGCAATTAGAAATCTACAGTCTGTGCCTACCCCTCCAAAAAACAGGCGTGACGTTTTATATCCTAGCGTTACGGTGCATTCTGTCTGTATTTTGATTTTGTTCTTTAGTTGACTTTCCAAAAATAGGAGGAAGCATCTCAAGTAGAAGCATTTTCATTTTTTTGACCACGTAAAAATCATGATATCTTGATGTTTTTTGTTATGTGGATTATAACTCCACGTTTATCAACACCATCATCATCATCAGCCGGAAGACGTCCACTGCTGAACAAATGCCTCCCCCATAGAACGCCACAGTAAACAGTAATGACTAGGTAGATAGACGCCAATGGTGAATTCGTCAGTCCACCTAGTAGAGGCTTACCACAGTCATCTAAAGGACCCATATAAAATTAATTTTCTAATGCCAATATGCTTACACCTGGATGACTATGTGAATGCAGCTCTTGTCTATGATAACCAGTATTAGTAGGCGAGTAACAATCGATCTTATAAGAAGTATGCATAATAAAAAAATTGGAAGGAAGAACTTAAAAAACAGAGCTTACTTCCAACATTGAAAAGTCTGAAATAACTTGTTGAAGTTGAACCATAAAAATGTAAGCTCAGAATATTTTGAATCAGCGTCATACTGAGTAACCTTTTTTATGTATGCTTGATAGATTAGCCTTTGAGCACTATCTCGCCTCATGGTATGTGATGATGTGGTCGAAGATGTTGTTCAGGCTAACTTAAAAGTACTGGCTCTCAAAGACAGCTGTCAGATCACACTGTTAGGTGCTTGGCGACAGATTTTCAACTTGAGGGTTGTAGCTAGCCAGGCAGGCATTCTTAAAATGCCCTACCACCATGCTATAACGACTGCCATCCTAAGACAACAACCAGGACCGACGGCTTAACGTGCCCTCCGAAACACGGTAGCGCTCAGTAGTAATGTCACTAGCGGTCACCCATCCTACTCATGACTTTGGCGGACGTTGCTTAACTTTGCTGATCGGTTCAGAACAGCTAAGCAAAACTTCGCTAGGAGCGCTTCATACTCACTTAAACAAGTTATTTATTACTTCTTCAGTGTTGGAAGTCAGTTCAGTTTTTTTATCTTTCATTTCCTTGATTGTTTTTTGTTTGTTTACATGTTTTGTAGTTGCGATGTTACCTAAAAATATAATCTTGATATGTAACAAGTTAAAATAAATTACAGTTAAGAATGTAAATCTTATACATACGAGCCAGATTGACAACACTTTTTAGAGACATAGAACTTGTATACCACAAGTCTGATTGTTTTTACACTCAATATCCCCAACAAGCTGGTAACAATTCCGAAGTGTGGCAACCTTAAACTCTCTAGAGGTATTGCAATGAATAAAAGATGAGGAGACAGCGACCCAGGATCGGGAATATTGTTACACAGATTCAGGTATTTGATATTGTGGAATGATTGTTATCATTTTTTCCAAAGGTATTTTTGTGGGGTAAATAATGAGGATGTCAAAAATATGTGGTTCGAAAAAAGGGGAAAATAAAGCGTTTGAAGACGTTTGCGACATTATTATACTTAAGTTACATACGATATGTCTTAAACGAAAATTAAATAGACTTTTACTAATGACTTCATACTTATACCTGGTTCTGTTTACTGTACCAGCCGGATAGTCCACTGCTGAATACAGCTTCCCCCAATACGGGGAACCTCCTCCCCCCCCAACCCCTTCCCCGTTTTTCCATAATCCCCACGCTTGGCAGGCGGCATGGAAATTGCAGTGTGAGATATCAGTTTCTCAGAAAGTGCTGCTGCTCACCTTCTGGCGTGTTACCTTTAGTCGTCTTTTACGACACCCATTGGTTGAGATGCGGGGTTGGCATTCTAGCTCGACACCCCACGGGCCTCGGCACCACATGGGCCTTATTCTATTTACTCATAAGAAATTTGCTGTTTTCGTTCCACTTAGGGCTTAGGGATAAATCAGGGGTATTTAGGATTCTTTATCAGAATATGTACCTCATCAATAATTCTCCGGTGTCCATCTGTCCGTTTGTTCAACCTCAAGTTGTAAATATTTGGAACCATAATAGAACGGATTACAGAACAAATAATAATAACAACAAGTTAAAATAAAAAGGAGTTCCTAGGTATTCTTTTTATGTAAATAGTATCCATTCCATCATAAAAACAGTAACAAATACAAGCCTCGAAATTGGTATGATTAAAGTCAACTTAATCATTTAACAACAAATAAAAATACCGGATTGGGTTCGAATTCCTGCTAAGAATCTGAACTATATAATAAACATAATACATTTTTGGTAGGTGGTACATACATAAATTTTATAATGAACCCTCGGTGTCAACGACGAATTTCACTGTGTCCGTCACACTGAGACGTACAGTTGTTAGGTCTCATGTGCCTGTAATTTTATTGGCTCTTAAGGACTGCTGCCGGAACACACCTTTAAGTGCTTGGCGACAGATTTTTCTACTTTGGGTGGTAGCTAGCCAGGCGGGCAATCGGAAAATGCCCTTCCACCATGCGGTGAAGCTCAAGCTCTGGGCGGGATTCGAACCATGGACCTGCTGCACGGCAGTCCATAGCCAATGCCACTGAGCCATCACTTGCATACTAGCTGCGCCCCGCGGTTACACCCGCGTGGTGATGGATGATGATTATAAAAATTATGCTATGTGTTAATCCAGCGCCTTATCTACCTCCATGCCATATATTTTTGTATAAGATTTACATATGGCTTACGCAAATATGACCATATCTCCGATTTTCGTAATATGCTCAAGTGGCTCCTTATTCGTCGTCACCGGAATGCTCATATATCTCTCCTTTACAGTATTCTGTTCAATCCTTTATCCCCGCGCTACCTCAATGAACAATTTAAATATCATCTTTCTATCTATTCTCTGTCGTTAAGGTCATTAGAAAACTTAACGCTACAACAACCTGCACCTAAAATTACTTTCTACCACTATTCATTTGCCGCTGAAGCTGTGGAATTCACTACCGCTAGAAATTAAATGTGCTCCGTCATTGAAATCTTTTAAGGATCAAGTCAAAAACTATTATGTCTGGCTCTAAATTTCCATAATAATGGGCACTGGTACAAACATTTTTATTAATGCAATTGTGTTTAATAAGTATAAAATTATAATATGTGTATATATTCCATTGTATCTATATGTTTATATAATATATGTGGTTTTTGTCTATTCAATATAATACTATTAGTATTTATATTAAAATATATTATATGTGTCTACATATGTATATTCATCTATTTACATAATATTTTTTGGTTAATTAGTTAATCATGTGGTAACATTAGTTATTTATGTATAGAATTATTGAGACCATATGAAATCTCGCCCAATATTTTGACCATATCTCTTATTGAGCCCGCGGTGGGATTCCAACCATAGACCCGCTGCATGGCAGTCCATAGCCAAAGCCAATGAGCCATCACTGTTTCAGAGTTTAATTCCAGAAGGGCTTCGCACTGGTTCAATAATCTAAGAACATAAAAAAATAATATTCTCACTTGGCCGGTTTACTTCATAATCCTGGTCAGATAAATCCTATTCAATGACTTTTATTTGTTTCGGTATTGAGCCTTGCGCTCAAGTATAGGCAAACAAGTCTACCGAGTTTGTAACTATTGATTATGCTATATATGTACAAAAATTATTTTCTTACATATACACATCTATATTACAGCAGGCAAAGGTGGCAAACCATCATGAGGCGCATCACATCACATCTGCCCCTGCCAGTACTACTACTATATAGCGATCACGACCGCTCTGTCAAGAGCGTACCGGATAAGAAGAAGAAGATTACGAGTATAAAGAGGAAAGTTTCAATATTTTTGTATGTAACGAATAAACTTAAACTACTGGACCAATTAAAAACATTCTTTCACCATTAGAATACTACATTATTCCTGGTGAACAAAGGCTATAGAAGATTATCAAAAACATTTTTTTTTTTTTTTTTGTTAAATACACGAGCGAAGCCAGGGCGGGCCGTTAGTTATTAATAAAGTATAACTATTAGCCGCTAAATGATTACTTAAAACATACATCGAAAATCCTCATAACCGATACATTAACAGCCGTTATATGACAACTGTCAAATAAATGCCCATGGTGGTGAGGAGTTGCCAAAATCCCCATGCTTAGCGGGCGTCTTGGGGATAGTAATGTAAGATGGCAGTTCTTCACAATATCCTGCTGCCCTACTACTACTGGTATTATTCCTTTTGTCTCTTAGGACTCCAACTGGAAGATATTATAGGCTGCAGTTTTAACGGGGCACGAGCTAAAATTGATTTGATTGAATTGAAGATGTCTCTGTCTGATCGTAAAGTCTCCGCTGGGAGTTAGGCGAGTGCAAAAGTATCAATGCTTATAAGACATTTATAAACAAAATTACTATTGCTTTGTGATCTGAAGACCACGTGACTAAAATATATTTTTTTACGTTTTTTACTCCCTTATCTCCCCTGTTTATGGAATGACATAAAATTCTATATAATTATCGCAAAAAGTCACGATACTCGGGTGGAAATTGAAACCAGTTGAAGAAAACAGCTGAACATACATACGGAAGCTTCTACTTCTAGGTTAGTCTGAACAACATCATCACTTACCATCAGGTGAGATAGTGGTCAAAGGGTAACATATGAGGCATAAAAAAAAAACCAAGCTGTAACCGAGACGCTCCGCGCTCGCTAAGTCAATTATATAGGCAATTATAGCACTTGCTGAAGTAGATCGTTCCAAATTGAAACAAATAGAACGAACAAAAAGCAATAAGAAAGTTATATCAACCTTCAAGGAGGCTCAACCCATCCATTATATAAGGAACATGGACGATGACAGAAAGTTCCAATTGTTCCAATCTTCTCGCGACAAATTATCAAAGTTTACATCATAATTAACATTTTGTCAGATAATTTCTGTATCCCCCAGAAACTCATATATTATCTTGCTGAAGTTACTACAATATTGAACGGTTGCTAGTGATGGGGTTAATTGAGGACGCACTCGAGTATTTATACGTTACCAAATATACACATACCCCATGGGTGACGCGCTATTATGTCACCCCTAATCTTTTCCCTTGGCTATCATAAGAGGTGACCTACCTTAAACTGAGATCACCAAGATGCCTACCAAAGTAAAACATTTGATTACATTGGACTCCTCTCCTTAATAAAGACATATTTGAGGCATGCATGTATACTATGATCATGAAAATTCAGTAGGCTATCTGTTAAACTTAGCTATACAAGTCTTGGATGGACTTATAGTGGAGGCTGAGTAAAAGGGCCCCATTTCTGGCACAAAACTCTATAAACATAATCACTTTTTACTCGGTACTAACGTAAAAAAAATTAAAGTATAGTATTTTGTATAAAACTTAGTACCAAAAAACTCGACTCAGCCCATCACTAAACATACCCGTAACTACGGACACTGATAACATAATTTCGTGGAGAACAATGGCCCAAACTGGGCTCTAAATTTATTGTTCTTGTTACAGTCTGTATTGTTTAGACCCCGAAAAGCCTCTTACTTGGGTTTATTTACAGTCTTGAGGGTCGCCTTCCAGCCAAGGGCGTGATATTAGGGCCTGTAGCAATACGTTCTGTATTATTATATATGTGCAAAGTGTCCCATATCATTATGAATCATCGTCTTGGGGTGTGAGATTCTGCTTGTAGATTTATGCTTATATTATATGGAGGAGTGAAACTCATAGCAGAGCTTGCTAAGTCATTCTCAACCTTTAAAAGAAAAAGAAAATTACATATATGAATACTTTTTATCTTAGCCAAGCTAAGTGTGTGTGGTTTTTACAATGTTTAAATTATTAATTAATTTGATAGTGCATTGCACAAACGCACTTAAGAAGGAAGAGATATTTTTTTTTATATTTTATTTCATGGGTAACAAACAAATTAGGTAAGAAGTTTTTTTTTTAACATAACTAATTTATTTAATGTATAATATATGTCGAACATTGCGTAAAGGTTTCTTCTCGACATCATCAGGTTTAATGGCGGAGCTCTCGTAACCTGAGCGTACATGCGGGTATCGTGCAAAAGAGAAGACACAAATCATTAGAATACTCTGGTTTTATTTTTAATTTTACAGTTTATTAGGGGTGACCCCCGATATGGCCTCCGCCCACCCCTATAGCCATTCTAGTCATCGCCTTGTAAAAGAATCTCTTCATGATTGATTCCGGATATAGCTGTTTAGGTTACCCGTCATTACTGTGGTACTGTCATCTTTAGGTAAACTGCGCCAGATGCTGCTGTCATCTTGCATCATTATGATCATGATTGATAACACGTGGCTTGGTACCACATTTTCCGTGCTTAGGAGGGCACGTTAAGCCGTCGGTCCCGGTTGTTATCATAAGATGGCAATCGTTATAGCATGGTGGTAGGGCAATTTGCGAATGCCCGCCTGGCTAGCTACCACCCTCAAGTAGAAAATCTGTCGCCAAACACCTATCGGTGTGTTCCGGCAGTTGTCCTTGAGAGCCAGTAATTCTAGGTAAGTCTGAACAACGTGTTTCTATGTGAATATTACTAAGCGCCCATGTCTCACATCCATAAGTTAGGCATGGAAGTATGCAAACATTGAAAGTTTTGCATTTTATTTTCAAACTAAGGTATGCTTGATTTCTTTCAAACTCCAGTTTTTTTTCCAACCTGTTGCAAATCTCTTGTTGACTTCTTTTGTTATTTGATCATATCTTATAAGCCTATGCAAATATCTTCCTTACTTTCAATTTTAACTGTCATAGGTTTCACTACATAGTGTTGCCTGTTCCGCGGTCGGTAAAATAATCCCAAATCCACGATAGTGTCTCGTCAACTTAAGCACGATAGACTCAACTGGCCATAGACTAGCTGCAGCGACAACAGACTACAATAACGTCGATAAATCATATGTACTCTCTCGTAGCAAACTAACTCTAACTACCCACTTGATGTTTCTAAACGTAAGTTACTAGATGGCTTGAGATTGATGAACGCTGAGAAGAACCCGATGAGTTGCAGTCTATGCTCACGCCCCGACATGTATATTTGCAATGTCCATCGCATGTAGGTTTTGAGTCGTATAATAATATATTTGGGTATATTTTTCTTCACTGGTAACACTTTGTAATCCATGAGTTTGTTGCTATTCTTTCCGGTATATGCCCAATGAAAACTTTATTTTGTTTAAGATAAATAAGAACTGATATAGTGACACAATATAATAAATTACCATTTATCTGGAATATTAATACATATTAAGTCATAACAATAGAAATAGCGAACTCCTTACGCGTACATCATTTTAGTGAAATTGAAGTAGTTGAACCTGAAATATAAAAAAATACAATATAAAACACACTGTATTGTCCTGTATCAGCCCGATTGTCCACTGCTGAACACAACCTCTCACATTATGGGAGGGGTTTGCCATAATCCCGACGCTTTCCAGGCGTTTTGGGGATCGCAGTGTAAGAAAGCAGTCCTCTAGAAGGCGCTGCTGCCCACCTTCTGTTATTTTTCCTATAGTCGCCTCATACGACTCCCTCGGGGAAAACACAAGTGCATTTTATAATAGCTCTTTATAGTTTAGATATCAGTAGACGACAGGCTTCAGTTTATAAGCTGAGCTTACATTAAAGGAATAGCATTAATAAATTATCAGGAACACGACCATTTACAAAATTCCAGTTATATTACTGTAACAGGAACCTTTGTTTCTTATTCTTAGACCTTTTTAATGTGCTGTGTTTACAGTTATGTTAGAGTTACCATATGCGCCTGTTGGATGCCTTCATACGTAAATATGGTAAAAAAATACAAAATAAAACAAAAAGCTTCAAACATAAAACATTCCAAAACAAAAAATGCACTGAAAAGTAAATAAACAAAACCCTCATATACAGTTTTTTTGTTAATTTTACATAGAAAAGTGAATTGATCAATTTAAAAAAAGAAACACAAGAACATCATCAATGTAATCGAAGCCAATTAAATACGTAATGTAACTCATTAGTATTTGAGTCAACCCATATAACGTGTAAGGTCAGATTTCAGTCAAATTTAAACAGGACAAGGTACACGACAAGCTCCAGCTTTTATATATAAAAAAATCAACAAAAACGGTACACCCTGTAAAAAGTTATGAGGTAACAAACACAAGAAAAGAGGTGAGGGCTGGCGCCGCGGCTACTTCGGCGGAGCAACTCAAGCGGTGCTATCCTCGGTATGGGTTACATATTTGAGCCGTTTAGTGTAGAGACGTTGGGTTCGTGGGGACCGGGAGCTCATCGTATTTTCCAAAACTTATCTGAGCGCTTGGTCGATGCGACGCGTGATCAAAATGCTGGCACCTATTTGGCAATTCAAAGAAAAAGCATTGCAATTCAACGGGGCAAAGCTGCCAGCATGCTGGGCACGCTGCTAACTGGTAGTGGGCAAGAGCATTTGGAATGCCTATGAGTCTGCAACGGCTTATAGGGATCTAAATGCATTTTTTTTTAAAAAAGCAGTCGTATTGAAAACCATTTCCTCCTTTTGAAGTCAGTTATAAACTGGCCATGTGGGTGTTGATACTCGAACACCGAGGGTTTAGTACTACCATATAACGTACTAAAAATTGTTTTTTTACATGCAGTTCAAATTCAAATGTATTTACATGAACATGGGTGGTATAAAAATCTTAATTGTATACGATAGTTCCATCTTTAGCAGGAGCCCAACGCGCGCTTGGCTTGTATTTTATATTTGTTATCATAGATACGATACATTTTGGGCTATATTCACGTCAAGTTTGATGCTTAAGACATCACGGAACGCTTTCCATACAAACGTAGTTTCGTCATATTTTAAATACCAAGTGTTCAAACTCGGTGAAATTTTGTATAAAACGTGCTGAGCCTAATATCTATGCTTCTGGTTTGTCAGTTCTTAAATTTATGATTTATTTAATCCCTTAATGTCAAAATAACAATTCCCATACAAAACGAATTTTCGTTTATTAACCAATTATTTTTGAAAATACTTTATTTTACCGAAATCGGACAAACAAGAAGCATATATATTAGGGAAAGGTTGGATAGGTGACCGCTAGTAACATTACTACTGAGCGCTTCCGTGCTTCGCAGGGCACGTTAAGCCGTCGGTCCCAGTTGTCGTCTTACGATGGCAGTCATCATAGCATGGTGGTAAGGCATTTTGAGAATGCCCGTCTGGCTAGCTACAACCCTCAAATAGAAAATCTGTCGCCAAGCACCTAACGGTATGTTCCGGCAGCTGTCCTTGAGAGCCAGTAATTCTAGGTTAGCCTGAACAACATCTTCGACCACATCATCACTTACCATCAGGTGAAATAGTCGTCAAAGGCTTATAGTACCACCAACTTAACTGTGCAGTTCTCGAGGGCGCTACTGGTGAAGGAAATCAACTACAAACTGTCACAATTTGAAGGAATGTTGTAGTTCTTTTTTTTGCCGCCTGAATAGATAAGTTGGTGGGACTATACTTATCATGCATAAAAAAACAGCTGAATTGTCCACTGCTAAACCCAGTACATTTTTTTTAATGTTATTGTGACGGAATAAGCTCGAGGCCCACCTCATGTTCAGCAGACTATTCTCTGCCTAGAACAGATGCATTTCATCACAAGTGACGAATTGCACTGCGCCCGTAATTTCACTCCTCCATTTAGAGAAGAGCATGCCAATATCACTACGCTTAGGTATAACCTACTTATAGAATGTATATTTTATAAAACAAGTTACATTATTTATATTACCTAGACAGATATAATGTTACCTGCATAAATAAATCATACATATTATTATAAACTCAATTAAATGCAACTTAATGCACGTTTACATACCGTGTTGTTAATTAAAACAGAATTCTCCGTAATAGTACGAGAGTAGGTTTGTAGAACAAGGCTAATATTAATTAGTTTTGCTAACGGTATTTTATAATTCATTACATCATAATATATTTTACTATCTGTATTTTTTTATGTGATTGTGACGGAACAAACACGAGGCCCACCTTTCCTCTGCCTATAACAGATGCATTTCGACATGTGAGGAATTGCACTGCGCCTGTCACATTGAAACATACAGTTAATGTAAGTAGTAAATAAGTCACATGTGTCTGTAATTTTTCTGGCTCTCAAGAACTGCTGCTGGATCACACTTTTAGGTGCTCGGCGACAGATTTTCTACTTGAGGGTGGTAGCTAGCCAGGCGAGCATTCGTAAAATGCCCTCCTACCATGCGGTGAAGCTCAAGCCGGCTGTGGAGATCGAACCAGGGACATGTGGCACGGCAGTCCATAGATAGCTATTACCGTTCGGCCATAATTGCTTCAAAAAAATAGTAATAAAAATAAATTTGTACATACTAATTTATAAAGATAAATAAAAAATCTAAATAAATAAATTTTAGGATTATTTATTTTCTCTAGCAGGTCCCTTATTATTGAGGATCGTGGTAACTGAATTCGCTTGAATTGACTATCTGTCTTCACCGTATCCAATTCAATAGTCACCCTCACCGCCGGATGAAATTTGGTAGTGGAGGTGGCTTCTTTAACTCGGTCAGACCATTGGCGATCGACCTCGTGATCTTTTTGACTGACTTAACAACAAGGAGAAAGTACTCAATTATACTTTTTTATGTTTGTTACCTCAGAACATTTGACTGGGTAACCCGATTTTGATAATTATTTTTGTATTCATTTCTCACGTGGTCCAATTCAAATTTCATCAAAATTGGTTTAGTTGGTCAACCCGTTATTTTACACTTTTGAGTGTTAAAGTCCGTTCCCTTTTTTGGGAAAATAAAATTGCCTTCTGTGTTTCCAACAATGACCAATTTGTAAACATTTTTGTCTCTTCTCCACATTACACCGAAATATGTCATCACACGCTGCAGTCATATTGTGGACAACTGAGTCGTAATATCAAACTGGGCTAGGATAGATAAAGAACAATGGCGAACTCCCATACATGGCTTTATTTCTTAAAAAAATGTTGCGAATTAAGATAAAAAAATATAAATAATATAGCTCTAAATTTCCGATTCCGTTGGTAATAGAATTTTTGTCAGAGAAAGCCTACGCTATAAGATATTATGATATGAATGTTTGTAGGTTATGTATCTTTTTTGACAAGTAGTCTTAGATATTTAGTTTCATTTTGTTATTTATGCAAAGGATGTAATCTGTAATCTAGTCGTCTATGTACTAAATAGTTCTGCTAGTGTTATTTACCTAGATAAGTTTATGTTAGATACAAAACGAAAACAATTGTAACTGTGAACATACAAAAGTGATACTTACATTGCTTTATGTTATTACATTCACATCGTATTTCTGTTTAAAATTCGTTTAGATAATTGTCTTAGCTTAGAAATTATGTAGGTAGATACCTATGTTAGGTATACTCTAAGATAAAACGATTATACATAACTTAGGTTAGGTATGTATAATCTAAGCATCTTATCTTAATAGTAGTTATGAAAAGCAAGTAAATATTCCTTAAATATTGTTTTTTTTGTTGCTCACACCACCACCCTCACCACCTTCGACCACTATTTGACCTGTGGGTAAGTGATAATGCTGTTATCAGGCTAAGCATAAAATAGGAACTGGTTCTCCAGAATACAATGTAGGTGCATGGTGACAAATTATCAACCCCAGGCAAGCATACATTTGCTAAGTAACTGACCGACATACTAAACTAGTCACAATTTAAACTTACGTTCTGCTGATTCCTTGCTTCTTACTGCGCACTCCCACACTACATATTTCATGGACAAATATTTTATTGTTATGGCAGTGAGATTATGGAATCAACTCCCGGTCAATATCAGAAAATCTCCCTCAAAAGCTACTTTTAAAAAGTCAGGTCACGATTTTTATTTGAGTAAAATTTCCTTGTCAGGCCCGTAACATTATTCTAGTTGCATTTGATATAATTTTCTCGCTTTATTCATTTGATTTTATTGTGAACATTGCTATATAGGTTTATTTTACAACAACTTATATCAAAATTGTATGAGTTGTTAACTATAACTACTGTTAGCGCGGCCACCAAGCTATATGGCGGAGCACGCCGAACTGCGGGCGCGGGTTGAAAGGACACTGGTAAATCGAAAGAATGCGGAACAAGGTGATGAAAAGTAGACTGTATAGGAAAAGGAGCGAAAAACGAGCGACTAACCTGGATATCCTCGGGCGGACGAGCACAGCTGCGGCACTCCAAGGCGTCCTGCTGGTGTCTAGATGTAGTGGCTCTTCGAATTATTTCACGCTGTTGTAGACTCGCAGCGCGAGCGCGGGAAGCTGTTAGTACACAGCTCCAAAGAGACGATCGCGGATATCCCAGTGCGATGGGGCACACACGAAAGCAGCGCGAGCGCGGTTTGTAACAAAATGGCGGTTTCCTTGGCTTCGAGGGAGCTCACAGGAACAGACGCATCTGCCGTCAACAAGGGTCGACCGCAGACTACTTGCAATGACAAGTAGGTCACTCATCAGCCACGAAATGTCAACCGTAGATAGTCGTCGTTTTCGTGGAAAATGAGGGTAGGAAAAGGTAAGAGGTAGAAAGAAAGAAAGTGCCAATAGATGGCGCGAACAACTACATATAGGTATCATAACAACTCATACGATTCTTTTCTCTTCTGTACTTCTTGTAGTTTCCTTTTTGCATACTTAACCTATTTATTCACCCCTTGATGCACATACACCTTCTCAAACACCCTCGCTGGATGACTGGTAGACAATGCCTTGGCATTAAGTCCTCCTTTTGTACATATTTTAATGTGAAATAAAGTATTAAATAAATAAAATAAACTATGTTTACCTGAGTAACTCTTATTAAGGCAATTTTGTACAATTAAATAAGAGAATATAACTCTAAAGTCTCATAAAACAACAATAAGTGATACTTCTATTAATTTCGATTTATTCTTTATCATTTTCTCGTATTACGACATCATCTAAAAACTCTGCTGTTGCTAAAGAGGCAAAGTCGGAATGCAAAAGGCGATGTACATTAACACGTTAGGCAAAAATAAAGAATCGAAGGGCAAGCACAGGTCACAAATGAAATACTAGTAATATCAGCGGGAAAAGGCAGTCTGCGTCAGACACCTTGAGTGCTTTCTAAAAACCAAGTCTTCATAACAGTAATTCATGTCACATTTTAGTAGTAGTAAAACTTAACGCAAAAAACTGATTAAATCTCGACATATAAATCGATAATTGCTTGCTTGCAGGGGGGCAATTCTTAAAATTGGGATAATTGTATCGATTCTCGATATTTATCCCGTGTCACCTATAGAGTATTAATATCCCAAAAATATCGACTTTTCGCAAAAATGCTATTCTCGCGAGTGTTAGATATAAAAATATGTCCACAGATGGACTTGTGTTCATGTGTATAGAAAGTATAATGATAATCCCGATATCGCAATGTTGCGTGTCGATCGCTAGGGCTTGATATTTATCGATAGTGATATTGCGAGAATAACACAAAACTACACGACTCGATATTCGCCATGTTTTCTCGATATTTATCTACTATGATATTCATATCACTGCACGAGAATCGCCGTCCAGTAGGACAGCTTTAGAGCGTACTCCACTTGATGCCAATTTTGTTATCTTAGATAATTTTGATCACATTTTGTGTCTATGGCTCATATTAAATGTGGAACCATAGACGCAAAATGTGGTCAAAATAATCGAAAATAACTCAAGTGGAATACGGTACAAATGGTAAGATGTGTATCAGCCGTTGTTGAAATATGTAACTATCGGAAATAACCAAAACTCCTCTTAACATCATCATTTTTCGTAGGCTTTTACCAACAAATGTGTTTATTGAAAAATACACAAAAAAACATTCAAATAACATAAGCTACTCAGATATTTTAATTTTTTCAAAGAATCGCTAACTAATGTTTCGCCAGTGTTCTTTATGCGTTTAGCAGTCCACGGTATCTTCAATATTCGCCTCCAGCACCTAATTTTTTCTCTACTTATATCTGATAGGCTAACCTTTGACCACTATATCACCTGACGGTAAGTGATAATGTGACGATGTTGTCCAGGTTAACCTAGAATTACTGGTTCTTAAGGACAGCAATCAGGACACACCGTTAGGTACTTGGCGACAGATGTTCTACTTGAGGGTGCTAACTAGCCAGGCGGGCATTTGCACAACGCGCTACCATTGTGATATAACGACTGCCATCATAAGACAACAACCGGGACCAACGGCTTAACGTACCCTCCAAAGCACAGGATGCGCTTAGTAATAAGTGCCACTAGCAGTTATCCTTCCAAGTAATTATTGCAGTTATGAACAACTAGGCAAGTCACGCTACGAGCGTTTCAAAACTTAAAGCCATGTTGACATTACCAAATTCTACATAACACAAGTCAAAGACCGTTCTCAAACTTTGTATCTCTCTTTAATAGTTATACAAATACACGTTTCTTCTGGTTATATCGTAAAAGTACGCACTTCACGTAAGTATCGATACGATTTTCAACGTATAAATTTCCCTTTGTCTTTCCGCCCCTCTTTCAGAAACACCTGTATCTAGGCACCAAGATAATGTAAAAGGGTTCAATAAACTTTCAACACCTTTCATCGCCATTGTATCTATCGACTGGAACCCCCATCCCCTATTTTTAATCTAAGATAAAGGGTGCATTGAGTGCTTAACGTCTCTGAAAATCTACATAAATATTTTACGCTTCACTGAAACCCTGTCTCAATACAAACAAAAGTCAAAATCGCTTGGTTTTTAGCATCGTTAACTGTGCTGACGAGATGACGGAAGCATAAATATGTTTGCAGATAGGAAGAGCCTTTTGCTACAAGCTTTAGTGGTGATAATTGACTGTAATGAAGAACAGAAGAAACGTTGCTTTTCCGTATCTTCAGATAGGAGACACGACAACACAGCCTTCTGTTTTACCGGTCAGTGAACGTATTGGTACAGGACTTGGAGCATAAGAAAAGCGACTTAAGAAAGATGTTATTCTGTATATATCTCGAATGACAACTCTGTCTAATTTTCCTGTTAAGTCGAAGTGATGTCATAAACGCTACGTAGCTAAACCGGCAGAATGTTCAACGCGTTTCGCTTGTACATGAAGCATCCTCAGGAAGACTTGGCTCCTCTTCTTTTTTCTTGAGAGTTCGGAATTGTCTCCAGATAAATTTGGGTGATTTTCAATTCAAGCGCCCGCCCTAGAATTTTTGACCAACACCGCTTTTGTGCTGTGATGTAAAACACAATGACGGCGGGTTCTAAGCGAAGATCTGTAAGCCCACTTGAGAAAGGAGCTAACGTGTGTTCCACTCATTGAGGCACCCGATGTGGCCCTAGTCTTGACTGCTTAACATGATGACGATAAAAATGGCACTGCCGTTCACGGGAAGGTTGATTCATCATGATATGGAATGAAACTTTTTTTGTAACTTTCTTTATTTAGGGACTTTTTGCAAAATTGCATGCCAGTCCCATCGTAACCTAAACACTAATAAACAAAATATTTACATAAATGCGATCAAATAACTTGAACAATAGCTTTGCAGTTTTACATACAGGAAAAATGAAACTTGATGTACATATGTTTACACGTATATTCATCCAACTTTGGTACAGTTATTTACATGATCTATGACAAGATTTTAGTGGCAACGTCCGCACCCTGTACCGATGAGACGTGCGTTCCGGCTGAAGGCCAAAATTGGAAGGGATGAATGAAAGGAATGACGCTTGATTCTTAATTTTTGAATTAATTACAGACTACTCATTACAACCACAGAATATTACATAATTATATTTGAAGGAATCATTAGAGTCACGCGTCATATGTCTTGTTGGCTTAGCAGTTAGGTAGCCGTGGTTTGCACTCGTTGTAATTTTGTGATTGTAATTAAAAATTTAAACCCTTTTCATACGGAGCAAAATTATTAATGAAAACGCTCACTCTGTTTACTAAATATTGTCCTTATTTATTCCCTCCCGTCCTTTCATTGAAAGTTGATTATCTGCGGAGCTGCTACGTTATCAAGTCATTTATTAACTGGCTAACTTCTACGTGGTCACGTAAAGGGAAATAATGTGCATTTATTGGGTAGTATACTTCTTAAACATAATTATATAACTATTCTTGACTACAATCTAGCTAGTCAATCATAATAAGAGGAGAATATGGAACATTTATCGGTAACAGTGCTTTGTTTATTTATCTAGGGCCTGTTTCAAAATGTTCGAGTAAGTTCCGGTTATACTACCCAGAACATAAAATAACTGAATCATAAAAATGACAGTTAACATGCAGCGCGTTGCAAGCTTTAACCGATGGATAGGCTAAATCGATGACTGTGAAACGCAAAGATAGATTTTATTTATTAAATATGTGCTGGGTAGTATAACCGGAACTTACTCGAACGTTCTGAAACTGGCCCTTAGAATGTTAGCCCATTACCAATATTTATTGCAAAAATCATCTACGTAGGTATCAACCTAACATGCATACAGTATTATTCATAAGATATCATCAATATTTGCAAATAGGAATTATTTCACTAAAACTACAAGGCTAAAACAAAAAAAAACTAAAATACCTACATATTACATTGGAGTGCCGGGCTAGAATGTCACTCCCCCATCTCTACCCGTGGGTGTCGTAAAAGGCAAAGGGTAACAGACCAGAAGGTGGGCAGTTGCGCTTTCTGAAAAACTAACATTTTTGACTAAACATGCCAGGGCATCAAGACGCCTGCCATGCGTGGGGATTAGGGCAAATCTTCCCCCCCCCCCATAATGGAGGAGGCTGTGATCAGCAGTGGACGATCCGGCTGATACAGTACAAGGTTGAAGGAAAAGTGCCCAGAATGCTGGATGCATTGCCGCGCTGACCCGAATTTTCAACCCTAAATGGCATAAACAATCAAACATCATCAAGATTGGTATATTTGCGCCGATTAATTATGCGTAACCACATAATTTGTTTAGCATGCAGGGGTGGTATAGAAAAAAGTATTGCATTTTGCATATTGCTATATAAGCATGTAAAATAATGTAGGTATCTAAAATATAAATATGTACATTAGCTTACTATAATAATTGTAATACCGTACCTTTTATTATGTGATTTTGACGGAACAAGCACGAGGTCCACCTGATGTATAAAAACATGCATTTCATCAAGTGACTATGTGACGAGTTGCACTGCGCCCGTCACACTGAGACATACAGTTGTTTAGTCTCATATGCCTGTAATTTTTCTGGCTCTCGAGGACTGCTGTCGGAACACACTGTTGGGTGCTTGGCGACAGATTTTTTACTTGAAGGTTGTAGCTAGCTAGACGAGTATTTGCAAAATGCCCCTCCACCTGTGCCACACTATTGAAAGTCAAGCTGGTAGTGCAGCAATTAGCTGCACAATCAGCTTGACTTTCTCTTGAAAATGTGAAAGCTCAAGCCATTACATCAAGCATTTTGCTGTCATCCCGCGTCAGTCTAAAAGGACTTTAACACTTTTAATTTCTGGAAATTATAGAAAACTGGAGTAAACACAGAGCGCAACACAATACTATTCGAGCTTGCGTGTCTGAAATAGCATACCAAACACTTTTTTACTGATAGTTAAGCCTTTGACCACAATCTCACCTAATGGTGCTTAGCGACAGATTTTCAAAATGCCCTTCCACCATGCTGTCAAGCTCAAGCCCGCGGCGGGATTCGAACCATGGACCTGCTGCGCTGCAGTCCATAGGCAATGTCACTGAGCCTCACTGCTTCAAAAATACACTTTATAGTCCAGTGGTGACCCAGGTGATCCACCTAATCATCACAAAGACAACGATAGGGGTCTCAGCATTTATACGTAAACAAATAGCTAGTTTTAATAATTTTACTTGTGTCCAAAATAGTGCCAAAATTGTTTAAGGCAACGTCTAGAAGTATTACCGATATTTCAAAATTAGCTAAATTAGGTGAGAAAAAAAAATTGTCGATAATGAAGCCTTGTCAATGAATGACACACAAAACATTTTGCGTATACAGGCCGCATACTTTGTAGGCGAGTGAGCTTTGGCGCCAATTACGAACATCAAAAGAGTATTTGAAGAGGCTGTTAGCATATTCTTTACAATTTTGTCAAGCTGTTATTGATGTTTCCAGAGTGGGCAACATCTTAAAAAATACATAAATTTTTGACAAAAAGACTGTGGCTCATATTAAAATAAGCTAATTTTGGGGAAACAGTTTTCAGTATTCCTTATTTATTTATTTTCTTCTACGGAGTAAGTCATAAGGATAATAATAGACATTTATTTGCAATTACTAATTGAACAAAATTTCCTGGTATATTCTACGTAGTTACTCAAACCACGTAGAAAAGAGGGAAAAATATTCATTTCTTAGGAAGTAGGTATTATTGAAAATATATAAATTTTCCTCCCTCCTAAGCTCACTACGTGGTTAATCGTAATAAGAAAGGAATAAAGAACATTTATATGAACAAGCACTTTTTGAGCAAAAGTATTCGTAACTCCTTTCTACATGGAAACTTAAAATAATAGAGGAATTTGTAACATTCCTTGTGTTATAAAGGAATATTTGCTTTCGCTATCTCATTCTGCGCAGTTTATCATAATAAAAGGGAAATATTGAACATCCAAACATATAAGAAGTCCTTTTTAAACAAAAATATTATATATTCCCTTCGTATATTGTGTAACGACGTAAAAGGTAGCTAGCTAATTAATGTGTTGATTAATTTGTTAGTTTTTTCAAAAAAATTATATTTGATTTAACCCATGCTCCGCGGATTACATTACAAAATTAAGAGAGGAAAAATTACTGTCATAATGCGGGATACGAACTCACGCCATCCGCCCCCATAGCATGAATATCACCTGACTGCTGAGCTAACATGACATATCAATCATAGCTATAATTTTTCTATCGTAATTTTGTAATTTTGAAAGGAATATCTTAATTATTAGGGGGAAGTGGTCACCCTTCGTACGCGGGGCACATTCATACAGTAAGTATAACATCAAAACTAAACAACACACAAACACGTGTTTGCTTGTGTGCATTATAAAATATTTCTACCGTAATAAAAGAATTTTACGCATACTTCATTTATTTATAAGTTTCGGAAACCTGTTTAATTAGGTCAGTTTTATATTATATTTTGCTTCTTCTATATTTTGATGATAAGTATCATCAAGTTATATTCTTGATTTTTTTAAACTTCTTTTAAACTAAGAAAACCGACCTATAATAAAAAAGTTTTCCGATCGATATAAATAAAAAGAGTTATGAAATATTCTACTATATTTTTTTATTTATATTTTATTAAGTGAATCTTTTATTTAATATTAATTTGCAGTATTATAGTGCGGAAGTATAAAAAAGGGTACGCAAATCAAAAAACAAAATGAAAGTAATTGATGATGGAGTTATACAAGGTCGGTTGCCCTACAGAAAATCCGTGTTGAATTATAACATCAAAACATCAATGTTGGAAAGTAGAGTTAATAAATTTTAAGATGGCGTTATCGATGTACTTATATTATGTACCGGGATTCCCTGATGATTTCCCTGATATAGAAGACATACACACTTTTTATATAAGTAATATATCAATGATCCTCCCTGATCCTCAAACACCACTGCATTTTATTGCTAGAAAAGCTAAACTTTTAACTTTTGCAATTCGCATGGTGGTAGGGCATTTTGCGAATGCCCACCTGGCTAGCTACCACCCTCAAGTAGAAAATCTGTCGCCAAGCACCTAACGGTGTGTTCCGGCAGCTGTCCTTGAGAGCCAGTACTTCTAGGTTAGCCTGAACAACATCTTCGACCACATCATCACTTACCATCAGGTGAGATAGTGGTCAAAGGATACCCTTTCAGGCTTAAAAACATTAAAATAAAAAAAATATTAATTAATAATTTTAATGTGCAATAAGTTCCATAGTAACAACCAAATGTCTCATTACATACTCTAAGTTTTAAAAGACTTGATTTTTTTCTTGTACTATAACACTTTTTTTATATCTGATTTGCTAGCCTTTGACCACTTTCTCACCTGATAGTAAGAGATGATGTGGTCAAATATGTTGTTCAGGCTAACCTAGAATTAATGTGAAAATATACTCCATAGATTCCCATACATGTACAACAAGTTTAGGAAGGTAATTAAAGGAAATTACAGGCACATGAGACTTACCAACTGCGTCTCAAAGTGACGGGCGCAGTGCAATTCATGACTTGTGATGAAATGCATCTGTTATAGGCAGAGGTTAGTCCACTTAACATTAGGTGGGCCTTGAGCTTGTTCCGTCACAATAACATAAAATAAAAAAAAAATCAGCTGCACCTGCTATATCATCAGATCCTCCACTGCTGAACACGTCCTTCCCCCTAATGAGGGATTTGCCTTAATGCCCACATTTGGCATGCGTTTTAGGAATTGAAGGCAGGACTTCGGAAGGCGCTGTTGCCCTTCTGTTTTTTCCCTTCATCGCCTCTTAAGGCAATTCGGCATTTCCAGTATGTCACTATTCTTCTATTTTCGTTCCATTACACATTAATAAGTGGCTAACTTGTACATATATCAAAATTCTAGAAGTCAATTTCCTTGAAAGAGAACAATGGATGTCAAATAAATAAATACCTTGTTATTTTCATTGGCTGCGAACGACACATACGTACAATGCGAGACAAACTAGAGAATAGAGTTTAGAAGAAACGACTAAACCTTATGAACACCTCGAATCATGATTTAATAAAACCTCTAACTGGATAAAAAAAACTAACAAGTAACGTGACATGCATTTTACAGAGAGATTGTTGGTGGTTATTTTAGTTCAGGTTCGGAGAATATTTTAAAAGATATCAATAAGTATATTATTTTACCTCAAAAAGAAAACGGAGCCCTTATAGGATCACATTGTTGTTCATCTGTCTGTCTGACAAGAACCAGACTTCTCAGGAACGCCTAAAAGTACCAAGTTGAAATAAGTTTCAAATACTAAAACAACGGTCTCTTTCAGCTGTGCAAAAAATCAAACTTATAAGTTAACGAGATCAAAAGATATAAACGTTTATGTCGTGATTTTCGAATATTTTGCGATTTCACAGGAGTCAAAACCTATAGGATACTACGCGTTGACCTAGATTCATGAAATTAATATGTCTTAAGTGAAAAGGAAAAAGCTGAAATCCTATTCCTAACTATATCTTTATATAGACAAAAATTAAGTAGATAAAAATATCTCGTTTAATAAAAGCAAAATCTAATTTACTATTACGAACTAATTATATTGATTTTGCTCTATCGTAACTACGGTAATACACAAATGTCAAACTTGTTGCGATAAAACTTCAATGTATAACGTACGTTTTTGTTTTACACAATAAATATTAAAAAACGGCCAATTGCGGATCGGACTGTAGCTACTGGTTTCGAGATGTTTGAAAAAAATAACGTGTATATTCTTTAGACATATAATGCGTACACTTTTTATTTACTGCAGTGTACATATCTACAATAAATGTCAAGCACAGCCTTCGTATTCCAGCTTCAGATTTTGCGTTATTTTCATTTTATTTTACTCGTTATCTTGTTTATTTTATAATGGATTTTAAATTATTATCCCATTTATTTATTACGGTTATTATTGTCAGGTTAGAGGATTTTGGTTTGTGGTATTTAGTCTGTATTAAGGCAGATGCCATCAATTTATTTTTCACTGACTTTCTAAGAAAAAGGAGGTTGTATATTTTTTTTTCAAGCTTATAACGCATAAAGTTTTACTCAATAATCTAATTTTGATGATTTTATTTTTAAGTAGACTAAATCTCCAAGTTGGTCCTATTGAAATTTTATCAACATTGATCAAGTACTATTTGGGTATTTATAAGGTTATATTTATAAGGTTTTACCTTACAATCTGCGTAATAACGAAAAGAGAATTATAAAAAATAATAAAATTCAGGTTGTACCAAAAATCAGATAAGCTAAACTACAGAAACAAGGTCGTTATTCGAAAATACTGATGTATAATAAATTACCAAAATTTATTAACAGGCTTAACCTAGAATTACTGGCTCTCAAGGACAACTGCCGGAACGAAAAAATCCTAGGTCTGTGGCCGGAACACACCGTTACTTGGCGACAGATTTTCTACTTGAGGGTGGTCTTAGCCAGGCGGGCATTTGCAAAATGCACTACCACTATGGACCTACTGCGCGGCAGTCCATAGCCAATGCCACTGAGCCATCACTGCTTCAAATCCATGATTTAAACTATTTATATTCCTAGATTCACACAAATCGGTTAAGCCATTTCAGCATGAAGGAGTAACATAACATAGATATCCTCATACTCTCATTCACTAGCTCACGAACTTATTTGTTTATAATAATGGTGTCATTTATATGGCACTTTACGAAGTATTGTTCAAAAATTTAACTTTTCCCTGTACAAAGCTTCGAGGTTTCAATCAATCACTGCAAACGAGTTTCTAAACGAAGCAATATGGACCTTTGAGCGCCTCCATTAGTGATAATATAGCGGTGTTGGTATTAAACATTACAAAATCAGCTTAGTGCAAATGGACCACCACACTTTGGAAGGGTTCCGTTTCATACCAATAGAAGCATTCATATGTTGTATGTATTTCACAAAATCGTTATATCTTTTGCTGTTCAGAAACAGTTCTGGGGGTCAACTCTCAACTCTTGATTTAGTCTTATTTTAACCTTACATAATTTGCACTACCAAATTATGTTACTATAGTAAACTTAGATTAGAACTTCAACGTGAGAGCGGGCTGATTTAATGCATGCATTAAATCAAGACATTTAGTGCTATTGATTTTATAGCGCTATTGATTGACAGAGATAGCGCTATATGAACATTATTGTTTCGTGTCGACCGTGGTACAAATCTTAGTATCAATATTTTAAGTTTGAAATAATGATGTTGGATTTCCATAATAGTTTTTAAAAGGTGGGAGTTGGGCCCCCTGGTTCTACTAGGTTACAAATACTAGGCTTAGTAATAAGGTACCATTTTCTTGCGCGAAACTCTAATTTACCTTTGTAGAATATAAATCTAGTAGAAACAATATTGTAGTAAAACATAAAGAGTAAAAATTGTCCTAGTTAATGTTGGATCTTGCACTCTTATGGCTCCTTATTGTTACAGCCACATTTTACATAGACATAGACATAGCTTTAGCATTTTCACACACATGATTTTTGTTTTTTTTTATTCATGATAGGTTAGCCTTTGACCACTATCTCACCTGATGGTAAGTGGTGATGTGGTCGAAGATGTTGTTCAGGCTAACCTAGAAGTACTGGCTCTCAAGAACAGCTGCCGGAATACACCGTTAGGTGCTTGGCGACATAAATAAAAAAGTTTGGCTTCAGTTTTACAGCCGGCTGCATAACTGACGCAAAGGGCTCCTGACTCCTTGGATAGGTTCTCTTTGGTAGTAATACCCACTCCCTTTTAGAAGTCCTATGGTATGCCGAAAGTTACACCCAAGTCACGTCAACCTAAGTAGCGGTATGCTGCTGATCTAGTGCATATGTTCAGTTTGTCGCCTTTTATTACATCCAAGAGGCGGGTGCACCAAGTGAGTAAGTACTTAGTAACTGTACAACATGAACATAGTTTCATCACGTTACAATCTAATTATAAACCAATTATTATTAGATTGTAATTGTTATAGATTATTCATCATCATCATTATCATCATCAACAGGTTTGACATCCATCGTTGAACAAAGATCCTATCTGGAGCGAAAGCCATAATCTCATAGGCGCTGCATAGGTATGCATGCTTCTAAAGAACTGTCATCTTACATTTCTTGGTATTTTTCCCATTGTCGGCTCTTACGACTCCCTCAGATTCAATTCAAGCCTGCCACCCCATGGCAGTTAATTATTAGTAGATGAATAACTGAAGACATTATGTAATAAAAACACTGAATTGTTTAAAACTCTCAGGATCATCACAGTGGACGTGTTTTGCTTTCAGAATCTTGGCAAAGTCTGAACGAGCCTCTCGATTAATGAGAATATTTATTAGTTAATGCGTTGATTAATAAATGTTTTGTCAGTTTGCTAAATCAAATTATAACCCACAATAACTCATCAACAGGCAAATAATAAATATGAAAATTTGTAACTCAACGCAAAATCTAAACAAGATATATTAAAAAGAAACGACTTTTGAGTGTGTCCGTTAATTATTACCCACAATAACTCATCAACAGGCGAGTAATACGTAAGATACTCTGTAAGTAATAACTATGCGGCCTAGTTAAGAAGTCTACTCAAATAACCATTATAGCAAACAAATTGGGCGAGTTCTGCCCTTAGAGTCACGACACGAAATCTAAACAAGATATTATATTAGAAAAAAATGACTTTGAGTATGTCCGTTTGTTAAATCAAGCTATAACCCACAACAACTCATCAACAGACGAATAATTTGTAAGATATTTTGTAATAAATACGCAACGTCGGGAAAAGTCCACTCTCAAAACAAAGGCAATCACAGTGGACGTGTTCTGCCTTCAGAATCTCAATGCAAAGTCTAAACAAGCCATTAATGAGAAATGTGCAATATATTAAAACTGTTAATACAGAAGTTGAGTTTGTTCGTTTGTTAAATCAAGTGATAAACGAATCATCAGGCGAATAATGACTATTTATAAAAAAAATTGAAAAATTCTCTTAATAACTCTTAGTAAATCACTAGGGATGTGCTTTTTCTTTAGGCTCTCGACGCGAAATATAAACAACTCGATTATTGGGAATTATTCAATATAATATTTTACAAATTATTGGAGCACAAAATTTTATGCCCACTCACCCTCATACATAAACCACTCGGCCACCTGGGCACGCTGTTTCTAGCCGAAATTTTGGGCTCCAATTGTATTACTATAATCGTCATAGGGGCGGTGCGCGGCCATCAAACCAGACTACTAGATTTCATCTAGAAAGAAGTGCATTTACAGACATTTAACTCTCGGAATGATGTCGCTACCCTTCTTTATTTATAATTATGATTACAAGCACTATCCAATGCTAAGCGAAAATCATATTTTATATAATATAATTGCCGGATAATATTAAAAAAACTAATAAAATCATCAAAATCGCTACATTCTAAAGAGATACGAGATAACACACTCACAAAAAAAATATAATTGAATTGAGAACCTCCTCTTTTTTAAAGTCGCTTCAAAAGATAGAAATAGTGAATGTGTCAGTATGTTAAATCAAGTTATAACCAACAACAACTCATTGACAGGCGTATCATTTTTATATAAGATAATACCCTAAAAACACTATTGGCTTTGTCGAGGGTATCATATTCCTCTATTGTAATCTATATCTATTATACTTAAAAATATCCCAAAGATTTGGGAAAGTTATTATTATTTTCTAATAATATACATAAATAGAATCTGTTATACAATTATGCTTTATATCAATACGAGTAACCTATTTCATGCTTCGTATGTAAGCGAGGCCAACATCAGCGGAGGGCTCGGAAGCGGTTCCTTGCTCATGCGGTGTCGCTCCATTGATCCGCTATCACCTATATACAGGACGTGTCCAATTAACCAAGTTATTTTAAATATTAATTTTTTAACACTTGTTTTACATTTGTATGATTTATTTTATCCCTTATTTGTTTCGGGACCTCGTTTATGAGTCTTGGAACCATGTAGTCTGTAGTTCTTGAGCCGTAGAAATTGTGAGTGCTAATAGTTATATTTTTTTATTTCTTGCCTGTCTAGTATTCATGTAGTTTGTTACATAATTGTTATATGTAAAGTAGTTTTCTGTCAATAATGTCAATTTTACTCTATTGTAAACAGGTATTATTTTACAATACTTGAACAAAGTGTCTATTTCATTGTTGTCAAGTTTGTTTTTTACATTACTAGGTACAGTTGTTAAAAAAAACAAATCCCTCAGGCTATCACAATGGACGTGTTCTGCATTCAGTGTCTCCACGCGAAGTATAAAAGATGAGGCTCGTTATACTTCGCGTCGAGATAATACGATTAATGCGAATTGCCAATATTAAAACTGATACAATTGAGTTATATCCGTTTATTAAATCGAGATTTAACCTACATTACCAGTTATTAATTAATGTTGACTATCAACATTAATATGTTGAATTGCAACAACGTGATTTGGGCACACGGCGTTTTAAGTACGCAGCAAACAAACGATGATTGAGACAGGTTTAACACCAAAAAACTATAATTAATATATTTTTAAGTCATCAATTAAAGCTAGCAGTCTCGTCCATGTGATGCAGTCGGCTACCTCCACGATGACGTCACCTCATCTCCTTCTCGGTCACCACCTCCGTCTTGTGTCTTCCATCGGTTACCAGTGCAGGATGTGCTCGCTCCATCGTCCTTCGGCTTCCCTAGCAATGTGTCCAGCCCACTTCTATTTCAACTTACATAACATACTTACAGCATCTAATACCTTGGTATTTTTCCGTATGTCATTGTTACGTACTCGATCCTTCAGCTTTATGCCTAAGAAAGATCTCTCTGTGGCTCTCTGGAAAGTACTAGAGTTCTTGATAACGCTCAGCATTGATATTACATACATAAAAACATGTTGGGAGAATGGCATTATCCATCAGGTTTTTTCCTTGATAAAGCAATTCTTCTTTACTGAATATACCGGCTAGCACTCACGATGTTTTGGTCGTAATCTCCGACCGGTGTTCGAGCAGTAAAGATGCTCATTCTCAAGGAATGCGGGCAGCTTCGAGGGCTGCTAAACGCGCACTGCGGGCGGCTGCTCGCAACGCCCTCTGCGAAACTTGAGGAACGGCGGGCAGCAATGGCATCGCAGGCAGGGTAGGGGCGCGTGCGTCACTGTCGCTGTCTTCACTGCACTCGTCAAAACTATGTGTAGGGTCTTCGCACACTATAGCAATTACATCTAATTCGCGGGTAAACAGTTTGGCACTGGTCGAGGCACAATTAAGCACCGGTTTCCACGCAGATGGTAAAGTCCAGCCACCGTCCCTATTAAAATTTGGATGACGATTTATTTCAATAGCCTCACGTACTTTCCGCGGCACAAAATACTTTTCTCTCGCTAGTACGGATGCTTTATCAAAACGTATGAAATGATTCGTATCTTTAATGAGGGCGTGCTCGGCTATTGCGGATTTCTCAATTTCTAGGTTCTTAATGCACCTGACGTGCTCCGTCAACCTCGTAGCGATATTTCGTCGTGTTTCTCCGATATAGGACTTACCACAATCACACGGTACTTTATATACCCCAGGCGCGGCAAGTGGTTCACTGTCCTTCGGTGAACGCAGCATCTGTCGGAGTTGAGTTTGTGATCTGAAAATCGCCTTAATTGAGTACCTCCGTTTCATCAGGTATCCGATTTTATCCGTTATTCCTTTGATGTACGGTAGATACACCGGCGATCTGTTGACAGTGGTAGGTCGCATGCGTTCAGTTCCAGTCACAAGTCGAGAACATCGTGAGTGCTAGCCGGTATATTCAGTAAATAATTATGTCAACTCACGTTAGTTTTTATGAAAATATAGCAATTCTTCTGTTGATTTATTTTGCCGTAGACTCAAAGAAAATTGTTTGGGCAAGGTGTAATTTTTGACACTGAATATGTCAAAAATTACATCTACCTTGCTGCCGTTCGCTTGAATTAGTTTTTGTTCCACATTTGTGATGACTTTGGTTGTGGCCATGTTCATATACAGACCTATTTTTTGGCTTGCTCTTTGTAGGGTATTTATCATGTATGATAAATAGGCGAAACGTAGACGGGAGAGTCTTTCTCCATTGGTATTTTATCCAATGTCTTCCCAGTATTTTTTAACTTGAATTGACTTGAGGATGTATGCACACTCGATATAAGGCAACATATTTATAATAAAAATCAATATCATATTGCATTGTCATTGGTTTTACTTGGAAAATATATATCTCCCTTTACGCATCGACCTAAGTGTCTTTTACATTTTGGAAGTCGTTTAAATAAAACAATTTCAGCGACTACAAACGACATTCTGTTCAATCTTCCTTTTCGACGAAAATTCTTCCGGTTTGGCTGCGTGGCGTTTGTGACGTCACGTCGGCTTAGCAGGAAAATTAAGCGGAATTGTCACTAGATATATTTTTATATTTTTTAAGTGTTTTATTAAAATATTAATTTGATGTCTTCTTAAAATATTTTAAAAGTATTTGTTATTATTAAAAATGGATTTCCGCAAAGTAACGCCTGAATCTATTCATTATCGGATAACTAAACTTTAACTTCCTGGCAGTAATGGTTAGCCCGCTACTAACTCGTTGTTACTACAGTAAAGTTGATAATTTTTAGGTTTATATAATACAAACCTAGAAATAGGTATTATTATATATATCATCCAAGCAAAAACCGTGTTGTTTCAACATCCTGAAATTTTGTACAAATAGTTTGGTCTTCATGATTACTTTTGAATGTCCGTCTTAGACAGTGTGTAATGATGCGATCGGCACAACTCCTAACAAATTACAAATTCTCGTGCAATAGAATGCGTGATATTTTAATTACTATTACACATGTTTTTAAGCTATACTCAGGAACATTTATACCTAGCTGTATAATTTAGCACGGTAGAGTCACCACTTGAACGAGAACTCGTAGTTTTGAACTTTAATTGCCCGTGACCTGGCTCTACTTACTGCATGCATGGCTACAGTTATAGTTTGGGAGCTATTGTCTAGTACGATCACCTAATTTCATATTTTTTTATAACGACAAGTAGATATTCAAATTACAAATAAAATTCTGAAAACATTGTGTTTATGTGTAATAATTAATTCCCAAACAGCTTTACCCATTAAATATATTGTGATTTTTCATTACAATGAGACGTTGAAGCGATCGTAATAGAGCTTGCACTGTCGTTTTTTACCGATCAACTAGCTTAAGTAATGTTCACTGAGGTCATAGTTGGATGAACGCAAGTGGTATTTAATAGTAATGGTATTTACTACTGAACACTTTGATGCTTCGGAGTCAGCATGAACTTTCAGCCATGGGTCACAGATTACCTAGTCAGTTCTAAGTGTTCTGTCTGCAACATTTGTATACAAATACCCTAGCTGACGTGCTAGGGTATTTTGCAAATTCTCGGATAGCTAGCTCACGCAGAAAAACAACCGTCAAATATTTAACGGTGTGTTCCACTAGTTAGTTAGTCCTCAGCTTAAGAGCACGTCATCACTATAATACCTCTAGAAGCTGAGCACTGGTTGAAAGAGGACTCGTATTTTTTTTTGTTTTGTCTCTACGTCCACACAACATTTAATTGTTTAAAAACGTTATTGTTTCTCACATCCAGCCTTGGAGTCAAACGAGGGACTTCCCAATTCAGACGTAAGGATTACGCCAAAAATTCATGTCCATACTGTAATTAAACCAATCGTTCACTCTCTTACTAAGCTGTAGTTAGGTAGATACGCTTTTATTGCAATACGAATGATGGTAACTTTGCAGCTTGTTTCAAACTTGGAGGAATGTAAGCACTTGAAAGTTTACAGATTCAGTTTGGTTCTAAATGTGGATTGTTTAAATAAGAACTACAGTTGGTTGTAGGAAAGGAACGTTTTTAAACTTATCTACATCATTACTTTTTCATCTTGTTTAACACCAGTTCGAACAATGGAGTTTGCTGAAAACCAACTTCATGGACCACCAGAACAGGTCTTTGCAGTAGAGTGCCAAGATAGGTGTTCATATTGCCATTTAGGTTAGTGTGCACATAGCGCTTTCCATACAAATGTAGTTTCGTCACATTTTTAATATCATGTTCAAACTCGGTGAATTTTTGTATGCATGTCCTCGACCCTAATATTTAACATTCTGGTTAGCCAGTTTTCCATATTTTTTTAGATCGTAAAGTTTAGGTATTCTTATTTTATCATTTAGGGATATGTTAATGATAAAAATTTAATACTGAAAAACCAGAAACAGACATAAATCTCGTGGACATGCATGCAAATTTTGACAAAGTTTGTAATGGATTATTTTCAATGGAATTTAAATAAATACGATACACCTTTGTATACCATAACGCTACGTCCTCACTAGTCTTAATTCTTTGTATATATGTTATAATTGTAATCTTAGTGACTATATATATATTTTACTGTTCCATATTAGAACAGTAGAATCCTAGAAAAAAACGACAAATACTGATATACTTGGTGAATACAAGAAATAGACACGTCCACTCTACTTAACTGCTTCGGGGAGACACGCTTGCTTCGGGTAGGTCTTATCCGATCCATAAAACAGATCCCACTGAATATTTCTTGAACTGGAACCCACAAAATATTATTTAGCATTTCTATCGAATCCCAAACTAAATCAAGTAACAAAACATGGTTGTTTTGTTACTATCGTACCTATGGTGTTTGCAATCCTAGCCCTTACCCCACGGGGCAAAATTAACGCATAAATAAAAAATAAGAAATGCCTCGACTTTATAATTTTTCAACATTTTTTGGAAGTTGGTTTAAAATAAAATGCTCTATGATCATATTAGAATAGTGACCGTGACATTAACGCGGGCGTCTCGAGCACTCCCTTGTAAAAAAAAGACCACTGGATGTGGTCAAAACTATAGCCGGAGATATTTGACTTATTCATTCAGGTGAATTATCCCGTTTTATTTGCAAAATTTATCGATTGTATGGTAACTCAAATTTAGGTATATATATTGGATATTAATTGTATGAGCGAGATGAAAAGATACAACAAAGAATACCTACCTAACTGCCAACTTTAAAAACTCGTGACATTATTTTCTTTGACCACTACATCGTTTAAAAACTTCTCAAAACAAAGACCATTTGGTGTTCCTGTGGGAACATTCTATCCGTGAAATCGAAACTCTGATCAAACACTGGACTGGACCCGATAAAAGAGACACTATTTACTCTATACCCTGGACGTACTCAGAACAAGCTTTTAGGGGTTAAAAGGCATATATTTTAGGTCGCAAACGAAAAAAAATACGTGGGTTAAAATTTGATTAATCAATTAATTTTTTATCAATTAATTTGATTATTAAAGTAGCCATGTTTACACACACTTAGAAGATGGTAAGAGGCTAGAAAATGCCACTTCGGTACCTTGGTGTCTCGGACGGTTACTATACGGTTATATGCAATCTGACACCGTCACACATTATTAGTACTGCCACGATCGTCAGTTCCACTTGCACATTTTAAAGCGAAGCAAGTGTAGTGCCTAATTTCAGTGTTTATTACGAGTTTGTTACATTGGCTGTTGAAACCATAAGTCTGAGGTCGTCAGAAACAAAATAGCTTTGCAAATTCAACTTGCACAAAAATAGATTAGTCCTCGCCTCAGATATCTCAGAGCTGGTGCATATTTTGCTCAAAAGTTGAGCCTTCCTATCCATCAAGGTAATGCTGCATGTGCTCTGAGATCTTTTTCGCAAGGTAGTACCTAGACGATGTATTTTTTTAAGAAAGTAAATCACCCCGTTTAGGGAATGTATATCTTTTTCTACGGCGGTGTTTGGTTAAATCTTATATGCAAAATTAATTTTCCTATATTGTGTCATTTTCTCTGCACGTGGAGGATAAATACTGCAAATTTCGTTTAATGTTTCAATGATACACAATAAAATACGAATCTTCACGTATCAAGAAAGAGACAAATAATTTAGCATTCCATGGATATACCGTGCGGGTTCTGAGTCCATAGCGTTGCAGAGGAACAGGCCCAAGTCACAGGTGTCTGGGACTTGCAACCCAGGAGTAGGGTTTAGGGGCCCCTTACTTACAAGGGTAAGTAAGGGGATGGGTATATAAGGATATATAACAAACAATTACGTTTTAGAAACTAAAGTTCCGGCTGATCAATAAAAAGATATTTTTTTATATTTTCGGCAATCTTGAATTTTAGGCAGGGAAATGTGTTTGTCGTTTTATACTCGTAAAATTTAATTCAAGCACGTAGCTTAGAGAATAGAGATTTTCTCAAAAACTTACTGCTGTGTGATTTTCCTAATGAAGCAAACTGGAATAATTTGGAGACATTCACCATCAACATGTAGTTTATTTCCAGTATTGAAAATCTAGACTAAATGCATTGGGCTGCCTTATTGTATTACGTTTATGTCAAGCTAATGATTAACTGAGATACTCGATAAAGTTATGTAGTGTTTATGAGTAAGAACTTTTGCTAATCAGCGGCTAAGTAATGCTTAAAATTTAAGTAGCTTTTATAAGTAAGACTGTAAGTGGTTAAATTAAGGTAAAACAAATCACAGTATATACCAAAAAGTTATTTTGCCCAGGCCAAACAAAATATATTATTTTAATAACATTTGGGATGTCCAGTTAATTAGTTTCTATGGCTGTAGTTAAATAACATATAACAATAACATCAATATCAAAATGAATTCATCGAGAGACGGCTGTCGGACATTTCTCAGTCCAATTACACAATATTAACGAGGATAACCAGCAGCTTGCGTATGTCCTTTGAGACCTTCTAGACAGTCCCTAGTTTAACAGGTAATTGACATCTTCCCCACACTTCCCTCTTCCCTTCAGTACGACCACGTACTCTATTACCGGCTGTACTTCAAAATAGAGATAAATGTTCCTGTTCCGCACGACGACGGGCCGCATTTTTCAACAGTGCAGTGCGAAATATTATCTAACCGTAAAATACACTATCCAATATCCATCTCTAGAGATCCTTCGTTGTGCCAATCACTGATACTCCAATGTAGCTGTGTTGTAGGGTTGGCTAAGTGTCGATTTGCAAATGTATCTATGGTTCGAAGATCTCAGAATCGATTTTTAACTACCTCCTTGATACCTTAAGAATAACTCTCTTCAGAGTCCATTTTGAGAGAGTAGATGACCCCAAAAGACTTTTTTGCACAAACCATGGAATGTATAGGTCCCCAAGATTTTTTCAGTTCCTATCATGGATTATATCTGTAATGTAGTTTTGTTTCGTATTTTGTATAATATTTCAAGAAAACAGGTCTTTAAGTAAACTTACTTAGGTACCTAAAGAACTGTCCTTGGCCAGTGTTTTTTTTTTTGTTATGCCTGGTAGTTTAACTTTTGACAACTATCTCACCTGGTGGTAGAATCACTGGCTCTCAAGCACAGCTGCCGGAACACATCGATAGGTGCTTAGCGACAGATTTTCTACTTGAGGGTGGTAGCTAGCCAGACGGGTATTCGCAAAATGCCCTACCACCATGCTGGAACGACTGCCATCCTAAGACAACAACCAGGAACGAAGCTTTACGTGCCCTCTGTAGCACGTGCGTGCTTAGTAGTAATCCCACTAGCAGTCACCCATCCAACTCATGACCGCGGCGGACGTTGTTTATCTTTGCTGATCGGTTAAAAACAGCTAAGAAAACTTCATTACGAGCGCTTCAAAAAGTTGTTTTAAGTGTTTGTGAGCTTCGTTTGATATTTCGTAGCATTTTACGCATTTCTTTACTGTAAAATACACTCTGTCTCAGTACCCCTTAGATACCTAAATTTCATATTACCAGTACTTATTTATTTAGAATTGAGATACAGATTCATCGTTGATCCACCATTCTATTGATTATAAGAATTCTTTGTTATAGTTCTCCAATGTTGGCCCTACGGATCCAGTACAATAATGCGTTTAGAGTGATACTTCAGCTGCCTCGGTTCTGTAGCACATCGGGGATGTTCACCGAATCGTGGGTCGATTGTTTCTATACGACCATGCGGAAACGGTGCACATCCCTGGTGCGCAGGGTCCGGGCTAGCCCTAGTGGAAAGAAGGCATTTTTTTTATGTTATTGTGAAAGGTCAAGCTCTGATGTTAAACGGTAACCTCTGCCTATAACAGATCCATATCGTCACAATTGACGAACATCACTGCGCCCCTCACACTGTGACATACAGTTGTTGAGTTTCGTGTGCCTGTAATTAAACTTTTTTTTATGTTATTGTGACGGAACAAGCTCGAGGCCCATCTGATGTTAAGCGGACTAACCTCTGCCTATAACAGATGCATTTCGTCACAAGTCACGAATTGCACTGCGCCCGTCGACTTTGAGACATGAGACATTGAGACATAGTCTCATGTGCTTGTAATTTCACTGCTCTCAAGGACTATTGCCGGAACACACCGTTAGGTGCTTGGCAACAGATTTTCTACTTGAGGGTGGTAGCTAGCCAGGCGGGCATTCGCAAAATGCCCTACCACCATGCAAATTTAATTACTGGCTCTCAAGGACTGCTGCTGGAATGGTAGGTGCTTAGTGACAGATTGTCTACTTGAGGGTTGTAGCTAGTCAGGCGAGCATTCGAAAAATGCCCTCCCACCGTGCGGTGAAGCTCAAGCCGGCGGTGGGGATCGAACAAGTGACCTGCGACACCGCAGCCCATTGCTATAACCGCTCGGCCATAATTTGGTGAAAGATTCAACTGTCAGTACCTGAATCATTGTTGTAGGATTTATGTAATGTAGTCATTTGTGGTCATAGGTGGTTAGTTTTTTTTTTTAATGTTATTGTGAAGGAACAAGCGCGAGGCCCACCTGATGTTAAGCGGTATTCTCTGCCTATAACAGATGCATTTCATCATAAGTGACGAACTGCACTGCGCCCATCACCTTGAGACATACCTGTTAAGTCTCATTTTGCCTGTTATTTCACTGGCTCTCAAGGACTGCTGTATATTATACTGATATTTTTAGTACATGTGGATGACATTTAATTATTTAATTTACTTTACATAACATATTACAAATTTTATTGTTTATTATTAAAGATGATTTAATTATAATTACATTTTAGTATTGATACCACATTTTAATGAATTAAATAAGTTTTGAAATTAAATTTTTATTTTGTCTGAATAAAACATTTATTTGTAATGTATTAACATTTATTTGTTTTTTTAGAAACAATAATGTAACATGATCCTTGTTTGTTGAAATAAATTATTTGAATTGTATTGAAAGGGCTTTGGCAAAGAAGCCTTCTGCTTAGAGATCGATGGACATCCAGATTTTAAACTGCGTCCTTGAGTGGATATTTTAGATAGATAGAACTACATGTACACAAATAACCAGTCGAGGTTTTCTTGCTGTCGAGTCTATGACCCCTGTTATCATTTCTATTACACTATCAGTCTATACGAAGCTCTGACAGTTAAAGCTGTTTCCTCCGATAAAAGTTAAGATATAAAGCTTTAACTATGATAGTTAAAGCTGTATTTCCTCCAAAAAAAATACGGCATATTTTTGTAACGCTGGAAACTGCAGTTTTTTTTACTAGGTAATTTACCCGAGATTGGCACAATGACCCCTGCGGAAATCGCTTAACTTAGCTGATCGGTTCAGAACGGGTAAGCAAACTACGCAAAGAGCGCTTCAAATATAAATCCTTACATAAGTGTTTTACTAGGTACGAGTACATATTGTACGTACCTTTTTTTTTTTTTTTTTTTTTAATGTTATTGTGGCGGAACAAGCCCGAGGCCCACCTGATGTTAAGTGGTCTAACCTCTGCCTATAACAGACGCATTTCGTCAGCGACGAATTGCACTGTGCCCGTCACACTAAGACGTCCAGTTGTTGGGTCTCATTAGCCTGTAATTTTTCTGGCTCTCAAGGACTGCTGCCGGAACACACTGTTAGGTGCTTGGCGACAGATTTTCTACTTGAGGGTGGTCGCTAGCCAGTCGGGCGTTCACAAAATGCCCCTCCACCATGCGATGAAGCTCAAGCTCTGGGCGGGATTCGAACCATGGACCTGCTGCACGGCAGTCCATAGCCAATGCCACTGAGCTATCACTGCTTCAAAATGATGGTACCTAGAAAATAATATACTCGTGTAAGTCATTCTTCCCCGAGATTGGTACAATGGGCCCACAAAGCCGAACATTACTTGTATCCTGTCTGGTACACTACGAGAGGGTGCTTGTAAAACGTGAGCCCGTAAAAGTATGTAAGCCTCTCTAGTCCTGACTACCTACACCATTCATAAGGCTTTGCAATGGAGGCGTGCTTAGAAAAACTTTATTTTTACTGACTTTTTTTGAAGCGCTCGTAGCGAAGTTTACTTAGCTGTTCTCAACCGATCAGCAAAGTTAAGCAACGTCGCGCGCGGTCATGAGTTGGATGGGTGACCGCTAGTGACATTACTACTGAGCGTTTCCGTGCTTCGGAGGGCACGTTAAGCCGTCGGTCCCGGTTGTTGTCTTAGGATGGCAATCGTTATAGCATGGTGGTAGGGCATTTTGCGAATGCCCGCCTGGCTAGCTACCACCCTCAAGTAGAAAATCTGTCGCCAAACACCTAACGGTGTGTTCCGGCAGCTGTCCTTGAGAGCCAGTACATCTAGGTTAGCCTGAACAACATCTTCGACCACATCATCACTTACCATCAGGTGAGATAGTGGTCAAAGGCTAAACTATAGGGCATAAAAAAAAAAAAAAATTTAACCGATAAGAAAAAAGTCAAAAAGAAAATACTATTTAAAAACGACATATACTGAAAACGTCGATTCGGTAGTTGTTAAACTCATCAAAAGAACAAACGCTTTTAACTAATTTCGAAAAAGAGGAGGAAGGTTTTTAAGTCAGCACGTATGATATTTATTATTTTTAAAATTATTTACATATGCATAACTTTTTACTGGATCATCTAATTTCGATGATTCTTTTTGGTAGAGTTGAGATCTTCGTAAGTTTTTTTTTCTATGCTTGATCGGTTAGCCTTTAACCACTATCTCACCTCATGGTAAGTGATGATGTGGTCGAAGAATTTGTTCAGACTAACCTAGAATTACTAGCTCTCAAGGACAGCTGCCGGAACACACCGTTAGGTGCTTGGCGACAGATTTTTAACACGAGGGTGGTCGCTAGTCAGGCGGGTATTCGCAAAATGCCCTTCCACCATGCGTTGAAGGTCACGTGGCGGGATTCTAACCATAGACATGCTACGTGGCTGTTAATAGCCAATGCCACTGAACCATCACTGCTTCAGATTTCTCAGAGTAGGAAGACTATTCCGTCATTTATTTATACAAAAAACTTGAACTACGTATTAGTGCGATGCGATATATACCTAGAGAGGCCGACCCGAATCACATATGACTTGTTTTTTTACCTTTACTACACTAAACTGCTACAGCCGTTAATTACAGCCCCCCCTATTAAGGGTATTTGTCATATTTCCCATGCTTGGCAGGCGTCTTGGGGATCGCAGTGTAATTGGCAGTTCCTTAGAAGGCACTGCTGCCCACCTTCCAGTATTTATCCCTTAGTCGCCTATTGCTACACCCGTTGCGTTGCCCGTTCTTCTCGCAGTGGCTCTACACAATTAATTTGCTGAACGTGGCAGTACAATGTAGATTATTTCAATACTAAAATTTGTAATTGACCTTCATAAGAGCGTCGTAGACGCCTAAATTAAATAAATGATTTTGACTTTGACTTTGACCCACGGGATGGTATGGGGAGGTGCAATTCTAACCCGGCACCCCACGGGGAACCCCCCAGCTGCAACATTGGTAAAACCCGCCGTATGATATCATTAAGGCTGGCGTGGCGAGAAAATATTATTATATTATATAAGTTTTATTTGTCTTAGGTAAGGCATCAGAGAACTTTCATTTGGTCCCGGACCGTTGCAAATTGCCTGCCAACTAGACGAAGTTTCTCTAATCTAGCGCGTAACAAGATATTTAGTAGATATCTCTCTCAAGTTTGACACGGCAAAGTTCAGATCAAGAGTTAATTCGCATAGCAATTATATCTTAATCGTAAGGGGTTTCGGTACAGTATTAATAACATAACATTTAGTAATAGATAGAGTCTATCAGTATTAAAATATGCATATTGTAACCTATATACCTAATAGATACAATATGTATATTGAAAATTATTCGGAAAAACATTTTTCCTCTTACAGACGCTATAAGTCATTACAGACTCTGTAATGACTTATAGCGTCTGTAATGACTTATAGGGATTACAGAGTCTGTAATGACTTATAGGGATCTAAATGTCCAAAATAGGCAGTCCAAATGCTAAATCACAAATAAAATAGAGGAAAAATGTTGGTCATGTGCGGGATTCGAACCCGCGTCCATCCACCCCTTGAGCCGGGGTATGCTCTAACCAATTGAGCTAACATGACATGACGTCATAACTCAAATCTTTCATATCGTTCTTTAACCATCGTATTGGGATGGAGCGACATCTATAGTACCACTTGCGTTGTACTACAAACAAGACCAATTTTGCAATTGGTTTTATACTTGTAAATGATGACGCAACCTTATAATTTTAATATTGTTAGGTTTCAATAATGCCTGCTATTAGGATTACATTACAAAATCACAAATATACGATAGGAAAAATTTAAGTCATGTACGGGATTCGAACCCGCGTCCATCCACCCCTTGAGCCGGGGTATGCTCTAACCAATTGAACTAACATGACATGACACCATAACTCAAATCTTTCCTATCGTTCCATCGTATTGAGATGGAGCGACAATCACAAATTCACAAATATACGATAGGAAAAATTTAAGTCATGTGCGGGATTCATAGCATGCCCCGGCTCAAAGGGTGGATGGACGCGGGTTCGAATCCCGCTCATGACTTAAATTTTTCCTATCGTATATTTGTGATTTTGTAATGTAATCCGCATAGCAGGCGTTATTGCAAACCTAACAATATTATAACGAAGTCCAAATGCTAATTATTATTATATACGAATACAAAACATATGTAATTCTGTGAAGAGGAGCCCTATATTAACTCAACTCATGTGAGAGACACAACTCAAGTTTACATTTATGGTCTACTTAGGGTTCTTGTATTATTTAGATAAAAACAACTCAGTACTTTGGTCTGTACAAATTTTTCTACACTGACTGTTTAATCAATATTCAAACACGTATATGCAGCTTTAATTTTTTATTATATTTATATGTAGATTAATTACTGTTAAGTATTATAAATGTTGTTTTATTAGCAGTAGAAATCTTTGGGAATGTAATTTGTCTGAAGAAGTACAGCCATCATGCATATTTCTTGTGTTCCGGTTAGAAGGGAATAGGTGCCGTCGTTGAAATTATAGGCACATGTGATCGGCGGAGTGCATTTCTTTATTGTGGCGAAATTTATATCTGTCATAGGTAAAGTAACATGCACTTGAGACTTGACAATTGTATGTCTCAATGTGACGGCGCAATTCGTCGCTTGTGACGAAATACAGCTGTTATAGGTACAGGTTAGTCCGCTTAACATCAGGTGGGCCTCGTGCTTGTTTCGTCAAAATCAATGTTCAACAATGTTACTGATCCGTGGTATACTTCTGATACAATGGGCTTATATTGAAGAACGAATAAATGGTCCCATTCTACATGGCAATGCCGTCAGCTTTTTGATACCGTCGATAACTGGAACGTAGATTTTTAGAAATTGGGATTGTCTGTGTCTGTTTTATAGTATTAGCTTCTTAGTATATTTCTAATCGAGTATATCTGGTGGCGATGATCAGATCGAAGATGTTGTTCAGGCTATGTAAGCCTATAAAAGGAAATACGAATGAACATCGCAGAAAATCCTCCAGGTTCTTGAAGCAATGATGGCCGAGCGGTAATAGCTATGGACTGCCGCGCCGCAGTACCCTGGTTCGATCCCCACCGCCGGCTTGAGCTTCACCGCATGGTGGAAGTACTTTTTGCGATTGTCCGCCTGGCTAGCTACCACCCTCAAGTAGAAAGTCTGTCGCCAAGCACCTATAGGTGTGTTCCGGCAGTAGTCCTTAAGAGCCAAAGAAATTACAGGCATATGAGACTTAACAACTATGTCTCAAGGTGACGGGCGCTATTCATCACTTGTGACGAAATGCATCTGTTATAGGCAGAGGTTAGTCCGCTTAACATCAGGTGGGCCTCGAAATGGATCCGCCACCATTAAATAAAAAAAAAAAAGGTTCACAGACGTGAGAGTGTTAGCTAACTCTTTGTAGTTAACGTATAAGTATACGTTACTAACATAACTAAGATACAATACAAGGGAGATCATTACTCGTACGATCTCTAAGACTGTCTCAAGGGAACCAACAAACTACTACGCGGAGTCCATAAAAATGAGGCGGACAAACTAATAGTCATAAATTTTCCCTTTGTCACCCCCGAGACCGAGTTACGATGTCCAGCAAAAATTATAGGTAGCAGTAGTGTTCTGGCCAAGAAGGTAAGCCGTATTCGTGCTATTATTATATACCTACATAGATATAGGTTTTAAAACATATATACTCGTAATATTCTCGTATAGGCGTTCAATAAGGAGTGAGAATAAGTAGGATAGGGGATTACCAGGTAACTTTTATGAAATTAAATTCACAAAGTTACAACGAAAGAAAAAAGTTAACTACAGTATGCATCGTTAATGGTTGTTTTTTATTTATGACTAGCGACACACCCAGCTTCGCATGGGTGCTGATTCTAAATATAGTATAAAATGGTTTTATATACAACGCTCAAAGTTTTTATATCATTACACAATACAAATTTATTTTTTTTAGTTACTCTTGAAAGATCTAACCTGAAGAAATATTGTATGTGCAATTTCTTGGAATAAACTATTATTATTATTATTAATATATATATATATATATATATATATACCATTGCGGACTTTTTTGTGAGCCTTTTTAAGGTCTATCATTTTGCAACAATATTCATAATGAAAAGTGCATTTAAAATTACGTTGCGTGTACAAAAACGTGTTATTTCCAGCATTTTGTGTTTGCGTCATTGTAAAAAATGTGTCAACCTTGGTGTGTTTATATTATGTATGTACAAAAAAATAATAATAATGTTTATTTCTTATATATTAATATACAATTTGTTAACAAACCAAATTGGGAACTTTTCATTACATTAATTACTAATTACAAAAAAGACAATCCTTGTATATGATTACTTAGTCAGTTTTCGCGCAGAACCTATTGCTTAGAAAGCGATTTCTTGTGTTGCAACTTCTGAAAACCCTTTATGTACCTTAAAATGTTACATAGTTTAACCGTGTGTGCTACATGACTATGTCTAAGTATTAATAACATGATATAGATAATAAATAATAAAAATATAAATATATTCTTTAATTTTCAGAAATGGTCAGTTAAAGGTAAATTGTCAAGTAGAAGAACAAATATTAAAAATCATTGTAGTTCTTTTATCTTTTTATTTCATTACCTTCCATGTTAGTTTTAAATTTGAATGCAGCGGCTCGCATGTAGTATTATTATGTTCTAGGATGTAGGTGTGGATCATCAGTCCTATCTACAGAAAGCAAGTAACCCCGCGAAATTTAAGCCATTTTATTGGAGCCGTTAAGCTGCCCGCGCAGTTACTGCTCAGTGTCAGGTGATAATGGCTGAATATTATTAGAAAAAAAAAACTATTACAAATTAAATAAAACCACTTTATACTAATTGAAATTTCGCCTGAACTTATCAGTAAAGATCATGTTAGTATTCGGAAGCTAGAATTAAAATAACATTTTACCGACCCACCAAACGTCCAACTTAAAGCGAAAAACATTCCAATAGGTAACATTACGTGTGCATATATGTAAATGTGCATGTGCATGAACTAGTAAGTAAAAAAATTGTAGCCAATACTTTTTGAGCAGGCCCCGTTTCGCCTATAGGAACTTATCTTCTCTAGGTTTTTTTAATGATATTTTGACGGAATAAGCTTGAGGCCCACCTGTTGTTAAGCGGTATCCTCTGCCTATAACAGATGCATTTCGTCACAAATGACAAATTGCACTGCGCCCGTCAACCTGAGACATACAGTTGTTAAGTCTCATTATGTGTTTCTAATTTAACTGGCTCTCAAGGACTGCTGCCGGAACACACTGTTTGGTGTTTGGCGACAGATTTTCTACTTGATGGTGGTAGCTCGCCAGGCGGGCATTCGCAAAATGCCTTCCACCATGCTTTGTGGCTCAAACCACACCGCAGGCCCTACCTATAACCCCTCGGCTAACATAAAATTGGTTATGCTATAATCTAAGTACTTCTATTTTAATAACTGGGTCATTCTAAGTTAAGTGGTACTTTCCATGGCCAGGACAAAAAAGTACCTTTTTTTTATAATAACTTCCTAATTAACCTATTCATTACTTAAAACTAAATGTGTTCTTCATGCTCACTTAAATTTATTAGAGAAATGTACGTAGTTTAGTCACAATAAGTTCTTATGTAAGAAAAAAGTCTCTACCCTGGTCTGTCCCCAAACCGACTTTATTTGTAAACTAGTTATTATGAATGTTTTAAAATTTAATAATTACTTTATCATCGTTAATTTTATACAGAACAATAACTGAGTCACAGTGTCTTATAAGTAAAATTACTTATATACCAATTTTTCATAAATAATATCAACGCCGAAATTTGTTTTTCGTGTTTTGTGTCTCGTCCCCTGGCTTTTTGTTTTCTTTTCAAAATCAGTTTTGTTTTGATAGTTTGTGAAAGTTGTGACCTTGAGTGCATAGGATGTATCGTGAAGCTAGCAGCAAGCGGGGCATAAGCCGACTGTGCAGCCATTTTAACGGCCATTTCAGTCACGCCGCTCGCTGGGTGTAGAAATGTTGAGTGAATGCAGTCTTTCCTCTGGTAAGTTTTATTTATCAATTGTTTGTTAAAATACTTATATAGGCTTAAATATTCACTATGAATAGTGCATACATTGTTACGTTTGATTGTAAATTGCGTACGAGAAACACTTTTACGGCTATTTTAGATATCAATCGAAAATGTATCTCCTCTGGCGTATTTCCCCTGGCTCTTTTGATGGCAGGGGAGATACTTAATGTCCAGGGGAGATACATTTGTATACGTTTCTACATTTTTCTCTGAACCTTTACTTGTATTTTAGTGAAAACGTAGATTTTAGTGAAAATTACCTAACAAAATAATATGCTGAAGAAGTACAATCCTTTCATTTCGGAGGATCGAGACAACAAATAAGTATGCACACTGTTGTAGTCTTTACTAAAGATGTCGACCAAAAGCTAAAAAGTCAATGTTACTGCACTTTGTCACAAAATTTATTGCACTCACCTCCAGCAATTTGGGCGCATTAACAGCCCATATTTGACTGTCTGCCGGCTACTGTTACGACTTAACATTTCTTGAGCGATGGCCAGTCACCGTTCAATATCGTAATAAAATGATGTTCAAGGTTTTGGCAACAATACTAGAAGATTTCTACCCTAAACTTCAAAATTTCACAATTTGGAATTTTCATGAAGCAGGTCACGGTACGGAAGCTCTTGATGGAGTGGGTGCTACTTGCAGTTCTCTTGAACTGCAGATAGATTAGTTGCGAGTGGCACTGATATTTCGTCAATAGATGACTTAGTTAAAGCCCTTGAGAAAACCTGCCTGAATATTAAAATTTCATATCTGAAAAGCAGCAAAATTAGGTTCTACTGAAGGTATAAACACTTTTTCAGGCACACTAAAGGTTCACCAAGTTACCAGTTGCGTTTTTATACCTTATTGCCTGACATTGAAAAGTTTGAACTGCTTCTGTGACTCAGAGCTATGTTTTCATTTTCAATTGGGTACTTTGGATTATCCACAAACACATCGTAAATTTAATCTACGTGTTGATGATATATACGGAGCTAGCGTTTTAGAAGATGAACCACTAATCAATTTCACATCTCAGGAACACAGAAAGATGCCTCAAGAAATATTACAGCATTCTGTACCTACCAGTATAAAAACCAAACTGCACAAAGATGATTCAAAGCCCTCAACATCTGGAAAGAAAACATTCTGCAACGGGGACTTTGTGCTGGTTAAACTTCAAAATACAAAAACAGAATGTCGTTATGAACTTCAAGTTATATTTTGTAAAATCTGTAATATTTTTTTCACCACCTGGGATCAGGTTTTAAAAAAAACTACCCTCCCCTAACTTAAAAAGGCTGTAAAAAATATGCTGCCCTCTATTTTACATGCATTATTTAATGAATCTATTGATGTCTTTGAATGCGGGTTTTAGAAAATATTTTTTTGTTTCCTTTTAATTTAAATGTTTTTAGAGTTTAAGTACAAGAAAAATTTAATACTGTGTACTCAGAGAACCTTTTGTTTCTTTTTATTTCATTATTGAGTACTAATAGTAGAGTTATAGATATTTTTGTTTTGACGGAAAGGAAAAGTAAGAACCTTTTTATGTTTTGTGCCTGGCGCTTAAGAAAAATTTAATTTTATAAACAAAGACTGCTAAGAAATGACAAGTCTGGTAATAAATAACTCATAATTAAAATTAAAATAAATAAATAAAGGTGATTTATAAAAAATAACCCTGTTTTTAATATGTCTTTCTCTCTTCCCTGTCCATAAAGTATCCTACCCTGTGCATATTGTCTCTACCCTGTACTGAGTATTTACCCTGGTCACTTATAAAACGAGATAAAACCAACAAATTGACTGGCCACTTTGTAAACATTTTCAACTTAAATGTTTCCATACAAAAAATGTATATTTAAGTAGATATATTAAAAAAAATGCCATGCCGTCACTTCATACAACAGATTACCTCTTAACTTAGAATGACCCAACTAGTAAATAAAAAAAATGCCTCCAATACTTTTAGCTAGGCACCCTTTCGTCGTTAGAAACTTACTTTCTCTATGATATACTTCATATATCGTCGCCGGCAAGGGCTGCAAGTCCCACGGCACGACTCACGGTTCGTTGGGTATTTTCCAAGAGAATGAATCTCGAGCGGTGCACCTCCTTTGGCTGACACTGGAAAAATATGTTCAAAGATTCCCAAGCACTGATGTTTATCTCTTTTTCTCATTCATATGCAAAACCTACTTTGTAGAAAACTTAGGTGAAAAACTGACCATATACATAGATAAACTGTCACATTCATTTGGTATTGGAAGATTAGATATGCATGGATTTATATTGACGTACCTGACTATAGAGCTGAGGTGAGGTTGCTGATGCAGTGATAGACCAGTCAGTGGCAATAACTGCAGACATATACTATCCAATTTCGAATCCCTGCAGGCTTGAGCTACATCGCATGGTAGTAGGGAATTTTGATAATGCCTGACTCGTTAGTTACCACCCTCAAAAAGAAAATCTGTCAAAAAACGATGCAAATGTTTCGGTTAGTATCCGTCTGCTGTCCTTGATGGATATTATATCGCATACAATCTGTAGAACTAATTTTCTGTAGAACAAACTTACCATCGCATCAAAGTTTATAAAATTAAGTATCAATAAAAATAATTCTCATTATACCTATTAACATACCAATCAGGTCTCAAATTGGATAAAATGAATTATAAACAAATACGCACAATGATATCTAAGCATGATCGTCCGCATAATATATATCCTACAATATTTGCAGAACGAAAATATTTTTTTTATCAACTTTCATCTATGTTATATTATGGCATTTAGTTGGTTCTTTATATTATTTTACACATTATTCGTTTACAAATTCCCACTTCACTATTGCTCTAGCAATGACATGTAACACATATTCAAAAGATAAGCCGCCATATAAAAGATATTTTATTTTATTCGTAAAAGAGAAAATGACTTATTTACATTTAACTGAAAACGTGAATAATGTTTTATAAATAATTATTTTTACCACAATATTTATTAAATTGATATATCTGGCGCTCCACCGACCGCTGTCGCGACACGCTCACTTCGCTTTCTAGGATAAATTCAAATACCTTTATAAGGAAGATTTGTTTTCATTCCGTAGCTATTGGTATCCAAGAAGCTTTTACCTTAAAAAAAACAACAATTATGCGTTTTGAAAATAAATAAAGATCCAAGTAACAATAATATTAAGACATAAACTTGTACCTACCAAAAATATACAAACAAATATTAGGTCAGCTAATATTATACCTCACAAAACAATATGCTCAAAAATATCTATGAAAATTATGATTCACTAAGCCTTATTTGACATCTCGTGGTCAACTCTTTGAGCGGTTTTCATGCGCCTGTAATTTCGACTTTTTCTATTATCAGATAGTTAGTTTTCCTAAGAATAAATGAATAGGTATACAACGACAAAACAAATATAAAAAAAATAATGTTCTTTGTTTGAGAAAAGTTTATTTGTTTTGTATTTAGTACATGCCTGGCTAGCTACCACCCTCAAGTAGAAAATCTGTCGCCAAGCACCTAACGGTGTGTTCCGGCAGCTGTCATTGAGAGCCAGTAATTCCAGGTTAGCCTGAACAACATCTTCGACCACATCATCACTTACCATCAGGTGAGATAGTGGTCAAAAGCTAATCTATCAGGCATAAAAAAAAATCATGAACATTTTATTAATCTGTTGTTTTTTATTTGATTATTGAAAAACTATGCATTAAAACGGAGACCAATATTTAATTAATCTCAGCGGAAAAGCGTTGAAAAAGCTAAGCAAATCGTCAAAGGACTGCATTCTAATTTCATGCCAGTATAGCATCGTAGAGTAGCCCACTCTGTCAAAAGTTTTGTAAAATATTTTTTCGTGTTTGTTTGGCCGTCTATGCTTTATATCACTGCTGGTCTGGTAGACGTGTGAAGTGTTTTTTTTAGCCGGACATATTCTGAAGTATCGTCCACAGCTTCCTAAATTGAGCATAATTCTGGTCTGCTGCAATCCCTGCGCTTGTGGTGACGAGCCACGTCTTGGTTTTTCGGGTTCCACACCCAAAGGGCTAATTTTAATCTATCACGGATCTGTCCACATATCTGTACCATCCGTAATGAAATATTTGATATACATATTTTGCATATTTGACTGAATTACCGCCCGTCAAATTTGTCAGTTTCAGATTTTTTTATACATAATTATGAAGCAGATCAGATTAATACAGATCGTGCCCGACTTTTAGCAGTTTCTGAGTGGGAATCAGGTTTGTGGCTACAGGCCCTCCCTTCGCCAAACACCGGAGCACTAATAGATTCCTCCACTTTTAGGATTGCTACCTCCCTCCGCTTGGGTGCATCGTGCTGTGCTCCTCACCGCTGCCATTGTGGCAGTAGCGTCGACCAACTCGGTCACCACGGCCTGTCCTGTACGAGAAGCACCGGAAGAATTCCCCGCCACGCCGGACTTAATGACATTATTCGCCGGGCTCTTACCACCGCCAACTGCGCTGCCATCTTGGAACCTAGTGGCCTTGTACGTGGCGATGGTAAGAGGCCGGACGGCATGACTTTGATTCCGTGGAGGATGGGAAGGCCTCTGGTATGGGACGCTACCTGTGTCGATACCTTAGCACCTTCTCATCTTCCCGCAACCCAAAAAGTGGCCGGCGCGGCGGCTGAACTAGCAGAAGGCCTCAAAAGGCGCAAATATAGTAATCTCAGTAGTTGTTACATGTTTGTGCCTTTTGGGGTCGAAACGCTGGGACCGTGGGGACCGAGCGCCAAATTATTATTCAAAGACGTCTCAAAACGTCTGGTCGACGCTACTTGTGACCAAAATGCTGGCATATACTTTGCACAGAGGATAAGCATTGCCATACAACGTGGCAATGCGGCCAGCATTTTGGGGACACTGCCTAATGGTAGCGGAACATTGGATTTTTTTTTTTTTTTTTTTTTTTTTTTACTAATTTTTAGTTTTTTAAGTTAAATTGTACCATGTTTACTGCAAAAAAACAAATTTTTCTCCTTAAAAAAAAAAAAATTTAGATATATTATGAAGCTAACCAAAAATCAATACTTATGAATTCTGAAAGTGGAGCCGATTATATTAATAAAGTAATATTTTTTTTTTCTTACAGTATTCTTATAATATATATTTTTATAATATTATCTTGGTTAATGCAATGGCGAATCTTAATTGAGCGAAATTGGCGCTTGACTGATTTTCACTGTGTCATATATATTTTCCAAAATCACAATAAAGTTTACAGCTTTCAAGATGACTGCTACTATTCTTCTGATTGCCATCACGTCGGTTTTTATGACACGAATGATAACGCATAACTTGCCATGGCTTTTTTTAAAAGTCGAACGGACAGCGTAGGTTTAATAATAGGTTTCCGTTTTCTGGAACATAAACCTAAAAATGAACGGATTTTATATACCGCGCCGGAATTATAGTCTTCTATCCGGAACGTATGTTCTATCCCTAGTTCAGCCTGCACTATCATCAAAACGAAACGGCTCATATACACAGCATAAGCGTAATGCTTCTTGCTGAAATGTATGGCGAAAATGCCATATTTTCAGTGGACGTCGCATTTTCAGTATTTTTCAGTGAGTTTTTTGCACACTCACCAGATTTGCGAAGCGACGCTACGCTTAACATCTGAGGTTTTAAAACGTCGAGCTTTCTCTATACGGAGTTAAGGCGAAGTTGGTCCAATAATTAGTCAAATTATTATTTTTTGTAGTTTAATATACTTCGACTATAGATGTCGGGTAAACAACAAGAACTATGACACCCGGTAGCTCAAATTGGCAAAACATGACCCGGCTCGAAGGACAAATAGTCGCACGTTCGAAACCCGCTCGTGGTTAAAGTTTTGCCTTTCGTTGAATTTTCGTGAACTGTTATGATTCACAGGCGTAAATGCAAAAATTATAATCATACAAGATTTTCGATTTGTATTGAGTACCAATATGTTTGAACATTAGGTATGTTTGATGTATACACTATACAGGGTTATTGGTAAAATGCTAACAACCTCTTAGGGTTGACTTGAGGCTAAAGTCCTAGCCTCGGTCTACCAGCGCCAAGTGCAGCGACGAGCGACCGGCACCGGGGGAGGTGGTGCACTGCCGTGATGTTGCCAGGGCGTCAGCTTACACTACGTGGGGTAAAAGACCACGCAGAGTCCACAGAGAGGGGGGCTGGCGCTCGACGACTCCTCAAAGCGATCCGGCCCGTACTTTTTTAGCTATCATAAAATTGCGTGCAATATTTATCTAACATACAATAGCAAATAACTAAGTGAGTGTATCATTCGCCTTAAGATCGCAGTACGAAAACCGTGCATAATTAATATCTTTTAGCGGACACACATTGAATATTCATCAGGCAGAACGCCTCGGCATAAAACTACGGCGTTAGAAACGCAAATGTTTCGAACGTCTGGACACTTATTTAGTTATGGAAAATGGCTGGTCATATACACCGTGTCCCAAAATTCAACGATAAGCCGGCATCGGTGCATGGACCTACTCATGAATCCTCGGAAAAAAAAAATAAAAAAATTATAACTGTTTTTTCTTATTAATTACAGAGACTTTTATAAATTTCATCGATATTCGATACCCATTATGCTATTTTCAACTACCATGACCACAATTTTTGACATATTTTTGATATTTTTTGTGCATTAGCAACCTAAGAAGGACGGCTATCTACCACAATCCTTTAAAATTACAGAAAGTCTGTAGTTATTTTACAAAAATCAATAAAAAAAAAAAATTTTCTTATAATTTTCATAGATTTTAACATTCTATGCACTTTCTATAGTCTGGGTTAAAAAAAAAAGTATGGACACTACCATGGCAAGTTTTATTAAAAGTTGGCGCAACTTTATAAAAGTCTCTGTAATTAAAAAAAAAAAGAGTTATAATTTTTTTTTTATTTTTTCCCGAGTAGTCATGAGTAGGTCCATGCACCGATGCCGGCTTATCGTTGAATTTTGGGACACGGTGTATACACTGTCTCAAAGACTGTCTCGTTAGTATAGAATACCAAGTTGTGGAATTCCGAAGTCTATTTTAGTCACAGAAAGCATTACTTTTTTTATATATTTTCTAGTATCATCTTGGAATTGCATACAATTCCTAGGTAATACATACATTTCACAGGAAATTTGTGTATTAAGGAATCTTTGAAACATTATTTTACACATTTCCTAAGTAGGCTCGGAAGGGTATATATTTTGTAAGAATTTTTGGCTGATTTTTTGCATGGTGGTAGGGCATTTTGCGAATGCCCGCCTGGCTAGCTACCACCCTCAAGTAGAAAATCTGTCGCCAAGCACCTAACGGTGTGTTCCGGCAGCTGTCCTTGAAAGCCAGTCTAGGTTAGCCTGAACAACATCTTCGACCACATCATCACTTACCATCAGGTGAGATAGTGGCTACAAAAACATCGAAAATAAATAATTGATTACACGAAAGAGAGAGACTATCACTTACAGGCAACTGGCGTGCGCATCAGGGACATAGCCATTATATTAAGTACAGGTGTCCATACTTTCAACACCTTATAATGTATATCTCAGTCATTTTGAAAAAAATCCAAAAAATAAATTGACAAAAAAATGTATGGACTTATCAAACCTGCTCACAAAATTTCATGATAATCGGTTGAGAAATGCGACCTGTATGTTTATATTAGTTTAACAATATTACAACGAGAAGAAAACATACAATTATTTTGGGGGATTCTAACCCGCGCAATCCATCCCTATTGCGGGGGTATGCTCTGACCGCTAAGCCAACATGACATTGCAATCATTACTCTAATTTATTCTCTCGTTCTTTGCCATCGTATAGGGATGATATTTTTCCTCCCGTTGTAACTTTATAAATCGCCGAGCATACGTTATTGCAAAAATAAAAATAGTAAAATTCACATTAGGTTACTGACTATATTATCTTAGCTTTTAGTATGTTTAGGGCCTGTTTCAGAATGTACGAGTAAATTTCGGTTATATTACCCAGAACATATTTAATAAATATCTTTGCGTTTCACTGTCATCGATTTAGCCTTCCCATCGGTTGAAGCTTGAAACGCGCTGCATGTTAACTGTAATTTTTATCATTTAGTTATTTTATGATCTGGGTTGTATAATCGGAATTAACTCAAACATTCTGAAACAGGCTCTTAGTATATTAACTTAACTTTCAAACCGCAAAAAATCCTTTATAAAATGTCGGTAACTAGTTATGTATAAAGAAATTTCCCGTTTTATAACTCCATTTTGTAACCAGTTTCTATAAATGAGAAAATGATTTTCCAGTTTGTAACTACTTTCTTTTACCCGTATGGTGCCGGGCTGGCAGCTGTTGGATGCCGGGCTTGAATGTCCCTAATCTCTTCCCGTGTGTGTCGTAAGAGGCGACTAAGGGAAAAATACTGGAAAATGACCAGCAACATCTTCTACCTACTACTATCTTTGACTGTGATCCCCAAAGATAACTGCCAAGCGTACGGATTAAGGCAAACGCTTCTTTAATGGGAGGCTATGTTCAACAATGGACAATGCGGCTGATACAATAGCCAATTTCGAAACGGATAAAGTATAGTTTTCCAGTGTGTTACAGGTGAGCATTTCCCGTTGTCATACGTAACGTATATTTGTCCAGTTTTAAAATATAAAATAATAAGGATACCGTTAAAGTTGTCAATTTAAAACCATTTTGCTATCGTATCCATCTCAGAAACTTAATAATTAATAAATCTGAAATTGAAATACTATCTCGTCTATTTCACCAACCAACTGAACTGAAAATCCCGATTTATAATGTGGCTGTGATATAAAGCAACAAACATATATTATTGCGGGCTGATGGATACCGAGCTCTTAAAGAGCAAGGCCTGACGGGTTCTTGGTGAGTTCTTTAAATATTTTCAGTTATATTCCCTAATTCACCCTCTTTACATATAGAACAGCCCTTATACATGGTGAAGCTTTTTTTATGTCATTGTGACGGAACAAGCTCAAGGCCCACCTGATGTGAAGCGAACTAAACTGACTAGGACAGATGCATTTCATCACTAGTGACGAATTACACTGCGCCCGTCACCTTGAGACATAGTTGTTAGGTCTCATGTGCCTGTAATTTCACTGACTCTCAAGGTCTGCTGCCGGAACACAATGTTAGGTGCTTGGTGACAGATTTTCTACTTAAGGGTGGTAGCTAGCCTGGCAGGTAATCGCAAAATGTCCTTCCACCATGCGGTGAAGCTCAAGCCGGCGGTGGGGATCGAACCAGGGACCTGCGGCACGGCAGTCCATAGCCATGACCGCTTGGCCATCATTGCTTCATATGTACTTCTATATATATGTGTGACTATATATAGCTAAGAACTATACTTCTACATACTATTCATCAAATGTTACAGTTTCAGATATACAACTACACCAGACTATACACTCGGTACAAAAACATTATTCTGCTTCAAAACTGTTTGGTGTAAAACCTCCCCGGCAGAGCTAAGTGTAAACACTATGGAGTCTTGTCTCGCGCCGTTATTGTTAGCAAATGAAGTGTTTCGTATCAAAGAAACGTCTGCAGTGCTATAGTAGTGTTGAACACTCGTTAGAGATCCGGTTCCAACCGGTTTTTTAGAGTTCCTTGTATCATAATTTACACTGTAAACAAGAATAATTATTGTCGAAGAATGACGCTATTGAACGATACGGTTAGGGATGGTAACGGTCGTTCCGTTTGGAAATTCGCTTTATCGTTTTTTTCTCTCTTAAGAACTTGTTCATAAAGTGGAATTATTCTGCTTATAAAATATAAGTAATTTTTTTACAGTTCATTGTTTCTTCTTTGACAGTTTGTTGGTGAAGGTGGTAGATAGTCAGGTGAGCTGAACCAACGTGCAGTGAACCCCAAGCACAGAACGGGCTTTGAACAATTGATCTCTGCGCAGCAGTCCAATCCAATATTATTACCACTGGGCCATCACTACTTACTACAAAATTCTTCGTATCCGGCAGGGCAAAGATCATTTATATATGTAATTGATCTCCGGTCAGGGTAATTTGGTTATCTTTGTGCCAAATTCATTCAATTTTAGTTTTTGTTTATTTATATATTTGAGTAACATTTATTGTATCACAAAAGTCGTATATTTAATGATTACATTCAGGCGTTATCTTGCGTAAATGCATATTTAACAATAAAAAATATTGTTATATATTTTAATAAAATATCTAATTAATATTTTAATAAAACACTTAAAAATATAATAAATATATCTAGTGACAATTCCGCCTAAATTTCCTGCTAAGCCGACGTGACGTCACAAACGCCACGCAGCCAAACTAGAAGAATTTTCGACGCGTTTCGCTTCTACACGAACCATCCTCAGGAGGTGTTGACTCTACGAGCGCACGATAGAAACTCTCGATATATTTTTTAAGTGTTTTAGTAAAGTATTAGTTTGATGTTTTCTTAATTTTTTTTTAAATATTTGCGATTGTCGAATATTTATATTTATTAATAGGATAGCAAGGGAGGAGGGAAGACGAAGATAATGTTGCAAAGTTAAAAGCAGATTTTGATTGATCTGATGGAGATAAATCAAATTTGAAAATAATTCAGTCTTGTCTCGACTGACTTCTATCTATTGAACGTTCTAAAATTAAATAAACGTGGAAGAAAATAAGAATTTTATATTTTACCATCCATCATGGAAACGCAGGCTCCACACGGTATTATTCTGCGACGGGCTAAATACGTGTTTTTTTTTATTGCCTATAGGTTAGCCTTTGACCACCATCTCACTTGATGGTAAGTGATGATGTGGACGAAGGTGTTAACAAGAATTACTGGCTCTCGAAAATCTACTATACTATAGCAGCCGCATTGTCCACTCCTGAACACAGCCTCCCACATCAAGGGGGGAGTTTGCCATAATCCCCACGCTTGGCAGGCGTCTTAAGGATCGCACTTTAAGATATCAGTATGACCTCAGAAGGTGCTACTGCCCATCTTCGGGTATTATACTTTAGTCGCCTCTTACGACACCCATAGGTAGCGATGGGGAGATGACTTTCTAGCCCGGCACCCCAAGGGGATGTATAGAAATATGTGTATACATTAATGATATCGTATTGGCAACCGACTAATCGATGATTGTTGTCAGACTATCGTTGAAGCGCTCGTATTAAAAATAATTATGGCAGATGTTGTCTCTTCGTATAATTCTTAACCGATCAACTTATTTAATTTAAATGTCGAGGCATTTTGCTTCTTGGGCTATTGGCAATCGTGTTAGACATCTAATAATATTTCTGAGACATATTTATTTATCCAAAGTATGGGCAATTTCGTTTATTTGCTTTGTGTTTATTCTGATACAGACACAAGGTCCGTTCTCTGCGGTAACAATCTTAATGGGCGAACGCTAACGACATTTTACTACTGCTAAAAAAACCTTCAGTACAGATGTGCCACCAAAGTATCTGGACATAACATATACAATTGAATCCAAATTATGTTTATCTGAAGAAGAGTTTACATCAAAGTAACCAAAAAACTCATGTGTCGGTAGCCTTCGGGCTTTCTGAATACTTCGACTACTGGAGTAGTACTTCGTGGTGTGGCGTCATGCCACCGTGCGAAATGTCTAAGTATTCGACCCCAGAAAACTTTTTTTTTGAGGTGGGATATGCTTTCTCACTTCCCCTCCTCCACGGGGGTAGTGGAAGGGGATGTGTGGGGCTTGAACCCACTAAACCCCCTCCGTGGGCAGTCCTCCACCACGGTGGGGCAAGATAGGGTCACGTTAGCAGTCACTATCTTGCCTCGGCGGTAGAACTTAATCGGGCCTCTGCGCTTGCTCACCAAGGACCCCCGAAAACCTTATCTAACATATGCCATCTAGAGACAAAACCTTTATAAAAAAATTGCGAATGCCTAACTAGCTAGTAGAAACTCTGTCGTCAGGTAGCAGGTGTGTTCCAGCAGCCATCTTTGTGAGCCAGTTTAAACTAATGACCATTTTATTTAATCATTGTAAAGACATACTAGGCATTTGCAGGTCCTGTCTAAAGTCTAAACTCCATGATTATATCAATTTTTTTATTTATATTTTTATGTTTTTATACAAGCTCGACGCCCACCTCATGTTAAGCGGACTAACCTCTGCCTATAACAAATGCATTGCGTCACAAGTCACACATTGTTTTGCGCCCGTCAACTTGAGACATAGTAATTGAGTCTCATGTGCCTGTAATTTCACTGGCTCTCAAGAAATGCTGCCGGAACACACCGTTGGGTGCTTGGCGACAGATTTTCTACTTGAGGGTGGTCGCTAGCCAGGTGGACATTTGAAAATAGCTCTTCCACCATGCGGTGAAGGTCAAGCCCACGGCGGTATTCGAACCATGAACCTGCTGCGCGGCAGTCCATAGCCAATGCCACTGAGCCATCACTGCTTCAATATAATAATTAAAATTTGCAAGTTGAAGCAATTGGCAATAGGCAGGGAATTTTTCTCGACGAACCGATAACCAATGGGGAAGAAAGGTTCTTAAGTAGTTATGCCGCAAGACACTCCGGGTCATTGCGATGTTTGACCATATCTTCCCTTACCATCACATGAGATTGAAGGTAATCCCGTCTATCCGGTATCCCGAGATATTTAATACCCTGTGCGTCGCGTTAAAGGAGGGTTATTATTGGATTATGCCGTCCCGGCATTTCAATGGGGAAATTTGTTTTTATACGAATTTATGAGAAAATAGACGACTGGCTTTTTGCACTTTCACTGAAAACGATTTTTTTTGTATTTTGATAATCTAAATTAAGAAGGATACATTTGTTTTTTTCTTTTCTATGAAAGAGAAGTAGTGTTAAAATTTTAATTTCTGTCGAACGCAACACTCACTCAGAGACAGAAATTTGAGGGTATCCTGACGAGCCTAAAATAACCTATTAAACTGTGTCTTTAAGTATACTATCCATCATATAATACCAAGTTATGTGTCGGGTTTAACTTCGGGAACTCTGAGATCATTTGGTTGTAAGGTTTGCGTTTTTTTGTAACCTCGATAATAGGAGGCGGTTCTCAATTTATCTGTATTTTTGTGTTCCTCATAACTTGATATAACTTTTAAAGCAGTGATGGCTCAGTGGTTTTGGCTATGGACTGCATGGGTCCATGGTTCGAATTCCGCCGCGGGCTTGAGCTTCACCGCATGGTGGAAGGGCTTTTTGCGAATGCTCGCCTGGCTTGTGACCACCCCAAGTAGAAAATCTGTCGCCAAGCACCTAACGGTGTGTTCCGGCAGCAGTACTTAAGAGCCAGTGAAATTAGAGGCACATGCGACTTAACATATATGTCTCAAGGTGACGGGCGCAGTGCAATTCTTCAATTGTGATGAAATGCATCTGTTATAGGCAGAGGTTATTCCGCTTAACATCAGGTGGGCCTCATGCTTGTTCCGTCACAATAACAACAAAAAAAAAACTTTTCACAGGGTGAACCGATTTTTGTGTTTTTTTTTTCGTATGACCACATGTCATTGTGTCTCATTTAAATTTCAATGAGATCTTGACGAGTAGTATTTGGGTTATCCCTAATAATGCGTATTTAATTGGCTTTTACTACAATGCAATGGTGACATTCATCATTTTCACTTGATAAATGAACAAAACAACTGTATGCGCTGGTTTGGTTTATTTAGTGCATTATATGATTTAGATTTTTTTTCTTATTGAAGTCAGCTTATTGATAATGCGACAGTCTTCCTGGGAATCATAATGGATTCAACTTTACAATGGGATCCACATATACATGATCTTTCCGGAAGACTTAGTTTGATGCATATGCAGTTTGTAAGCTAAGACAGTTTACAGACGTAGTTACTGCTAGGCTAGTTTATTTCGCGTACTTCCACAGTATTATGTCGTATGGTGTTTTTTTTTTCTTTTTTTTTTATGTTATTGTGACGCAACAAGCTCGAGGCCCACCTGATGTTAAGTGGACTAACCTCTGCCTATAACAGTTGCTATTCATGACAACTCACGAATTGCACTGCGCCCGTCACATTGAGACATAGTTGTTAAGTCTCATTGTGCCTGAAATTTCACTGGCTCTCAAATACTACTGCCGGAACACACCTTTCGGTGCTTGGCGACAGACTTTCTACTTGAGGGTGGTCGCTAGCCAGGCGGGCATTCGCAAAATGCCCTTCCACCATGCGGTGAAGCTCAAGCTCTGGGCGGGATTCGAACCATTGACCTGCTGCGCGGCAGTCCATAGCCAATGCCACTGAGCCATCACTGCTTCGAAATATTATATTATTGAAATATTATTGAAGCCAGCTTATTGATAATGCGACAGTTTTCCTGGGAATCAAAATGGATTCAACTTTACAGTGGGATCCACATATACATGATCTCTCCGGAGGACTTAGTTCTGCTGCATATGCAGTTTGTAAGCTAAGACAGTTAACAGACGTAGCTACTGCTGGCTAGTTTATTTCACGTACTTCCACAGTATTATGTCGTATGGTGTATATAAAGGGAGCTGCTGCTGAGATAGAGACAATCTTTATAAGAAATAAGAAATAAGAAAAATTTATTTGCAAGATTACATTACACAGTAGTACAAATATTCGTAGAATGGTCTTATAGAGTACATAAGTCATTGTAATCAGTCTGCATGCAGACGTGCAAATATTTATACATGTTTGTCACAATAAACTACAAACTCCTTGATGTCATAAAAACAATTATGCATGAGCCAGTCACTTATGCATTTCTTAAATTTATGTCCTTCTAATAATAAAAACTCTCTTGGAAGCTTGTTATACAAATATATACACATATTATACGCGTTTCTTTTATAAATATCTTTACTACAGCGAGGTTGATACATCAGGTTCACAAACTTTACTCTTTTCTGTCTAGTCATTACTTCACTGCGCTTCTGAAAATACTCCGGATGGAATTTGATAAAAACACAAACATCTCTAATGTACATACTGGGCAGAGGGAGGATATTGCACTTCTTAAATAAAGGTCTACAACTGTCTAAGAACCAGGCTCCACTAATCACACGTACGCAGCGCTTTTGAATTTTGAAAACTCTTTCCATATCTACTGAGTTTCCCCACAGCATTAGACCATAGCTTATTAAAGATGATACATAACCATGGTAAGCTGTTAGTGCAGCTTCTTTGGAGACAGTTTGTCTAATTTTTTTCAATGCGTAAACGTAACGCTCAAGTTTGGTACAAAGTTGGTCTACATGCATTTTCCAATTTAAGTTTTTGTCAGTTATAAATCCCAAAAAATTTATAATGTCAACTTCTTCGATTTTGTCAAATTTATATTTAATGTCAAGTTTTATTGGAATTGTGTTATATGAATTAAATTGTACTATTTTAGTTTTATTAGTATTAATTTTTAATTTATTATTTTCCATCCATTTAACAGTATCTGAAAGAGCTTTGTTCACAATTGTTTGAGCGTCTTCCTTCTTGTCACACTTTACAACAATTGTAGTATCATCCGCAAATAATAAACATTTATGAGGGATAGCCTCAGGGAGATCGTTAATATATAACAAAAATAAAAGTGGACCAAGAATACTTCCTTGAGGAACACCAGTATTGTATGTCAGTGGGGAAGATGTAAACTTATTTCTTAAAAGTACTCCTGGCGTGACTTTAACTGTTTTTGTTATTTGTGTACATTGTTGTCGGTCTTTTAAATAACTAGCGATCCATTCAACTGCTTTGCCTCTGATTCCGTAGAATTCCAATTTAGTTAAGAGCGTTTGGTGATGCACAAAATCGAATGCCTTGCTCATATCTAAGAAGATGGATATAACTGATGTTCCATTATTGATGCTTTCTGTTATATCTTTTACTAGATTAAAACAAGCAAGTGTAGTAGAGCTGCCCTTCCGAAAACCAATCTTACAAAAGCGTGCAATTCGATTCATATTAGAAATGGATCTTAGGGAATCTATGAGAAATCTTTTTAAAAGTACCTAATATCACAATATTGTGCGCATGGTACCGATTTCGACAAGTCATTTCACACTTTTGAGTGTTATAGTCGGTTCTATATATCGTAAAAAAAAATTGACTCTGTTTAGTGTCCCTTGTTACTTACGGGATCGATTGTCATTCATTGGCTATGACTATATCATCAATATAGGAAAAAAACTTTTCGGTTATTGGAATGTAATTTAAAAATCGCTAGACTGATTTTGATGAAATTTAAATGAAATCACAAGACAAGCATCAGCTTTCAAATATAAAAAAAAGAAACATCAAAATCGGTACACCCAGTAAAAAGGTTCGAGGTAACAAACATTAAAAAAACAGACGAACCGAGAACTTCCTCCTTTAGGCGGTTAATAATATGTCTATAACAAAAAATTTTTAAAAATTGGAGGAACTTGCTGTGAGTCTCACTGTAGCACAGGCACAACTGTTAAATATACAAGGTAACCCTAAAGTGAACGAAATATTGAGACTAAAAGGATAAAAAGAGTTTTATAAATTTAGATCACTCCATGTAACCCTAGTAGGTATTTCTCATCCTACTGTAGGAACAAACTACAGACAAAATTTATTTCTATGGCGAGCTAGCAACTAATTCAATAAAATCTGCAGGCATAATGATCGAGATCTATTTTGTACGAGCTCAGCCAGACAACATTTGAATACTAATTTATTCAATCGTGATATTTTAACTTGATTGTGAGTAAATCTTGGTATAAAAATATTTTGTTTCAAGGTGTTAAGAGCCATTTCACAAAATCACGCTACTGAAGTTTAGGTAAATGCCAGCGCATTGCATACACAAGCGAAAGAAGTGACGACGGAATAGCGTGACTGTGAGTAACATATTTTGATACTAGCACTCATTAATAAAGAAATGTAAGTTGCGAATTTAAAAATTGTGTGATTGGCATGAGTAAATAATCAATTTCTTGTCGATTACTTGCTAATGTTATAGAAAAGAAGTAGGCTTGTACATTAAATAGTCAACCTACATCGTGAATCGTATATATACATTTCATCCTTGATGAATAAAAAATAGATATGTTTGAATCATTTATTGTAACAATAAACTTAAATAATTAAATAATTATACGGCTTAAAATTATATAAATATTTGACGTAACGGCATTGATTAAAAGCTGCGGACTAAAAGCTCTTTCTTTTAAATTTTCCAAAAATTGCTATTTTCCTCCTTCACAATCTACACAGTATCTATATCCAGTCGTTAACACTGTCTGCCATAATGACCATGCATAGGATTGAGGTCTATTTTTCTGTTCATCCGGAAAACAACTCAGTACCAACCCAACAAACGTCCCATGACGTTTTTGGTTTTCCATTACTTAAACATGTCACCCTCATATTGCCATACCACAATATATCACTTATACCTTTAAAAATATAACATTTTCATCCATTTAGTTTGAGTAGACCAAACAGCGAAATGTAAATATATATTTACAGATTTTGAGGTTTTTTTGTTTTTAAATCGAATATCTTTGATCAAATCAACATATATACTTCTTGGTACCAATGCAATCCTCACTATATACTCTTATGCTCACTATTTCCTCTATGGAAAATAAATGATAATACACCTTTTTATAGAAAAAAATACTGGTAATGGGGTTTGAACACACGACAAAAATGGTGGGAAATAGTAATTTAATTGCTATTTTTATTTTTTCGTAACTAACTCACCTAGAACTTCGATTCTTCTTTTAATATGATAATTTACTATTGTTCCTTAGCCATGAATTTTTACAGATTTTTACGCCAAATATTTTAAGGTAACAACCGTAACTTCCATCCTAGAACGTGTATCCAAGGCGGCATTAGTAGGATCTTACCAAATTTGGTTGGGCAGGGGAGGAGGCTCGAGCGGTGAAAGGGAGCATTGATGCATCATAAAGGGCCCCCTTAACCTTACTCACTGGGTTGCAAGTCCCAGGCACCTTGACTGGAGCCTCTTCCTCTGCAACGCTATGGACCCGGCACCCGCACGGTGAATCCATGGAATGCTAAGTAAATTCGTCTCATTAAAACAACCCAATTGTTTTAAGAACTTTGGCGGGAAAACTGTATTGGAGAGCAATATTTTTTTCTGAAAAACTATACCACCTACGGCTTTGGTCCTTCTTTGATATTATTATTTACATATAATTTATACACTTGTATTATTTCATATTCATTTTTTGGTTTAGAAGTTTAAAATTAGTTACAAGATTATTTAATACGCAAATTTGCATCGGTAAGTGTTTGTGTTGCAAAATGTTTCGAGTGAAAAATGACTTATACATATGAAAATTGCGTTTTTCTAGGTTTATAACTGTTGTTGTTACGAGATTAATATGAAATGACGTAATATTTTGGGGCCAAAATGTAATTTGTGCTGGTTTCAGATTTCATAAAAATATTCAAAATACTTCCGTTATCTCAGAAAATATGGATTTTTTCTTGTATGGGCAAGGATGCATCCTTTTGAAAACCGTTTGGATTTTGAAAGTCTGACTTTTTGTTTATTTATTTTTTTATGTCATTGTGATGGAACAAGCGCGAGGCCCACCTGATGTTAAGCGGTATCCTCTGCCTATAACAGATGCATTTCATCACAAGTGACGAATTGCACTGCGCCCATCACCTTGAGACATACCTGTTAAGTCTCATTTTTGCCTGTTATTTCACTGGCTCTCAAGGACTGCTGCCGGAACTCACCGTTAGGTGCTTGGCGACAGATTTTCTACTAGAGGGTGGTCGCTAGCCAGGCGGGCATTTGCAAAATGCCCTTCCACCATGCGGTGAAGCTCAAGCTCTGGGCGGGATTCGAACCATTGACCTGCTGCGTGGCAGTCCATAGCCAATGCCACTGAGCCATCACTGCTTCAAAACTTAAACTTACGCAGATTTTATGGTAAATTTGTAAATACGACTATCGACCGCTAACTGGTATCCCGGTTTGTATAAATGATGGAAAAGCCGGGAGGCCGTTTTGTACAAATTAGGAAGGTAGTTTAATTTCCTGCTGAAGTTATCGCTGTATTCACTTATAGACATTAACTGAATCCAAAAATATTGGATATCAATTATTCGCCTGTCATCTTATCCTCCTAAAACAAAAGTTATAGTGAGTTACTAATTTAAACTAGAATAATATAAAAACTAGCAGACCAAAAAGAAGAAGTCAACCCTCTGAGGTTGTTAGCATTTTTCCAATAACGCTGTATAAGGCTGCATAATTGTGACGTTTCCTTTTTTTAACACTATGTATGAACAGAAACTAAAGATGTAGTTACTTAACAAGACAACAATACTTATATTATGGACAACAAAAATAAAGTATAGTTTGATACTTAAAAAAATAAAGACATGATCAAAACTCTGTGGTCGCACTATAAACTTGCGTCTAAGCGTTCCGCGAACGAGACGTCAGAGCAAGGCAAAACGAACACAGGTCCTCGATGAGCGCTCGCGCGGTACTGATCGCCTAGCGCTTGTACATTTCAATTTATGAGCATTTCGAGTTATGTGAAATATTTTTTCTTGTCTAACAAAACAGAGTTAATATCACAATTTATTAAAGATAAGATTAATTAAAGAATGAACTTTCTGTTCATATAATATCTGTTTGGAATTACACTTTATTAAACGCAATATATCGTGGTAAACTTCTGCTATCATTCGTGGAAATTGGCGCAAGATCTTTATTTTTTTTCTACAATTACGATTAATTATCGATATTCTAGTACACTATGTGTCAACAGGATTATATGCCTGATGCACGGTTTTTTTTTTTAGTTAATTTGATGAATCTTTATACAAGAGATAGAACTCTGAAGTTGGCTATGTGTACTTTGAATCGTAAAACAAGGTGCGGGAGATTGGTCACTACAAAATAATTAATGTTATGTTTGTAAATCTGGTAAATTAACTGAAAAGAGAACAGATGATTCTATTTTTATCAATTACTAAACAACTTGTAGATATTTCCTATGATAGTAAATTAAGCGCTTAAAATCTTCGTATACCGCATTAAAATGTAAAATGCCTCTTAAGGATATTACTTTTACATAAATGTGTTTCATAAGTGAAATTACTATTACTCAATTTGTTTTTTTTTTTGTTTGAAAACACGCGACTCACAGTAAGTTGTTTCACGCTCAAACCCGTGTTTTCAAACAAAATATATATATGAGCGTAAGTTTTTATAAGATAATACTCACACTTTGTTATTATATTGCCACTTTACTTGGAATACTAATATTAGTATTATATAATTTACTTCAGCTATAATTTACTTTATATAAGTTACTTCAGCTGTTGTTTTCTCCTAAATTTAATAAATTAATATTTTTCTTTTCTAGGCTGTTGTATTGCGGAACCGAAGTTTTTGAAGCGAGACTCGTACTTGGCCAATTTTAAGTATTTATTGGTTACTTATGGAATATGATACATAATATATACCTTAATCACAGTTTCTTAATTAGTTTTGTTTTTGAAATAGACCCTGTTACATTAATGGTCTCAAAATACGTATTTTACTGTATCAGCCCGATTGCCCACTGCTGATCACAGCCTCCCCCATGATGTGGGGTTTGCCATAATCCCCACGCTTGGCATGCGTCATGGGGATCGCAGTGTGAAATATAAGTTCATCAGATAGCGCTGCTGCCCACCTTCTGGTGTGTTAGCCTTAGTTGCCTCTTACGACACCTACGGGTCGAGATGGGGGGGGGTTCATCGCCCGAAGATATTGAAGGTAGAAAGTCGTTTCACGCTTTCTGTGCTCGTCACCCGTCTCGAGTACAGAGCCCTCAGCACTCACCCCGCAAGGTCAGCAAGGGCTTTGCAAACCGCCACCCCTGGTCTGGTGGAGCGAGAACTGCCGCATCTGCAACTACCACCCTTTTCTTCTTTAAACTTTACCAAGCTCTTACTAAAGTAGTCAAATAAATAAATGGGTTGCAGAACCTGTAGAACATTGCAGAATATTTTATTTTATTTTAATTTCTTATTCCTGATATTCTTCCTTTGACATATTTCACCTGATGGTAAGTGATGATCTGGTCGAAGATGTTGTTCAGGTTAACCTAGAAGTACTGGCTCTCAAGGACAGCTGCCGGAACACACCATTAGGTGCTTGGTGACAGATTTTCTACTTGAGGGTGGTAGCTAGCCAGGCGGGCATTCACAAAAAGCCCTACCACCATGCTATAATGACTGCCATCCTAAGACAACAACCGGGACCGACGGCTTAACGTGCCCTCCGCCGTCAGTCCCGGTTGTTGTCTTAGCTTAAGATTTTAGAAACGATCAGTAGAAATGTCACTAGCGGTCACCCATCCAACTCATGACCGCGGGCGACGTTGCTTAACTTTGCTGATCGATTAAGAACAGCTAAGTAAACTTCGCAACGAGCGCTTCAAAAAATATATTATTTGTATTGTATTATATTTTCCCCCCTGATTGATAGGCAAAGCAATTATTTAACAGACTTTTCCAGTCACGTAGAGAAGCTTTTTCCAATTATTGAGTGTTTTTTTAATTATAGATCAACTACTGCTGAACACTGCTTATACATCTTATTGTTATGCTGTATATACGTAATAATATGTCCTAAATACTTTAACTGTTTCTCAGTTTAAGTATTTAGGACATATTGTTACGGTTGATAGGAAAGATGATCTAGACATTGAAAGGGAGCGCAGAGCACTGTCAATACGAGGTAATATGTTGGCACGTAGATTCAGTCACTGTACAACCGAAGTAAAACTAACACGTTTTAAAGCTTTTTGCCAAAGCTTCTATGCGAGTGGGCTTTGGGCCAGTTTCACCCAGAAATCGTACAGTGCTTTGCGAGTACAATATAATAATACCGTTAGGGCATTGTTTGGACTCCCAAGCTTCTGTAGTGCATCGGGTATGTTCGCGGACGCACATACAAACGATTTTTATGCAATAATTCGCAAAAAGACAGCATCTGTTGTGCAGCGCATGCGGGGAGCTCAAACAAAATCCTTATGATGATAGCCGATAGGATGGATTCGTTCATTCTCCGTCGTTTCATCGACTTGCATGTTAAGCGTGATAGTCGATGATTTTGACGTACCTAGCCCTAGCAAGATTATGCGGTGGCCCAACACTACAGTCGCGCTTGCAGCATACGCCTTCACGCTGCCGACCCCGTAATCCATTGAGTCATTGTTGACCCTAAGTCACTCAATAGTCAATTACCTCAATTATATCACAATAAAAAAAAATAATGGCAATTATATGAATGAATTTTATGTACTTACAATAATTTTATAATAATGTGCTATGGACTTTGTCTGAAATAAATGTTTTTTTTTTATTTATTTTTTATTTTATTTTATAATATTAGCATGTACACCCACACTATGACGTCGTGTACAAAAGAGGTCTTTCCTTACAAATGTACGCATCAGTAATTTATTGTGGAGTGGTGCGTCTTCACGAGTGAACGGTTCTGATTTTCGAATCGAATTGGCTAAAGAGAGATAGGGAACAAAAAACTAAGATATTTCGTAGGCCTGCTACGACGTAGCAATGCGACAACGTAACGGTTAAAATCGGTTCATCCCGTCGTCAGTTCGCATCAAGGCGACGCGAAGAGACATCAATTTTCTTAGTGACATGCGAGTGCCCCTACTATAGGCGCTACCGTATTTTTTTCGGAAGGTTTAACATAATATTGTAAATTTACTAACAATAAAGATACAATGTTTACTAGTATTAGCCTGCAGGATTTGTTTGTCTTCCAAACCTGCAAGCTAAACTGCTGGAAAAGGGTATTTAAAACTCAAACATAATGATACATTCAGAAACTCGGATTAAAGTATTTTTTGAAGCAGTGATGGCTCAGTGGCATCCCGCCGTGGGCTGGAGCTTCACCGCATGGTGGAAGGGCATTTTACGAATGCCTGCCTGGCTAGCGATCACCCTCAAGTAGAAAATCTGTCGCCAAGCACTTAACGATGTGTTCCGGTAGCAGTCCTAGAGAGCCAGTGAAACTACAGGCACATGAGACTTAAAAACTATGTCTCATGGTGACGGGCGCAGTGCAATTCGTGACTTGTGACCAAATGCATCTGTTATAGGCAGAGGTTAGTTCGCTTAACATCAGGTGGGCCTCGTGCTTGATCCGTCACAATAACATAGAAAAATATAGATAAATACTACCGAAAAAAATATTGACAGTTCGCCATAATCTCAGACTTGGCAGGCGACTTAGGAATCGCGAAGTACGATGATAGTCTTCTTATATATTTGGAAGCGCTTCTGCCCGCTTTCTGGTGTTTTTCCTTTGTTGCCTTTTATGATACTGAGTCTACCGCAAAAACTAAACTATTTAAGAATCTCGCTTTCTCCATTTAAAGGACAAATTATACTGAAATACTGAAAGAGACGATATGTAATTAAATGTAGTAACAGACATTGTTTTTCTTTCATGGGTTATTGCGATGTGGAACTCTTATATAGCGAGGACCATCGCATGTAGGCAACAGCCGCCCAGTTTATTTCTTTGTTTTATTTTATTTTAATATGCTTTAACATAATATAAACCAATAGTAGGTACCAAGAACGGCAGTGTGACGACCAAGTTTTTATACCGACGACGACCCGCTTCCGAAGAATTTAATCTCGAAATTGCTTGCTTAGCAGATTTCTAGCTGGCTTGCGATCTGATACTACTCGTATATTCTGTGGATGTTGGTTCATTCGACTTTTATTACTCGACTCTTGCTTGAATAAAAGAGTGTTCGGGATATATTTTGTTTTTGAGTTTTATAAATTTGTTTCGTTTCTAGTCAAATCGGCGGCTAGAGTGCTCGTGGCTCTTTCCATTCAAACGTAGTTTTGTCATATTTTAAATAGTAAGTGTTAAAACTCTGTGACGTTTTGTATGTATGATCTTGAGCCTAATATCTATGCTTCTGGTTTACCAGATTTCCGTAACATTAAGTATTTTCAAAAATAATTCGAATCAAAGTTCTGTATTGGGATTTTTATTTAGAGATTAAGGGATAAAATTAATAATTAATTAAAAACTGGCAATACAGAAGCCTATATATTAGGCTCAGCAATATTCATACAACATTTCACCGAGTTTGAACACTTGGTATTTAAAATATGACAAATGTACGTTTTTATGGAAACCACTCCGCGCACTCTACTCCTAACATTTTAGATCTGTCGGTGATTTACCATCTATATCGATGGTTCTACCAGGTTTTGGAGCAGTTTTAACAAATGTTGAACAACATAATCTTTAATTCTTAATACAGTGTTAATGCAATCTTAGCAAAAAATCTTGATTAACTTCAACTAGCATCGGGATACTATCCAGATATTAGAAATATACACGTTTGTATCTTAAGTTCTAAAAATATAAACATTGTATTATTTTTTTATAATTCTTATGCATGATAGGCTAGTCTTGACCACTATCTTACCTTATGGTAAGTGATGATGTGGTCGAATGAAGTGATTTGAACTCGCAACGAGGGCCTATGGGGAGAGCTTATTGCTTTTTTTATTGGCACAGTTGTCTCACATCTTGACTGTATATAAAAAAAAACCTGTAAAGAAAACCCTCATGGACTTTGGCTCCTGCATCAACGCGGTAGGCCTTAAAAATATCTTCAATCCTTCAATGATTGTCACTGCCCATCTTCATACCAAAAGTACCTGATTGATGCTTCTAAATATCTTTTAAAAAATCACAAGTAAGCTGAAATAGGTGTCACAGTAACGAGGCAGGAGATTAACCTCCTCGCTTCGACAGCTCATCCATTATAGGGACGGATGAGATGGTCGGTCACCGCCGATTTCAATTTTTTACCAACAGAGATTAGCTGGGGTAGAGTAATTCTTAATAAACTTATTTGTTCCTAAAAATTATTTATTGAGCATTTAAATATAGTTTACTAGCTCTCCAGTCGCGACTCTCGCGTATATGGGTTATCGCGCAAAATCATTAACCTCTTTTAGCGCAGTAAGATAAAAACAATCCTATGTCCTTACCCGGGTCTCAAACTATTTCCATACCAAATTTCATTCAAACCGTCCAGTAGTTTTTAAGTTTATTCGTTGCATACAGATATAATTTTTTTCCTGTGTATAATATATAATATTTATTATATTATTATATATAAGCTACCCTTAGGCTTCTGGGCTAGAAATGCAACCCTTACCTACCCTCTTACTGTGGAAGAAGAAGTAAGAGGCGATGAAGAGAAAAATACTAGAATGTGGCCAGCAGCACCTGATATCGTATATATCGTAAGTGATGATGTAGTCGACGGTGGTAACAGGCTTAACCTAGAATTACTGGCTCTCAAGGATAGCTACTGGAACCACGTTCGGTGCTTGTTGACAGATTTCTTAAATAAAATTGGTAGCTAGGCGGGCATTCGCAAAATGCCATTCCACTATGGTAATAGTTTTCCGTCTTTTTATGCTATGTGATGAGCTGATGTGCGTAACTTATTTATTTATTTTGTATAACTAGTGGCTCTGTGAGTTCTTTATACATATTTAAGCCCTATAGATATATTTTTTATGCCTGATAGGTTAGCCTTTGACCACTATCTCACCTGATGGTAAGTGATGATGTGGTCGAAGATGTTGTTCAGGCTAACCTAGAAGTACTGGCTCTCAAGGATAGCTGCCGGAACACACCGTTAGGTGCTTGGCGGCAGATTTTCTACTTGAGGGTGGTAGCTAGCCAGGCGGGCATTCGCAAAATGCCCTACAACAACAACCGGGACCGACGGCTTAACGTGCCCTCCGAAGCACGGAAACGCTCAGTAGTAATGTCACTAGCGGTCACCCATCCAACTCATGACCGCGGGCGACGTTGCTTAACTTTGCTGATCGGTTAAGAACAGCTAAGTAAACTTCGCTACGAGCGCTTCGAATAGAATACTCTTTATTGTTACACCAAAAAACAATAAAATACATGTTGACTAAAAACAAATAAATAAGAAGTGTTACAATGCGCGACCTTATCACTAAAAGTGATCTCTACTAGGCAACCTTAGGATGGAGTTTTAAATAAGCTAATAATTTAAAAGCGGGTGCAGTTATGATATAGTAGAAGATGCATAATTCCCCCGATTTTCTTGCCCGTTCTTCTCGATGTGGCTCTATACCGTTTTTGCTGAACGCGGCAGTAGAATAATTTAATAGTAATATTTTGCAATTGACGTACATAAGAGCGTCGTTGGCGCCAAAATTTAATAAATGACATTCTATTTGAAAAAACAAGATAATTAATCTAAAAGCTTTATAATGTTCACTCATCTGTATTGTAGGCAGGTATAGACCAAAAAATTCTTCGTGAAGTGCCGGGTCAGAATTGTACCTCCCCATATCATCCCGTGCGTGTGGTAAGAGGCGACTGAGGGAAGCAGCGCCTTCTAAAGAACTGCCATCTTACACTGCGACCCCCAAGTTGCCTGCCAAGCGTGGGGATTATGGCAAATACCCCCTAAATACTGTTGTAGGCTGTTTTCAGCAGTGGACGATCCGGCTGATACAGTAAGCATTACAGTATAGACAGATTTCTTGCATGTGCATTACCTTTACTTCTCTACACACTGTTTGCAAAATATGTAAATTCAATGAGTGCTAATGCAAATACGAGTATAATCCAATCCACATCCCGCGGGGATGTGACATAATTGCATTACCAATTTCATAACATTACGAAAAGCTTAAATAAATTTCAGCGAATTTTAGCGAATTCATGTATATTTCCGACGAATTGTGAGAAATTATTATGTTAACTCGATAATAAGTTTGAGACAGAGGGTAATTTAGATAATTAATGTGCACGTTGGTGGATTAATGCTATAATTTGGTAACATTTTGTTTGATTGTTTTTGTTAATAATGTTCCTAAATATATTATATATGTTCACAGAAGGAATATTCAATTCGACAGTAAAATACGGGAAGCTGGGCAGCATTAAATAAAATCATTTTTTTTTCTTACAGTTCGGGATCCTTATGTCCACTAGATACTGTACGCTAAGTTTGACAGGCAAGCGTCTGTTGTATCAAAAACTTTAAAAAACTCGTTTTCTGTTAGGGGGTGCTATTAATAACTTTTTGTTATTATAATTATTTCTCAGTATGATTTCTTTCTTCTGTGAAAATGTCACCTAGCTTCACCAAACAGTTCGAAAGATAATAACCCTTTTAACCTTTTTTTTTTTTTATTTATATTTTTTATTAAGTATAAATTAACATATTTAACTTAAAAAACTTAAAATTAGTTAAAAAAAAAAAAGAGAAACTAATCCAATGTTCCGCTACCATTAGGCAGTGTCCCCAAAATGCTGGCCGCATTGCCACGTTGTATGGCAATGCTTATCCTCTGTGCAAAGTATATGCCAGCATTTTGGTCACAAGTAGCGTCGACCAGACGTTTTGAGACGTCTTTGAATAATAATTTGGCGCTCGGTCCCCACGGTCCCAGCGTTTCGACCCCAAAAGGCACAAACATGTAACAACTACTGAGATTACTATATTTGCGCCTTTTGAGGCCTTCTGCTAGTTCAGCCGCCGCGCCGGCCACTTTTTGGGTTGCGGGAAGATGAGAAGGTGCTAAGGTATCGACACAGGTAGCGTCCCATACCAGAGGCCTTCCCATCCTCCACGGAATCAAAGTCATGCCGTCCGGCCTCTTACCATCGCCACGTACAAGGCCACTAGGTTCCAAGATGGCAGCGCAGTTGGCGGTGGTAAGAGCCCGGCGAATAATGTCATTAAGTCCGGCGTGGCGGGGAATTCTTCCGGTGCTTCTCGTACAGGACAGGCCGTGGTGACCGAGTTGGTCGACGCTACTGCCATAATGGCAGCGGTGAGGAGCACAGCACGATGCACCCAAACAACCTTAAATTAAAACTTTTAACCTTTTATTATAATCGGTAAAATAAAGATCGGTCTGCAGACGGACAGACAGCCGCAAATAAGTAAAGACAAATTCATTCACTAAGGTGCGCAGACAAACTCATCCCCTAAGGTGACAAATTTATTCACTAATGTGGGCAGACAAACTCGTCCACTAAGGTGACAAATTCATTCACTAAGGTGCGCAGACAAACTCATCCCCTAAGGTGACAAATTTATTCACTAATGTGCGCAGACAAACTCATCCCCTAAGGTGACAAATTTATTCACTAATGTGCGCAGACAAACTCATCCCCTAAGGTGACAAATTTATTCACTAATGTGCGCAGACAAACTCATCCCCTAAGGTGACAAATTTATTCACTAATGTGCGCAGACAATTTCGTCCACTAAGGTGACAAATTCATTCTTAAAGTGCGCAGACAAACTCATTCACTAAAGTGACAAGTTCATCCACTAAGGTGTCAAACTCATCCACTAAAGTGACAAATTCATTCACTGAGATGCTACAGTAAATTATTGATACGTATTTATATTTGTAGGTCTTGTTTGTACGTGTTTCTTAGTGTGTATCTAAATGGTACATGCTGTCTCAGCCAACTTTTCCACTGCTGAATACAGCCTCCCCGATTATGAGGGAGTTTGCCATAATCCCCACGCCTGGCAGGTGTCTTGGGGATTGCAGTCTAAGGTGGCAGTTCCTCAGAAGGCGCTGCTGCCCACCTTCCGGTATTTTACCTTTAGTCGCCTTTTACGACACCCACATGTAGCGATGGGGGGGTGACAATCTATCCTGGCACCCCACGTGGTAATAGTATATACAGTAAAACAAGAAAGCGTAACATATGATCGCTTGGGTAGGCGGTAGTAACCGCAACTATGCTCAATAATCATTAAGGTCGCGCCTTCGTGAGTAGAAAATTCTGTAATGAGGTCCGAATTTCTAGTACGGGCCCTTAAAAATACATCAATATTATCAACCAATGTAAAATTATATTAAGACGAGGGTACCTTGAATATAAAGTCACACATACATATTATATTTGCTCTTCAACAAGTTTATTCCTACTCACATAATAATCACTCAGCCACTAAAGTCTCTCATTCAGATTCATATACAAGTGCAAAAAAGCGCTTAAAATTTTTCGCTACAATTTTATAATAAAACGGGCCAAGTAGAAAGCAAGCAGACAGTGATAGTTAAGTGCTTAATGTATCCGTGGAGAGGCAGTCGCGAAGCTTGGAAATTGAAATTGCTTAAGCTTGGGTTGCATTAGCACGAATTATGTGTGTTTGTCGCATGCATTTGTTGATTAAGTTTCTTCATACTTTTCATCATACAATTTCAAGTACAGTCTCAGCATAAACATAGATCATTAGGGCGAGCGAAGCAAACCCTATATTATCCCATAACTTGAATATTTTGTGACACCCTTTACTAAAAAACTGTCACGCCTTTATATTTGTGCTTTTACATAGTAATTTAACTTCATATTTGGATGTGTTATGTTTAAAAAAACTATAATTTTATAACCATTGAAAAAAAATAACATTAACAATTTTGTATTCATTGGATAGAATGTTATTGTAATATTAACGCCATCTGTTAGAAAACCACAGAGTTAACATCGCTGCAACAGAACTAAACTCAATATATCGTAGTTAATTTACTTAATACTACATGACACCACTAGAATCAGGTTGTGAAATAAATGCGTGCCCTCTCAAAGCTCAGCAAAAAAAGCTTTGCAACGAATTTTGAAGACTAACATTTTGACCTTGTTCGGAAGTTATGTCTAGAAATGTAACGAATCGATATATACTTAGTATGCAATATCGCTTTTTAATATTGGAAAATAAATAATATACATAGTGACGTCATAATGAAAGCTAAGTAATTGAATAAGCATTTCTATAAGTCAGACGAAGTTAATAAGTGTCCGTCCATTTTATTATTTTACCGTCCTTTATGCTATGAGGTAATTTACACAAAATTGTAACTCCTCTATGGCCAAGGGGTTAAGTTGCTTGGTGGAAGGCTATAACCCAAACAGGTGGGTATAATTAGCACATGCAGTGACCTTTGTGTCCCATAAAAAATTAAGTGTTTTAAAAATTCATTGATTTTTAGTCATAAGGTTTTTTTTATCTAACTAATTATGCAACAAATGTTGTATCAACTGATTTCGTTAATTCGCTCCCTCAAATGGGACGTTCAACAAAGATTTTCACTGGATTAAAACCGTTTTTACTGTCTATATTTTTCATTTTATTATATACATATCTATTATGTCGTTTGATCGCCGCAATGAAACCACAGCTTAATTAAAGTCTACTTTATGAGAGTTATTCAGTTTTAATATTTTGCCAGAGAAATAAGCTCTTAATGGCAAACGTTTATGACAAAACCTTTCATTAGACTGTTTTTGTTTTTTTTATAAATAGTTTTATTTAGAAGCTCTATGAAAAACGTTTAAAAAACATGCTGTTATGTTCGAATATCTGTGTATTATGATATATGATGATACGAAAAAATATATTTAAATATTATAAATTTAACCGGCAAAAAACACTCACGTTTGGGATCGAATACGTCGACCCGAGCTTCGAGCATATCCGATGCTCATCATCAGGGTGAGCGCGCAGCTTCGTCTGCGAGCTCCCGGCGGGCACTGGTGCCGTGAGTGTTTTTTTGCCGGTTAAATTTATAATATTTAAATATGTGTGAAACTCACGAGAATTTCACGAACAAATATGTAAAGAAGTCTTACTCTCATACAATTACCGCTTAGATTTCGGAATCATCAAGTTCACATTATGAAACACGCGCGATCTTCGAAATTCTATTGGATCGGTCAATTGATTAGACGCTTAGAAATGATCGCATCCGATTGGTCGCGTCCAGTTGTTACCCGCCGCACACCGCACGGTACACTATATAAACCATAGGCTTAGGATGTACAAGACCAACAGTGATGGATGAAAGGTGTTATAAAAAAAGAAATGTAAATGTGTGAGTGACATAGTGTTGTCATGACTCGGGCGTAATATTATCGACAGATTTAGGGGTTGAATCATAGAATTAAAAGAAGATTATATTAGATAGAATTAAATAGAACACATTAGTTTGATATTATGCCCTATATAGTTCATTGAGACTAATGTAACGACAGAAATCACAGAAATGCAAAATATGCAAATTCATTCACTTGGCTTACTTGGCTCACTAGCCTTGCTGTAAGCAATGATTACACCGTCAAAAAATATTGGAGTTATACACAAACTCCAATATTTTTTCAGTCCCAGTCTACGTCTAGTCTCTTTAGCCAACAATCGGAAGATGCGTACAAAATAACTTGAGTTTTATTTATTTTACTTACACCAAAATGATTGACTAAGTATTTTTCTTAAGTCTCTATTGATAGTTTCTACAGAATCTGATATTTTGTCATGAGATGCTTGTGAATATATATATAAATCATCTGCATCAAATTAAAAAAAAAGAGATAAAACACCACCCTTAAAAGAATGGCCCCGAGATGCTTGCCCGTTCTTATCCCAGTGGGTCTATACAATTTTTTTTTGCTGAATATGGCAGTACATTGTAGAATATATCAATACTAAAATTTGTAATTGACATTCATAAGCGCATCGTAGACGCCTAAATTGAATAAATGATTTTGACTTTGACTTTTGACTTTACTCCACCGAAAACCCATAAGTAATTTGTTTCCTTATACCAAATCGACGTCACCAAAGAATCACAGAAGCAGTGATGGCTCAGTGGCATTGGCTATGACTGCCGCGCAGCAGGTCCATGGTTCGAATCCCGCCCAGAGCTTGAGCTTCACCGCATGGTGGAAGGGCATTTTGCGAATGCCCGCCTGGCTAGCGACCTTCAAGTAGAAAATCTTTTGCCAAGCACCTAACGGTGTGTTCCGGGAGCAGTCCTTGAGAGCCAGTGAAATAACAGGCAAAAATGAGACTTAACATGTATGTCTCAAGGTGATGGGCGCAGTGCAGTTCGTCAGTTGTGATGAAATGCATCTGTTATAGGCAGAGGATACCGCTTAATATCAGGTGGGCCTCGCGCTTGTTCCTTCACAATAACATAAAAAAAACACTTTTTAGTACATAATTATCTACGTCGAAATTTCCAAATATTTTATTGACATTACCTACTACTTGTCGAACTGACACGGCTTTGTATAATTGGATGCTATAATAACGTTTGATCATTCAATATATTAGGATCATGTACTTCCGTAGTAATTGATATTCGGGCGTAATTTTATGAAGGTAATTATGAATATGAGCGTACCATTTTTTAATATGTTATTCCCGAAAACCCCAACATTGATAAATACGATAAAATTTATTTTCTGAGGAAAGCTGACTGTGTATTAGCTAACATATTCATATTTTATGAGTAAACTGGCCAAAAGCGAGTTGGGCACTCTGAAGCACGGTAATATTATAGATAACATTACCGTGTCTGAAGGTTCCGTGCCAATATAAAATTTACTAATAACATGCAGTCGAGGTTCTTGACGGAAGTTCTACCCGCATTTAGCCTGTGTTTATTATTTGTTGTTACACGTTAGGTTTTGGACCATAATTACACCAAGTTTGAGGATTGTAGGTTTTTTAGGGTATAAGAAAACGAACCGGCGGCTCACCTGGTGGTAAGTGATCACCGGCGCCCACGAACATCGGGTAAACGATAAAAACACATATATAGGGCGCAAAAAGAATCGGCTGCACAACTCCACTGGATTTTTCAACAGTCGACACTTTCTGGAGAAGTATAACAAACAAAACTTTACATTTATATATTTAAGTTGTGTGTTTAGTCTACAAGTCAAGTGCTTTTGTGTCTATAATAGTATTCAAATGTTTTACAAAAATATCTTAATGTTGTTTGACAAAAAGACACATTTGATGCAGGCAATGGTTTACAGCTATAAATAAACCATGGGTTAGTTAAAGTACGTACACTTTTTTTTAGTTTCCAGTATTTTGTAAAATAATTAGATTCAAAAATCTTCGGTAAAAACGTACCGGTAGTATATCTATTTTTTAGGTGTAAGCCATTACGAGTATAGTTTAGTTACTAATAAGTGAACCGTATATACTATAAAAATTGTTTTTTTTTTCTAGTGCATATTTGGTAGTATGATATTGATCCTTATCAAACTATAATACGTTTTTAACTCTTGTGAGTGTGTTAGTTACTTCTTCACGCTCAACGGCTGGACTAATTTTGATAAAATTTGGTAGAGGTAGATGAGGCGCTGGACTACCACATATGTTTCTTTTTATCATCATTGTCTATCACCACTTGTTGCCGGCTTATGTGGAGGGAATATGCTCTCTTCCTGAAGGCCCCTAAGTGGTATCTGTTCGGAAATACTACATCAGGCAGCTGGTTCCAAATTGTGGCAGTGCGATGTAGGAAATGCTGTGAAACTTGCAAGGTTGTGGACTTCCAGACGTCGACATGAAATTGATGAAACATCATGCTTTGTCGGGACATCCGATGGCGAAATTGAACTGCCAGTAATAAATTGAACAGTTCCTCCGGACACTCCCCGCGATGGATACGGTAAAATATGCAGATCCAACATCTCTACGCAGTGCCAAAGGTTCGACGCGGCCGGAGAGAGCTTGATCGGCATCGATTTAAGACTAGACTCCTATTGTATTCATCATTTCTTAAAAGTTTTCAAATTTGTAGTCGTTTGATAATAGCGGCAACATCGGTGCATTTTTAGTGATCATAAGTGTCGTATTTTCTTTATTAACGATTAGTTGTAACATTGTTATTTTGATTATATTAAATTTAAATATAATTTAATAGGTTTTTTTATGCCTGATAGGTTAGCCTTTGACCACTATCTCACCTCATGGTAAGTGATGATGCGGTCGAAGATGTTATTCAGGCTAACCTAGAATACTGGCTCTCAAGGACAGCTGCCGGAACACACCGTTAGGTGCTTGGCGACAGATTTTCTACTTGAGGATGGTAGCTAGCCAGGCGGGTATTCGCAAGATACCCTACCACTATGCTATAACGACTGCCATCCTAAGACAACAACCGGGACCGACGGCTTAACGTGCCCTCCGAAGCACGGAAACGCTCAGTAGTAATGTCACTAGCGGTCACCCATCCAACTCATGACCGCGGGCGACGTTGCTTAACTTTGCTGGTAAGAGGAAGGCTATCCTTACGTATAATATTTTACTTTCTGTGTGGTTGGACTGTTTGGCTCCCTGTGGAGTGCAGGGCTAGAATCTCACCTGCCCATTGCTACGTGTGGGTGTCGTAAGAGGCGACGAAACAGCTGTCTACATGACGTCACATGTCGTAAAAGTCAATATGAAGGCAAATTTTAAAATACTGCAACATCATTTGATAACTGTGGTTACAAACGCCTATCATATTTTAATGGTCTCGTATTTCAATGGTAATATGACATTTTATTGGTATATTTTTGTACACATTTTTTGCATGGTGGAAGGGCATTTTGCGAATGCTCGCCTGACTAGCTACCACCCTCAAGTAGAAAATCTGTCGCCAAGCACCTAACAATGGTCTTACCATTAAATTTTCATATCACTACACAAACGATTGGTAAAATTCACCCTGAGTGGGATAGGAACAAGTAGAATATTAAATGAAAAAAAACACACGTTTATGAACGGAACAAAATGCCTTACTGTGCCTGTTCCACTGTCTAAATACACACATACATTTTGTCTGTATGTCCTCAGCTGGAATTTTGATATTTTTTGCCCCATTACTGAATTCTGTGGTGCAAAGCTCCGCTTTCGATGTTTGCACAAACATGCAGATCTGGTGCCCCAGTTACTGGAAGCCACGGAATGTCCACAGAAAAAATAGAACGGCCTTCATTGTTTCGGTAAAAAGCAAGTGAATGGTTTTTAGTGTACCGTACCTAAAGGGCTCTATTAATGAGACTCCGCCATCTGTCTTTATGTTTGTTTGACTATCTAACGTCACGAATCTCTAGGTAGTAAATGGAATGAGATACAAACCTTAAATTAAGATATTTTATGCAATAATAATATGACTATATTTCAGATTCATGATGAGATAATAAAATAAATTTATATTGAATGTATCAGGCGGCAATGGCCAACCATGGTACGTTGCAGTCTGCTGCAGGCGGTCTACCAGACTCCTTACAATAGGGTTTTTACATCTGTCAAATCTGTACACGAATGACGCTATGTAAAACGTTGAACTAAAGATGCACTATTACATGTGAAGGTAGCAGTATAAGGTATTTTTTTGCATCAATATGTGTTGTATACGATTTCATGTCTATAGAGATCGTTAATTAAAACATTTTTGAAATGTTTGTCGCATAAAATATAGAATTTTCTGGGTCCGTCAATATTAACTATTTTGTTACGGTATCTATCTCAAAAATCCTCTAATTATTTATCAATTCAGAAAATGATGATTTAAATCAGAGCTTTTTTTTGCAACACGTGATTTTTCCGTCCAACTCCCATAAAAAATGTTATTTTTGTATTTTCTTTTACACTCTACCTTTAAGTTCTGTGACTATGCGGAGAAACTTGTAAGGTGATAGTGATTGGGACTGAATACATATTAAACATTTTTGCTGATGCTTATACGGAGACGCTTCGCTCACCCGTCGTGTTTGCTCGGTCTATCATATTATTTTGTTAAATTCCAAAATCAAACCCAGAACCTTAAAATTCCAAAGCCGTGCGTTTACACCCAAACAAACACATGCAAACGCCCTGTGGCAGTCAAAATACTTAAAATAAATGCTTTTTAATACTAAGAATTATTATATACGTTGAGCTAGCCGAGCGTAAGGTGATATTTTATAATTAACTTATTTCAAAATATGTTCTGGACAACATGAGATCTAGACTAATTGCTTACTGAACGAAACGCGTACTGGACCTTAGCGGGAGTTTGACCCAAACTTGGTCGGATTTTATGATTATTTGATAAGTTTACGTTAGATATTAATTGTATAATACCTAGTTTGACGCTTATTATCGTTGTTATGATAGAGCAAAACACTCTTATTTTTAACTATTTGTTATAATTTGTTAGGCAATTCGCCATACCAGGTATTAAAATTTTTGCATATCTAATAACTATTTTTTAAAACTTTAAGTGAAAGAAGAAAGGTTGTCTTGAAACTATTACGTTGACAAAAAAAAACATTTGGCTTTAATTTCTTTTTCCCAATTAATTTGTTGCCATACTGGAACGTAAGGCCATTCTAATACGGCAGTAGTTTTTGTATTCTGTACAGAGTACAGACGAGTTGAAAGTTCTTTTGTAAAAGTTTTACACTAAGCATGAGAAAGAGTCTGTGTTTCGTAGGAATACTTTATTCTTGAACTAGGGCAATGTGGAATAATAAAACAAAAACTTTTAACTTAAAACGTATTAGTAAAGTTTAAAACACATTTTACGTTTTTGGTGGGTTCTATTACTTAAAATTAACGTTCGTCATACCTTGTTTAGGTAGAGATGTTTGAAAAGATCTTATTTTGAAAATATTAACAAGAATCAGAAAATATGTGACAAGCAGTGAAGGTAACAATTATATAAATCTTTATTTTTATTTATTTTTTGTGTTTGTTTATGTGTATATGACGGAATAAGCACGATGACCACCTGATGTTAAAAGTCTTTTGTGCCTGTAATTCATCCTATCCTACTCTACTAATATTATAAATGCGAAAGCTTGTGAGTGTGTTTATATATGTGTTACTTCTTTACGCTCAAAAAATCAATTTTGATGAAAGTTGGTATGAAAGTAGATAGCACCCTGGAATAACACATAGGATACTTTTTATTCCGAAAAAGTAAAGTGTGCCCGTGGGACGAGCAAGAATTTGTAATATATTTGTTTGCTTGCTTATCAAGGCAAGGATAAACCAATTATAATGAAATTTGGTTCGGAGGGAGCTTACATTCTGATTTGACTCTTAGGTTACTTTGTTTGGCGAAAAAATAAGGTATTTCCATGGGTTAAGCGCGGATATCTACTAATCCTATTATCCTACTAATATTATAAATGCGAAAGTTTGTGAGTGTTTTTATATGCTTGTTACTTCTTCACGCTCAAACGGCTGAATCAATTTTGATGAAATTCGGTGTTAAGGTAGAATTTGAAGCAGTGAGGGTTCAGTGGCATTGAATAAGGACTGCCGCACAGCAGGTCCATGGTTCGAATCCCGCCGCGGGCTTGAGCTTCACCGCAAGGTGGAAGGACATTTTGCGAATGCCCGTCTGGCTAGCGACCACCCTCAAGTAGAAAATATGTCGGCAAGCACCTAACAGTGTGTTCCGGCAGCAATCCTTGAGAGCCAGTAAAATTACACGCACATGAGACCTAACAACTACGTCTCAGTGTGACGGGCACAGTGCAATTCGTCGTTGACGAAATGCGTCTTTTATAGGCAGAGGTTAGTCGACTTAACATCAGGTGGGCGTCGGCTTGTTCCGTCACAATAAGATAAAAAAGGAGTGAAGAAATTTGAGTTATGACGTCTAGATCCTGTTAGCTCAATTGGTGAGAGCATACCCCGGCTAAAGGAGTGGATGGACGCGGGTTCTAATCGCGCACATGACTTAAATTTTTCCTATCGTTTATTTGTAATTTTGTAAGGTAACGGCAGACTTCGTGTCTCTTATGCTTCTCTTATTTTTTAACAATACAAGTAATTGTTTGACCGCAGTCACACCAGAATGACGACACAATCGACGCTGGAATATACTTGCCTAGCAAATACCTATTTATTCTGTTCTTGAAGACTTCCAGATTATATATTTATTGGGAAATAGAGACGCTGCTGGTAGTGTTCCATGCTTCAGCTCTACGCATCATGAAGATACTCATTTCACCGGCAGTCGGCATCCCCGTGGGGTGCCGAGTTATAATTGCACCTGGTGTCGTAAGAGGCGAGTAAGGGAATTATCCTGGAAGGTGGGCAGCAACGCCTTCTAAAGAACTACTATCTTACACTGCGATCCCAAGCCACCTGCCAAGCGTAGGGATTATGACAAATATCACCTTAATAGAGGAGGCTGTGTTCAGCAGTGGACGAACCGGCTGATGCAGTACTCATTTTTATCTGTGGCCTATAGCTTTTAGCTCCTTTGAGTTTTTAAGTTTTTGCGTGTATACTTTAGTTTTATTTATTTTCTGTTACGTGAACAGGTTTTCTTGATAATTATCCTTCTGTACCTAGTACTATTCATTATTTTGTGACTACATATATATGTACCTGTAGTTTATTCCTGTGCTGTTTGGAGTCGGCACTTTCGTTCCAGACAGTACCAGCGATTCTCGCTTACCGTATGTCGCTGTTTGCGCTGTGACAGCAAACACGGCTACATACCGACATACGTACGTATTTGCACTATAACTTGAAACGTTTTGATGAGCCCGTAAATAAATGAAAGGATTCTGTTAGGGAGTAGGGTTTTAATGAAAATGTAGTTTTAAATATAAACGCTCATTATTTGCAATATCTTTTGCTTACAAAATCAAATCGCAAAGGTAAATTTATACCACTAGCGGTGGTCGAAACAGCTACTGATAATAATAATATAATTCACTACTAACTGGGTTACTCAATCGTGCACAAGTTTATAGCTAACTAACTTTCCGGCCACGGCTCCGCCCTCGTGTATGTCAGTTATCGTGAAATACCATTAACCTCTTTTAGCGCAGTTAGATAAAAACTATCCTTTGTCCTTTCCCGGTTCTTAAACAATTTCCATACCAAATTTGATCCAAATCAGTTCAGTAGTTTTTAGGATTATTCGTTGCATACAAAAATCTTTACTCTTTGTGTAGATGTAGATATAATCAAGTGGCTCGCGGAACTATAACCCTCGCGAGTCTGCCCTTGCATAGCTTATAATTGAAAAAAGGTTCATCTTCGTCCGACGTGATTTGCAATAATGATATTAAAATATCAGGCTGATACAATGTCACCTGCCCAAATTTAAACCAACTGAACTTTGTTCTCAATTAACCAATAATCGTTATTTTAACATTGGTTGTGCATAATATATTCTTAGGAACCAGCATGATTGAAAATCCGGCCAAGTGCAAGTTGAACTCGCGCACGAAGGGTTCCGTATTTTTAGCAAATAAACGGCGAAAACTTCTTTTATTGTATGGGAGCCCCCTTAATTATTATTTTTTTATTTTAATTAATTATATTTAAAGAGAACATAAAACTAAATATTCTGTAAATAGTTAAAGCGTCTACCTGTCACCGTTTTACTTTCGAGCAAGAAACGGTAAAAAATCAAGTTTGTTGTGGGAGCCCCCGTATGGGAGGTCCCGTTTTTACCCTTTCGGTACGGAACCCTAAAACTGAGGCCATAGACCAATATTTTTTGGATTACTTACCCACGTCAAAATAATTTATTGCACTTTTTCTTCAGAGCTTTAGAACTGCACTTAACCTCCCCTAATATTTTCTTTACAATCATGTTAAAGAAGCATTCCATCACGATATTTGATGGAAATTATGAATGATTATTCCCAGATTTAAGTTAACACTTTAATTTTTTTTACCTTAAATTGGAACCGACCTCCAGACTCAAAAGTGTGAAATAACACTTGCTTTTTACGGGACCGATTATCATGCACTGTCAATCACTATATCATAAAGATAGGAAATCCCTTTTCAGTTATTGGATTGTCACTCAAAAACGGCTGGACGGTTTTGATGAAATTTAAATGGGATCACACGGGAAGCATCAAATTTCAAATAAAAAATGTATCAATAAAATCGGTTCACCCAGTCAAAATAATGAGGCAACAAACATAAATATATATATACAGTTGAATTGAGTACCTCCTCTTTCTTTTTAAGTCGGTCAAAAACAGCTGGGGTCCCTTACCCTTAGGTAACTAGTATTCTGGTATTGTGTAAATCAGTTTTATTGAGCTCTTCATGATGTAAGTAACCGGTTAAAACTAATAAACTAGCTACTTTTTTACTATGCTGAATTATCTTAAATTGATATAGGTTTAGTAAGAGCATTGTGATTTTTTGAAACTGAATGGAACTGAAGGCCTGGTACTCAAATGAGATATTGCACCTTACACGCCGATCAAGATGACATACTTCGGTGCAGCATTGCATGTAGCAAGCTTTGGAAATTTTAATTTCTCGTTAGGTGATCTTTCACATCTTGGATGTTATTTTATGAAGTTATTTATCGCTTTGAATATGAAAATAGTACGTTAATTAATACTTATATAACTAGGAATAAATATGAAAAAAGGATATATTTATATTCTTTTTCTTTTGAAAAATATATGATCTAAAATGAAAATATATAAAAAACATGTATAAATAGTTAATGTAAAATAAATGTGTGAGGCCTAATAATAAAAACACGTTTAACTAATACATTACAACAAAAAATATATGCAAGAAAGACAACAACAAAGAAGTAACGTCAGAATTGTACATTATTTATGTTAAGACTATAACAACTATTTATTTACAACTATAATACTTATTTAATATTAACTGCATAGATTTATTTATTTATTTATTACTAACAATTACACTGTTACATGTATAGGTTACTGTTATATTCTTACTCTAGGTTCTTAAGAGCCTCTTGCACTGGCACAGTAGGCAAATTTAGCGTGCGAGAGTTGCAGGCTATGGACACTACGTGGCACTGCGCTTTAGATGCACAGCGCTCGGCAGGTCGATGTCCCCAGCCGCACGCTATCAGCTTCATAGTGTAACTAAAACAGTTGACCTACTTTAGGTATCTGCTACTAAATCCAGTACTCAATTATTATATTCTTGTGACTATTCCCGTATAGTGCAACTAACACAGTTGATAACCTTTAACTATTACTATTAAAATACATACCGTTAAGTGCTTGGCGACAGATTTTCTACTTGAGGGTAGTAGCTAGCCAGGCGGGTATTCGCAAAATGCCCTACCACCATGCCAAATTACTAGTTCTATCTAGAGGACACATAGCGGCACATACCGTTAAGTGCTTGGCGACAGATTTTCTACTTGAGGGTTAGGTAGCTAGCCAGGCGGGTATTTGCAAAATGCCCTACCACCATGCAAAATTATTGGTTCTAGAGGACTCATAGCGGCACATACCTTTAAGTGCTTGGCGACAGATTTTCTACTTGAGGGTAGTAGCTAGCCAGGGGGGCATTCGCAAAATGCCCTACCACCATGCAAAATTACCGGTTCTGGAGGACTCATAGCGGCACATACCTTTAAGTGCTTGGCGACAGATTTTTTACTGGAGGGAGGTAGCTTCTTAGAGGGCACTGCTGCTCAATTTCCGGTATTTTTCCTTAGTTGCCTCTTACGACACCCACAGTTAGTAATTGGGGCGTGACATAGCCCGGCACCCCACGGGCAGCCCGTCACCCCACGGGCTCGGCTACACTATTTAAAGCTCACTGAACTAAAATAAGTGAATTGTTTAGAAAACCATACTGTACTTTTTATACTGTGGCGCGGGAAAACAATGCTATCGAGTAAGTATTTTTTTTATTTGGCATGGTTTCAAATGACGTACAAGACACTCGCCTGATGGAAGATTCTCGCCAGCGAATAACCATAAATGTTGCAGTGTCACCATTCTGCTAATAATAATTCTGTTTATAAATATTTCTAGCTCGTAATCGCCGGAGAGAATTTTGCTGGAGAAAACGACACGCGTCCTACCTCGATGACGCCTAGGCGGGTACTGAATGACGTGCGCGAGAGCTTGAATCTTTAGATTGCTAGTTTATTTTTTCTTGTTAAAAAACTATAGCTAAATTTGAAAATGTGCCTTCAAACGTTACTAATAAATAACAAGCTCTATCCATTGGTAAAACTTCCACATAGTTTCATGATAGTATCTTTTAGTTCTACCTGATTTAAGTAGCGATATGGTGTCATGTTTGACATTTTTTTTTATCGAAGAAATTGTTCATAATCACGTTTTTGACTTTGTACGTTCCTGGAGAGTATGTTCAACTTTATGTAAATGATTTTATATATTCTAAATTTTCAATTCTATTCGAGTTACAGATTTTAAAAAATGTCTTAAGTAGGTACAACCTCGCCTTAAGCTAAATGCATTGTTTATAAAGACAAGCACAGCATGCATTACTTATTATAAAAACCGAGAAGGATGTACCTTCTGTTCTGTACATAACAACAAAACTTAAAGAATTCAAATTTTAAATGTAATTTATTATGATATTATACAATATGGGAAAAGTTATAGAGTAGGGTTGGCCGATTAGGCCATGACTGTTAAATTCAAATTAATTTTATATTTTGCCAAGGGGTCTTACCAAAAATATCTGCTGTATCGTTTTGATATTCGTTAATTAGTTTGCTAATTCTGGAAACAGGCGAGTTCGCCCCCAAAACAGTTCTACGGAATATGGGAGCAAACGGGGTTATTTGTTTACGTGGATATTGAAATGGTACTCTAAGTCTAAATTTTGTTAAAAGAATAGGACAATTGATATTGTTGTGCAGTAATTTATGCAAAAATAATAAATCTAATTTAACGTGTCTTTGGAGCAAAGATAGAATTTTAAAAAAGTTAGTCTTTCGCTGTATGAACGTAACTGCTTAATTTTTTTATTGGAATAAGTTAAATGCCACATAAATCTTTTTTGCACTCTTTCTAGTCTTAGAGTATGCACGGCATAGTGTGGTCTCCAGACAGGGCTACAATACTCTAACACACTACGAACTAGACAGTTATACAATATAATTTTAGTTGTATGATTATGAAACTCTTTACTGTTCCGAATAAGGAATCCTAACATCTTCGAAGCCTTTTTGGTGATATTTTCAAAATGAGGCATAAACGTTAGTTTATCATCAAATGTCACACCTACATCCCTTATTGTGTTTACAGTCTTTAATTTAACTGTTCCTATTCTGTAACAATAACAATACCTGTTAATTTTCCTACTATATTTAAGGTGAAAACAGTTTTCGGCGTTTAAAATCATTCCATTTATGTCACACCATTTATTGAAATTGTCTTAATCATTCTGCAATATTTCAACATCATCAAATGAGTTGATTACTTTGGAAATTTTAAGGTCAACAGCAAACATGAAAGGAGTGCTATGTGTCAAACATCCAGGTAGGTCGTACATACATAAAAAAAATGTCTAGCAGAGAGAATCTTTGCACTCGTCAAAGTCCTCTAAATTAGAATCCAGCATTGACGCGTAAATATCAACAAATTCAAAATTCTCTTTGTCTACATCTACATGGTCACCAATGAGAAGAGATTTTATATCATCAGTAAAAGGTGTATTTTCTGATTTTGAAAATGTGCTTTTGAAATAAATCAGTAAACCTCTCCTTATTATCGAGTACCACACAGAAATGTCCCAAATAGCCAATCTGCTGCTCACCACATAGCCATCAATCAATTTAGGTCATATAGAAACAGGAATATGCTTCGAATATGGAAATCTCTCATGTATACTGGCGAGTTAATTTGAAACTAATATACGAGTGCATAATACCCCAACAGTGAGGTTTAATATTATCGTTGCGCCCCAACATTATAACACTATCTTACAACGTGAACATTTTGTGGTACACTTTACTGAGAAACTATCACGCCTATAGATATGTGCTTGAACATAGTATTTTAACTTCATATCTAGACGTGTTATCTATCAAACAAAATATAATTGTAGTAACCATTTCATAGAAATGAACATTAACAATTTTGTAATCGTTGGATATAATGTTATTCTATTACTAATGCCATTTGTTAGAAAACCAGAGACTTAACATCGCGCATCGCTGCAATAGAACTTAACTCAGTACTCAAATACATCGTAGTTAATCTACTGAATACTAGATGACACCACTAGAATCAGGATGTATAATAACCGCGAGCCATTACAAAGCTCAGCATTTTGCTAGTGTACTTAAACAAACTTAGAAAGGTCATAATAATATTATGATAGATACGATGACGTCGTATAATGTAGTACTGTATCAGCCGGATTATCCACTGCTGAACACGGCATCCCCATTAATGGGAGTATGCCATAATCTTCACGCTTGGCAGGCGTCTTGAGGACCGCAGTTTAAGATATCAGTTCCTCAGAAGGCGCTGCTGCACACCTTACGGTATTTCACCTTTGTCGCCTCTTACGAAACCCACAGGTAGCAATGAGGGGGTTACATTCTAGCCCGGTATCCCATTGGGCTATACTATGACGTAGTGATCAACGGTGATCAACTGAGTAGGTCATCCTACTTTACTTCCATTAGCAAAGAATTCCATTATCGAAGCACTGATGGCTCAGTGGCATTGGCTATGGACTGCCGTTCGGCCGTCCATGGTTTGAATCCTGCCGCGGGCTCGAGCTTTACCGCACGGTGGAAGGGCTTGTTGCGAATGCCCGCCTGGCTACCGACCACCCTCAAGTAGAATATCTGTAGCCAAGCACCTAACGGTGTGATCCGGCAGCAGTCCTTGAGAGCCAGTGAAATTACAGGCACATGAGACTTAACAAATATGTCTCAAGGTGACGGGCGCAGTGCAGTTCGTGACATGACAAAATGCATCTGTTATAGGAAGTGGTTAGTCTGCTTAACATGAGGTGGGCCTGGTGCTTGATGCGTAAAGCTTAATTAGTTTTGAAACTAAACATTTTTTTGTTTATTGCTGATAGGTGGACCTTGGACTACTATCTCACCTGATGGTAAGTGATGATGTGGTCGAAGGTGTTAATAGGCTTAACCTAGAATTACTGGGTCTCAAGAACAGCTGTTGGAATACACCGTTAGGTGCTTGGCAACAGATTTTCTACTTGAGGGTGGTCGCTAGCCAGGCGGGCATTCGCAAAATGCCCTACCACCCTGCTATAATGACTGCCATCGTAAGACAACACCCGAGTCCGACGGCTTAACGTGTCCTACGAAGCACGGAAGCGCTCAGTAGTAATGTCACCAGCGGTCACCCATCCAAATCATGACCACGGCGGACGTTGCTTAACTTTGCTGATCTGTTCAGAACGGCTAAGCACAACTTAGCTACGAGCGCTTCGAAATGATATACTTTCGCATGATGTTACATAACTGATCTTTGTTACAGATTTGGTATCTATATCTTTAGCTGCTTGCTTGCTTGCTGCGTCCTTCCAATCAATCAACAATTCATTCCATACCTATTTACTGCCAATTTAGTAGACCAATAGACAAAGCTTGGTGAACACACGTTGGGGTAGAGAGGTGAGAGTTGTGTTGTGTCATATGCAGTACAAAGCTCTTCAGACTTTGGTTGTGTTCTGACTTTTCAGCTCACAGACGTGTTTATACGTAGCTAGCCTATCCTCAACATCATTTTATGGAATAAATAAAAATATTCTTCTCGTCTACTCAATTGCTTCTAGGATTCTTCTTTAGAAAAGACTTGCTCCTATCAAAATATAAAAAATAAAAAATTACAATACAATACAAAAATTATTCACCCTACAAATGTTACAAGACACATAATAGACAATTCTTAAAGCTACGGCGGACTTATCGCTTATGATCTATTCTAATCAACCTTAGAATGGAAAATATAAAAATATGAGGAAAAAAAAACATATAGTTACAGATAACTTTACTGAATAAAATAATGTATAACTTAAAGATGATAAAATAAGTAATGTAGGATTTAGCTAGAGTCAACTAACGTCTAATTATATAGTATAATGGCTAACCTGTCAGGAATAAAAAAAAAAACTGTATGCATAGTTATGTCATATAATTAATTCCTAACATTTTTTACTAGTTGCATACCTTGGCGTTGCTGTAAATGTACCTAGTAATTTATATAAATAAATAAATAAAATTACAGCATAGTAGATGCTAGAAAGCCTATCTTAACTTAGCCTACATTTCTGAGTATAAGCTTAACATAATATGAAGTTCAGAAAGAAACCAACTTTTATTTTTCGAAAAAATAAAAGTTGTGGGATTTGGCAGTGGGAACTAACTTCAACATTTATTACGTATACGAAAGTACTAGTAAGCAATGATGGCCGAGCGGTAACAGCTATGGACTGCCCTGCCGCAGGTCCCTGGTTCGATCCCCACCGCCAGCTTGAGCTTCACCGCACGGTGGAAAGGCATTTTGCGATTGCCCGTCTGGCTAGCTACCACCCTCAAGTGGAAAAACTGTCGCCAAGCACCTGTGTTTTCCGGCAGCAGTTCCTGTAAGCCAGTGAAATTACAGGCACATGAGACTTAACAACTATGTCTCAAAGTGACGGGCGCAGTGCAATTCGTCACTTGTGATGAAATGCATCTGTTCTAGGCAGAGGTTAGTCCGCTTAACATCAGGTGGGCCTCGAGCTTGTTCCGTCACAATAACATAAAAAAGGCATTAATTATGTGTAACACATATATCACACCTATAGTCCTATACCAGTAAACAATCTATTTCGCGTTACAGCGTCATCAATTAAGGTCATATATCTGTGCAGTAGTGGGGAGAGCTAGCGAGTTAATTGGAAACCAATGTGCCAACCTAGTTTCACAACAAACAACGAACTTTGCGAGAATATTCTACAACTACTGATAGCCTAGGATTAGATAATGATGACGACTTGGAATATGAACTCTGTGACCTGAAAAGAGGAACTTATTACTTATTCTAGCATGGTGGTAAGGCATTTTGCAAACTACCAACGGCTAGCTACCAACATTAATCAGAAAATCTGTCGCCAAGCACCTAACGGTTTTGGCAGCTGTCCTTGAGCGCCAGTAATTCTAGTTTAGCCCGAACAATATCGTGGATCATCAGGTGAGAGAGTGGTAAAAGGCTAACCTATGCAGCATAAATATATACTTATATTTTAGATAGTATCATGGCGTTTTGGTAATTAACGTCAACTCTAGAAATGCGTGTATTCAAATTAATGAGTAAAACAAAAAGATACGAGTATAACCTATAGACAAAACTATTTCGCATTACGAATAGTAACATTAAAATTAATAGTTAATAACGAAAAAATATTTTTCAAAGTGAATACAGACATAAAGTACCTAGAACTAGTGTGGAGTTTTATTATGTAGGTGACTGCGATCCATAAAAATATATTATTTATAGAATTATGTATATCTGAGACAAATACCCACAAGGTTTTTGTTCTGTAGTAATTTCGTGGCGAAAATAAAAAATAAACTAAAGGACTATATAAAAAACAAACTTTTGGGTTAGATTAGTAGACAAGTAAGTATAAGGACTTAATAGTCATTAAACTGATATAACTATACTGGCAGAGTATAGTTATATTTCAGATATTATGCAGTACAGATAGGGATATACTGGCTATATCCCTATCTGTACTGTACACACGATCCAACTGATACCAGTTGGATCGTCTATTGTTGAACACAGCCTCCCCTATTAAGGAGGTATTTGCCATAATCCCCACGCTTGGCAGGCGGCTTGGGATCGCAGTGTAAGTTGGCAGTTCTTTAAAAGGCGCTGCTGTCCACTTTCCAGTATTTTTCATTTAGTCGCCTCTTACGACTAGGGAAGTCGTAAGATACTAATATATAATATAATATCTACTATAACAAAAATATCTAAATTCTAAACGGAACCGAATTCTGACGATGAAAAGTATGTAATAACTTGCGGAAGTCGTTACCATTACTTTGAGCTGACATTATTATGGTCCGGATTTAACAAGTTATTTCAAGTATAAATTAATCAAAAAGTAAAAACCCGACTGCAACTTATTTACTTTCGTTAAGCGTTTTATCGTTCCATTGAGATTAAAACTGCAGGTTATATATATTTGTGGAATTGTTTTTAAAAGCCCTTCTATCTGATACCCCACCCAAATATGGCGTCTAAAATCTGCCATATTGGGTTTTTTTAGTTTTTCATTTACCTAGTGTCACCTGCGCTATCAAAATTTGTCTTGATCGCGCAGCGCTCTATATATCTCATACATAAAAATTGGTTAACCCTTTTCGAAGTTAATGGTGGAATAAAGAAACTCACAAACATACATACAGGAACCCTGCATACATAACACTCCTTTTTTAGGCAGTCGTGTAATAAAGATTGACAAACACGGGTTTAAGAGCGTAAACAACGACAAGGAACCGGGTTTTAGCTAAGTATAGTCTTTACATTCCACGCAACGTACCACACTCAAGATCCTGATAAAGGCTTCCGATAGAATCCGAAACATTGCCGATCGTGATATATACTAATAGTAAGATGTTTTCTCGATCGTGCGCTCGAAGAGTAAAGACCTCCTGAGGATGCTTCGTGTAAAATCGAAAATTCTTCCGGTTTGGCTGCGTGGCGTTTGTGACGTCACGTCGGCTTAACAGGAAAATTTGGCGGAATTGTCACTAAATATTATTTTTAAATTTCTAAATATATTTCTTATTATTAAATACGGATTTCCGCAAAGTAACGCCTGAACGCGTGTTTGTCAATCTTAAGAGGCATTTTACATTTTAATTCGGTATACGAAGATTTTAAGCGCTTAATTTACTATCATAGGAAATATCTACAAGTTGTTTAATAATTGATAAAAATATAATAATCTGTTCTCTTTTCAGTTAATGTACCAGATTTACAAACATAACATTAATTATTTTGTAGTGACCAACCTCCCGCACCTTGTTTTACGAATTAAAGTACACATAGCCAACTTCAGAGTTCTATCTGTTGTATAAAGATTCATCAAATTAACTAAAAAAAAAAACTTTACCTCAGGCATATAATCCTGTTGACACATAGTGTACTAGAATATCGATAATTAATCGTCATTGTAGAAAAAAATAAAGATCTTGCGCCAATTTCCACGAATTATATCAGCAGTTTACCACGATATATTGCGTTTAATAAAGTGTAATTCCAAACAGATATTATATGAAAAGAAAGTTCATTCTTTAATTAATCTGATCTTTAATAAATTGTGCTATTAACTCTGTTTTGTTAGACAAGAAAAAATATTTAACATAACTCGAAATGCTCATAAATTGAAATGTACAAGCGCGAGGCGATCAGTACCGCGCGAGCGCTCATCGAGGTAGGACCTGCGTTCGTTTTGCCTTGCTCTGACGTCTCGTACGCGGAACGCTTAGACGCAAGTTTATAGTGCGACCACAGAGTTTTGATCATGTCTTTATTTTTTTAAGTAACAAACTATACTTTATTTTTGTTGTCCATAATATAATTATTTTTGTCTTGTTAAGTAACTACATCTTTAGTTTCTGTTCAGCCATTGTGTTCAAAAAAGGAAACGTCACAATTATGCAGCCTATACAGCGTTATTGGAAAAATGCTAACAACCTCAGAGGGTTGACTTCTTCTTGTTGGTCTGCTAGTTTTTATATTATTCTAGTTTAAATTAGTAACTCACTATAACTTTTGTTTTAGAAGGATAAGATGACAGGCGAATAATTGATTTCCAATTTTTTTGGATTCAGTTAATGTCTGTAAGTGAACACAGCGATAACTTCAGCAGGAAATTAAACTACCTTCCTAATTTGTACAAAACGGCCTCCCGGCTTTTCCATCATTTGTACAAACCGGGATACCAGTTAGCGGTCGATAGTCGTATTTACAAATTTACCATAAAATCTGCGTAAGTGTTTGCTGCGTAAGTTTAAGTTTTGAAGCAGTGATGACTCAGTGGCATTGGCTATGGACTGCCGCGCAGCAGGTCCATGGTTCGAATCCCGCCCAGAGCTTGAGCTTCACCGCATGGTGGAAGGGCATTTTGCGAATGCCCGCCTGGCTAGCGACCACCCTCTAGTAGAAAATCTATCGCTAAGCACCTAACGGTGAGTTCCGGCAGAAGTCCTTGAGAGCTAGTGAAATAACAGGCAAAAATGAGACTTAACAGGTATGTCTCAAGGTGATGGGCGCAGTGCAGTTCATCACTTGTGATGAAATGCATCTGTTATAGGCAGAGGATACCGCTTAACATCAGGTGGGCCTCGCGCTTGTTCCATCACAATGAAATAAAAACATAAATAAAAAAAAAGTTCGACTTTCATAATACAAATGGTTTTCAAAAGGATGCATCCTTACCCATACAAGAAAGAATCCATATTTTTCTGAGATAACGGAAGTATTTTGAATACTTTGATGAAATCTGAAACCAGCACAAATTACATTTTGGCCCCAAAATATTACGTGATTTCATATTAATCTCGTCAACAGTTATAAACCTAAAAAAACGCAATTTTGCATATGTAAAGTCATTTTTCGCTCGATACATTTTGCAACGCAAACATTTACCGATGCAAATTTGCATATTAAATAATCTCGTAACTAATTTTAAACTTCTAAACCAAAAAATCTGAAATAATACAAGTGTATAAATTATATGTAAATAATAATATCAAAGAAGGACCAAAGCCGTAGGTGGTATAGTTTTTTAGAAAAAATATTGCTCTCCAATACAATTTTCCCGCCAAAGTTCTTAAAACAATTGGGTTGTTTTAATCTTGTTACTTTAAAATATTTGGCGTAAAAATCTGTAACAATTCATGGATAAAGAACAATAGTAAATTATCATATTAAAAGAAGAATCGAAGTTCTAGGTGAGTCTAGTTACGAAAAATTAAAAATAGCAATTAAATTACTATTTCCCACCATTTTTGTCGTGTGTTCAATCAAACCCCATTTCCAGTATTTTTTTCTATAAAAAGGTGTATTATCATTTATTTTCCATAGAGTAAATAGTGAGCATAAGAGTATATAGTGAGGATTGCATTGGTACCAAGAAGTATATATGTTGATTATAGATTGCATCAAAGATATTCGATTTAAAAACAAAAAAACCTCAAAATGTGTAAATATATATTTACATTTCGCTGTTTGATCTACTCAAACTAAATGGATGAAAATGTAATTTTTTTAAAGGTATAGGTGATATATTGTGGTATGGGAATATGAGGGTGACATGTTTAAGTAATGGAAAACCAAAAATGTCATGGGACGTTTGTGGTTGGTACTGAGTTGTTTTCCGGATGCACAGAAAAATAAACCTCAATCCTATGCATGGTCATAATGGCAGACAGTGTTAACGACTGGATATAAATACTGTGTAGAGTGTGAACGAGGAAAATAGCAATTTCTGGAAAATTTAAAAGAAAGAGCTTTTAGTTCGCAGCTTTTAATCAATGCCGTTACGTCAAATATTTATATAATTTTAAGCCGTATAATTATTTAATTATTTAAGTTTATTGTTACAATAAATGATTCAAACATATCTATTTTTTATTCATCAAGGATGAAATGTAAATATACGATTCACGATGTAGGTTGACTATTTAATGTACATGCCTACTTCTTTTCTATAACATTAGCAAGTAATCGACAAGAAATTGATTATTTACTCATGCCAATCACACAATTTTTAAATTCGCAACTTACATTTCTTTATTAATGAGTGCTAGTATCAAAATATGTTACTCACAGTCACGCTATTCCGTCATCACTTCTTTTGCTTGTGTATGCGATGCGCTGGCATTTACCTAAACTTCAGTAGCGTGATTTTGTGAAATGGCTCTTAATATATATTGATGAAGCGCTCGTAGCGAAGTTAACTTAGCTGTTCTCAACCGATCAGCAAAGTAAAGCAACGTCGCGTGCGGTCATGAGTTGGATAAGTGACCGCTAGTGACATTACTACTGAGCGTTTCTGCGCTTCGGAGGGCACGTTAAGCCGTCGGTCCCGGTTATTGTCTAAGGATGGCAGTCGTTATAGCATGATGGTAGGGCATTTTGCGAATGCCCGCCTGGCTAGCTACCACCCTCGAGTTGAAAATCTGTCGCCACTTAACGGTGTGTTCCGGCAGCTGTCCTTGAGAGCCAGTAATTCTAGCTTAGCCTGAACAACATATTCGACCACATCATCACTTGCAATCAGGTGAGATAGTGGACAAAGGCTAAACTATCAAGCATAAAAAAATGGTAGTGGAAATTATTTTAAAAGACTTAACATATAAAAAAATTTGTTGGTATACTACTTTTTTGACTACTGAATGACTATTGACTGGATATCCATTATATTCCGGCAGATATTCAAATCTCGTTCAATCAAATAGCCTGCCCTCCCGTTGTGTAACCCAAATCCATGCAGTTTGGGAAATGGACCCGCACCGGACATGTTACATGCTTCAATCACAGAGCGCTCTCTGGAGCCCTGTATTTACTGAGTATATACCCGAAGTATGTTCGTTCGCGTTGTCTTAAGCGAGACGATATTGTGCCCGTGTGGTATTAGTAAAAAAAGGATAATAATTTTAATATTTTTATGTTTCCAATAACGCATGCTATGCGGATTACGTTACCAAATTACAAATTTACGAGAGGAAAAAAATAAGTCATGTGCGGAATTCGAACCCGCCATCCAACCCTTTAGCCGGGGTATGCTCTAACTAATTGAGCTAACATGACAATGAGTCAGAACTCAATTTCTTTCTATCATCGGAAATGGAAATTTTCCTGGTAAGTTAGTGCTATTTAGACTTTTCTACGTACAAAGTTATATACTCAAAATTTTCACATATTCGTCTTTATAATTTTGTTTATGTCTTAATATAATTGAAGCAGCTTGTCTTGATCTAAAGATGAAATTAAAAATTATTATGTCCATCGTGACAATTTAATTACTCACCAACACTCATCCAAAAAGTTCTTATTATGATATGCCGTAGAAATTGTAGTGGAAGTTGATTAGGTCCCATAATTGACTAAAATTTAGATAACAGCTGCCGAACCCTTCTTACCAATAACGTCAATATAATTTTATAGAGCAAAACAATTAGCATCCGACCTTATCTCTACAAAGAGGCTATTGGCGTCTGTGTAAAGAAAGGTCTTCGCATATTTTATTGCTGAAAGAAGAGATATATCTCATTAACTAACAGCAGAGATCCGAAACGTAACCTTTTACTCACACCACAAGCTTGTGACAGAGCTACGATTCGTGCATACTTGACATAGGTTCTGCTGGCGGTTACGCACATAACAGTAGCTGGATGTGTCATGGAGACAATAAATGTGTATATTGAAGAGGAATCAAATTAGTTCCAGCACTTTAAGCATATTGTTAGGCTTTAGAATAAATAACATATATTTCATGCAACTTGGGAATTATAGATGTCGCTCTATCTCTATTCGATGGTTAAGAACGAGAAAACAAATTAGAGTAATAAGTCATATGTCATGTTGACATGATGTTAGAGCATGCCCTGGCTATAGGGGTGGATGGCGCGATCAAATCAGGCACATGACTCTAATTTATCCTTTCGTAATTATGTAATTTGATTCCCTTAATACAATTACGGAATGTTTATATGAAATCCCCCGCAACACAAGACAGTGGAGCGGCGCCACTTCCTGTGCACTGCACAGTCAACATAATGGTGAGCATTGCATTTGGCGAGCGCCCAAATTTACTTCCAGATAGTGTATGTATTGGCATAATGAGACATTATGTGCCATTCTAATGTATTACTACGGTTTTAACTTCCCGTAATATAGATATGCGATAGTGTCCGATTTCCCGTGTATCGCAAGACAGTGGAACCAAACCACTTCCTGTGCACTGCAGAGTCAACATAATGGATGAGCATTGCATTTGGCGAGCGCCCAAATTTACTGCCAGATAGTGTATGTACCGGCATAGCGATACATTATGTACTATTCTAATGTATTGCAACGGGTTCTGATTAACTTCACCTCAAAATGTGATGCATTTAGAAGATTGTTTGTCATATAGTGTTATATTAGAGTAAGAAGTAAAAATGGCCCAGAGGCAATGGTTATGGACTTCTTCAGAGAAAGTCCATGGTTTAAATTCTGAAGATGCCGATGGCTTGAGCTGCACCCAATGGTAGTAGAGCATTTTGAGAATGCCCGCCTGGCTAGCTACCACGCTCAAGTAGAAAATCTGTCGCCAAGTAACTATCGGTGTGTCCCGGTGGCTTTCCTTGAGAGCTTTTTTTTTTTATGGTATAGGAGGGCAAAAGAGCAGGCGACTCACCTGGTGGTAAGTGATCACCGTCGCCCACGAACATCCGCAACACCAGAGGTATCGAGGATGCGTTGCCGGCCTTTGAGGAGAGAATATGCTCTCTTCTTGAAGGCCCCTAAGTCGTATCCGTTCGGAAATACTGCACCTGGCTGCTGGTTCCATATTGTGGCAGTGCGAGGTAGAAAATGCCGTGAAAATCGCAAAGTTGTGGACTTCCAGACGTTGACATGAAATTTATGAAACATCATGCTTTGTCGGGAAGTCCGATGGCGAAATTGAGCTGCAGGTAGTAAATCGAACAGTTCCTCAGAACACTCCCCGTGATAGATGCGGTAGAAGATGCAGAGTGATCCAACATCTCTACGTAGTGCCAAAGGGTCGAGCCGGTCGGAGAGAACTTGATCGTCAACGATTCGAGTCGCTCTGCGTTGTATGCGGTCAAATGGAAGAAGCTGGTATTGGGGAGCTCCCGCCCAGAGATGAGAGCAGTACTCCATGTGAGGCCGAACCTGAGCCTTATAAAGTTGCAGGCGATGGGCCGACGTGAAGTACCGCCTCGCCTTTCCAAGCACACCAAGCTTTTTAGAGGCTAATTTGGCCTTCTCTTCCAAGTGACAGCAAAATTGAACGACGCTCGATATGTCGACGCCAAGTATTCCGATGCTAGTTGATGGGGCAAGGAGAGTGTCATCAAAACGGAGGGATACAACAAAGGGGGATAATTTAGCGGTAAACGCACAAACTTGTGTCTTCTTGGGGTTAAATTGAACTAAGTTCAGTCGGCCCTACTTCGAAACATTAGACAACATGGTCTCGACTTCAGACACAAGTTTGCCGACTCCGACTCTCCACAACGTTTTCCTGAGAAATTTTAGCACGGCCGGTGTAAGAAGCATCTCCGGTACTGTCATCTGCATAACAATGAATATCGCTGAGCTGCAGCATGTCATTGATGTGCAAGAGAAATAGAGTCAGAGATAGCACACAGCCTTGCGGAACGCCAGCGTTAATTGGCTTCAAGTCGGAGCATGCACCGTCTACAACGACCTTGATGCTCCGATCTGCCAAAAAACTGGAGATCCACTCGCACAATTTCTCGGAAAGCCCATAGGAAGGAAGCTTCGAAAGAAGCGCTTTATGCCACACCCGATCAAAGGCATTCGCTATGTCCAAACTAGCCGCCAACGCCTCACCCTTGGAATCCACCACCTCCGCCCATCGATGCGTAAGGTATACTAAAAGATCACCAGCTGAGCGACCGCGACGAAAACCGTACCGGCGATTGCTAATCAGCTGGTGCTCCTCTAGATACTGCAATAGCTGGTTGTTGATAATGGATTCCATTATCTTGGAGAACAAAGACGTTATGGATATAGGGCGGTAGTTGGACGGATCTGAGCGGTCACCTTTTTTAGGGATCAGGTGCACCAAGGCCGTCTTCCATGTTTTTGGGACAACGCCTGATGTGTAGCAGAGCCGGAAAAGACGCGTTAGAACCGGAGTCAATTCTGGAGCACAAGTCCGCAGCACTATCGGAGAGATGCCATCAGGCCCACTCGACTTATGAATATCCAAGGAGAACAGTGCTTTACATACAGCACTTTGTCGGAAGTTTATATCTGGCAACGAGGTATCACACCGTGGTATAGTCGGTGGTGAGTTCCCTTGGTCATCCAAAGTCGAGTTTGACGCAAAGAGAGTGCCCAGAAGATCGGCTTTCTCCTTTGCGGTGTGGGCCAGTGTGTCATTCTCTCTGTGCAGGGGCGGTAGAGATGACTGACAAAAATTCCCCTGGACAGCCCTGGTGAGAGACCAGAACGCACGTGTTCCCGAAGGAAGGCGGGCTAATCTCTCGCCAATTCTGCAGATATGCTCCGACTTCGCTCTTGCGATTACTCTTTGGAAGGACCTGGAGGTAAAATTATATTCCTTTTTGAGATCGCTGGTATTTAAATCCTTAGATGCCACTGAGTTGGCCCAAGCTTGGTAACGCTCTCGTTTTTGGCCAGAGGCCATTTTACATGTACGACCAAACCAGGGCTGGGACCTGCCACCGATGGGCACTGCAGAATATGGAATAAAGAGTTCCATACCCTGAAGCACTACATCAGCAACATAGTCGGCAGTGACATCTGGATCATCCGGCAAGAAACAAACTTGCCCCCATGGGTAGGTTGCAAAAAAGGACCGCATCCCGTCCCAATCTGCAGACCTATAGTGCCACACGCGACGACAACCTACAAAACGAGGTCGAGTTGGGCGTGTAACCGGCACTGAACTCCGGATCAGGCAGTGGTCCGACGAACCGAGAGGAGCGTTCACGGATACTGAGTAGTTGTCCGGGTGAGAGGTCAGCAGAAGGTCCAACAGGGAAGGTATATGGTCATCCACATCTGGGATACGCGTAGGCGAGGTGACCAGTTGTGTAAGATCATATGCCAAAGCGAAGTCGTGAACAGATCTCCCCGCATGATCGGTGGTGCGCGAACCAAGCCATTCGGTATGGTGGGTGTTGAAATCGCCAAGTATCACGATCTCTGCGGTGGGATCTGCTCAAGCACGGAATCTGTAGCCATCTGTATGTGCTCCATGAACTGATCTATTTCGGCATTACCGTTGCTATGGGACCTATAAAGGCACGCGTAGATTCGCGGATGGTCATCGCAGTCTACGCGCAACCAAATGTCAGATAGGCCCCGTCCTTCAAGGCTACTGAGACGACGATCACAGATATCCTCTCTGACGTAAAGACACACCCCCGCCCGCGGCAAAAAGGAATGCTCCAGTTTGTACCCTGGGTATGTGAGGAATGAGGTGTCTGTCGGAGAGCATATCTGTGTTTCGGTTAAAAAGAGCAAGGCCGGCTTAGCAGTCTCCAGATGGTAATGGACATCGTTCAGGTTAGAACGGAGACCCCGTATGTTGCAAAAGTCCACGGCTAGCGTAGTGTGGGGTGACTTAAGCCGCCTGCTTCGTGTGCCTCGAGCAGCAGTAAATATGTTTGAGCACGGTTTTGCCCCCTCCAGAATAAGCAGGGCAGCCCGAGCATCCACCTTCAGGTTCAGGTCCTGGAGGTGGGGAGGGATGGGATGAGGGAGAGTGGTACTTCCCCGGTCGTACCGGCCCATGCAGCTGTAACCTGAAGAGCTACAGCGTGGCACTACCACTTAAAGCTTGTAATTTTAGGTTAGCCTGAACAACACCTTCGACCTAATCATTACTTACTATCAGGTGAGATAGTGGTTAAAGGCTTACGGAACAGGCAAAAAAAAAATGCGATCGCTAAGACGCCTGCCAAGCATGGATTATGGCGAATCCTCCCAATGCTTTTGTTCACCAGTGAGGGATATGGATAGATTTGATATACCGTCCTATGGTACACTGACCTACTTTTTGTAAGTATCAGCCGGATTGTCCACTGCTGAACACAGCCTCCCCCATTATGGAGGGTTTGCCATAATATGCCCCACACTTGCCAGGCGTCTTAGGGATCCCAGTTCATCAGTTACTCAGAAATCGCTACTGCCCACCTTCTGGTATGTTACCCTTAGTCGCCTCTTAAGACACCCACGGGTAGAGATAGGGGGGTGACATTCTAGCCCGGCCCTACCTGCTTACGTAAATAAAAATTGCGAAAAATGGTATAGGATTAATAAAGAATATAATAGGTAGGTTTTCATGGGACGAGATGTCTTAGGATGAAAACGGAATATCCCCGGCTGGCTAAATGGGCCAGACGATCTAACTTGAAACTTTGTTTTTATTTTAGAATTGCATCCCCCTTTCTTCCTTTGGGAATAGTAGGAAGCGGTTATGATTTTACAAAAATATCCTTAATCAAAAACTATGCCTTCCTTGTGATAAAAGTGGTGGGAAAGGGAAGGGAGGACCCTATCCTCTCCCCTTCCACCCCCCTTTTCATACCAATCGATTTAAAAAATGTAATCCATAATTTTTTAAAATTTAAAATAAACAAAGGTGGCGTCCGTAACTTTTCTTTTGAAGAGGGGGGTGGTACCCCTCCCCCCTCTCCCTCTCCCCACTCAATTCGACGGACGTCAATGGAAAGTCGCACCCCAAATGCTCCAGCTCACTCTAAATAGACCATGCATGCTGGAAGTATTATTCGACGAGCAAAATTAGTGCCAACATTTTGGTCACGCTTTGCATTGACTAAGCACGATGATAAGTCGTGGAAAATAATATAAGCTCCCGACCCTTTCGTACCTAATGTCTCTATACCAATTGGCTCAAGTATGTACCACTACCGAGATAAGCATACAATTTCTGAGGAACTGATATCTCACCCTGCGATCCCCAAGACGCCTGCCAAGCGTGGAGATTATGGCAAACACCCCCTTAACGGGGGAGGCTGTGTTCAGCGGTGGAAAACCCGGCTGATACAGTAAAAAGCACAATTATACAGGTTTCAAACGGCAACATTTGCTTATGGAATCCAACCCTAGGAAACATAACTGCTGTTCAGGGTATTATTATATGTTGTATGGTTCAGGTCCAAAGTTTTACGAATGTTTACTAAAGCTTACTTGTTTTGAACAAAATAAACGCTTCAAAAAGGTTTTTACCATGAAAGAAAAAAAAGATTAGAGTGCGCTTAGCGCTTTCCATTCAAACGTACTTTCGTCACATTTTAAATACTAAGTAATCAAAATCGATGACATCTTGTAACGCATATTGCTGAGCCTAATATCTATGCTTCTAATTTGCCAGTTTTTCGATTTATTATTTATTATATACCTCAATGTCAAAATAACAATACCCATACATAACGATTTTTAGTTTTAATATCGTTAGGTTTGCAATAACGCCTGCTATGCGGATTTTATTACAAAATCACAAATATACGAAGGGAAAAATTTAAGTCATATGCGGGATTTGAACCCGCGTCCATCCACCCCTTGAGCCGGGGTATGCTCTAACCAATTGAGCTAACATAACATCAATTGGTTAGAGCATACCCCGGCGGATTTTGTTACGATTTTTAGTTGTTTTTTTTTACTACTTAATTTTACGGAAATCCGGCAAACCAGAAGCATAGATATCAAGGATCAAGGATATACATGCAAAGATTCACCGAGTTTGAACACTTGGTATTTAAAATATGATGAAACTACGTTTGTATGGAACGCGCTCCATGAACTCTTCTCTTAACCTTAGCGTGTGACAAAAATACTATCAGAGATATCAGATGTTTTTTTCACAAGTCACGAATTTCACTGCGTCCGTCACCTTGAGACATAGTTATTACGTCTCATATGTCTGTAATTTCACTGGTTCTCAAGGACTGCTGCTGCAACACACCGTTAGGTGCTTGGCGACAGATTTTCTACTTGGGTATTGCTGATTGTAATCATATTTAGAGTTAATATATGTTATAAACAGTGATGCGATAGTTGACTTGTCTACCTAAATTCAATGCAAATAATTTAACAATAACAAGGAAAAGACGGGGAAGCCCGCTATCACCTTAGTTCAAAGGCACACGCAATTAACGATTACTTTAATCGTACCTCACTTGTTTACAACACACAAAACAAAACAAAAATGGTCTCGTACAAAACAGTTAAACAAACATACATTGTTAATCCCCTTTTCCGTCTCGGAGACGCGTTACCAAACCTATATACCTATCTTTACGAGCAGTTTTGAAATACAAGTTTAAGGAAAATAGGTTATCCTCAAAACGGAGTCATGGGTTCTTGTAGCATGATGGCTCAGTGGTATTGGCTATGGACTGCCGTGCAGCAGATCCATGGTTGGAATCCCGCCGCGGGCTTGAGCTTCATCGCATGGTGGAAGGGCATTTTGCGAATTCCCGCCTGGCTACCGACCACCCTCAATTAAAAAATCTGTCACTAAGCACCTAATGGTGTGTTCCGGCAGCTGTCCTTGAGAGCCAGTAAAATTACAGGCACGTCATGAGACCTTACAACTCACGTCTCAGAGTGACGGGCACAGAGCAATTCGTCGTTGACGATATGCGTCTGTTATAGGCAGAGGTTAGTGCACTTAACATCAGGTGGGCCTCGGGCTTGAACCATCAAAATAATATTAAAAATAGGTTAAATATTATATTGATCAGATAAATGTGGGCGTGGAGGGGGAAAGGAGGGCAAACGAGCAGGCGGCTCACCTGGTGGTCACGGTCGTCAATAGACATCCGCAACACTAGATGTTGCCGAGAATGCATTGCCTGCCATAAAGGAGTGAATTTTTTTTTTTTTATTCCTGATAGGTGAGCCTTTGACCACTATCTCACCTGATGGTAAGTGATAATGTGGTCGAAGATGTTGTTCAGGCTAACCTAGAAGTACTGGCTCTCAAGGACAGCTGCCGGAACACACCGTTAGGTGCTTGGCGACAGATTTTCTATTTAAGGGTGGTAGCTACCAGGCGGGCAGTCGCAAAATGCCCTACCACCATGCTATAACGACTGCCATCCTAAGACGACAACCGGGACCGACGGCTTAACGTGTCCTCAGAAGCACGGAAGCGCTCAGTAGTAATGTCACAAGCATCCAACTCATGACCACGGGCGACGTTGCTTAACTTTGCTGATCGGTTAAGAACAGCTAAGTAAACTTCGCTACGAGCGCTTCACTCTTGGTCTCTTCTTGAAGGATTCAAGCCTAGATCGAATCGCTTTAAAAATACTTTATATGGCAGGTGGTATCACATGGCACTAACAGGTGCTTAACAGCCTTACTTGAACAGATTTTTAGCAAATGTTATTTAGTTGGCAGCAGTAAAAAAAATATGCGTTAATCTTGATGGTATTTTTTAAAGCCACATTAATTCCGAAAAAAAATGGAAAACTGACTATAAATTACGCTTATAACGTAAATATCTTAATTATTCATGGATCTATGTAAAATATAACAATAAGGAGACAATTCCTCATTGTTAGGGATTTTTTTTTATATCAGTTACTGGCTTTGTGTTAATAAGCTATCTTTCGTTTTTCTCCCAAAACTGACAGTGATTTTACCAACGCTTCCTCTCTATCACTCCTACGCAGTCCGATTGTGATAGAACTTGAGTATTTCACAGCGTCTTAATGAAAATGTAAGCATAGAGAAATATTTTTTATATATATATAGACGGCAGATAATTCCGCGAGAATAACACGTACGTACGCAAATTCCACGTACAAAACCCTCGGGATGTAAGTATCGCGTTTCTCCGATTTTAAAAGAAACATAGGTAGATGTTTTAACTATACTAAAAAGGCTTACAACGCTCTGCGAGTCCAATTAAATAATGCGTTTAGGGCGATGTTGCGGCTTCCGCGATACTACAGCGCTTCACAAATGTTCACGCAAGCACGCACTGACACATTTGATTCGGTTTGGCGTAAAAAAAGCACCGTCGCTGCTGATCAGACTACCCTCAAGCCGGAACAGCATCTTAAACGCAATAGACGGAAAATATACTTGTCCTTTGGTATATAAACTCATCCAGAGTAGAAACTCTCTTTTAGTTATTAAGTACTAACGTAATTCTAAGGTGTTACTAACCAATAAAAATGGATTATGTTGTCTGGAATAAAAACATTTCTTATATTATTATTTCATTGCGTCATTGATCCTAAGACAGTTCAAACATGAATCATAATCGTAACCATATCATGCCTAGCCATATACATTGTGTTAAAAGACACAAGCCAGATAAAACAACAGTTACTAAGCCAACTCTACGAACTTGTGTATTAACTGTTGTGTAAACTGTGACAATACTTAGTCACTATTATGTATTCTATGCTTCAGAAGATTTATCCCCTTTTACAGAGCTAGGGGACTTTACCTTGGCAGCCTCAACTGATAACAGGAGCGTGAGGCTCCATATAAATAGCAACTCTGAAATTGGACAAACATAACCAAACCATATTTGAGACTGAAGACTAGTCGAGGTTTACAACTGTAAGTATTTTGCATAGAAGTATTATTTGATTCTGTTTTGACACTTTTTAAGTTTTAACCATGGTTGAGTGGTTCTGAAACATAACTTACATACTAAAATTTTATAAAACAGCTCTTTCAAAACTATTATTAAAAAAATATAAGAATGAAAAACTCATCGTGATAATTCTATTCTAATACATAATTATCTAAGTTTTTATCTAATTGACAGTTTATTATGTCAATTAGAACAAACACTTCATATTTTAAATTACCTACTAATACATACAATAATTTGAAAATAAATTTTGTTACTAAAATCTAGTCAAAACCAAAATGAAGCAGTGATGGCTCAGTGGCATCGGCTATGGATTGCCGTGCAGCAGGTCCATTGTTCGAATCCCGCCGCGGGTCTGAGACTCACCGCATGGTAGTTGGGCATTGCGAATGCCCGCCTGGCTAGCTACCACCCTCAAGTAGAAAATCTGTCGCCAAGCACCTAACGGTGTGTTCCGGCAGCTGTCCTTGAGAGCCAGTAATTCTAGGTTAAGCCTATTAACACCTTCGACCACATCATTACTTACCATCAGGTCAGATTGTAGTCCAAGGCTTGCCTTACATCAATAAAACAAACGTATAACCCGCTCCTGAGCCTTCCCACTCTGAATAGCAATAGCCAACCTCTGCACCAGGAAAGAACCGGCGCGGGAGTCACCAGTGTTATCACAGAGCCTACGACCTAATTAACTCTTAGCCTCAGCACCCCAACTGCCCATAGTTTCCACGGCTAGAGGCACAACATGGTACAGCGGCTCCAAGGCTGCGTACTTAAACCTTTTTCTAATGCTGGCGTCTTCCGCAGCAGCTGATGGGCTATTATATTTAAGCTAATCTTATGGATTTACTTATTATTTCCCCATTCTAACACTTTGATCGCCTTATCTTTCAGCGTCAGCAAATAGAATAGATACTATGCGTATGCGTAAATATTATTGCCAATCCAGTTAATAAGATCCATAAAGGAAGGGTGTTCTTTATGGATCTTAAAGAGGTACTATTGATTTCGAGAGATATTCATATGATTTCTTAATGATACCTGTAACTTACAAAATACAACTTAAATAGTACGTAGTATTTTTTTTTTTTTTTATGCCTGATAGGTTTGCCTTTGACCACTATCTCACCTGATGGTAAGCGATGATGTGGTCGAAGATGTTGTTCAGGCTAACCTAGAAGTACTGGCTCTCAAGGACAGCTGCCGGAACACACCGTTAGGTGCTTGGCGACAGATTTTCTACTTGAGGGTGGTAGCTAGCCAGGCGGGCATTCGCAAAATGCCCTACCACCATGCTATAACGACTGCCGTCCTAAGACAACAACCGGGACCGACGGCTTATCGTGCCCTCCGAAGCACGGAAACGCTCAGTAGTAATGTCACTAGCGGTCACCCATCCAACTCATGACCGCGCGCGACGTTGCTTAACTTTGCTAATCGGTTGAGAACTGCTAAGTAAACTTCGCTACGAGCGCTTCAAAACAGTAGAATTTTCATTTGTTTTCAGATCATAATGAAATCTTTCGTGTGCCTGTTTGCTCTGCTAGCCTGCGTTTACGCACAAGTTTCGGTGTCCCCTGAACACGCTGCCAAGTGAGTATTTTTCCGTTTGATATAAAAAAATATTATCAGATAGAAATTTTTAAACGTGTCTTTAGTTAAAATTCAGTTTTTAAATACTATAAATCTTAGATTGATATGTCCTTTAGTATGTGTCAAACTTACGTTACTTCTAATCAATCTTAGATAGGTGATAAAAGTAGGTATCTAGTGACGTAGTTTTCAGCGTGTACCAGCAGAAGTCCTTAACTAAAAACTGTATAACCACACAGCTGTGGTACCCTATAACAGATGCATTTCGTCACAAGTGACGAATGTCATCCTGAGATATACGAGTAAGTTGTTAAGTCTCATATGCCTGTAATTACTACTGACTCTCAAGGACTGCTGCTGGAACATACTGTAAAGTGATTGGCGACAGACTTTCTACTTGAGGGTGGTAGCTAGTCAGGCAAGCATTTTCAAAATGCCTTTCCACCATGCGGTGAAGCTCAAGTTGGTGATGGAGATCGAACCTAGGATCTGCGGCGGTCGCCACCACCGCCGCGCTATGTCCGTCATGTCAAATTGTAGTGCATTCAGTTGATTAAATATATAATTATATTAAGACTATGACTAAAATCAATTTCGTTAATAACTCTTCTCTTGTTGGCTACTGAGTTATTTTTGTTTGTTACTTCCAGAAGCCCACATTACTTCACGTACTCAAAGAAAGTCGCGAGGCATCCTCGAGATCTGACCTGGGATAGGCCGATTGGCACCAATGGGAAAGTCTTCGGCACGCTTGGACAAGATGACAGTGGTCTTTTCGTAAGTTATCCTATTATTTTACTTATTATTATTATTGTATCTAGTCACTAAATCTATTATCTATCGAAGACAGCTGCCCTCAGAACCACAGCCCTCTTTGACAGTTCACAGTCATTGCCACTACGCTATCACCGCATGTCTTTTTTGAGTGCGTGGCATAATGAGTAATTACTATTTCAAGTCAATTTATTCTGAGATACCAATCTAGTTCCACAGTAAAATATTTTTTTAATGTGATATAGTAAAGAGTCTGGCAAGAAGCCCACGTGAATAAGCGTCACACCGGTCAATTAGCGCTGGTCCAAAGCGTTAGTTCATAATGTCTCATTAATCCAATAATTTCACTAGCTACAGTGGCTTTCACGCCTAAACATAGTAGTTTTTGCAAACCACTGCTTCGATGCAGAAGAATATCAGATAATACTGTGGTACCTACCAAGACGGACGGGAATCAGACCAAGTGGTATACCTAAATAAGCATCTACCATCCTGAAATAATGACAAATGTGTCATAACACCCGCGCTAATATTAGTTCTTACAATTTGAGATATCCTTTTGTGGACTAACTTCCGCGCACAGTAATTTACAAATTTTCAATAATCTTCCAGGGAAAGGCAGGTTATAACCATCAGATCTTCAATGATGATCGTGGAAAGCTGAACGCTCAAGCGTACGGATCTAGAGTACTTGGACCTTATGGAGACAGCACCAATTTTGGCGGGAAACTCGACTGGGCAGATAAGAACGCCAAGGCAGGGATTGACCTGAGTAAAACTGTTGGTGGACATACTGGAGTAAGTACCTTTTGTAATGTTGACTAACTAGCCTTCCTCATGGATTGCTCCATGCTTTAACGACTGTCATCCTAAGACAACAATCGAGACTGATGGCTTATCGTGCCCTTCGAAGCACGGAAGCGCTCAGGCAGGAGTAATGCCACTAACGGTCACCCATCCACATCTCATTACCACAGCTGACGTTGCTTAACTTAGCTGATTGGTTATGAAAAACTAAGCAAATTACGCTACGGGCGCTTAAAAGTAAGTATTGGAAGTCGGTTCCGTTTCGGAAACGGAACCGACTTCCAACACTGAAAAGATTGAAATCACTTGTAGAAGTCGGACCATGTTAATATGATGTCAGTGTTTTTTATCAACATGGTACTGACTTCAACATGTTGTCTCATACATTAAAGTAGTGGAAGTCGGTTCTGTTTTTTTTTTAACCTTAAACCTTAATATTTGGTGTCTGCAATAAATATGATTATAATATTATCCCTACCACAATCTCATTCTATTATATAAACGTATATATACTTATTTTATAAATGAATAATATAAATAAATAATAATCGTTTTATGTAATCGGCTTGTGTCGTCATTCTATTTTACCCAAAAGATAACTTTTCCTTCCATACTGACTGACATCTATCGAGCATAGTCAGAACACTTTGTTCACAGTATTAGTAATATTCAAGGTTGGTACAAGCCAGGCTAGCACCGTGGTGACGTACTCTTCAGTTCTCGCAAAAGTTAATAGATGGCGCTTAAATAAATATAAAATCAAATAATTTCTTTGTAACCAACGTTCAAGTTTGTTTTTCAAGCAAAGAATACCTAATGGAAAGTTGTAAGTACAAATTAGAATTGTTTTTCAAATGTTTATTTTTACAGTTAAAAGCGACTGGCGAAGGGCTGTGGAATTTGGACAAGAATACTCGCGTCTCTGCCGGTGGATTTTACGAACAACCTTTCCTTGGACACGGCAGGGCAGACTATGGAGTACAAGCTCAGATACAAAGAGATTTCTAGGGTGTGAAGAACTATTTTTTATATATTTATGGAATTTATCTATTATTTTATTATATAGAAACAAAAATTAAAATTGCAATAAAAAGCTTGTGCAACACAATCTCTTTATTTTTTTAAAAGTACCTAGTTACCAATAATTTGTAGATTATTATTTTTATACCTAAAATATTATCATCATCATAATTTACAAATAAATTTTGAATTATAAGAACCTAATAGTTACCTACTTATTTAATTAGTTAGTTGGGTTCGTATGTATTACTTACCCGCAGTGAAATAGTTTGTATATAGACGTAAGATTTTTTTATTGATTAGTTATGAGTTTTTATTGAGAAATGTTTGGTATCAGACGATATTCTTATTCGTAGTTTGGGCAATAAACCCTGCACTGTAGTGCTGTTTGGGGTGTAGGTTAGGTATCGTGCATTTCCCCCACTATCGTCTACCCAGGTTTGTGACTCCTTACGAAAATAGTTTTGTCATTTAGAATGCAGTGCTTTCCATACAAACTTAGTGTTCAAAATATGTGAAATTGTGTATGCATATTGCTGAGCCTAACATGTATGCTTCTGGTTTGTCAGTATTTATATTTATTATATCCCTAAATGTCAAAATAATAATTCCCCATACATTACACAAAAATAAAATTTTGAATTATTTTAGAAAATACCTACTTAATTTTACGGAAATATCGCATATAAATATAAAACTGTAACATTAAGTCAATTTTGATTCTAACTTACAAATATAATGGCCTATCCGCTAAAGGTTTAAAAAGTATTAAATGAATAACATTTTAAACGCCTTGTTCCATAATAGTAGATTATGATACAAGTGAGCTAAGTTGCTCATTATACAGAGGCTGTGTGTTGCAGCCCGAGCCGTAGGCGAGGGCGTAAATCAGCCGAGTGTATTATGAGCAAGTTGCTCACGAGTTTCATACGCACTCATCGAGAAACTAACTACGAGAGTGGAATTCATGGTTCGGTCTATCTGGCAACTAGTGTGTTGTATCGGACACACTCCAAATTTAAAATATCCTTCCTCCTAGTGTTGTGATTACAGTGCTTATGGTGGTGTATATCGATTTTATATAGTTAATTGTCGATATTATGTTACCCTTCTTATGGTAAATTTTTGATTCCAACCATGGAATTTCTACACGGAAATTCATAGTCATCTGGACCATCACTGCTTCTAAAAGATACAGTGGAATTTAAATATAGTTATATAGTAATTATATATAGTTTTGTCTTACATAGTTAGTAAAATATCTACTACACCTATACACTTATTATATAGCCATTATTATTATTATTCAATTTATTATATGTATTGCATAAAAGATCTTTATTTTACTTGTTTGAATTAGTTTTATGTATATCTAAACACACTCAAATACTTATTTTATACCTAGGTATACCTGTTCACTTCAAAGGAAGCCTTATATAATAAACCATTTTTAATATTTTCAAATACCGAATTTCTTAATACTCAGCGATCTAATTTTTTTCAATAATGTCGTAGTTTGATATTTGATTAGGTTATTTAGGGAGTCATTTAATATTTTACTTATTTTAAGAGATGCGAATCATAGTAATTACTTTATTTATAACCTATATATATATAACTTAAAGCTTATAAAACAATATTTGGTAAGCTAGAATGAGTTTGGTAAAATTATAAGTTAGAATGATAATTCTAACAATTTTTTCCGTTGTTTTAGTCTTTTTTTTATGTAATTGTGACGGATCAAGCACAAGGCCCGCCTGATGTTAAGCGGACTAATCTCTGCCTATAACAGATGCATTTCGTTACAAGTCACGAATTGCACTGCGCCCGTCACTTTGAGACATAGTTGTTAATTACATAGCCTTTGACCACTATCTCACCTGATGGTAAGTGATGATGTGGTAGAAGAGGTTGTTCAGGTTAACCTAGAATTACTGGCTCTCAAGGACAGCTGCCGGAACACACCGTTAGGTGCTTAGCGACAGATTTTCTACTTGAGGGTGGTCGCTAGCCTGGCGGGCATATCAAAATGCCCTTCCACCATGCTTTGAAGCTCAAGCCCGCGGCAGGATTCGAACCATGGACATGCGGCACGGCAGTCCATAGCCAATGGCACTGAGCCATCACTGCTTCATATTTCTTCTGTATTTTATTTTCTCTTATTGATAGCTGTGAAAACTAAAATATTAACCTACATTATGTGGATTAGCTAAAATGCGCTGACTTCATTAAAAATAGACTTAGTAGAATAGACACGGTGAGTGACTCATGTTAATTTATAAGTGTTAATTGATAAGTATCCCGTGGGGTGCCGTGCTAGAATTTCACTCCACCATTGCTATCGGTGTCATTGGTGTTGTAAGAGGTAACTAAATGTAAAATACCGAAAGGTGGGAAGCAGCGCTTTCTGAGGAACTGATATCTTAAACTGCGATCCCCAAGACGCCTGCCAAGCGTGGGAATTATGGCAAACTCTCCCTAAATGGTGGAGGATGTGTTCGGAAGTGGACAATCCTGCCAATACAGCAGTTTGTAAGTGTATTTGACGTTGTAATTTGCTAACATTAGGTTTTGTTACACAGTAGTTTCCATTGTTTACCTACTTCTTACAGCCAAGCATAAATAGAATTCACACTCAACGCTTAAGATGTTTATAGATATATTACCACGTTGATGTTCTAAATATGCACTATATCGATATCGATTAAAATTGCACATTCATTCCGTCCCATCACTATAAATCTCGTGGTCGTGGCTTAGCCAATTAGAACGTGTTTCGATATGAGAAAAATTTACAGAAATTTGTTTCTTTCAAAGCTAATAGAATGGCGTCTCTTCGGGTTACTTTCTCGAAGTACGCACTTTATCAACACCCTTGCGAGGAAAAAAAATACATATTGCACAAATGCGATACAAACAACATACGAAAATTATTGAAAAAAGCGCGCAAGTTTTTTTTTGCGCGCGGCATATATATAATGGTTAAACCAGAAGCATATATTATTTTATATATATATAGGCTCAAGAATATTCATGCAAAGTTTCAACACTAAGAGTTTGAACAGTTAGTATTTAAAATATTTCTATATATTATTAAAGTTACACAAAACAAGTTTCTCAATACGTTCATATGGAGATAGGGGATACCCCCTGTTATTTTTACTTAATGTTTTTATTCTTATTTGATACTTTTTAATTCATATCTCCAACAGTACTCGGTTGGCTTCATAGTTATCTGTTTAGATGCCAGCAACGAGTACGGTTAGATGAGAAATTCTCTTCCTGGTGTTGCACAACTGCTGGTGTCCCACAGAGCGGCGTTCTATCACCTCTCCTTTTCGTAATATTCATCAATACAATTTCTTAAAATCTTTCATCTTCCTTCGACTTATATGCAGACGATCTTCAAATTTATTCTCAAGCACCTCTCGGCAAGCTTCCTCAAGCCATATATTCCATAAACGACGACTTAGCATCCATTATCGAATGGTGCAAAAAGTTTGGCCTCATAATAAACACCAGCAAGACCCAAGTGATAATTGTGGGCAGTTCACGTTATATCTCAAGGGTGGACTCGTCTATTATTCCTTCTATTTATTTTGATGGAGTCCCTTTCCCCTATAGTGTAACTGTAAAAAATCTGGGCTTGACCATCGACCGTTGCTTGACTTGGGCTCCTCGGCTGCAAGCGACTAGTCACAAATTGTACGCCATTGAGAGACTGCGCCATTTTCTTCTTGTTACTACTAAAATTGCTCTAGTTCAGATAGATAGATAGATACACACTTTATTGTACACACCACTAAATTACAATATAATAAAATACGAAGGCTTACAATCAAGTGTTACAATGGGCGGTCTTATCACTAACAGCGATCTCTTCCAGGCAACCTTGGAATGGAGAGGAAATACAGGAATAATATGACGTGGGTGTAACAAACTAATATAAAATATGAGGTTAAACAAAGTATGCTAACTTAAAAATTAAGCAAAAAAAAATATTTTTCTGATATTATACAAAAACAAGAAGACCTAAATACGAATAATAATAATAATACACTCGTACATACTATATTTACTAATAACAATATACATACTTATATACTCTTACATACATACAATAATACTATACACGCATACTATACAATACATACGAAATTATGCTATGTTTACATATAAGTACATACATTTCGTATACATATCCTACAACTGTGATGATGTAGAGCAAGTGATAAGTAGTTTGGAACAGAACGGGTGTTATTACTCGGACAAGTAAAAATTTTTGACTTGGCTTTTAAACAAGGATAGAGTTTGGGCTTGCCTGATAGAAATCGGTAATGAATTCCACAGGTGAACAGCTTTGACTGAAAAAGATTGATCGTAGAATCTTGTGCCATGTTGAGGCATACTGAGGGCGAGGTTTTCTGATGACCTTAAATTGAGAGCACTTGCAGTGTGAAGGAAATTAAAACGTTCCTTAAGATAGCGCGGGGTCAAAGGATTGAACAACATATTGTAGAGGAGAGAGAGTATATGAGCATTCCGGCGAAGACGTATAGGGAGCCACTTGAGCTTAGATCGAAATTGAGATATGTGATCAAATTTGCGCAAGCCAAATATAAATCTTATGCAGAAGTTTTGAAGACGCTCAAGCTTATCTAGATGTTCCTCAGTGAGATCTGGATAGAAGACATCGAGAATTGGGAGTAAGAGAGATTGAGCTAGAACAATTTTAGTAGTAACCGAAAGAAAGTTGCGCAGTCTTTTTAAAGTTCAATCTCTATTACTCCCAATTCTAGATAACGCTGTTGTCTGCTATCCAAATCTTACTGAGGAACAGGATGAGCGTCTTCAAAACTACTGCATCAGATTCATACTTGGCTTGCGCAAATTTGACCGCACTTTCGATCTAAGCTCAAGTGGCTCACTATTCGCCTTCGCCGGAATGCTCACATACTCTCTCTCCTTTACAATATTTTGTTCAATCCTTTGACCCCGCGCTATCTTAAGGAACGTTTTAATTTCCTTCACACTGCAAATGCTCTCAATTCAAGGTCATCACAAAACCTATCCTTTAGTATGCCTCAACATGGCACAATATTTTACGATCAATCTTTTGCAGTCAAAGCTGTTCGACTGTGGAATTCACTACTGATTTCTATCAGGCAAGCACAATCTTAAATGTATTCAAAATCCAAGTCAAAAAGTTTTACTTGTCTGATTAGTTACACCTGTTCTGTTCAAAGCTGCTTATCACTTGTACTTCAACATCATAATTATTGTAGGATAGTTATACGAAATGTACGTACTTTTATTCAAACAGCACAACTGGTAACATATTGAATAGAGTGCATGTGTGTGTTTATGTATCTAATATGGTATTGTTGTATGTTAGTTTGTAAAGGTATATTGCTAGTATTTAAGTCATTTCTGTATGTTTTTGTATAGGAAATTATGTCTGTTTAAATTTTATGTTAGCAGTTTGTTCAACTGGACTGTTAATATTAATTTAATGCAACCCCGTCTTATTACTCGTCTATTTCCTCTCCAATCAAAGGTTGCCTGGAAGAGATTACTGTTAGTGATAAGGCCGCCCATTGTAATACTTGACTGTAATCCTTCGTATTTTGTTTTATTGTAATGTAGTGGTGTGTACAATAAAGAGTTATATATCTAAAGACCTTAGCCTGTCAAGAACAACTGTAACTTCCATCCTTAAACGTGTATCTAAGGCGGCATTAGTAGGATCCTACCAAATTTGGTTAGGCAGGGGAGGAGGCTTGAGCGGTGAAGAGGAGCATTGATGACATCGTAAAGGGGCCTATTAACCCTACTCCCTGGGTCGCAAGGCCCAGGTCTCTCTGGCCTCTTCCTCTGCAACGCTATGGACCCGGCACCCGCACGGTGAATCCATGGAATGCTAAGAAGTTTGTCTCTCTTTACTAATACATTTCCTTTATAAGAATGAACTGATATATATGAACCTTTCTATAAAAATATGTGAATACATAATTATAAAATAATCATATCCCTTAAATTTTAAATGTTTGTTTTGTTTATTACATGAACATAAACTAAGGTGACCGAGTTCTAAAAGTATTTATTTCAAACATTTCATTGTTACCAAATATTATTAGATATTTTTCTAAGGTCCATCTAAGTTTTTAAAAACCTAGAAATCTTTTTGTATCTGAGCTTGTACTCCGTAGTCTGGCCTGCCGTGTCCAAGGAAAGGTTGTTCGTAAAATCCACCGGCAGAGACACGAGTATTCTTGTCCATATTCCATACCCCTTCACCAGTCGCTTTTAACTGTGGAAATTAAACAAATTATATTTTTTCTTGTTATGTGTGTATCTTACAACATAAATCTTACTTATTATAAATAAACGCCACCTTTTAACTTCTTTATGAAGTTTTGAGATATGGCGTTAGGCTAGCTCCCTGCCCTGTGAAAGTAGCTAAGGTAACACCGAGAAAAAATAGTTCTAATTACGTTTGTTAGATGTCCTACGTCCCATATAAGGTTATCTTGAGATCAGCTGATTTTCATAACTGTTTCTCAATGGGGAATAATTAAAACCTAACTGCTGATCTGTATGGCAATCATTTATCCAAATGATTTACATTGAAATCGTTTTGATCAAAGAATTTAATGATAGTTATTTAGAGAATAAATAACATAATTAATTATTAGAGATATACCTACGTGGTATTACCGACGATCGTCAACTGCTGAAAACAAGTCTCTCCCAAATAAGGGTTTCCATAACCAAGCTCCCAAGCTCGCCGAGCGTCTTCAGGGTAAAATATGTGTTCAAATGAAAGAGAGAAGCCGCTGCTGCAATCAGCACAGCTTCATTATCATTATAAATCCTCTTACGCGTTTGTTTTGGACTTTTATGCAGGAAGAGATTGGGAAATGATAATTTTGGCCTGATATAGCAACCCACCGAAAAAGGCTTATCAGTAAAAAATACTTACTCCAGTATGTCCACCAACAGTTTTACTGAGGTCAATCGCTGCCTTGGCGTTCTTATCTGCCCAGTCGAGTTTCCCTCCAAAACTGGTGCTGTCTCCATAAGGTCCAAGTACTCTAGATCCGTACGCTTGAGCGTTCAGCTTTCCACGGTCGTCGTTGAAGATCTGATGCTTATAACCTGCCCTTCCCTGGAAGATAATAAGTAGTTATTATTATGTTAAGTAGGTAATTAAAATAAAATGAGTATGGTTGGTACTGCGGCCGGCAGTTGTGGCCTGTAATAAAACTTGAACAGACGGTGGTTGGTAAGACGCTTCCACCTTCTCCTTCAGGGATGAAAGTAGAATAATTTGCTAAGAGATGAGGGAAGGTATCTACTGCTTAATAAGTATGTGATCTAAAACGGAGTTGAAACTTTATTTCTTTTATAAAATTAGGCAATTCTAGACCGGCGTATACGGCGAATATTTGACCATAAAGTTATTTAAATAAAAATATGGTTTATACATTCCTCGTGTTTCTTTTGGACCTCAAATTATAAAATAAATTACTAAGAGCAGACAATAAATAATGAATTAGATTGTTGAAGACGCTTTGCTAGCTTGTTGGTTCAAATGGTTGAGCAAGTTGCTTGCTCCATCAAGGTGCAGTATGTGGCCATACTCTCTTTGAAATTTAAATAAGACCATACTGCAGGTAGGTGCATACTGTAGAAAATTAAGTAGAAAATCTTTCGCCAAGCATCTGACGGTGCGTTCCGGCAGCTGTTGTCCTTGAGAGCCAGTATTTCTAGGTTAGCCTGAACAATATTGTAGTCAAAGGTAGCTATCAGATATAAAAAAGACATGTCCCGGCGGGAGGGACTGATATTCGCGGAATATAAACCCACTTGTGATCAAAATTTCTCCTTTCATTGTAATTTTGCATGAATTTAGGTTATAAAATAACTTACGAAAAGGCCACTGCCATCCTGTCCAAGCGAGCCGAAAACTTTCCCGTTGGTGCCAACCGCCTTATCCCAATCCCAACGCGAAGGCAGATCTTTCACGTCACGAGGATGCCTCGCGATGGTCTTCGAATGCAAGAAGTAAAGCGGACTTCTGGAAATATCAATTAGAAATGGTAACTTAGTAGCCTACTAGTTCAAGAGGAGGTTCACGTGCGCGAGTCCAACTCGCATATGGCCGATTTTTAGTATTAGTTGTTATAGCGGCAACAGAAACACATCATCTGTGAAAATGTCAACTGTCTAGCTATCATGGTTCGTGAGATACAGACTGGTGACAGACAGACAGACGGACAGTGGAGTCTTAGTTAAATTTGATAAATACTTACTGCGCAGCCTGTTCAGGGGACACCGAAACTTGTGCGCAAACGCAGGCAACCATAGCAACTAGACACACGAAAGATTTCATTATGATCTGAAAAAAAATTAAAATAGTGTTATGTAGGTACCATGACATTTAAGCAAAATAACTTTGATTAGTTTAATTGTAACTTTATTGTACTAAAGCGCTTATTTGAAAATATTCCCGCGTAATTTTTTTGAAAATAATGGGAATGTCCATCAGAATTGGAATTATCCTGGAATCATGACTAATTCAATATAACCTTAGACAGTGAGATGGTCCATCAATTTTATAATGAACATTCACCTGATGATATCTTGGTGGTAACACTACAGTCAATGTTATGCAGACGTTATACAATCAGGCAAAAAAATTGTTTATACATACAAACCGAAAAATAAATGTTTTATAATTGCTTAGTACTTAATTCATAAAACTCAAATACAATATGATTAAATCGACAATTCTATAAGTATTTTAAAATTGCCAAATAAAAAATAACTGAATAGGTAAGTTCCTTTTTTGTAACCACTAAACACAAGAAACTTATAAAAGAGAAATTTATATAAGTATAAACAAGGGTACCTATACTTCCAAGCAGAAATTTCTACTAGTCTTCAGTCTCAGATGAGGTTAGAATCTGTTTGACCAAAATCAGAGTTCCTATTTATAAGCAGCCTCCTCTGCTCACGTTCCTGTTATCAGCTAAGGTAAAGTCCCCTGGTTCTGTAAAGGGGGATAAAATCTTCTAAAGCATAGGATACGTTGTAGTTACTTTGTATTGTCACAGATGTCACAGCAGTTTGTTTATAAGTAAGTGGAATCGGCAAAGTTACTGTTTTCTTATCTGGCTTGTTTATACTATTCAGTATTCTGTGGTTATATTATTATTGGTTTCAATTTACGCCTGTTATGATTCATTTTTTAATTGTCGACAGGTCAATGACGCAGCAGGGACAATGTTATATATTCTTACACATAGGAAGAATGAATATAATATTAAGTTTTTTTTTTAATGTTATTGTGACGGAACAAGCTCGAGGCCCACCTGATGTTAAGTGGACTAACCTCTTCCTATAAAAGTTGCAATTCATCACAAGTCACATATTGCACTGCGCCCGTCACATTGAGACATAGTTGTTAAGTCTCATTGTGCCTGTAATTTCACTTGCTCTCAAGGACTACTGCTGGATTACACCTTTCGGTGCTTGGCGACGGACTTTCTACTTGAGGGTGGTAGCTAGCCAGGCGGGCAATCGCAAAATGCCCTTCCACCATGCAGAGATGGAAGAATTCTCCACTGTAGAAGATTACTCAGACAGAAGCTGCGTACCCTGGTATGGCTCTATGAAGATTAACTACTTTTCCGGATTTATTGTGGTTGTGTGGTATCTGGTATTGCTGTATTTTTGACTTTTAGGGTTCCGTATCCAACAGCCAAATAGGAGCCGGATTGTGGTGGAAACTAACGTCTGTGGCAGGTAATTTAAACAGTTTTATCGCGCTTATTGTAGCAAGGTTTGGAAACCATTCTACATAGTTATAGTACCACCAACTTAACTGTGCAGTTTTCGAGGGCGCTACTGGTAATGGAAATCAACTACAGACTGTCACAATTTGAGGGAAAGTTTTAGTTCTTTTTTCTGCCACCTGAACAGATAAGTTGGTTGGTCTGTATAATATTCGCGAGCTTACAATAAAATTTTTGGTTCTGAAAATATTATCAGTTATTGCACAAGATTCTAAAACTCATCTGTTCAACTGTCAGATATACTTTAAAATATGCTATCCCGGTTGGCGAAGTGTTGGGTACTTCGGCGCGATTGCTAGAACTCGGGCTGATATTGTGATAGGCCGCAACAATATCACTTAATAAAGTTTACTGAAAACTTGCTACTTTGACTTGCTACTTACTAAATGATGATTTGGTATTCACTAGATAAGTAAATAACAATAGTAACGACTTTTAATAATCTGAATAAGCGGAAATTGGGGACTATTGGTCAGTCAGGAGTTTTGGGAACATCCTTGTTAATCGGTCGGCATGAACGATATTTTTAAATATCTACCATGCCAGTTTGTTACGTGGCTGGCAGCTTTTATGAATCAAATTTCATCTGTTGTTACATGCAGCTGTCAAATTCACTAAACTAAGCTTAACAAAAGAGAAACACAGAATCTTAAAATGGTGGCATAAAAATCATGTGACCTTAGTATGGGCTATCAAGCTTCGAACGTGGAACGGGTAGTCTGTTAGGACAGTAAAGTTTAGTATACATAAATTAGCCATACATGACATAGCAAGATACTTAATCATCCGTAGCCTTAGACGATAATTCTGCAGTACTTGCGACACGTCAACGCAATCTATACAATATTATAGAGTATTTTCTTTTACTACATTATTTTAAAAGTCTTTTCACCAAAATGTATGCAAAGTTACGTGAGTCTGACCAATTTCCGAAACACTGTAGCCAATCCACCTCAAGCACCTCCTCCATAAACTAATGTGATGCTTGAGCGCAGCCAGTGCATCTTCCGACAGTAAAAACCGTACATGGTTTCGACCCGTCTTCGTTTGTGTTAGTTTTGAGTCGATTTTTAGGCTTCCTTTTTTCCGGGTTTTGTTCAGGATGAAGACGTTAAATATCATCGGACGAAAATGTTCTTGAGACAGTTCAGTTTTCCAGTTAGACTACACGAATTACACGTATATATATTTTTAACAATGACGCATGTAGCGAGGATAAAATTTTGTTATGTTAAGGTTTCATCTATCCAATACCTATCCACCCCTCTAGTCGGGGTATGCTCCAACCGCTAAGCCAACATGACATATGACGCATGAATCTTATTTGTTTTTTCGTTTATAATCATCGTATGGGGAAGGAGCGACATCTATAGTACTACTTACGTTGTACTACAAACAAACCTATATTATGCAATTGGCCTTAAATAGCATCTACGGACCGCATTAAAATTATAGGGTTGCGTCATTGTTAACAAATATATAGTCAGATCAAAATTGGTCTAAAATTGTAAATGTTGACGGGCCCCATTAGTTTATGTATTTAGCTAGAAAAAAGATATAAGAAACATATTTGTATTCTATTCAATGAGCTCCTAACAATGAAGTTCAACCTGCTTGGTTAAAAACATTATTTTTTTTGGTTACGTTCTAATTTATGGGAGCACTACAAAGAAAACATTTTATTTTAAGTATAGTACAATATTCATGTTTGAGTCAACGTTTTGCACAATATATCAAAACGGACAGGCGGATAGACAGACAGACAGACAACGGAATCTCGTTTAAAGATTCCGTTTTATCTTTTGGATGCGGTACCTTAAAAACTCAACCACAATCTTACCGTTACAATGCTACATTCAATAAGCTCTTTTCGATCTCGCAGGAATACTCGTAGATAAAGTTTGCATACCTTGATTGGCACAGTTTTCCGTCTAGCGCCATCTGCAAGCGGTGTAATGAATCAACTTTACGCTAACTACTGCCTAACTTGAAACTTCATTTGTTTGCATATCTACTTATGGTAAGAAATATTAGCTACTTTATGCCAGCAGCGGCAGCGGAAGATGCCGCTACCAAAAAGCGGCTAAAGTACGCAACGCTGGAACCACATTATTCTTTTGTGCCGATCGCTGTGGAAATCATGGGCTGCTGGGAGGCTGAAGCCAAAGATCTGGTAGGTGAATTAGGGCAAAGGTTGACCGAAAGGTAAAAAAGGTTAAAGTTCGGGTAACTCCCGCTCCGGCTCGTTCCTGGTGCAAAGGATGGCCATTGCTATCCAGCGCGGCAATGCAGCGAGTGTTATGGGCACTTTTGCACCTGAAACGCTAAGGGGCGGGTTATTTGATTGACTCTACATTGTATATAGTGATCATATTTATTTATTTAAAATTATAGCCATGATTTAATTATTATGTGCATAACCTGTATGATAAATTATTTTGAAAATTATATACACTTTATGCCATCAAACTATAATTTTACGCAGACAGTCCAAGTTTGAAAAAAAATTTCATCATCGACTTTCGATGGTGAATTGAATTTTGTAGTAAATTTAAAAATTGACAGTAGTTAATTCTTTTAATAAACTTCAGAAAACTGTATTATTTAGTCTTCTATTACGGAAACGCGGAGAATAATGCACCTTAGTTTGATTGAATATCGTTGATTGCATCGTTATTGTTAGCTATCGCCTGTCACCTATTTCTAGGTTAAGCCTGTTAACACCTTCGACCACATCATCACTTACCATCAGCTGAGTTGTCAAAGGCTAGCCTAGTAGTAAACCTGTGGAGCATCTCAGTCTCTACATCAGTGACCCCACTATGGAGAAGGCAGGCGGGTGAACCGCCACCGCTGGGGGCTCCCCTCGGGATCTCCTCGCCGTCACAAAACGGTATACTTCGGCGATATCACATAGGTACATATCCAACTTTTTTTGATTTTAATTTATTGGTAGAAATGGTTATTCACATTATTAACATTTCTACCAAAATTAAGACTCCTGTTTAGTTTTTAAGGCAATATACTTTTACAACGCATAACATCATAGTTGTAAGTCATAATGTGATGCATGGAGTATGATATAAGTAATGAACTGTAATCGGAAAAAAATAAATTTAGTCTAAAAAGAGTACGGACCATGAGTCTGTAGGGCATTGTATTACTGAGAAAAAAAAAAAAAAAAAAAAAAAAAATGACTCCTGTTATACTATGACGCGTTGATTTGATTGTTTTATAATCTTGCCATTACCCAAGTAGCTATGCTCTATCTAAACTAGGTGTTTGAATATAGCTTGAAGGCAAAATCAGCTCATCAATTCTAGCCAAATTCTTGAAATAAACATTTTTGTCCCTTAAGTTGTTTATTAGATAATACTACAAGAAAAAGTTAAGTAAAAATGGAAAACGCTTTCGCAGGTAATTCTAAAAGAGATAAACTTATCATTAATATATTAATGGATAGTTTTATGGATGGCTTCAAGAAATGTTTTGGAACAGTTACCTATGGTTTTCAAGATACTACAAAAGCTTAATTAAGTTCTAGATAAATATAAAAATAATCATAAATTACTTTCCGAAGAAATGTTTTAGAAAAATGATGTAGAACTTAGTGATTTGAATCTTCTTTAGAAATCTAAAGAAGATTACCCATTGTTACGCATTATGGCAACATTTTATAATAGTTTATTTTGTTAGCTTGGTATAGCAACACTGTTTGTTTTCTCTTTTTTTATCATCTGTCACCTTGAGCGAGTCAATAAACACGCATTTTACAAATTTAAAAGGTTTTTGGATTTCTTCTCATTCACGGCAGCCACCCTACAACAGTACACGCTCGAACATGGTCCTTCAGCCGAAGAAAATAATTTCTGCCCAGTGGTGAGCAATTTTGGGAATTCAAAAATCTATATTCATCAACTCGTGGACCGATCGCCATATTGCCGGCGCCGTCGCAACATTTCTCGACGCACAACGCCGACAACGAAAGGGACAGCAAGAGCCGCCGACACGCAAGGGCGAGTGAGACGGAGTATACGAGAAAAACGCGGATAGACGCTTCAAGACAAGAAACGGCCATTTTGTTTCTACTTCGTCGCCGCGCCTTTTGCATCTTGCGTATCCTAGCCAATATATATTATCGCCTGATCAATAATCGGAGTTTTTAAGGTGTTTGAAAATCATTTCTTTGTGAGTGGAAGCACAATGGAAGACGATTTAAAACGGAAAGTCGCGTCACGCGCTTACACCAAAGGTATTATTACTAGATTGTACGCATTCATTACTACAGATCTTTCAGCGGTGCCTCTGGAAAACTTACTTGCTAAACGTGAGCGGCTGGTAAGCGTCTTCAGCGATTACGAAGGCTACTGTAAAGACATCCTATGTCTATCTCCTAAAGACCCGGAAAATGTTGAGTTGGTCGAAGAAAACTATTTCAAAATACTAACAGCGTTGGCGCAAGAAATTAAAAAGAAAGAAGACCAGGCGCCGATCTCCAGCGGATCTTCTAGCTTAACAACTAAGGCAGCAAAGATAAAACTACCTGCCATTTCAATCAAAAATTTCGACGGAAAATTCACAGAATATGTGCCTTTTATCAGTTTATTCAATTCAATGATTCACAAGGACTCTAGTTTAGATTTAGTGCAAAAGTTGTATTACTTAAGGTCCTTTTTGCGTGATGAGCCATTAGATTTAATTAAAAACTTGCCGATCACAGCAGACAGCTATAGCGAATCTCTGAAACTGCTTAACGACAGATATGATAATAAATACAAAATTGTTAACGAGCATATTGCAAACATATTAGACATAAAACAAATTACTAAGTCCACAGCAAGCAGTTTAAGAGATTTCGTCTCGCTAGTGAGGCAGCAAGTAGCCGCTATACGCAATCATAACCCTAATGTCGACCAATGGGATGCTATAATACTGTGTGTTCTCTCCCGGAAACTAGATATTTATACAGCAAGGGCCTACCAGCTCGATCGGGACCATGCGGCAGAGCCAAGCTTGGACGATTTTTTGAAATACCTGGATCGACGAGCACATGCGCTGGAAAATGCTGACCCAGGTCGCAACCAACAAACTTATGGGTAATAAGGTAGCAGCACATGCCACTACTGGAGCAACATGCACCTACTGTAAGTCTACACATAAATTATTTAATTGTAAAAAATTTCAATTATTGCCGGATAATGAGCGCATAAAATTTTCTGAAGAATATAAGTTGTGTAAAACCTGTTTGGGTGGGCACACAGGAAAGTGTAAGTTTCATTTTAGGTGTTCTCATTGTAAGGGCAGCCACAACACACTCTTGCATTGTAATTCGACTGCATCTACACCACATGTAGCATTGACAAGCAATATTAATAATAATGTTCTTCTTCCCACTGCCAGAGTGAAAGTATTTGGCAGAGATGGCAACGAGTTCCACATCAGGGCGCTCTTGGATAGTGGCTCACAGGTATCACTTATCACTACAAAGGCTATCAAGGTACTGGGTTTGACACCCAAGCAAAGTGACACATGCATCATTGGCATTTCAAATGCTAAAAGCAAGACAAAATATTGTGTGCCACTGGTAGTTCACTCATTACAATCCCCATATAAAACTCAAATAAATTGTCATGTTGTTGAGCAAATTACATGCAAGCTCCCTCAAGTAAGATTTGATGTAAAGAACATAAAAATACCATCAAACATTGTCTTGGCAGACAAGGACTTTAATGTACCAGGTGAGATTAACATGTTAATAGGGGCTGATGTGTTTTTCCAGACACTGCTGCCGACAGACCCGCAAAGCAGCCTGGATGGGTCACTGCCAGCAGCTGTGGAGCACACCCAGCAGGATAGTCCTCACCAGCCCTCACAGCTACGCTTCATTAGAACTCATTTTGGACACATAATTGGAGGTTCGTTGCCACACAATGTATCTCAACTGTCATGCAATAAAGTTGTTTTAAAGTGTGAATTAAATATTAACATAAATGACACACTTGCACAATTCTGGGCTACTGAAAAGGTACCAGAATTGTTTGCAGAAAAAACCTCAGAACAAGAACTTTGCGAAAAAATCTTTCAGAGTTCTGTAAAGTTAACTAACAAGCAGTTTGAGGTAGCATTACCTTTAAAATTGCCCTTATCTGAAATGAATGAAGCCCTTGGTGACTCATTTCATTTTGCTTTGAAACGATTCTATAATTTAGAAAAGAAACTTCAAGCTAATTCAAATCTATTCATGCAATATCAAAAATTCATACATGAATTTTTAGAACTGAATCATGGTCACGTTGTAGACATTGAGTCCTATGAATTAGATAAACAACCTGTTTACTTTTTGCCTCATCATGCTGTGTTTAACAATAAAAGCCAAAGTACTCCTGTGAGAGCAGTTTTTGATGGGTCCATGAAGACTAACAAAAAAATTTCACTAAACCATTTGCAACTGAATGGACCGGTGGTTCAAAGAGAATTATTTGACATTATCTTGCTTTTTCGCTTTGGAAAATTTACATTCACAACAGACATTAGACGCATGTTTAGGAATGTTAAGGTTGATCCAGCATACACCTCCCTTCAGAACATATTGTGGAGGAACAACCCATCTGAGCCAATTAAATGTATAAGATTAGATACCCTCGTATATGGCTTAAAAAGTTCAAGTTTTTTGGCAACTCGCTGTTTGGCTGAGCTAGCAATTAGATTCGAAAAGTCACACCCCCTAGCTTCATCCATCATTAAGAATCACAGCTATGTCGACGACATAATATATTCTAATAATGACCTGGAGACTACCATTGCTGCCAAGGAGCAATTACGCAGCTTGTTGGAGTTAGGAAGTTTCCATACACACAAGTGGTCAACAAATAATGAAAAGGTGCTGTCAGATGTACCATTAAAAGAACAAATATTTGACAGTTTAAATCTACAAAATGATAACAGCATAAATGCATTAGGGTTGCATATTAATGTCATGCAAGATAAATTCATTATTACTTCTCCTGAACCATTCAACTCACATTCAGTCACAAAAAGAAGTATATTAAGCTACATAGGTAGATTCTATGACCCTATGGGGTTTGTTAGCCCCATTGTAGTCACAGCAAAGGCCATTATGCAAAAGCTTTGGCTCCTGAACATCAATTGGAACGATATATTACCATCCAATGTTCAGCAAGAGTGGCTGAAATTTACGGCTGACCTAGCTGTAATGGAACCTATCCTAATAGATAGAAACATAGATATTTCAGAAATGCAGACAGCAGAATTAGTAGGCTTTTCTGACGCATCGAGCACGACGGCGTATGGGTGCTGTGTATACCTACGCGCCACGGACACGTCAGGTATGACGAAAACGCAATTACTCTGTTCTAAATCTAGGATCAATCCTGTACAAAAAAAAGGCCTCACAGTGCCTAGGCTTGAATTAAATGCTGCACTTTTACTGTCAAAATTAATAGCAAAGACCTATGACACAATCAAACTTAAAGTCAATATAAACAATGTTTACTTATTCTGTGATTCAAAAATAGTACTTGCATGGTTAAATACAGAAATAGCAACGCTTTTAGCCTATGTGGCGAACAGAGTGAATGCAATTCATCAAAATACTGGTAATTGGAGATGGTCTTATGTCAACACACATGAAAATCCTGCTGACCTCATTAGCAGAGGAGTAAAGCCGAGTGAGCTACATAACTCTGAGCTATGGTGGCATGGACCCCAATTCCTGCAAAACAGTGAGTACACATTTGTTTGCTATGACAGGGATAACACAGTACCTAGTGACCTGCTAGAAATAAAAAAAACTTGCTTGGCAGTTTCCAGCGCCGTGCCGCGTCAGAGCTGTAACCCACTTGAGTACGTATTTACACGCTTATATAATTACTCAGATATTCAAAAAATCGTCAGGCTTTTTGCATATATCTTGAGGTTTTTAAATAATCTAAACAAAAATAAGCAAAAGTTAAACACTAACTATCTAAGTAGCTCAGAGCTTCAGCAATCAATGAAGCTTATTATAAAAAACGAACAATGCATCCATTTTGCATCTGAAATTGATGCACTATGTAAAGGTAGCAATGTAAGGAGCAATTTATCAAATCTGCATCCATTTGTCGACGACTTAGGGCTTATGCGCGTTGGTGGTAGGCTCCATCACGCTGATATAGCATATGCTCAAAAGCATCCCATCATACTACCCAGAGGCTCTCTTATAACTAGCTTGCTTATCCGATATGAACATGTTAAGTCACTACATGCAGGACCAAAGCTTATACTTGCAAATTTAAATCAAAGATATTGGATTGTAAATGGCTTGTTAGAAGTGAAGAAAATAACACACAAATGTATTACATGTTTCAGGCAAAAGGCTACTGTGGCCAAGCAGCTAATGGGCTCCCTGCCAGCAAGTCGAGTTACCTCTACTAGCCGCCCATTCGAGAAAGTGGGAGTGGATTTCTGTGGGCCAGTAGAAGTGAAGCTGTCACGAGTCAGAAAATCTGTAGTCGGGAAAGGATATGTATGTGTGTTCGTATGTTTTTTTTCAAAATCTTTACATTTTGAACTTGCATCAGACTTAACGACACCAACATTCTTGGCTTGTCTTAGAAGATTCATCTCGAGAAGGGGAATCCCCACAGAAATCCACTGCGATAATGCTAGTACGTTCAAATGCGCAAGGAGCCAATTAGTTGAGTTGTATATGTTAGCAGCCTCACAAAGCCACCAAGCTAGAGTTCATAGCTTTGCATCAGAGAAAGGCATAAAATTCCACTTTATACCTAGTTACTCACCAACCTTTGGTGGGCTCTGGGAGGCTGGTGTCCGTAGCATGAAAAATCTCCTTAAGAGAGTATTACAAAGAGCTTTGTTAACTTATGAAGAACTAAATACAGTTCTTACTGAAATTGAGGCAATTCTCAATTCTAGGCCAATACTACAAATGTCCTCCGATGTAAATGATTATTGTTACTTAACTCCTGGTCATTTTATCATAGGCACTGCTCTTACAATGTACCCAGAGCAAGATGTAACTGAAATTCCACATAATAGACTTAAGTTTTGGCAGTTATGTACAAACTTAAAACAATCATTTTGGAAAACTTGGCATAAACATTATCTAAATATGCTCCAAAGCAGACCTAAATGGCTGAATGATGAATGTAATGTAAAAATAGGTAGTTTAGTTATTCTAAAAGAAGACAATACACCCTGTATGTCGTGGCCTATGGCAAGGGTAGTGAATATATTTCCTGGTCACGATGGCAAGGTTAGAGCAGTAGAAGTAAAAAGGTCTAACAACAAAACTCATATTAGAGGTATTCATAAAGTTTGTATATTACCTATAGATAATGATAGCTGATAAGTACCCACCTAGCATAACAATTATACTTATATGTTACTTACTACTATAGTTGCATAAGAATGTCAATAGATACATGATTTGTAAACTAACGTGAATTTATAGTAAAATTAAGAGTTATGTTTCAGTGGTATATGCACAAGAAGCTAAGGAAATTTAGTAATGTTTTCTCTAACTTTGAATGATGTTTGTAAAAAGAAGTTACTTATCTTTCAATTCAATATAACACTGGTACTAGAAGATAATTTAGTTTATATATCTTTAAGTTCCTACATACTATGTTAATAGAAGAAAAAATGTTAGGTTTGTTATGATACTTAACTGTTGACTGTTGCGGTTCAATTAGATGTATTGTAAATGTACTAGCAAAAGTGATTGCTACTTGTTGGGCTGCAGCATGTTACGCATTATGGCAACATTTTATAATAGTTTATTTTGTTAGCTTGGTATAGCAACACTGTTTGTTTTCTCTTTTTTTATCATCTGTCACCTTGAGCGAGTCAATAAACACGCATTTTACAAATTTAAAAGGTTTTTGGATTTCTTCTCATTCACGGCAGCCACCCTACAACAGTACACGCTCGAACACCCATAGATTAGATGGCAACTTTTTTAACTATGTAGAGTTACGTCCTAGTTACAACATATTGCTGGTTAAAGTGAAATTGCACGCACCTTTATTTCTCAAGTGAAATTAATAATAACCAACGTACCTTAAAATACCAGGAATAGAATATAAAACTCCATAGTTAAAATTTTATTTTTGTATTATTTATTTGTCAATGGCATTCATTACAAATAAAGTACTACTTGAAACTAGTAGTAGTCTATCAGTAAAAATATCCTTAAAAATATATTATTACTTTTATAAGACTAGAGATATTCTTGGTTAATTCAATTACAAGTTGTCAGCATTCGGTGAATTTCAGAAAATAAATTGAGTGTTTTGGGTATACTTTGTAGAATAATAGTTACTACAAAATAGTGTTAATTTGTTTTTCTAAATCAAGTAGTAAGAAGTCAAAAAACACTAAAGAAAAAATAATTAAAAACAATTTTGAATTTAAGAAAATTTTTGTCCGAGTAAAACTAGAGTTAATGTAGAGTTCAGATAAATGAAATTGCTACTTGGGTAAGGACGTAATAATTTTATTCAAATGACGTGAACCAGTGTATACTCGTAACTGTGGTAAAGGTGCACCAAAAAACTTGCTTTAGAAGTAAAGGTCATAGGCATATTGCTTTCTTTTTCCATAGCATTTTCTAATTAGGTAAGTAATACAAAACACTACTAACCAATTTAAAGTCCAAAAGATCGGCATTTTACATCAATATTAGGACCTTTCGAGTCTGGTATATTCTGTGCAAATAAATATCGCAGGCAAGAATTTAAACGGTATCAGTAGGACTTCAATATTTCCATAAGTTTTCATATCATGGATATTAATGCATATTATTATTAACAGCAAGGTTACCATAAAACCGGATTAACGCCACTCAAGCTGCTGATTCTTGTATATCTCTCAGATACCAGAGGAGAATTATAGATGGCAGCGTTATAAACTTCAAATTATTTTTTACAAGCTTCGATAATAATTATGTTAATAGCTGTTTTACCAATAACCCTGAATATACAGGAACTCCTTTAGGGTTCATAAATATTTGGAGATAGAAACGCAAAACAATCACAAACAAGTTTTTCACAAACACCGAATTAGTGGTGCAAAAGGCGGTTCTTACAGTCCGATGAGAGACCATAGATACAGAAGAGTAGTACCGAGACATACAGTTCGACCAACTTATCTGTTCAGGCGGCAGAAAAAAGAACTACAAAATTCCCTCAAATTGTGACAGTTTGAAGTTGATTTCCTTGACCAATAGCGCCCTCAAGAAGTGCACAGTTAAGTTAGTGGTACTTAAAAGAGTCATTAGTAGGTATGTTCAAATAGACTGAACCAAGACATATATTTTTATAATAGGCAGCTGAAGTTATTCACAATATTTCTGTATTCAATAAAGCTGTGACTAAAAAGGCTCGTAAATTAATATGGTAAAAGTAATAATGATTAATTAGTTCCTTACCTAGGCAGTAGTTGTATCCTTTCTTCTACCATCATCACCTTGTTTTTGTTATTGCAGTCATGTTGGGCCGGAGCCGGTATAAGTGACTTCTCTAACCGCAAAAATTAAATTTCTAGAGCAACGCAGGTATTTGCTAAACATTACAAAATATATTACTATATATATTATTTTGAAGCAGTGATGGCTCAGTGGCACTGGCTATGGACTGCCGCGCAGCAGGTCCATGTTTCGAATCCCGCCGCGGGCTTGAGCTTCACCGCATGGTGGTAGGGCATTTTGCGAATGCCCGCCTGGCTAGCGACCATCCTCAAGTAGAAAATCTGTCGCCAAGCACCTAACGGTGTGTTCCGGCAGCAGTCCTTGAGAGCCAGTGAAATTACAGGCACATAAGACTTACCAACTATGTCTCAAGGTGACGGGCGCAGTGCAATTCGTGACTTGTGACGAAATGCATCTGTTATAGGCAGAGTTTAGTTTAACATCAGGGGGGCCTCGAGCTTGTTCCGCCACAATAACATACAGACCCACCAACTTATCTGTTCAGGTGGCAGAAAAAAGAACTACAACATTCCTTCAAATTGTGACAGTTCGTGGTTGATTTCCTTGATCAGCAGCGCCCTCGCCAACTGCACAGTTAAGTTGGTGGTACTATAAATTAAATTAATTAAATTACCCAGACACTATCTTGATATAATTTGGTAAATACTTGCGTAGTTCAAAATCATGTGGTCTAAGCATGCTCTGTCATGCCTTATATGTGTGATCGACGCCTGTTACGACAGTGACTTTTATATCAAATATGTTTTTATGCCAAATGACATTGCAGTTTTGTGATGAGATACCTTCTACACACGTACCCTTTTCTTGGATGTCGTTAAAAGTAGCTAAAGGAAGGAATGTGCCGAATGATATCAGCATTTTTACTTAAACAAAAGGCAGAGTGAAAAAAAAACTCTTTTGACTCTGATAATTTGTTGTCTTTAATCGACCATTTTGTTTTGGTGTTTTTTTTATGCATCTAGTGTCACTTGCGTTATCAAGACAAATCTAAAGGCAGAGTGACGACAAATTTTGTACCTTATATGTTTTTAATAAAGATTTAGAAGATTTAATTAAAATAATGAATAGATTCAGGCGTTACTTTGCGGAAATGCATATTTAATATTAACAAATATTTTTAAAATATTTTAAGAAAACATCAAATTAATATTTTAAGAAGACACTTAAAAAATATATCTAGTGAATTTTCGACGCGTTCCGCTTCTACACGAAGCATCCTCAGGAGGTCTTGACTCTACGAGCGCATCATTCTCGATCGTGCATCAGCAGAAGCATCTCTTGAGGATGCTTCGTGTAGAATCGAAACGCGTCGAAAATTCTTCCGGTTTGGCTTCGTGGCGTTTGTGACGTCACGTCGGTTTAACAGCTATCTTTTCTGCCCCCTGGTGTAATTTTTCTTCGTTCGTTAGTTGAATCAGAAGTATCTTTAATCTTGTTTTCATTACACACCGCCGCTGTATAAGCTGCACAATATATAACGGTTTGGTTGGTGATAAAGTCGTTATCCGTGTCTAAGTAGCTCGGTAAGATGTTATTGTCCAGGTATTTGACTATGTAAGCTAGCTATCTAAAGATGTTTTGTTGGGGTAGGTAAGGTCGTGTTATTGGGTTGCCGACCTATATTTTCCATCGAAAATAACTACAAACAAAAATGATTTTACTAAAATTTCCATTAACGTCCTCTTTAAAATCACTAGATGTAACTCTACCATATGTGGAGTTCAATGTAAAAACAAACTACAGACGAAATTCATTTCTATGGTGAGCTAACAACCAATTCAATAAAATATGCAGGTGTTAGAATCATATATTTGTTAAGCTTAGATTCTCTTCAGTAAATAAGTTACGAGAAGTTACTCATTATGTAATTGTAGAATATTCTAAAACTTGTTGATATTTGTCATTTTTAATAACCGCCACACTGAAACCCTTTATGATCTGTATTCATTCTAGACTAGCCAATGACGAACCATCCTGTCTTATTTCGGGTTGGCTGATACGTTGTGGCGGGAACTTTCATGTCTCTGATTGGTTGTGGTAAATATGGCGGGAACTTTAATGTATATGCGACAGACACTTGGCGCCAGTCATGGCTATAAAACTAAGGTCTCAACTTGCTGAGCTCTCTTTATTCTTCACAAGTGACTGCTGCATCGAGACTTATTGAGTTAAGTACTGTATTATATTATTTAATGTAACGTAACTGATATTCATGTGTTGTGTGTGGGTCTATGTTTGTTGGCTTCCAAATTCGCCCTTTTTATTGTATTATCGTTGTGAAATGTGACTATACAATATTACCTTTGAAGTAATCCATGTGACCCTAATGATGTATTATTCTTATTAAAGTGTTCTATGTGTTCCTATAAACGTTGTGTTTTTGAAGTATCCTTATGAACCCCTTTTGTGTAGAAAACCTAGTAAGTGGGATAGTTAAGTACTGAACTAGTAGTACTCATTTACTTTACCTTAAGCTAGGACTAGATTATGGCATCACCGCCTGAAAACATCTTATAATTTAATGAGCCTACATTACAGATTAAATAAATGCTCTCTATCTTGACAAATCTCACATCAGAAGTGGGATCACTCAGATTGCCTACCTTCATTTTTTTAATCACTTTTATTAGTTTCAGAATCGATGCAACTACTCTCAAAGACTTGGACGCCACGGGTTGCGAAGCCGTGACTGCAACCTGGCGACAAGATGACAACACCGTGTTCCCAGTTTTCGTATCTGCTACTAGCGGCAGTGGAACGCCGCGGTTTGCGAAGCCGTCGCTGCAACCTGGCAACAGGATGACGACACCGTGTTGCGAGTTATCGAATACTAGCGGCAGTGGCACCGAGTTTTTATTCACTGACATCGGTATATTGGCGAAATAATTCATCTGGACAAGTATTATAACAGTGGCAAAAGCAGGTAAAGCCCTCCAAAGGGTCTGTTTTATAATTATTACAATCCTGTAACCGTGTAGTGGCAATGTGAAGAATAACCTCGTCGAAAATTTTCTCAATTTTGTAACGTTTAAATCTGAAACTGACGGTTCTTGCTGCATATATCCCTCAAGATAAAGGTGCTTTCACTGAACCTTATTGAATTAGTGTTTGCTAGCATATGTAATGGAAGTTTATGAAACTTGTTATGTCATTGTGTATTTTTTTATATTATTTACACTAATAAGTACATATTATAACGACGAACGTAATTAGATTTCTTCAAAGTCAAACTATGTTCCCATTTTATATAGTGACTATTGGTAATTATTGAGAATACATTTCTATAAACCTAGAAACCTAAATGTGGAAACGCATATCGAACAATAAATAGCAAAGTTACAACCATATCTGAACTAATGTCGCTATTTAATAATAGCGCTAATAATAGCCTTGTGCTTAAAATTTTCTTAATTTTATTTAAAAGCGATCCTTAAAACTTAGTGACATATGAAATGTTTTTGAACATATGAGAATATCTTATGTAATATTACTTGCTCAGTGATCTTATGGGCATTAAATAAATTCACTACAGATTGCTTATTCTATAAAAGTAGTCATGACAAAGTATGTAGTATATTTACTTATGCTTTTACTTGATATTAATTGTAAAAGCAGTTTGGGTCCTAAGCAAGGGTTATTTTATCCTATAAAGAAAACTCCTTAACTGTTTCACACTTATCAACTCGATTGTATAATATAGGATTTTGAATCGATTGTATAATATAGTAACTGGCGATGGGTAGAAATGTTTTAATTGTTGGTTTCGCAAAGTATTGTTTATTAAATCCACTTTAAACTTTGAATTCTTATACATAGGTTGTCTTATCCTACATATATACGAAGATAACCTATGACAAATGTCAGCTCTTGACATCCCTTCAGAAGTCATTACTGACTGTCACGCAAACTTTAGCTCAAACCATAATCGATCCCTTTTTGGAAATTACTAATTGACAAACATATGATTGTTACTGGAACACTTTGAAGTGACGGTTAGATGGAACGGTATGTCTATATTAGGTAGAATGTTCTATAAATTGTCAGATTGACCGAACGGATTCTGGAATGTTCAAAAAACAATCTATGCGACAATACAGAGGTTTACAGGGGTTTTACCTCTGCGTTTATTGATTGGTGTAGACTATAGATGGTCTATCATGAAATATTGTAATTCACAAGGATATATTGATACTGGCCACGAGAGTGGGTGTTTGAACAAAATTTATTTAATTATTGTACCTATTGTTTTGAAACAAGAAATACGATAATTATGTACGTTTCAGTTAAGAATATTAATATGACATGCTACCCTACATATTGTAGAAATAAACTACTTGTGTTATATTATCAGTTATCATCACATAAAATGATAATATCAAATTACTCATATCTACATGTACTTATGCTCTAGATTAAATATTAAATAAAAAGACACTGCTTACCTATTTGATTGGTGCTGGTTGATCTCACGAGCAGTGTGTGAATGCAACCAGCATGTCTATTCAAATGGCAACTACTGTTTAAATTGATTACACTGCATACCCATTTGATTGGTGCTTGTTGATCTCACGAGCAGTAAGTGAATGCGACCTGCACGTCTATTCAAATGGCAAACTGTTTGATAAAAGCCGGTCGACCTTTTACTTGGCGATGGTTGTCTCACATGGCGGCTTGTGAATGTAATCATCGTGTCTAGGTAACTGGTAATTATTAAAATGAGTAGGGTTTTTCATGAGAATTTAAAGTGTTATTTTTACTGCTACATAAGTACATGTAGGTAGACTGCCTGTTGTTATCAGTAAAGTTATTTTACGTGTACAAATGATGATCCTATTATTCTGGATAAAATACTTAAGCCCTGACGTCAAAACGTCCAAATCATAAAAGGAAAACCCAATTCTGTCCTTATAGATAATACTTATGTCGTGAAGTCAAAAGTTCCAGACGTTTTTTGTCAAATGGAATATGTCCAAGGTTTAATGGTACATTTTGTTATTGTCTAAATAATGCGTGGACGATAAAACGTCAACTTGATAACTAAGCAAGTTAAAGTTGCATTGCAGAAATTTACCACAGTCGTTTTAATCAAATTTTAAACTCCCTATTGCTTAACATGTTATCAAATATGTAGTTGAAACTGGATACTATCTATGAAACTTAGTATCAGTATTTACTTCATATATATACCTGGTATACTTTACGAATTATGTACTTGCACATAATATTTATTCGTGACACTTATATAACAACGTAAATGGGAATGTTGGTTTGTACAACATTTTTTTCACAAATGTATTGAATGTATTTTGATTCCATTCCAATGATATTATTTTCCTTTCCTGAGATAGCAAATCACAACAGTCAACGCGTAGAGGGATAATCTACCCTCCACGCCCAAAACATATACATTGTAGTCCACAAATATGTACTATGAACATTTTATAATGATTTTACAGATAATCGATAGCGGTTTTTCTTTTTGGTGACTTCGAACCAAATACTGTTTATGTGTTCTATTTATTACTTATTACATAAATTCTTTATCAAGCAAGCTTTGTGCAAATAATTGTGGGTTGCCATACATGGTAACAATATTTCCTACATATATACTATTATCACTAAGTTATACATAATTATTTTAAAGTGAAGTTTGCCTGGTGTTATTTTGTACTTCGTGGACGAAGTACTGTCAGTATGGCCGTGTTAGAAACATATATTTGTTAAGCTTAGATTCTCTTAAGTAAATAAGTTACGAGAAGTTACTCATTATGTAATTGTAGAATATTCTAAAACTTGTTGATATTTGTCATTTTTAATAACCGCCACACTGAAACCCTTTATGATCTGTATTCATTCTAGACTAGCCAATGACGAACCATCCTGTCTTATTTCGGGTTGGCTGATACGTTGTGGCGGGAACTTTCATGTCTCTGATTGGTTGTGGTAAATATGGCGGGAACTTTAATGTATATGCGACAGACACTTGGCGCCAGTCATGGCTATAAAACTAAGATCTCAACTTGCTGAGCTCTCTTTATTCTTCACAAGTGACTGCTGCATCGAGACTTATTGAGTTAAGTACTGTATTATATTATTTAATGTAACGTAACTGATATTCATGTGTTGTGTGTGGGTCTATGTTTGTTGGCTTCCAAATTCGCCCTTTTTATTGTATTATCGTTGTGAAATGTGACTATACAATATAACCTTTGAAGTAATCGATGTGACCCTAATGATGTATTATTCTTATTAAAGTGTTCTATGTGTTTCTATAAACGTTGTGTTTTTGAAGTATCCTTATGAACCCCTTTTGTGTAGAAAACCTAGTAAGTGGGATAGTTAAGTACTGAACTAGTAGTACTCATTTACTTTACCTTAAGCTAGGACTAGATTATGGCATCACCGCCTGAAAACATCTTATAATTTAATGAGCCTACATTACAGATTAAATAAATGCTCTCTATCTTGACAAATCTCACACACGCATAATCGACCGAAAAAAATAAAAAAAATAATTATGTAGATCTATTTTGGACGAGCGCACACTCAGCTAGACAACGGTTGAGCTCTAATTTATTTTGTGGTGTTATATAAACTCAAAGTGAATTTTGATATTATAAGTTAATATTTCTTTCAAGGTTTTTTAAGATATTTTATTCTTTCACATAAACGTGTTTCATAAGCGATATTGCTATTACTCACAATTTGTTATTATGTTGTCAGTACACGTGAAAGCCTATAATTACCTTTCTGTTATTATTAGTGGTAAATATAAGTAACTTAAGTTGTTGGGTTTCCCTGAAATAAATAAAAATAAATAAATCAATAAAAATCTTAACTCTACAGTGGGATTCACATATACATGATCTATCCTGAAGACTTAATGCTGCTGCATATACAGTTCGTAAGATAATACAGTTAACAGACGTAGCTATCGATCGGTTAGTTTATTCCGCGTACTACCACAGTAATATGTCGTATGGTGTATTGCTGTGGGGAACTGCTGCTGAGATAGAAACAATCTTTATCTTACAAAAAAGTGCAATTCGAGCCACATATGAAATGGATCCTAGGTAATATCTGAGGGATTTTTTAAAAGAGATTGATGTTTTAACTTTACAGAATCTGTATATATTTGAAAATATTATGTAGGTTCGTAAAAAATAAGTAAATTTGAATTAAACAGTGACAATCACGATGACAACACTAGAAATATGTATAAAAAAATTGCGGTGTCAGGTACCTATAAGATTACCAAAGACAAATAAAAGATCTTCCTAAAGTAATTGTGTTACATTTTATAATAAAGTTCCCAAACATACGAGTTTTACAACGCTCACAGAAGGAAAATTCAAGTTGCACGTGAAAAACATTTTGATAAAGAAATCCTACTACACAGTTTGTGATTACTAAAACGAAAAAAAATGCATGGACAAGCCCGCCTCTGCCAAGCTATCGTCTGTCACCTACGTAACTTTAACAAATATTGTAATAATTGTATTACATAGTATGTAACACATAGTTAAAAGAAGTTTAAAAGAATGGCCCGAGTTTCTTGCCCGTTCTTCTCGCAGTGGCTCTATAGAGTTTTTGTTTGCTGCACGTGGCAATACAATGTAGAATATTTCAATATTAATATTTGTGATTGACCTTCATACGAGCGTCCTAGACGCCTAAATTGAATAAATGATTTTGACTTTGACTTTGAATATCGTGTTTGGTTTTAACAGTAACGCCTTATTTAGCTAAGGACGTGATGACGAGTCATTTAGCCTCGCTTCTTTGTGGCTATTGCTGATCAGTATGATCCCATCAAAAACATAACGCATATACAATACTGGCAAGTCTCAAAATGCAATCGTTCTACCGTTAAAAGTCGTGAGATTTCATGTAAAGCCAAGTCAGTTTTTGTAAGTTTCGAAGCACGTGTCCAGTAATTTTGTCATAAATTATTTCATAATTTTCTATAACACACGTTTAACATACCATTATTATGTAACATCTAATGACTGTGTCACTAAAATACGTCTTAATTTCTATTATAAACGCAGTGACTTAGCAATAACACGCAATTAAAGCCGCGGAAGCAACTGGTACGTATTATAATACATAACATAGCTCGATTTTTATATGATCGCAAAATAAATAATTGCTGATTCATCATGACTTGCTGACAATGTTGGAGGACATTATAAGTATAGAATATAATATAGTTTCTTATCTGTCATATTCATAATAAAATATTTACAAATTAGTTGGCAGTATTTTGTAATCTCGTTCTTTAAGAGCTCAGCAACAAGAATCACTATATAGTACAAAACAAAGTCGCTTCCCGCTGTCTGTCTCTATGTATGCTTAGATTTTTAAAACTATGAAACAGATTTTGATTATTTCTTTTAATAGATAGTGATTCAAGAGCAAGTTTTATATGTATAATACATGCATAATATAGTAAAGAAACACTGATAATTTTAGATGTTCAAAACCTCTAAATGTGATGTCGTAAAACAAACACATTTTTTGCGCTTACATTGCAAACGCTAACAGAACTACGACATAGATCAAAATAATGTACTACAGTATTGAACACCTAACAATAATCTACAAAAAAAATTGCAATCGTATATGTCTATCTCTAAGCATTATTCCTTATCTAATTAAGTACTTTAAATACAAATGACACAAAAGCTGTGAACGTTGTATATAAAGACATTCTGTAGTAATATTTAGTTTCAGTATTGCACCCGTGCGAAGCCGGGCGGTTCGCTAGTTGGTACATAATATATAAAGAAGCGTCTCAAATTAAATATGTAATAGTTGTTAAATCTTCCAAGACAACGGACGTGAAAATGATAACCTTGAAATTAGTTACTCTTGTATCATTTTGCTTATATACTGAATCAGCAAGAATATTAGTAGTCGTTCCAACTCCATCTATAAGTCATCAAGTGGTGTTTCGGCCTTTGACTCAAGAATTAGCGAAGCGTGGACATGAAGTGGTCGTGATCACTACCGACCCCGTCTTCCCAAAAGGCAAATCTCCTGAAAATCTCACAGAAATAGACCTACACAAATTATCATACACGGAATGGAGAAAAGCAATATTCTCCAACGCAACTCAAGGAAGGCAAGACGATATAATCGGACAAATACAAACAATCTTTCCGGTGATGACGAAAATTTTCGAAAAACAAATGCTAACAGATGACGTGCAAAGCATTATTCGAAATACTTCCAAACAATTCGATCTTCTTATGATAGAAGCAATGTCTCGACCAGCTATGTGTCTCACGCATGTATTCAAAAATGTGCCAGTGATTTTAGTAAGTTCATTTGGACCTTTTGGAAATGTCCTTGATTTAGTTGGAGCACCATCACGGCCTGTACTTTTGTACCCAACTCTTTTACGCCAAAGACTGTTTAATTTGTCCATCTTGGAAAAGATTAACGAACTTTACACTCATTATGCAGTTGAAAACATTGTGAACAATCAGTTGGATGAAGACGATAGGGCAGTAAAGAGAGTGTTTGGTCCAGATACACCACCCATTAGAGAATTAGAAAACAACTTTGAAATGTTGTTTTTAAACGTGCATTCTATCTGGGAATTCAACAGACCAGTGCCACCCAATATTATTTATATGGGAGGCTTGCATCAAAAGCCTTCTAAGAAACTTCCTAATGTAAGCTATACTTCATTTTTGCTATATATTTTCTATATACTAACAATTGCCTAGTTTTTAATTCCTTTATTGGTATCACGTGATGCTGGTTAAATAAACAGTCAATATTACAATTTCTTGCGGAGTGAGAAAAACACAATAATTTTAACGTACTTACTGTTTATTTCAATATAGCAAATACGTATAATATGACTTACCTCAATCCTATCTAGATGCGCTAAGTTACAATCACAATATCGAGTACCTACGTTTTGTTTTTAGGATCTAAAAAGTTACCTCGACTCTTCAAAGAACGGCGTGATATACATCAGCTTCGGTACCAACGTGAGCCCCTCCCAGTTGCCTTCGGAAAAGATCCAGGTGTTGGTTAAGACATTTTCCGAACTACCTTATGACGTTCTGTGGAAATGGGATAAGGATGAGCTACCTAACAGATCCAATAATATCAGAATATCGAAGTGGCTTCCGCAGTCTGATTTATTAAGTAAGTGTATAAAATATTACTTTTTACTTCCCATTTCCTTTATCACTCGCCTAGAGGATGTTTAAAATGTTATAACATATGTTTTTTTATGATATGGAATAACGATGCGGCTCTAATAGGCTTATGTTATAAAAAAACTAGATTTGCCGGTTTTCACAAGGTAAATTTGTATTTGTATTTGTACCTATAGTAAACACTCGATATTTTACAAACACAAAACGGGAAACGCGAGGAGTTGTTTATATTGACGAATCGGTCATTACATTAAATGTGTGTCCACAACAACTTAGATACATAACAAACAAGAATGATCTTGTTTTTCTTTAGACCACACATTAAAAACAAACAAATATTATGACCTAACAAATGAATTAACCAAAAACGGTTATGTGGTTAATTTATATGCTGTAGAAGTTGGAGCAAAGGGTATACCAGCGAAATCCCTATATAACCTACTTAAAGACCTTGGCCTACCAAGAACAACCGTACTTCCATCCTCGAACGTGTATCTAAGGCGGCATTAGTAGGATCTTACCAAATTTGGTTAGGTAGGGGAGGAGGCTCGAGCGGTGAAGGGGAGCATTGATATATCGTAAAGGGGCCCCTTAACCCTACTCCTGGGTTGCAAGTCCCAGGCCCCTCTAGCCTCTTCCTCTGCAACGCGATGAATCCATGGAATGCTAAGTAATTCGTCTCAATACGCACATAATAATTGGCCAGGAGATAAACAAACAAAAGATTCTATATGTATTATCATCATCGATTGAAATAAAGAAAATATGGTTCTCTATTATCACGACAATATAGTGTGGAGAAAATTTACCACAAGCATAATAATATAATTTACATAGCATTTAAATTAAGAGTTAATGAATGACAACGACATGAAGACAAGCATGTGTAGACGTACACGCACACTACTGAGACTCAATCAGGAGAGCCTTATTCGACATTGCCATGTTACATGATTATCATTTTTTTTATGCCTTTATTAACCAAATACTACAAACTATATACAACACTACAGCTATTGCTATATACTATATACTACAAACTATACACAACACTACAATAAAAGCATTTGGACTCATAGGCAGTCTAAATGCTCTAGCCCACTATCAGTTGGCAGCGTGCCCAGCATGCTGGCAGCATTGCCCCTTTGAATTCCAATGCTTATTCTTTGAGCCAACTAGGTGCCAGCATTTTGATCACGCGTCGCATCGACCAAGCGCTCTGAAAGATTTTGAAAAATACGATGAGCTCCCGGTCATGATTATCATATATTTAACATATAAGTATATAATGTTGTCTTAGGTTTTCGCGACACTCACCCCGTGACCACGATCACTGCAAAGTGTTTGAAACGTCGGGACAAAAATAATGATAAATATACGCGATTCAAACCGTTTAAAGTTGTTTAAATATAAGTATATAGTAAGTTCAAGCATACAGCACAGTCATTATAACATTTAACGCTAGCTTGAACGAAATTTAAATATATGAATCTCATTTAAAAGTCAAGGTGATCGTATCATCCAAATATAATATGACAGCCGTTTCCATACATTTTCATACCACTCGTAAAAAACCCGGTTTTATTACATAACATTTTTAATTCCGTCTTCAAACCACAAACTAGATTGTATAGTCAATACTCCATGTTATAATTCACTATAATTATTATATTATACCTTGCAATTAGTGAGTTGGTTAGTTATATTTCTTATCATAGTATTTTTCAGAACATGCTGTGAACAACATAGTATGTACCTAAGCTTTATATAAGAATATTATTTTATGGAAAGATTTAAAAATAACAGTATATAATAATAATATACTATTTGATAGGTGGCAATTTAACAATACCTGAGTTTGATGAATACGGTAGCAACGTTGTGAACAGCCGCTGTACCACCCTGTAGGCTGCTAGGCAAGAGATTTGTTACTTGGGGGTGGTAACAAGCCACTCATTATTTTATTGCATTAGCAAAAAGCCCTACTATTCTGAAAATAGTGAAAACCTCCTTTTCAATCAAATTATCGTAGTGATAGGGAGCAGGAATTGATTGTATTGAGAAAGATTTTATCTCACAGTGAAGCCATCGTAAGTTACTTATGTAACTAATTTCAACTTTTAGCTTCTTATATTGTCTCTTAGTCATCAGATGAAACTTTATGTTATGAATTTATTTGAACCATTGTCACCAAAAATTAGTGAAAATATTTTAATTTATTGAAAATATTCAAAAGCCTATGTTCATCAAGGATAATGTAGGATTCTAATGGTGAAAGAAGGTTTCAAATCGGTCTAGTAGTTTTTAAGTTTATTCGTTACATACAAAAATACAAATCTTTCCTCTTTATAACAAAATTAATTGTATAAATAATTAGTGTAAATATAGATAGTGATAAATAATCACTATAATCTGTAAAAACATTGAACTATATGTAACAAGGGCTTACGATAAAAAATATTATCACAAACATGTCTGGCAGTTATCATATGGTAACGTAACACGTTTTTAAACAGTAGCCTTAGAGCTCTATGTTTATATGGAGATGACAAGCATAGGCATTCCTCTCTGCCAAAACATGCGATCACTTGCCCACACGCGTTATTATAAACTAATCTACCTGTCATCACTGCCATTTTGTATCGCTTTGTGTCGCTAGATTGTGAAAATTTCCAAGGAAAATGGTTAAATACGCTGAATTGTGCAGCAAGCGGCGGCGGTTTAGTACGACAAAAGTTTCTTATCCTAAGTATTATTTTTGTCACATGCGCAAAAACAAAGCGATTTGGCGATAAAATTAAGCATAAACTCGTCAATAGTTTGTCAACGGTAGCGCCACCAAGGCAGTATTCAAAACGAAAACTTTTTAAATTTAAGTAACGCAACTTTTGGAATAGCCCTATGTCCTCTGTATGTGTTTGCATACATACATACCGCATGTTAGTGCGTAATTAAGTAACATACCACATAATAACGGATTACGAAGATTGCATTTAAAATATACATATTATTTATACGCATAGCAGGCGTTATTGCAAACATAACAATATTAAAAATACATATTATTTATAAGAAAATTCATAAACATTGACCACCATAATGGTATCTTTCGAATACAGTGACTCTTGGTTGCTACTGAGAATTTCTAGGCAAAGAAACATCCTACTCGAGAATTCTGACCAATATATAGGCTATAGCAATCACACATGACTGTAAAAGTGTGTCGTCAAAGGAGGTAAACAAGTTTAATCTAGAATAAGAGCTGGCTCTCGAGAACTGCTTCCAGAATACACGATTAGGTTTACACCCTTGGTGACAGATTTTCTGATTGAGGGTGGTAACCAGGCGGGCATCCGTAAAACCTTGCAAAATGTCTGAGTTTTCAGGCCACACGAAGCCAGTCTGCCGTCCTAAGACATGCGTAGTTTATTGTAAGAAGCCACTGGCTATCAAAATAAGGCCGCAGTGAGCACTGGTTGATCTAATCAATAGGTTAACAATAACTAGGCAAGTTTCACGCTTAGAAAGCGTCTTGGGGATCGCAGTGTAAGATGTCAGTTTTTCAGAAGGCGCTGCTGCTTACCTTCTGTTATTTTTCATTAGGTAAATCGTCTCCAACACTTGCCCGTGGGGTGCCGGGATAGAATGTCCCCCCCATGTCACCACCTGTGGGTGTCGCAAGAGCCGACTAAGTGTAACACACCAGAAGGTAGGCAGCAGCGTTTCCTGAGGAACTGACATCTCAAACTGCGATCCCCAAGAGGCCTGCCAAACGTTACGGGGCATATGGCAAACCCTTCCTAAATAGGGGAGGCTGTGTTCAGCAGTGGACAATCCGGCTGATACAGTAAATCGCCTCCTACCACTTCTACAGGAAGATACGGGGAGGTGCAATGCTAACCTGACCTTCCACATCTTATGGAAGCCGGTTCTTCAGACAAACCAGCTTAACAAACTTGTAGCTGATAGATTCATGAGCCAGCGTTGTTAAAGCTATAGAATTTATGTGAAAACCTCAAAACCTCTAAGAGAGCTGTCGTTTTGTTTCTTGAACTGGGAAGACTTATTTTGATTTCCACTAACTTACAAGCCTAAAATTATTGACTTACAAAGTCACTCTTATTTTCAGAACACCCTAAACTCAAGCTGTTCGTTACCCAAGGAGGTCTGCAGTCTACTGATGAAGCTATCACAGCTGGAGTACCTCTCATCGGGATGCCCATGCTCGGAGACCAGTGGTTCAACGTGGAACAATACGTGTATCACAAGATCGGGATCAGGCTTGACATGGAGACGCTGACGGTTGAGAAATTTAAAAACGCCATTAAAACCATCGTAAATGACGATAGGTGAGTTTGTAATGATTTACTATATGAAGCGATTATTGTCAGTTCAATTTTCGTATGACGGACAGTTTATCAGTCGCTAATTTACTTAATAATTTAAATAAGTATTTTGAAACTGATGTTTTACTCGATGATTTTATAAGATACGTTAGAAATCAAAAAATCGGCCAAATGCGAGGCGGACTCTCACACAAAGGGTTCCGTGCCATTATCTATACAACATTAGTCACTATATAATTTTTTTTTCTTTACACGTGCGTGAGTGCGACTCGTACTTAGCCGATTTTTTGTATTTGTTCTTATAGCAGCAACAGGAAAACATTATCTGTGCAACTGTCTAGTTATCACGGTTCATGAGGTACAGTCTGGTGATAGACAGACGGACAGTGGAGTCTTAATAGTAGGGTCCCGTTTTTACCCCTTGGAACCCTAAAAATCATGAATTGCAAAAAAATATATAACCATATTCTAGAGGATAAATGAAATTGACGCAAATTCACCTAGAATTATTGGTCAGTCAACTTCCGGAATACCATTAGGTGCTTGGCGACAGATTTTCTACTTACTTGGGCTTAAATATAGTTATTCAGTTGGGTTTTCGCAAAATGCTCGACCACCATGCGATTCAACTCAAACCCGCGGCAAGTCGTACCTTTGCACGGCACACGGCAGGCTACAGCGATTGCTGGGCTATCAAAGGACTGGAGCTAGTGCTTCAGCACTAACTTGAAAGACTGACGTTTTTACCAAACTCATTGTTCCATAAAACAACAAGGGAACTCCCTTATGCTGTAAAAAAATACATAGCAAGCTTGTTGCTCCTCATTCCATCATTGTTGCCAATAATTATGGCATAAAAGAGTTGAGATTATGACATAATATGTATTTCCAGTTACCGTGCGAACGTGGTGAAGCTCCGTACAATAATGAACGACCAGCCGCAGAAGCCTCTAGATCGTGCCGTCTGGTGGACAGAATACGTCATCCGTCACAAAGGAGCTCCCCACCTGAAGGCTCTCACCGCCAACATGCCTTGGAGCCAGTACCTAGACTTCGAGCTCCTCACTTTCCTTGGGCTTAGCGCCTTAGCTGTTTTAATGAGTCTCGGATTTATTGCGTATTTGCTCAATAGTTTTGTGAAGCAGTATTTACTGAGTAGTAGTAAATTGAAGAAAAGCTAATGTTTTGTTATAAGTCAGTTGATGTTTTTCAAAATAATGGTAGATCTAATAAGGCTGTGATAAAACTGCTTGTAAAAGTATGCATACAATAAAATGCTTTCTTTCTAGTAGTTGTGCTTTTTATTTTCTCGCTGAAGTAGAATTTTCCTTTCGGGGATCAAGTGATCTTCATTTTGGGTGAGCTTGTCTTTCACTCCACTCATGAATATAAATTTAAACTCCGTCGCTACTCATAGTAATTAAACAACGTTAAACGGTTTAAATCGCGTATATTTATCATAATTATAATTTTTTTTTTGCCCTCGCTACTCTCAGAAACTAACTTTAGGATCTTTACTCACTCACTTCTCCTCGCATTTTTAGTTCGCGGGGTACATGGCGATTGGCGCCACGTTCGCAGTCAATGGCATTTTTTTATTTGATTAGAAATTTAGAGCGCTCTCTAGTAGAACTAGTAGAAACTATCTTGTCACACACGAATGATATCTGGGCGGAAGCGCCATCTAGCAGGCATATATGATACAAACACATTAGTAGATTTTTTCCCCTTTAGCAGGGTATGGTCTCGCACGTCTTGTGCATTTGCCAGTGTCATGTTCATTCTTCATTAGTAGTTCTTTGAGACGACTTCTATTCTATCGGTTAGGCAAGTTATATACACAATAATAAATACTATATACAAATTAAACTAAAATTATTTACAATTTCAACTCTTCTGACCACTACATACACAGAATTATTAAATTTAATGCCATTAGTAGATTCATGAATTGTTTTCAAGCTGTCAATGAAGTGTAGCAGAGTTAATAAATTGACCATACCTACAGTAGTACAAGTTTGATCTTGATTATTAGCAGCTTTTTCTTGCATGTTTTTGTGTATGCAAATTTTCAACCTGCCGATTTTGATGAACATTTACTAATTGCTTTGATGCAAGGCGTAAGCCATTACAAAAAATATATTTATTATTACAAAAACAAGTTTATGGTGTCAAATTTACACAGAAAATCATAAATAAGCTTTTTTACCCCTGATCATAAGTCAGATGGTGGGTATACTATTAGGTATTTTTATCGAGTAGCTTAGTTTTTAACAAGATTCTGTCATAGTTTCTTTTACAATCAAGGGTATGACTTGCTCGTGTTACTACAAGTCAAGTATTAAGATTACACAAACAAAGAATCACATGGAGAAAGTAGTAGGTACAGTCATTGTTTCAATTTTATTAATTATAATTAATACATCTTGTGAATGCTATTGCGTAGATAGGTGGCGCAACAAAACTCTTAACAAAATATTATTATCACTATTCAGATTACCCAAGGAGGAAGATAAGTATTTTGTTTCTAAATTTTACAATTAAATATTATTTGTACCTGTACGTAAATATTACTATTTGTACTATTATTCGTACGTATTACCACAATATAATATATCGATTGTAAAACTGTGGTATAAGTGTTATTCATAACTGTATATTAGTAGTTCTTAGATACTATCTTATTCATATATCATCATATACGAGTACGTAGAAAAAAGGAAATACCATAATTATTACCTAAAGCCAAGTAAAGCAAAGTCAGTGCAATGCATACCTATCTACCTATTATTTTAGCTGATTTTTACGTGCACTCCGTAACCACCGGAGAAAACGGAGCCCTGACCTGTCATCTGTCTATCCGTCCGTCCTTATGTGAAACAGATCTTGAGCTTGTTAACGGGATATAGATGACCAAGCGCTCGTAGCGTAACTGGCTTAGTCATTTTTTACCGATCAACTAAGTTATTCAACGTCAGCAGTGCAAGTACCGTAGTATGGCTCGATAAATTATCGAATCGCTATGATCGATAAATTTAACGAATTGTATCGCTAATTCAAGTATGGAACTTTTGTTGACAACTCTCATCGACGGCTTACGATCGTGAAATTGGGGACTGTATGTCGATTATTACGAAATGGCAACTCGAAACTAGAGTAGAAGCACGGGGGGGCAATTCTCAAAATTGGGATAAGTTTATCGATTCTCGATATTTATCCCGTGTCACCTATAGACTTTTAATATCCCAAAAATATCGACTTTTCACAAAAATGCTATTCTCGCGAGTGGTAGATATAAAAATATGTCCACAAATGAACTTGTGTTCATGTGTATAGAAAGTATAATGATAATCCTGGTATCGCAATGTTGCGTGTCGATCGCTAGGGCTTGACATTTATCGACAGTGATATTGCGAGAATAACACAAAACTACACGACTCGATATTCACCATGTTTTCTCGATATTTATCTACTATGATATTCATATCACTGCACGAGAATCGCCGTCCAGGTAGACAATCATGGTAGACAGCTGACTGATGTTATCTTCCAGAGATGTGACTATGTGGTGGAAAAAAATAGTTTTTTTAATATAATCGTTACATAGTATTTTTGTTCAGCATATTCGTAAACCAATAAACGATCTCAAAATTCTCCTGCCCGGAAGGAATAAACAAACACGATGAAAAGTGCCAGTGAAAACTGTTTTATTGTTCTTGTCCTAAATAGGTAAAAAATGTAAAGATGTAAAAAGGAAAATTTTGTTAGGACATATAAAAACCGATTTAGTTACGGATGATAGTTTTAGTACTTAGCTAAGCACCTGCCTATAATATTTCTTTAAAGGAATTTAACATAGGCCAAATCAATAATTCTATCTAATACGTAGTAGGTTTACGACGAGTACAATTTCTTTCGATATTCGGAATAGATTCCTGGAACACTCTTCCGAAAGTTCGATAGGTAGGGTTGTTGGCATTCGTCACCCTCTTTACTGCAGCATTTGGCTATTTCTATAAGCTCACCTCTCTTCTTTTAATAATAAAAGGAGCCCAAAAGTTAATTCTAAGATTTGTCGCTATTATATCGACCTTATTTTTAAACCTGACAAAACAATCGTTAAAATCTACAAACGTCATAGGTTGGTGCGAGGGTTGGGTTGCTGTTGGTGGTATATTTATTTACTAAAATTAGTGAAAACCACGTTTGTTTTTATAACAAAATATTATATTCATTCTACCTAAGAATAAGAATATATAATATTGTACATGCTGCGTCATTGACCTGTCTACAGTTCAAAAATGAATCATGACAGACGTAAGTCATAACATAACCATAACACATCTAAACACAGAATACTGAATAGTTCAGACATAAGCCAGACAAGATAACAGTAGCTTCGCCGATTCCACGTACTTATAAACTAACTGCTGTGACATCTGTGACAATACATAGTTACTACAACGTATTCTGTGCTATAGAAGATGTTATCCCCCTTTACAGAGCCAGGGGACTTTACCTTAGCTGATAACAGGAACGTGAGCAGAGGAGGCTGCATATAAATAGGAACTCTGTTCTTGTTCAAACAGATTCTACCCACATCTGACACTGAAGACTAGTCGAAGCTATAACTGTAAGTATTTCTGCTTGGATAATTCCAAGGTACCCTTGTTCACATTTAATTTTCTCTTTGATAATTTTCTTACCTTTTTGTTACGTTTTATTTGGCAATTATATATGGCTTATAGAACTGATGAATGAATTATATAGTAATTGAGTTTTATGCAATACGTACTAAGCATTACAAAATTTCATATAGGTATACGATAGAAAAACTTTAAGTCATGTGCGGGATTAAAGTTTTTCTATCGCATATTTGTAATTTTTTAATGTAATCCGCATAGCAGGCGTTATTGCAAACATAACAATATTAAAAAACGTACTAAGCAATTATCATTTTTTTTTTGGGTTTGTATTTCTGAACAATTTTTTTGTATGATTCTAAAACGTTTGCATAACAAAGGCTGTGTTACCAACTACAAATCAGGTAATTGTCCATTATGGAATTGATGGACCATCTCACTGTCATATAGGTTATATTGAATTAGTCATGATTCCAGGATCATTACAATTCTAAAAGATACTCTTATTATATTCCCGTGAATATTTTCAAATAAGCACTTTATAGTACAATTATTTAATTAATTTAATTTTGAAGCTATGATGGCCGAGCGGTAATAGCTATGGATGGCCGTGCCGCAGGTCCCTGGTTCAATCCCTACCGCCGGCTTGAGCTTCACCGCATGGTGGAAGTGCATTTTGCGATTGCCCGCCTGGCTAGCTACCACCCTCAAGTAAAAAATCTGTCACCAAGCACTTAACGGTGTGTTCCGGCAGCAGTCCTTGAGAGCCAGTGACTTTACAGGCACATGAGACTTAACAACTATGTCTCAAGGTGACGGGCGCATTGCAATTCGTCACTTGTCATGAAATGCATCTGTTATAGGCAGAGGTTAGTCCGCTTTACATCAGGTGGGCCTCAAGCTTGTACCGTCACAATAACTAAAAACAAAAAAAAAACTAATTTCAAAATTTTGCTTAAATGTCATGGTATACATAACACTATTTTCATTTGTTTTCAGATCATAATGAAATCTTTCGTGTGTCTAGTTGCTCTTATTGCCTGTGCTTGCGCACAAGTTTCGGACTCCCCTGAACAGGCTGCGCAGTAAGTATTTTTCAAATTTAAATTTCAAATTCAAATTCGTATATTAGCTTTAACACCGGTATGATTAAAAAAATGGTGTTGGTCCATGTATTATATACATAATATACATATTCCCGAATGCTAAAGTTATAATAAAACAAAAAAATATTTAAAAAATATATGGGTCTGAGGCTCCATTACTCATTAAATACAATACACAATTTTCATAAACTTAACGCTAAGATATTCAACAATAGAACAATATCCTTCTTTGATGAGGGATTCGTTAAGTTCTTTCTTATATAGGTTTTTACTTTACGCAGATTGCGTCCAATATGTATTTGGGTAAATGATTATGTAGTCTTGGGGCATACTATTGAATGCTGTAACTCTCAATTGGATATCACTCGTAACACAGCCGGACCATAAAATATATTTTCCAAGTTTCATCTAAATCAGTTCAGCGGTTTTAGCGTGAAGAAGTAACAAACATACACACTAAACCCTCACTCACTCACAAACATTCGCATTTCGTAGTACTACGTCAGACCTGCGTAGACAATGATGAAAAGGGATGGTGACGGTGATGATAATAAGTATCCTAAATGTGGGAGCTATTACTAATACTGCCTTTATTTTAAAATGTATCCAAATCGGTTGAGCAGTTGGAAGTAACAAACATAAATACTTATATCCTCAATCACCCACAAACTTTAGTGTGGTTAGACCACTAAAGTTTGTGAGCCACCTCCCTTTTTATCCTACCGTAATTTTCAGGGTTCCATACCCAAAGGGTAAAATCAGAACTCTATTTCTAAGACTCCACTGTCCTGACAGTCTGTCTGTCTGTCACCAGGCTGTATCTCACGAACCGTGATAGCTAGACTGTTGAAATTTCCACAGATGATGTATTTCTATTGCCGCTATAACTACTAATACTAAAAATCGGCCAAGTGCGAGTTGGGCTTGCGCACGTGAACCTCCTCCTCCCTCTTTCTGAAACAGTAGGCTATTAAGTTACCATTTGTGATTGATATTTCCAGAAGTCCGCTTTACTTCTTGCATTCGAAGACCATCGCGAGGCATCCTCGCGATGTGAAAGATCTGCCTTCGCGTTGGGATTGGGATAAGGCGGTTGGCACCAACGGAAAAGTCTTCGGCTCGCTTGGACAAGCTGACAGTGGCCTTTTCGTAAGTTATCTTATAACCCACAATCACACAAAATTACAATGAAAGGATAAATTTTGATCACAAAAGGGTTTTGAATCCACGAATATACGTCCATAAGTAATGTTCAGGCTAACCTAGAAATACTGGCTCTCAAGGATAACAGCTACCGAAACACATCGCTAGATGCTCGGGGACAGATTTTCTACTTCAGGCTGGTGTCCAGGCAGTCATTTGCAAAATGCCCTACCATCAAGCTTAACGTGCCCTTCGAAGCACGGTAGAAATACCTCAGAAGCACCTCAGTAGAAATGTCACTAGCGATCTCCCATCCAAGTCATGACTGCGGTGGACGTTGCTAAACTTAGCTGAACGGCTAAGTAAACTTCGCTACGAGCGCTTCAAAAATGATTTGCCAATTAGAGTTACCGTGATCCGCGGTAGCTGATATAGGGAGAGCATGTCCCCATTCATGGTTTAATTTTTTCCTTTGGATGTAATTTTGTATGCCTTTTCGCTTAGGGGGCTAACGCCCCATTTTATGCATGTATTAATATTTTAAATTAAGCCTAGTAAACATAAGTTAAAAAAGAAAGAAATTTCCTTATGTCAAAATATTTAATAAGTAGGTACACAACTTTTCACTTACTGGATAATCTGATCTTGAGAACTCCTTCTTTGTTGAGTACAGTATGAACCTACCTGCAAATATAAATTTCAAAGAGGGTATGGCCGCGTATTCCACCTGGTTGGAGCAAGAGGCTTCTCCATTGACCTATAATTTACCTATCAGTAGATTATGTACAGTCTAGTGAAATAATATTCTAAGCATGAGAAGATTTGAATTGCAATTTTATAAATCATAACATGAAATAACATGCGGTAGTTGGACCATGAAAACTTGCTCAAAAATTTTAACCAAGAAGCTAGCAAAGCGTCTTCAACAGTCTAATTCATTATTTAAAGTCTGTTCTTAGTAATTTATTTCATAAAATGAAGTCTAAAAGAAACGCGGGGAATGTATGTATGTATAAAATATGTTCTTATTTTATTCACTTTATGGAAAAATATTCACCGTATAGGCCGGTCTCAAATTGCCTATGTTTTGACATAAGCAATATAACTTCAACTCCGGTTTAGATCATATACTTACTAAGCACTAAATACCCTCTAAGCAAACAATTCTACGTTATCCCTGAAAGAGAAGATGGAGGCGTCTTACCACCCACGCTGTTCGAGTTTTATTACTGTGATTAAAGGCGACAACCGCCAGCCTCTTTCTCTACATTTTATTTCAATCACCTAACATAATAATAACTATCTTATAATCTTCCAGGGAAGGGTAGGTTATAAGCATCAGATCTTCAACGACGCTCGTGGAAAACTGAACGCTCAAGCATACGGATCTAGAGTACTTGGACCTTATGGAGACAGCACCAGTTTTGGAGGGAAACTCGACTGGGCAGATAAGAACGCCAAGGCAGCGATTGATCTCAGTAAAACTGTTGGCGGACATACTGGAGTAAGTACCTATTTTACTGATGATAGGCCTTTATTCTGTGGGTTTCAATACCAGACTAAACTTACCATTCCCCAATATTTTGCTGCATGAAAGTCCAAAACAAACGTGTAAGAGGATTTATAATGATATGAAGCTCTTGTGACTAAGCAGCAATAACTTATTTCTTACATTTGAACACGTTTTCTCTCCTCAAGACGCTTGACGAATTTGGGAGCTTGATTATAGAAACTCCTGTTTGGGTGAGACTTGTTTTCAGCAGTTGACGATCTTTGAAAATAAACTATAATAACTACGTACCTACGTACCTATATCACTAATAATTTTTTGTGTATTTTTTTTCTCAATATCTATCGTTAAACTCTATGATCGAAACGAACTCTAAGTAAATAATTTAGAGAAAGAATGATTGCCATTCTTAACAGCAGTTATGTTTTAATAATTCCCCGTTGAGAAACACTACTGACTATCTGACCCTAAGATAACCTTTTATGGAACGTGGGACATCTAACAAACTTAATTAGAACTATTTGTTCTCGGTGTTACCTTAGTGATAGGGCAGGGAGCTAGCCTAAAGTCATATCTCAAAAGTCCCTAATGAAGTTTAAAGATGGCGTTGATTTAAATTAGGTAATATTTTTTGTTATAGGTACTCGAAAAGTTTAGAGACTCGTAACAATAATATAATTATATATTTTGTGTAATTTCCACAGTTAAAAGCGACTGGTGAAGGGGTATGGAATATGGACAAGAATACTCGTGTCTCTGCCGGTGGATTTTACGAACAACCTTTCCTTGGACATGGCAGGCCGGACTATGGAGTACAAGCTCAGATACAAAAAGATTTCTAAGTTGTGAAGAACTACGATACTTTAGGCAATTAAATACCTCAGTATCAAATAATATTAGTGATGAAAAGATTGAAATAAAAACCTTCTTTAGAACACGGTCTCTTCAGTTTACTTTGAGTTTTCCAATACTTTCTTACACATAGAGGTATATAATATTATATGACTTAGTAGATTGTGACAGTGACTGTTCTGTAGATTTTTATTTAAATTTTTACTAAAGAAGTAATAAACTAAACGGGATATGATTATTTTATTAGTAAGTAGTTATCTATTCATATATTTTTATCGAAAGGGTGAGTGAGTAGGTATTGCTGCAAAGCCGTAAATTTAGCAACTTTTTGCTCCTATCACATCACCTTTTTTTTCGATCTGTGTGGTATTGTAGTTGGAGTTATAGTATTATAAAAAGTAAAATCTTGTGAAATAATATTCGTTCTTACTAGGGCAAGACGTAATATGAATCGAGAATTCTTGTTGAAATAGGTATTTGTATTTTTAATATTGTTTTGTTTGCAATAACGCCTGCTCTGATGTGCGAGATTCAAACCCGTGTCCATCCACCCCTATATCCAGGGTATGCTCTGACCGACTGAGCTAACATGACAGTATGACTCATAACTATACATTTTGCTCTCGTTCTTCAACCATATTATGAGAATGGAGCGACACCTATAATTTTACTTACGTTGTACTAGAAACAACACAAATTTAGCAATTGGTTTTTAACTTGTAAGTGACAACGCAACCTTTTATATGTATTAATGTTATGTTGGTAATAACGCCTGCTCTACGGATTACATTACATAATTAAAATTTAGAAACGAATAAAATTATAGTCATGTGCGGGATTTGAACCCTCGTCCATCCACCCCTATAGCTGAGGTATGCTCTGACCGACTGAGCTAACATGACAGTGTGACTCATAACTATAATTTTTGTTCTCGTTCTTCAACTAAAGTTATGAGGATGGAGCGACCCCTATAGTTCAACTTACGTTGAATTACAAACAAGACCAATTTTGCAATTGGTTTTAAACTTGTAAATGATGACGCAGCCTTATAATTTTAATATTGTTATGTTTGAAATAACGCCTGCTCTGTGGATTACATTACAAAATTACAAATTTACGAGAGAAAAATTATAGTCATGTGCGGGATTCCAACCCGCGTTCATCCACCCCTATAGCCGGGGTAAGCTCTAACCGACTGACTGACCGCACATGACTATATTTTTCTCTCTCGTAGATTTGTAATTTTGTAATAGATATTTTTAACTAATAATGTGGTGAATTTTGTTCAAAAGCGCTGTCTCCTGGAGCAGTGGCAAGAAATTCTCGTAACTGTGATATTTAACTTAATTTTATGTAATATATTATATGGTTATTCTCTAGATTACATGTATAATTAGTTTGCTTCAGTCCTATTTTCTTGAATCTATCCCTATTTCTACTGGTAAATTTCAGTAATTTACCTTGTCGATTTCAGATATTTTTATAATTTCACGTACGGCTAATGTAGCCTTATTTGAACAAGTTTTTTTTTAATAAGCGTGAATGCAAAGTTTCAATACTTAAGTTTTAATTAAAAATAATGAAACAGCATTTAAGATTAGTTATGTGGTATTAAACTTCATCTTTCATATTTCATCCGCAATTGTCATTATTCAATAGCTTTGTCACATGTTGTCAAGACGCTTTTCATATGATTTTTTTTACATATTTTTATCACAAACTCAAATAAACATGTAGTAAAACAATGTAAATTTTATCATGAGTAATGCAGTGAGCAAATAATACTACGTGTAATCTACAATTTACTTTTAACTACTACTTATTTGCTTAGAAAATATAATATTACAGATTCCAGCCTGGTTTTTAATTCATCAGAGTCTATTCCGAGGAATATGTATTAATATTAAAATAAAATACGTCGGTTGAATATATGAAAAGTTTGTTAATTTAAGGCCCTTTGTTTCTCAACAACTAGATAGTAACTATTCGTTAGAATAAATGTATATACACAACCAATATAAAAAGGCCAAATATGGTTGTTTAGTGTAAAAAAATGGTTAAGAGCCATTTCACAAAATCACGCTACTGAAGTTTAGGTAAATACCAGCGCATCGCTTACACAAGCGAAAGAAGTGACGACGGAATAGCGTGACTGTGAGTAACATATTTTGATACTAGCATTCATTAATAAAGAAATCTAAGTTGCGAATTTAAAAATTGTGTGATTGGCATGAGTAAATAATCAATTTGTTGTCGATTACTTGCTAATGTTATAGAAAAGACGTAGGCATGTACATTAAATAGTCAAGCTGCATCGTGAATCTTTTATTTAAATTTCATCCTTGATGAATAAAAAATAGATATGTTTGGAATCATTTATTGTAACAAAAAACTTAAATAATTAAAAAATTATACGGCTTAAAATTATATAAATATTTGATGTAACGGCATTGATTAAAAGCTGCGGACTAAAAGCTCTTTCTTTTAAATTTTCCAAAAATTGCTGTTTTCCCCGTTCACACTCTTCAGTATCTATATCCAGTCGTTAACACTGTCTGACATAATGACCATGCATAGGATTGAGGTTTATTTTTCTGTGCATCCGGAAAACAACTTAGTACCAACCACAAACGTCCCATGACGTTTTTGGTTTTCCATTACTTTAACATGTCACCCTCATATTCCCATACCATAATATATCACCTACACCATTTAAAAAATAACATTTTCATCCATTTAGTTTGAGTAGACCAAACAGCGAAATGTAAATATATATTTACAGATTTTGAGGTTTTTGGTTTTTAAATCGAATATCTTTGATGCAATCTATAATCAACATATATATACTTCGGAAATCAGATTGAAGAAGTTCTGAAAAAAGGCCAGGTCAAAAGTACCCTAAACCGACGCTTATGTATGAAAGGATTGATGAGTATAGATGAAGCGAAAGAGATATGTTAGGATCGTAGTAAGTGGAAATCCGTGGTCTCTACCTACCCCTACGGGAAAGAGGCGTGATTTTATGTATGTATGTATATACTTCTTGGTACCAATGCAATCCTCACTATATACTCTTATGCTCACCATTTCCTCTATAGAAAATAAATGATAATACACCTTTTTATACAAAAAAATACTGGAAATGGGGTTTGAACACACGACAAAAATGGTGGGAAATAGTAATTTAATTGCTATTTCTATTTTTTTGTAACTAACTCACCTAGAACTTCGATCTTCTTTTAATATGATAATTTACTATTGTTCTTTAGCCATGAATTGTTACAGATTTTTACGCCAAATATTTTAAAGTAACAAAATTAAAACAACCCAATTGTTTTACAAACTTTGGCGGGAAAACTGTATTGGAGAGCAATTATATTTTCTGAAAAACTATACCACCTACGGCTTTGGTCCTTCTTTGATATTATTATTTACATGTAATTTATACACCTGTATTATTTCAGATTTTTTGGTTTAGAAGTTTAATATTAGTTACGAGATTAATTAATACGCAAATTTGCATCGGTAAGTGTTTGCGTTGCAAAATATATCGAGTGGAAAATGATTTATACATATGCAAAATTGCGGTTTTCTAGATTTATAACTGTTGAAGTAGTTACGATATTAATATGAAATGATGTAATATTTTGGGGCCAAAATGTAATTTGTGCTGGTTTCAGATTTCATCAAAATATTCAAAATACTTCCTACTTCATACGTTATCTCAGAAAAATATGGATTTTTTCTTGTATGGGCAAGGATGCATCCTTTTGAAAACCATTTGGATTATGAAAGTCGGACTTACGCAGATTTATGGTAAATTTGTAAATACGACTATCGACCGCTAACTGGTATCCCGGTTTGTACAAATTATGGAAAAGCCGGGAGACTGGTTTGTACAAATTTTCAATAGAAGTTAGTTTAATTTCCAGCTGAAGTTATCGCTGTGTTCACTTATAGACATTAAGTGAATCCAAAAATATTGGAAATCAATTATTCGCCTGTCATCTAATCCTCCTAAAACAAAAGTTATAGTGAGTTACTAACATCGAGAAACTAACTCAAGAGTAGCAATAAGATTTGATTTGTTTGAAATCAGTTCTGCCATATTCTGCTAAATCTAAACGCGCTCTAATTGGCTAAGCCATCTCCACGAGGTAAGCAACCGAGGTCATAGTGATGGGACATTATTCTTATGCAAATACAATCGATATCAATATATCGTATAATATTAGCTGATTATATAAATGTTTCCTGAGTAAAGGCATATTTAGATTGAAATTCGCTCCCGCCTGCGTTAACAATAATACCTAGTCGATACCCTGCACGGTGTTTTGTATGAGTATCGCGCTCCCTCCGCGGATATCGAATACCGCGTGGATACGCGATGTACTGAACCGGTATGCAATATACAGATCCGATGCTGTGCTCGATACCTGTTCGCACATGTGAGATTTGACATGATAGAGAGCATTTATTTAAGGTATAATATAGGCTCATTAACTGATTAGATGTTTGGCAGGCGGTGATGCCATATTCTAATCGTAGCTTAAGGTAAAGTAATTAAGTACTGTACTGTATCAGCCGGATCGTCCACTGCTGAACACAGCCTACCCTATAAAGGGGGTATTTGCCATAACCCCCCGCTTGGCAGGCGGCTTTGGGATCGCAAAATATATTTCAAGGTATGACTAGATTGGGTTTAAAATAAGGAGTTTTGTGTAATATATGTAAACATGATGTAAAAAGTAATATCGATGAAATCGTTGAAATCGGAACTACGGGAACAACAAAAATTTTAGATTACTGGAGAATGAAGGAAAGTAAGTAATATAAGTAGAAAGTACGCAATTAGGATATAATATGGCATACTATGTGCTAGCATAAAATCAGAACATATGGTGTAAAGACGTCCTTAAAGACCTACTGCATCGGAATGAACTTTATAAAAAAACTAAAGAGTTGGAGGAAAATTGTATCGAACCCGGAACTACGACTACAAAGAAAATGGTATACCTACCTAACACTAAGCATTAAAAAGAAGGTAGGTACTTCGAAGTGTAACACGATTATGTCAAAAGTAAATAGGATTGTATAAAATGAGCTACTATAGTATTATGACACTAGACAACCTACGACATCAAATAAGTTTTTTTTATGAAAAACGAAATGTTTATCGACCCTGAACTAATTTAGAATAGAAATTATTTCAGATGGAAAAACATAACTTCCAGTGGGATGAGATATCTTCATACATCCGAAATAATTTATGTTTTCACTTAGCATGCTTCAATACTCTTTAAAATAATATTACTTTACATTATTTTAGGTTACTTATCAACAATTTTCTCTTCTTGTTACTTCAATCCATTTTTGTTTGAGATTTGGATCTCTAGGGATTCTATAAAAAATATATCAAATTTGTTCGTTAATATTACCATATAATAAAGTAAAGTATATTTGTTTTATACACAAATATGTGTTTGAAATCGATACACGTATATTGGTATACCATAAACTCAAATCAAACATATAAAAGGTACCCCTTTTTATATCCAAGGCTAAATATATTTATGGGCCAGAGTTTTACAATATCGATTTTAGTTCCACTATAACGATAAGTTACCATACTGTATAAGCACAACACTAGGAGAGGGCGTGGTTTACAGAAAGACAAGGATGACATTAGGTGAATGTAGTAAGTGGGAGTGAAATGCATTCATATGGGTCTATTAGAGTGTCCAGTTTAACTTGACCTAGAATAAATGAAGTAGATGAATTACGTAAATTGATAAATTTTACTTACTTGTGATAGGTAATTCCATCTGTTTTATAATTGGATGTTTTACTATTTTTCCGCACCATTTAATGGCGCATGTAGGCATTTTTAATGCACTGAATGGCCACGATCGTAAAAAAATTAATACTTACCGAGACGTACGTACGGATCAAGCTTCTGGCCGCTTACTGTTTCTGTGCGCTCATGCAATGACTTAAGTGTGTCTGAAACGACACACTAGTTGCAGATTGGGGCGAACCGTCAATTCCCCTCTCGAGGTTTAAAGCTCGTTGGTTACTAATTTAAACTAGAATAATATAAAAACTAGCAGACCAAAAAGAAGAAGTCAACCCTGTGAGGTTGTTAGCATTTTTCCAATAACGCTGTATTAGGCTGCATAATTGTGACGTTTCCTTTTTTTAACACAATGGATGAACAGAAACTAAAGATGTAGTTACTTAACAAGACAACAATACTTATATTATGGACAAAAAAAAAAGTATAGTTTGTTACTTAAAAAAAATATCGACATGATCAAAACTCTGTGGTCGCACTATAAACTTGCATCTAAGCGTTCCGCGTACGAGACGTCAGAGCAAGGAAAACGAACACAGGTCCTACCTCGATGGGCGCTCGCGCGGTACTGATCGCCTCGCGCTTGTACATTTCAATTTATGTGCATTTCGAGTTATGTTAAATATTTTTTCTTGTCTAACAAAACAGAGTTAATATCACAATTTATTAAAGATCAGATTAATTAAAGAATGAACTTTCTTTTTATATAATATCTGTTTGGAATTACACTTTATTAAACGCAATATATGGTGGTAAACTGCTGATATAATTCGTGGAAATTGGCGCAAGATCTTTATTTTTTTTTCTACAATGACGATTAATTAGCAATATTCTAGTACACTATGTGTCAACAGGATTATATGCCTGATGCACAGTTTTTTTTTTTAGTTATTTTGATGAATCTTTATACAAGAGATATAACTCTGAAGTTGGCTATGTGTACCTTAATTCGTAAAACAAGGTGAGGGAGATTGATCACTACAAAATAATTAATGTTATGTTTGTAAATCTGGTACATTAACTGAAAAGAGAACAGATTATTCTATTTTTATCAATTATTAAACAACTTGTAGATATTTCCTATGATAGTAAATTAAGCGCTTAAAATCTTCGTATACCGCATTAAAATGTGAAATGCCTCTTAAGTAGTTCTCGGACTCGCGCACAAATGATTCCGTATCATTATCTATCTATAAAACATTAGACACTATATTATATTTGTTTGTTTGCACTGACCCCTTCAAACTCGTGTCCGACTCGCTCTTGGCCAATTTTTAGTATTTGTTATAATAGCAGCAACATAAATACCTACATCATCTGTGTCAAATTTTCAACTATCTAGATATCACGGTTCATGAGATACAGCCTGGTGACAGACAGACGGACGGACAGTGGAGTCCGTCTAATAAGGTCCAATTTTCCCCCTTTTTCTACGGAACCTTCAAAAGTGGCTATAACAGCGGAAGAAAAAAATAAAGTCATTTGCAGGACTCGATCCCGTGCCATCCACCCCTATAGCCAGTGTATGCTCTAACCGCTAAGCCAAAATGACATAAGACGTATAACTCTAATTTGTCGTTTCACTCTAAACCATCGTATGGGGATGGAGCGACATCTATAGTTCAACTCACGTCACTACAAACAAGACTATTTTTTTTCATTCAACATTATTTCATCCTACCACTGCATGCCCATGCGAGCAAAGCCGCGGGGTATTCACTTTAAGGAGAGAATATGCTCTTATAGGGAAAGATCGTAAATCATAAATTGTTTCGGAAATATAAAAGCTGCTAACTGGTTCTTCATCGTAGCTGTGATATGCAGAAAATGCCTTAAGAATAGCACAGTAATACCAGATCCCAGCTTGAAGTAGGCGTAGCATCATCAAGAATCTAAAATTATGAAAAGGTGGAAGACAAAAAACGGGGCGTATGATTGCGTAATTTTGCTGCTCCCGTGATAAATACGGTAAAAGATGCAGACCCAACATCTTAACACAATGCCTAAGTGTCGATCCGGTCGAGAGCTTGATTGTCGACTATTCGAGCCACTCTTTGTTGGAGGTGGTATTAGGGAGCCTCTACCCAGGGATAAAAGCAGTACTCTATGTTAGGCCGAACTTGAGCCTTATAAAGTGACAGGCAATGATCAGCAGTGAGGTATCGTTTCGCCTTTCCAAGCATACCAATCTCTTCTTAGATGCAACAGTTGTAGCGGAATCCAAGGTTAAGACTTTGGTGGCTAGTTTGGACACAGATATGATCTTTGATCGGGTGTGGCAAAAAGCGCTTTTTTCGAAGTTGCCTTCGTATGTGACGTTCTCGAAAAATTATGCTAGAGGATTTTCAATTTACGGCAGAACGGAGCAAAGATCGCTGTTGACGGTGCATCCTCGAGGCATCCATACCAGTTGATTTGCAGTTTTGATTGTGTTCTATGTAGGTACAAATCTGTTTTTTGCATATAATCCATATTTTATAGTTCGTTGAACTGGATATCGGAGATACCTCATGTATAAATAGTGCTAAAATTTATCGGGAAAACGTTATCAAGAGTCGAAACAAGTGAGTGAGTCTGAACTGAAGTTGTGATTCTGTTGTCCAATATCTCGAAGTAGTAGGGCCAGCTGAATTTAGTCCAATGAAACCCCCAAAAGACACAAGTTTTTGCGTTTACGGCAAAACTATCCCCGAAAGTTTGCCGTTTACACATTAAGTGACATTCAAATTATAAACTTATCAGAGCGCTTGGTCGATGCGACGCATGATCAAAATGCTGGCTCTTATTTGGCTCAAAGAATAAGCATTGCAATTCAACGGGGCAATGCTGCCAGCATGCTGGGCACGCTGCCAACTGGTAGTGGGCTAGAGCATTTGGACTGCCTATGAGTCTGCAATGGCTTATAGGGATCTAAATGCTTTTATTGTAGTAGCTGTAGTGTTGTATATAGTTCGTAGTATTTCGTTAATAAAGGCATACCGCTGTATATAAAAAAAAAGTGACATTCAGTTTCGTTGTCTCTTGGAACGGATGGCTAAATTAATGTAATGATCAAAATGCGGTACTTACTCCCACGGATGAATATATGTGCCGTGGATCATTTACGGTTGTCGGGTATTGTGATGATTTTGCTTAGGTATTATAATATAAATCCACGGTATAGCTATACATTAACCAGAATTAGTTTAGCTTTGGTCTAGCTGGCTACACTTTATTTATACACCTACTGGATACTTCATTTCACTGGAAAATAATATAACGAGCTTGTTCATGTCTTAAAATAGTTTTTATTGAAATGTTTAAATTATTTTTGTAAGATAATAGTTAATTTCATTAGGTTTTAAATTGCGTAATCACATCCTAGAAATCTTTTTGTATCTGAGCTTGCACTCCATAGTCCGGCCTGCCGTGTCCAAGGAAAGGTTGTTCGTAAAATCCACCGGCAGAGACACGAGTATTCTTGTCCAGATTCCACAGCCCTTCACCAGTCGCTTTTAGCTGTTAAAATTAAACAATTTATTAACACGAAATCAGAATTAAGAAGTCGTTAATTTTATACATATTTCATTAAACACCTTTAGAAATTGTGATATCCAGGTATTTTCTTTTTCGCCTTTTACAACACTCGAGCTTGAAGAGATGGGGAGTTTTAAATCCTAGCCGGCAATCCACGCGAGAGGCTTGCCATTCAATAATAAATAAGGTACTTACTCCAGTATGTCCACCAACAGTTTTACTCAGGTCAATTCCTGCCTTGGCGTTCTTATCTGCCCAGTCGAGTTTCCCGCCAAAATTTGTGCTGTCTCCATAAGGTCCAAGTACTCTAGATCCGTACGCTTGAGCGTTCAGCTTTCCACGATTGTCGTTGAAGATCTGATGATTATAACCTGCTCTTCCCTGTAGAATTAGGGTATATTTTTAATAAAGTAAGTTATGTAAAGTAAGTGCAGAACAGACATACCTATGGCCCCCTATTTTTCAGCACTAATAATGGAAGAAGTGATAGTGTTGATATCGTTTTATGATATGGTATTCTTATCTTATAGCCTTTCAAAAAAACGTTCTCAAGTCGAAATTTGTTTTTTAATTTATTTTGTGTATGACTACGCGTTACTGTTTCCTATAATATCCAATCGGTTCCAGTCCGAAGTCAAATTATGAAAATGGGAGCACGGAGTGTTTTGAATCAGTGTGGTATTGACTACCACAAGTTATTTCTTACTTTAAATGATGGATGTCGATACTGTCAATAAAGAAAATATTCATGAGTATTAATTTCAAAACCAAAATATTAAAATGTGTAAGTCGATGTTTTGTGAGGTTTCAGTTCTGGTTCTGCCAACGTTAAAATTATAAACTTACAAAAAGACCACTGGCGTCTTGTCCAAGCGTACCAAAGATTTTCCCGTCAGTGCCGACCTTCTTATCCCAAGACAGATCTCTCAGTTCTCGTGGATGCCTCGCCACTGTCTTCGAATGCAGGAAGTAATGTGGACTTCTGCAAATATCAAACAGAATCAAACAAATAACAAACAGAAACCGATAGCAGAAGGAGGGTAATATACATTAAACGCAGTCCGAATATTGCGTGAAGATTATGACCGAGCCAGAACTTAGTTCGTTGATTTTCTATCCCGGCACCCCGCGGGGAAGTATCCTACATTAGTCTTCATAGTCATGAAGATTAATATAGGATAATTTAAAGGACTTTTGACTGCTAGACGGATTCTCGAGTATCTTTAGTAGTTGTTACTTATGATTTATAAAATTCAGTTTCCAGGTGAAACTGATGATGGAACAGCAGGCTGTGAGTAAGTAGATCTATTATGCAAGAGTCTTTTTTTTTATGTTATTGTGTTGGAACAGGCCCGAGGCCCACCTGATGTTAAGAAGACTTACCTCTGCCTATAACAGATGCATTTCTATAACACGAATTGCACTGTGCCCGTCACACTGAGGCGTAAAGTTGTTAGGTCTCATGTGTTTGTAATTTTGGCGAGTCTTGGTGGGTACCTATGATGAGAAATGTTTCTGTACTCTGCAGCACTTTGTGAATAACCCATACCGCACTATACGTATCGTAGGCACCGTAACAAGAGATATTACTGGGCGAAAGTTGCATATGAACTAACATCTGAAGAGCGCAGTATCACAAAACGAAAACTTTGACAGTGCGACTGTAACAGACAGGCGTGATGCTTACCATTAGACGAGCGCTTTTTTATAAGTTTTTTAAATTAACACAAAAAAATTAAATACTGACTTGGCAGCGTCTTCAGAAGGCTCCGAAATTTGTGCGTAGACGCAAGCAATGACGGCAAACAGGCACACGTAAGATTTCATTATGATCTGAAAGCAATAGTCAATAATAAGTATAATATTCACTATGACATCCTAGAGAAGGGAGGGTCTTCATATTGTTTAAGCTTTTGAAGTCGCTCAGCCATGAACTGACCGGGAATTATAATAGGAGCTGTTTCAAGTCGCGAATCAAACGCTGGCTTATCGAGCAAACGATTTACAGCTTGAAGAATTTCGTGACTTTAAAATTTAACTTGTTATATCACTTGACAAAGCATTTCTTGTAGTAATGACGTAGATTAAAATCTTCTTTTATAAATAATATTTCCCTATTTTATTCTGTATTAGGTACAACGTGATTTAATGTGACATTTTATTTAATGTTTAATCAAGCCAAACATTATGCCTTGACGTGTAATTTTGCAATAACCAATAAATTCATTACCAATAAACGTGTATGAAAAAGTGGTAGGAACACGGAAAATCCCTTCAAAACTCATAAACTGTTGAGATCATTTATTAACTAAATGCTTTTTGTAACCTGATACTGTAATAATCCAAATCATGAACGCAGCGGAGATGGATCTGTTAAGAAGGATTAAGGTTGAACTGGCCGGTCACTTCTCCATACAAACGTCGTAGGGTGATCACTCCCTTATTTGAGATTTTAGGTGCAGAATTAAGCATGATACCGATTGATATCGTAATTATCTATGCTTGTATGATGCCAAAATTTTAAAAAGATAATTAGGTTGTAAGTTATGAGCCTCGAAAACTTTATATGAAAATGTTTCGAGGCTAATAATTCTCAAGTAAATTATTTTATTAAAATTTCGGCATCATACAAGCCTAGGTCATGACGAGATCAATCGGTATTATGCTTTATTTTGGACCTAAATCCTCAAATAAGGAAGTGATCACCCTACGACATTTGTATGGAAAACGGGCCGGCCAGTTCACCCTTAAGCATGCTAAGCTACGAGCGCTTCTAATATATACGTATAATAACTTCATACAGTAAAAACAAACAGAAATATACTTACAGTTTAAACTCGACTAGTCTTCAGTCTCAAATGTGATTAGATTATGTTTGACCAACTTCAGATTTGCTATTTATATACAGACACTCCTGTTATCAGCTGAGGCTGCTAAGGTAAAGTCCCTTAGTTCTGTAAAAGGGGGATAAATCTTCTGAAGCGCAGAATACATTGTAGTTACAAAGTATTGTCACAGTTTATACAGCAGTTTGTATCCTAGTATCTTAAGATTGCATAGTAACTTGCTTTATCTGTTTTGTGTACTATTCAGTATTCTGTGGCTAGTTATGGTTCTGATTCACTTTTGAACTGTCAGGTCAATGACGCAATGGGCGCAGCATCTTTGTTCGTTTTTATCTTGATTTGCTTTGGAAATAGTGATGCTGTGAGGGTATTCCTAGAAAGGAGGAAAATACTGTTGTCTTAGTTTTTCGCGATTATTACATTTTTTTTATGTTATTGTGACGGAACAAGCTAGAGGCCCACCTGATGTTAAGCGGACCAAACTCTGCCTAAAACAGATGCATTTCGTCAAAAGTCACGAATTGCACTGCGCCCGTCCTACCTACCTACCGCACTCAGGATAAGTTAAGGTTTATTTAGACGCCCTAAGCAACCCCTGTAGACACCCGAAATACATACCTATGTACTACAAACCCGTTATTGTGCGTTTCCTTGGACCATCACCCGTAATAGACGATCCCAATCGGATGATACATTTCTTCCCGTGAGGACCGCGGCAAAGAGCACGAGCATCCACCTGGACGAGGGACCCAGGCCAGCTAGCCGAAAGGGTCACCCACGTCACAAGTTAAACAACTTTTAACGGTTTAAATCGCGTATATTTAACATCCTTTTCGATAAAGTATTATTGAAGTTTTCATACGGATTCCTTACTTTTTGAATATAATCTATAGCCTATGTTCATCAAGAATAATGTAGAATCCTAATGATGAAAGATTTTTTTAACTCCGTCGGATAGCTTTTAAGTTTATTCGTTACATATTAAAATACAAATCTTTCATGTTTACAATATTAGTGTAGATGTAGATATTATAAGAGGATCAATATTTTAAGAGGACAAAAAGTTTTCTCCCTAATCTATTAAACTTTATCTAATCTATTATGAGTTTGAAAATTATTGTCGCTCTAATTCTTGATTACAATCACTGGTATCAATTAATGGAAAACACCCTCCTGGTCGGTAATACTAATAAGTTTAATAGGAAGTAAATTAAACTAAATTATATAAGAAAAGGAATACATACCCAATAAATCCGGCTGCGGGAGCCACTTGGATAACCTGATATATTCATAATCGTAATTATAATAAAATATGAAACATATTTTCTTTAAGAAATACATTTGAAAATCTAGTGAAAATTCCGCGGCCCGCATAAATTTCTTGATAAGCCAACATGACGCGCCGTGTAGCCTAACGGGAACAGTTTTCGAGGTTTCCTTGTTACACAAACCATCTTCAACTAATCCAGGTCTTGACTCTGTAGCTGGAAAATTATACAAACCAATATATCAAGAACCATTAGGTAATCAAGCTTTTTTTGGGCACAGTCCCCGAAGTCACAAAAGAACCCTAAGGAATAAGAATTTGTAAATTTATGTCACGAAGACATCAATTTAACGTCAGTGAAAGCAGTCGACGAACTCTACAAGTATCAATGTTGACCTCCTTATTTTATTAAATTCAAAAGTTTGCGGGTGGTATGTATCTTACATTACTTATGTATCTTACATTACTCACTTCCTAAATATCTAAATAGATTCGGTTGAGATTTAGTAAATATATTCCTTGTGTCCTGAGTCCTGAACAAATATATAAGTTACTTTATAAGCCGTTAATGTTCGAGCCTTTTTGGGTTGAGACTCTTGAACTGAGTGCTTAGCATGTATAAATATATCTTTAACATTGTGGTTGAAACAATCCGTGACTAAAATGCTGAATATATTTTGTTCATCAATAATTAATCATTGCTTTTCAACCTGGCAATACGGCCAGCATTTCGGGAATGTTGCCAACTGGTAACGGGGATAAGTTTTAAACTATTAATTGATGTTATAAAACATATTTTTATTAATACCTATATTAAATAAGCTCAAATTGCTAATGTTTTAAGTGATAAGTATTTATTTTACAAAATCACAAATATACGATAGGAAAAATTTAAGTCATGTGCGGGATTAAATTTTTCCTATCGTATATTTGTGATTTTGTAATGTAATCCGCATAGCAGGCGTTATTGCAAACCTAACAATATTAAAATGATAAGTATTTATCTCTTTTAGTCAGTAATAAATAGTAGATTGTGCAACAAGGAGATAAACGTGACTTTTGTAACGGACGACATACATTGTATTCCAAGAGTAAGGATCCTAAAATTAACTACCGAGAGTAGCGAGGGAGTTTAAATTTATAATCCTGAGTGGGATGAAAGATTCAAGCTCACCCAAAGTGAAGACCTCTTTATCACTGAAGGGAAAACTTTACTATTTACATCTTCAGCGAGAAAATAAAAAGCATAACTATTATGTAGAAACAAAACACTTAATTTTATGTTAAATAAATATTCTAATTTATATTTATAACGTACCTAGTGGAAATATGAGAATTTTATAATAAACAGGGAGATATACATGTCCATGTCCATAATTTATTTTGTATAATATATTATTACAAGCACTTTTATCACAGCCTCATTAGATCTACAATTATTTTGAAAAATATCAACGGACTTATAACAATCCATTAGCTTTTCTTCAACTTCCTACTACTCAGTAAATATTGCTTCACAAAACTGATGAGCAAATACGCAATAAATCCGAGACTCATTAAAACAGCTAAGGCGCTAAGCCCAAGGAATGTGAGAAGCTCTAAGTCTAGGTACTGGCTCCAAGGCATGTTGGCGGTGAGAGCCTTCAGGTGGGGAGCTCCTTTGTGACGGATGACGTATTCTGTCCACCAGACGGCACGATCTAGAGGCCTCTGCGGCTGGTCGTTCATTATTGTACGGAGCTTCACCACGTTCGCACGGTAACTGGAAATACAGGATAATTATGAATTATTCTGAACTCTTTTATGCCATAATTATTGGCAACAATGATGGAATGAGGAGCAACAAGCTTGCTATGGATATTGTTACAGCACAAGGGAGTTCCTTTGTTGTTTTTTAGAACTGTGGGTTAGCCTAAAACCTACCTAAGCTTGCCTCTTTCAACTTAGTGTTGAAGCACTAGCTCAGTCATTTGATAGCCCAGTGGCAATGGCTGCAGCCTGCCGAGTTTAACTTCATGGTAGTAGTTCATTTTGCAAATATCGGACTGAATAGCTATGTTTAAGCACGATTCATTACAAAATCTGTCACCAAGCACCTAATGGTATTCCGGAAGTTGACAGAGCCAATAATTCTACGTGAATTTTCGTCAATTTCAATTATCCTCTAGAATATGGATAAAGATTATTTTACAATCTATCATTTTTAAGGGTTCCGTACCCAAGAGGTAAAACGAGACCCTCCATTGTCCATATCTCTGTCTGTCACCAGACTATATCTCATGAACCGTGATAGCTAGACAGATGCACAGATGTTACTGCTATAACAACAAATACTAAAAATGGGCCAACTACGAGTCAGACTCGCGCACGTGAAAACAAAAAAGAAGGTTACAAGGTTATTATTTAAATTTATTTTATATATATATTTTAGATTAGGGTATTTATGTTCTATGGGTCCGTACATTTTTAAATTTATTTATTGTGTCTGTTACCTGAATTAAAGATTTATTATTATTATTATTATTAATATAGTGCCAAATGTTGTATAGATAATGGTACGGAACCCTTCGTGTGAGTATCCGCCTCGCAAATGGCCGATTTTTAATTTTTTATATATCTTATAAAATCATCGAGTCAAACATTGATTTCAAAATACTTGTTTAAATTGTAAAGTAAATTAGCGTCTGATAAACTGTCCGTCATACGAAAATTGAACTGACAAAAATCGCGTCATATAGTAAATCATTACAAACTCACCTATCGTCATTTACGACGGTTTTAATGGCGTTTTTAAATTTCTCAACCGTCAGCGTCTCCATGTCAAGCCTGATCCCGATCTTGTGATACACGTATTGTTCCACGTTGAACCACTGGTCTCCGAGCATGGGCATCCCGATGAGAGGTACTCCAGCCGTGATAGCTTCATCAGTAGACTGCAGACCTCCTTGGGTCACGAACAGCTTGAGTTTAGGGTGTTCTGAAAATGACAATGACTTTGTCGTAAGTCATTTTTGTGGTAATTAAAATAAATGTTCTTAGTTCAAAAAAACGACAGCTCTCCTACTAAGAGCTAATGAAGTTTTTACATAACTTTTAAAGCTTTAACAACATTGGATCATGAATATGTCAGATTCAACTTTGTTAAACTAAATGATTGACGTATCGACTTCCATGAGATGTGGGATGCCAGGTTAGCATTGCACCTCCCCATATCTTCCTGTAGAAGTGGGTAGGAGATGAATAACTGTATCAGCCGGATTGTCCACTGCTGAACACAGCCTTCCCCATTATTGGGAATTTGGCATAATCCCCACGCTTGGCAGGCGTCTTGGGGATCGCAGTTTGAGATATCAGTTCCTCAGAAAACGCTGCTTCCCACACTTCACACTTCTGGTGTGTTACACTTAGTCGGCTCTTACTACACCCACAGGTGGTAACATGGGGGGGAGACATTCTACCCCGGCACTCCACGGGCAAGTGTAGGAGACGATTTACCTAATGAAAAATAACAGAAGATGGGCAACAGCGCCTTCTGAAAAACTGCCATCTTGCACTGCGATCCCCAAGACGCGTGCTCAGCGTGAAACTTGCTTAGTTATTGGTAACCTATCGATTATATTAAACTGTGCTCACTGTGGCCTTATTTCGATAGCTAGTGGCTACTTCCAATAAATTACGGACGTCTTAGGATGGCAATCATTAGGCTATGTCAGAGGCATTCGAGCGGCTTGACAATTAAGACATTTTGAAAGGTTTTACGGATGATCACCATCAATCAGAAAATCTGTCACCAAGGACCTAATCGTGTATTTTGGCAGCAGTTTTCCAGAGCCAGCTCCTATTCTAGATGGATCTTGTTCAACACCTTTGACCACACATTTTTACCGTCAGGTGTGATTGCTATAGCCTATATATTGGTCAGAATTCTCGAGTAGGATATTTCTATGGTTAGATATTCTCAGCAGCAAAAGAGACACTGTATACGAAAGAGGCCAATAAGAAGGCGAATGTTTTTAAATCTACTAACTTCCTTAAAAACTTCGTAACGCGTTTATGTGTGGTATGTACTTAACTACGCACTATTCGTTTGAAGTCCGGGGACAAACTATTAACGAGTGTATGTAGTTTTTTTATCAAATCAATTTATTTTAGCGTGTGTGCCAAAAATAATACCAAGGCTAAGAAACACCTTGTTCACTTAAATTTGTCGTACTAAACCGCTACCGTTTGCTCAACAGTTCGGCGTATTTATCCATTTTACTTAGACATTTTCACAATCTATTGACACAAAGCGAAACAAAATGGCAGTGATGACTGGTGAATTAGTTTTATATACCGCGTGTGCGCAAGTGATAGTATGCTTTGGCAGAGAGGAATGCCTGTGCTTGTCATCTCCATAGCATAGAACATATAATAATTCCATAGTAACAAAGAAGCTCGAAGGCCACAGTTTAAAAACGTGTCTAGCGTTACCAGATGATAACTGCCAGACATGTTTGTGATAACATTTTTTATCGTAAGCCCTCGTTACATAAAGTTGAAGTTTTTACTGATTATAATGATTATTTATCATTATCTATATTTACACTTAATAATTAATATTGTTACAAAGAGAAAAGATTTGTATTTTTGTATGTAACGAATAAACTTAAAAACTACAAGACCGATTTGAATAATTGTTTCACCATTAGAATTTACATTATCCCTGATGATTACAGGCTATAGAATATTTTCAATAAATTTAAATATTTTTACTAATTTTTGGTGACAATGGTTCAAATAAATTCAAAACATAAAGTTTCATCTGATGACTAGGAGACAATATGAGAAGCTAAAAGTTAAAATTAGTTACATAAGTAACTTACGGTGGCTTTACTGTGAGATAAAATATTTCTCATAACAATCAATTCCTGCTCCCTATCACTACGATAATTTGATTGAAAAGGAGGTTTTCACTTTTTTTCCAGAATAGTAGGGCTTTTTGCTAATGCTTGAGTGGCTAGTTACCAACCCCAAGTAACAAATTTCTTGCCTAGCAGCCTACAGGGTGGTACAGCGGCTGTTCACAACGTTGCTACCGTATTAACCAAACTCAGGTATTGTTAAATTGCCACCTATCAAATAGTATATTATAATTATATACTGTTATTTTTATTTTTTTTTGTTATGTGTCTAAATCTAAATAAGTGTATAATTTCTATAAAATTATATACTTATTTAAAACTTACTATGTTGTTCACAGCATGTTCTGAAAAGTACTATGGTTAAAGAAATATAGGTAACCAACTCACTAATTGCAAGGTACAAATAATAATTATATTGAATTATAACATGGAGTATTTACTATACAATGTAGTTTGTGGTTCGAAGACGGAATTAAAAATGTTATGTAACAAAACCGGTTTTTTACGAGTGGTATGAAAATGTGGTATAAAAACGGCTGTCATATTATATTTGGATGACACGACCACCTTGACTTTTAATCAATCATACACATACAATCATATGTTTTTATTACGTTCTAGCTTGCGTCGAATGTTATGATGACTGTGCTGTATGCATGAACTTACTATGTACTTATAATTTATCTTATATGTAAATATATGATAATCATGTAACACGGCAATGTCCAATAAGGCGAGTATGAAGTATGAAGAGTATGTGCGTGTTCTCGACATAATATTGTCGTGAAATTAGAGAACCCTATATTCTTTTTTTATTCAAATCGATGATGATAATAGATCTAGAATTCTTAGCTGTTTGTTTATCTCCTGGCCAATTATTATGAACGTATTGACAAAAAACATTCTTGTTTGTTATGTATCTGAGTTGTAGTGGACACACACTAAATTATTCATTCGAATGATTTGTCAACATCATAAACCCCTCGCGTTTGCCGCTCTGAGTTTGTAAAATATCGAGTGTTTACGATAGGTACAATATTTACATTGTGAAAATCTGCACATCTCAATATTTTTTTTATTACACAACCCTATTAGAACCGCATCATTATTTCATAGATCCTCCTCACATCCTCTAAATGGGTGATAAAGGAAATGGGAAGTAAAACGAAATTTGAAAAAAAAAATTATACACTTACTTAATAAATCAGACTGCGGAAGCCACTTCGATATTCTGATATTATTGGATCTGTTAGGTAGTTCATCTTTATCCCATTTCCACAGAACGTCATAAGGTAGTTCGGAAAATGTCTTAACCAACACCTGGATCTTTTCCGAAGGCAGCTGGGAGGGGCTCACGTTGGTACCAAAGCTGATGTATATCACGCCGTTCTTTGAAGAGTCGAGGTAACTTTTTAGATCCTAAAAACAAAACGTAGGTATTCGATATTGTGATTGTAATTTAGCGCATCTAGAAAATATTCTGGTATGTCATATTATACGTATGAATAATTTGCTATATTGAAACAAACAGTAAGTAGTTTTTAATTATTGTGTTTTTCTCACTCCGCAAGCAATTGTAATTATTGACTGTTCATTTAACCAGCATCACGTGATACCAATCAAGAGATTAAATATTAGGCAATTGTTAGTATAGAAGATAAAAGCAAAAATGAAGTATAGCTTACATTAGGAAGATCCTTAGAAGGCTTTTGATGCAATCCTCCCATATAAATAACATTGGGTGGCACTGGTCTGTTGAACTCCCAGATGGAATGCACGTTTAAAAACAACATTTCAAAATTGTTTTCTAACGCTCTAATGGATGGCGTATCTGGACCAAACACTCTCTTTACTGCCCTATCTTGTTCATCTAAATGATTGTTAAATAGGTTTTCAACTGTATAATGAGTGTAGAGTTCGTTAATCTTTTCCAAGATGGACAAATTAAATAGTCTTTGGCGTAAAAAAGTCGGGTACAAAAGTACAGGCCGTGATGGTGCTCCAACTAAATCAAGGTCATTTCCAAAAGGTCCAAGTGAACTTATTAAAATCACTGGTACATTTTTAAATACATGGGTTAGACACATAGCTGGTCGAGCTATTGCTTCTATCATAAGAAGATCAAAATTATTGGAATTATTTCGAATGATGCTTTGCACGTCATATGATAGCATTTGTTTTTCGAAAATTTTCGTCATCACCGGTAGCATTGTTTTCATCTGTCCGATTATATCGTCCTGCCTTCCCTGAGTTGCGTTGGAGAATATTGCTTTTCTCCATTCCATGTATGATAATTTGTGCAGGTCTATTTCTGTGAGATTTTCTGGAGATTTGCCTTTTGGGAAGGCGGGATCGGTAGTGATCACGACCACTTCATGTCCACGCTTGGCTAATTCTTGAGTCAAAGGCCGAAACACTACTTGATGACTTATAGATGGAGTTGGAACGACTACTAATATTCTTGCTGATTCAGTATATAAGCAAAATGATACAAGAGTAACTAATTTCAACGTTATCATTTTTACGTCCGTTGTCTTAGAAGACTTAACAACTATTACACATATAATTTGAGACGCTTCTTTATATATTATGTACTAACTAGCGAACCGCCCCGGTTCGCATGGGTAATACTGATACTAAATATTACTACAGAAAGTTTTTATATACAACGTTCACAGCTTTTTTGTCATTTGTTTTTAAGGTGCTTAATTAGGTAAGGATTAATGCTTAGAGATAGAAATATACCATTGCAATTTTTTTTGTAGATTATTGTTAGGTGTTCAATACTGTAGTACATTATTTTGATCTATCTCGTAGTTCTGTTAGCGTTTGCAATGTAAGCGCAAAAAATGTGTTTGTTTTACGACATCACATTTAGAGGTTTTGAACATCTAAAATTATCAGTGTTTCTTTACTATATTATGCATGTATTATACATATAAAACTTGCTCTTGAATCACTATCTATTAAAAGAAATAATCAAAATCTGTTTCATAGTTTTAAAAATCTAAGCATACATAGAGACAGACAGCGGGAAGCGACTTTGTTTTGAACTATGTAGTGATTCTTGGTGCTGAGCTCTTAAAAAACGAGATTACAAAAGACTGCTGACTAATTATTAAACATTTAATTATGAATACGACGGATAAGAAACAATATTGTATTCTATACTGATAATGTCCTCCAACATTATTAGCAAGTCATGATGAATCAGCGATTATTTATTTTGTCAATTAATTATTTATACGTGCCTACTGGATCCGCAGCTTCAACTGCGTGTTATTGCTAAGTCACTGCATTTATAATAGAAATAAAGACGTCTTTTAGTGACACAGTCATTAGATGGTAGATAATAATGGTATGTTAAATGTGTGTTATAGAAAATTAGGAAATAATTTATGACAAAATTCTTAAACCCGTGCTTCGAAACTTACAAAAGACTGATATGGCTTTACATGAGATCTCACAACTTTTAACGGTAGAACGATTGTATTGCGAGGCTTGAAAATATTTTACATGTGTTATGTTTTTGATGGGATCATACTGTTCGGCAATAGCCACAATGAGGCGGGGTAAAGTGACTCGTCATCAGGTCGTTAGCTAAATAAAGCGTTTCAACTTCACTCCGATCGTCCCTGCTGATAACAAGTTTGGCGGCTACAGTCCCACTAAGGCAGATAGCAACATTTGCACAAACAATCTCGTCTTTATTGTAGTCATATTAAAGTACAATGTGTTTAGGCCTAGCGTGCATACGTAAAGTAAACAATGAACGTAACCAGTTTCTAGTATCGCTGCTGCCGCACCGCAGTCAGCTTCTTATTAATTATAATTGCCCGGTACATGAAAAGAGGAACCCGAGAATGTGATGCAGATTTAATTTTGACCAAATTTTTAGATTAGAATAATACTATATTTATGAGGGTTTCTATAAAGTAATTGATGCTGATATAGTGTTTACATCATATTTATGTTTATCATATTATGTATGAATAAAATTGATGGATAAAAGTAAAGCAAAAAAATACTTCTGGTATATGCGAATTTGTGCTTGTTTACCATGAAGTAATTGTTTGTAGGAGTGAAGTGAACATACATTTTTTTTTTTTTTTATGCCTGATAGGTTAGCCTTTGACCACTATCTCACCTGATGGTAACTGATGATGTGGTCGAAGATGTTGTTCAGGCTAACCTAGAAGTACTGGCTCTCAAGGACAGCTGCCGGAACACACCGTTAGGTGCTTGGCGACAGACTTTCTACTTGAGGGTGGTAGCTAGCCAGGCGGGCATTCGCAAAATGCCCTACCACCATGCTATAACGACTGCATCCTACGACATCCTAAGACGACAACCGGGACCGACGGCTTAACGTGCCCTCCGAAGCACGGAAACGCTCAGTAGTAATGTCACTAGCGGTCACCCATCCAACTCCTGATCGCGCGCGACGTTGCTTAACTTTGCTGATCGGTTGAGAACAGCTAAGTAAACTTCGCTACGAGCGCTTCAAAAATATTTAATCATATCAAATAACTTATGTTCTTCTCGTTTAATAAACAATCACGAAGTCTTCCGCGTGTTAACCAACGCGAAGGTCCACAACAAGCGACATGACAACACTAAAAATAAATATGCAAGTGATTGTCACTGTTTCATTTAAGTTTACTCATTTTTTTTATGAAAAAAGGTCTTTACAGACATACAGACAAACAGCAAAGTGATTCTACAAGGGTTCCGTTTTTTTCATTTTGACGTACGGAACTCTAAAAACGGAAGTGCTCGTAGCAAAATTTGTTGAAGCGCTCGTGGCGAAGTTTGCTTAACCGTTCTGAACCGAACAGTTAAGCAACGTCCGCCGCCGTCAAGACTTGCATGTTAAGCCGTCAGCCCCGGTTGTTATCTAATAGGATGGTAATCGTTATAGCATTATAGTAGGGCATTTTGCGAATGCCCGCCTGGCTTGCCACTACCTTCAAGTAGATAATCTGTCGCCAAGCATCTAATGGTGCGCTCCGGCAGCTGTCCTAAGAGAGCCAGGTTAGCCTGAACGACATCTTCGATCACATAATCACTTATCATCAGGTGAGATAGTGGTCAAAGGCTAACCTATCAGCTATAAATAAATAAATAAAAACGACAAAATCAAAAACCACAATTAGTTTTTCTTTTATGGAATGTTTCAACTCTCACTTGTTATTTTTACAATCATTACGATTATTATAGTTTTTAAATTTTTGCATATAATGTGTGTCAGTTTGATATTTATCGCTGAAGTTTTTTTCTATATGACAAGGCATTAATAAAAGAAGATAGTTAACTGCTTATTCATAATGACTTGATAGTAATGTTTGAGGACAATTAATACTATCAGTCTAAGACATCCCATTGTTTCATATCTGCACTTATCTAAATATAGTGTTTACATACTCAGATGTATAATTGTGAGTTGTTGCCTAGTCATTCACTCATTAACAAAGCATCAATCCTACTTGAACTCAGCATCAACAATATATAAAGGAGTACCTATAAATAAATGTGTAGTGATTGTGTCACCTTCCAAAGCTGCGCACGTGAAAATGTTAGCATTTAAACATGTTGTTTTTGTATCCTTTTTCTTATTTGCTGAATCAGCAAGGATATTAGTAGTCGTGCCAACTCCATCTATAAGTCATCAAGTGGTGTTCCGACCTTTGACTCAAGAATTAGCCAAGCGTGGTCATGAAGTTGTCGTGATAACTACCGATCCAGCATTTCCAAAAGGCAAAGCTCCAGATAACCTCACAGAAATAGACCTTCATGAGCTATCTTATACGGAATGGAGAAAAGTTGTATTTTCTAAAGCAACTCAGGGAAAAAAAGACGACACAATCGGACAGATGAAGGTAATCCTTGCGACAATGACCAAAATTTTCGAAAAGCAAATGCTAACAGATGATGTCCAAGGAATTATCCGAAATACTACCAATAAATTTGATCTACTTATGATAGAAGGAGTTGCTCGTCCAGCTATGTGTCTAACCCATGTATTTAAAAATGTACCAGTGGTTCAAATAAGTTCACTTGGACCTTTTGGAAATGTTCTTGATTTGGTTGGAGCACCATCACGTCCGGTGCTTTTGTACCCGACTCTTATACGCCAAAAACTGTTTAATTTATCTATATTAGATAAGATCAACGAACTCTATAACCATTATACGGTAGTTAACTTTTTGAATGCGCAGTTAGATGTTGAAGACAGAACGATAAAAAAACTGTTGGGTCCGGATACACCCTCGATTAGAGAGTTAGAAAAAAACATAGAAATGGTGTTTTTAAACGTGCATTCTATCTGGGAGTTCAACAGACCAGTGCCACCCAACGTTATTTATATGGGAGGATTGCATCAAAAGCCTTCTAAGGATCTTCCTAAGGTAATCTTAATTTAATTTTTACATTTTTGTCCCCACATCTTGCAAATTGTCAGGAATAATTTTAATGTATTATTATCACGTGCAAGCTGGTTGATAAAATAACATTTTAATTATATTTACAAGGTGACAAAAACAGCAATTTAAACTGTTCACTTGAGCCTGTTAATATAATTCCAGTTAAGTTTTACTAAATTATTGAAACGTTGTTATGTGATATACTAGAAACTTTCATAATACATTACAATCACAAAAACATTTGCATTTTCTTTTAAGGATCTCAAAAGTTATCTCGACTCTTCAAAAAACGGAGTGATATACATCAGCTTTGGTACCAACGTGAGCCCCTCCCAGTTGCCCTCGGAAAGGATTCAAGTGTTAGTCAAGACATTTTCCGAACTTCCTTATGACGTCCTGTGGAAATGGGACAAGGATGAGCTACCTAATAGATCTGATAATATCAAAATATCAAAGTGGCTTCCGCAGTCAGATTTGTTGAGTAAGTGCTTAAAATTACATACTTACTTATTTTCTCTCAAGTCACAATCCTTTATCTTAATTAACTTCTCATTTAATCTATCACAGAATGTTTTAAACGTTATCAAAAGTGTTCGTTCCTCTTTATAATATTAGTATAGATATAGATTTGACAGTATGGCCTTGGTAGATTTACGTACCAAAATCAAGTAACAATTCCGGTTTTCAAAGAGATAAGGCACCGTTCAGAGCGAGAATCGCGAGGGTCTTGTGATTATAACGAATCATACTGTTGTTATTAATCTATTTATAAGCGTTTGTCTGATAATTAATAATCACAAAGATGCATAACTGACAAAAATAGTCTTGATTCTTGAGAAAAGGTACATATAACGCTAACCAGGAAATAAAACATAAACCACATCCATAACACTGTGGCCAGGCTTGATACAGAAATAAAATTTGAATCTCATTATAAAGTCAAGGTCTGCATCACATTAAAGTCAGCATTAAAAACGTGCAACTAGGGCTGCCATTACATTAAATACTATTTTTATACTACGTTACTTACGTACATTTATTATTTTATGGAAAAGTGACAAAGACATTGATCATTACTTATTTATTTTAATGAAAATTATGATTATATCTTCCAATTCTAGAATATCATTCTATTATATCGCTCTTAATAAGTTTATTACAAGTTTGGTTTGTATTTAACCGCTAGATAGCTTATTTCTTGATTGGTAACAATTTAAACAGTAGTGCACATAGTGTTTACCATTATATAAAATCTAGTACTAGTATGACTATTGGATCTGACTGTTCAGCCGTAAATTGAAGTGCTTGGCTAGAGTTCTGTATTTATGATGGTTACTAGCCAGGTAAATATTCTTAAAATACCCTATTATGCAAAAAAATGCGCCAAATCAAATGTTTAATAAAATAAATGTAGGTTTTATGGAAACGTACGTTTTTGACACGACACGATTATATAAATTTCCAACTACCAAAATAGGCTGATAGACCTGTATTTAGTTTAGTACTTCCTTTATAGTTTTGAATTAAATTATGTGTCTGTGTACCAATGTATTTTACCTACAAATAAATCGTAAAAGGTCGTGATTGAAATTTAATTGAGACACACTATGAATAAAACACAGGCTTGAATACTGTGAAAAAACGAAGGTAATAAATTTATTTCGATATAGTACAGGTATGGATGAGTGATTTAAACGCTTTCACGTTCAAACTTAGGGCAGCGCCATCTATTGAAATATTTACGAACTAATAATTGCATATGGCGGCCAATGTCACAAACATCCCGCGGGCCAAGGACTATTACAGTCCTTTAAAGTGAAATTTAACATACTAGAGTAAACGATACAATGCAATTTATAAATCCTTCTATAGTGTTATGAAACTTAACATATGTAAAGTAATTTCTAAAGGAAACTTAATAATAAAACAAAAGAATAGACTTCTGAATTAATCACGAGTTTCCAGAGGCAGAGGACATAATTTTGTCACTGGACGTTTAAAGATATTGTTCTTATATTGTAAAGAAACGACACGGGTTATGCCATCTGCACCTGGATGCTTTTCAACAACACGACCCAAGAGCCATTTACCGGGAGGTAATCGATCGTCCTTTACCAAAACTATAGTGCCTAATTCAATATCACGTTGATGTTTATTCCACTTATAGCGGTGCTGCAGAGAGGTAAGGTACTCGGCTTGCCAACGCCGCCAAAGCGCTTGTAACATACGCTGAACAGTCTGCCATCTATCTAGGTGGCTTGAACGCGTATTTAGTAAATCTTCTTCTGGGACAGTGATAGGACATTCACCTACGATGAAGTGACCTGGAGTTAGAGGGGGTTCTTCCAGTGAAGAGCTGATCAGGGTTAGTGGCCGTGAGTTCACGCACGCTTCTACTTGAGTAAGTAGGGTAGAAAATTCGTTAAAGGTGAGACAACTTTGACCAATTACACGTTTTAAATGGCCCTTGACTGATTTGACGCCCGCTTCCCATAACCCACCAAAATGTGGGGCCCCAGGGGGCACGAAGTGCCAGGTGGTAAAATCATTAGCTAGAAGAGCTGAAACCTCTTGTGCTAATAGTGACTTAGAGTTTTTAAACTGAACCTCAAGTTCTTTAGAAGCTCCTTGAAAATTCGTCCCACAATCACTGTACATATCACTACAGTGACCGCGCCGAGAAGTGAACCTTTTGAAAGCAGCTAGAAAAGCTGCAGTGCTTAAACTCTCGACCACCTCCAGGTGGATGGCCTTGGTAACAGTACAAATAAATAAACTAATATATGCTTTACAAGTTCGAGTACATCTACCAGAATACAGTTTTAACGAAAATGGACCTGCAAAATCTACGCCGCATGAACTGAAACATCTAGACGGGTTGACCCGGTAGTTTGGCAAATTGCCCATAAAAGGAGCAGTGGGAGTAGCTCTTTGTTTAAAGCAAGGGATACATTGTCGAATCATTTTTTTTACAAGGTTCTTACCACCTACAATATAGTACTTAGTGGTAACAACATTGAGTGTGAGCTGGAGACCACCATGCAACGCTCTAATATGTGCTTCTTGGACAATCAATTTTGCTAAAGAAAATCGACTAGACAGAATACACGGGAACTTAAGTTCATAAGAAACCTGAGCATTGCATAATCTACCGGCAACTCTCAAAATTTTCTTTTGATCGAGGAATGGATTCAGAGTAAATAAAGGATTAGCTTTTGGTACAGTTTTACCAATGTGTAACATATTCATTTCTCTTCCAAAAGAAACGCTTTGTGACATTCGTATACAAATTGTTAGTGCATTTCTTATTTCACACACAGTTAGGTAATCAGTCTGAAGTTCGTTAGTGGAGTTAGTGGTATCTATTTTCGATCTACATTTTTTAACAAATCTCAAACAGTATGCAGTGACCCGAATCAATTTGGATAGACTGGAAAATTTAGCAAGGTGAGTATCAACAAAATTATTGTTATTTGTACATATACTATGAGTAGCGACTTTATGTTTCAACTCACAATTTGTTTCAGGTACTACATCCATATATACAATTTCTTCTGTGGTTCTCAAAAAATCTGGACCGTTCCACCATAGTTCTGCGTGTTGTAACTCAGAGGGCAATAAACCACGAGAGGCTATATCAGCGGGATTGTGAGCAGATTTAACATGATGCCATTGGCTGCAGCTAGTGACTGTTAGAATTTCAGCTGTTCGGTTACCTATGAAAGTCGACCAAGTGTTGGGGTTCTTACGCAACCACGCCAATACTATAGTAGAGTCTGTCCATGCATAAACTTTGGTGTCGTCAATGACTAGGCTAGTTTTGATTTCGTGCAACATTTTGGCTAACATTACAGCACCACAGAGTTCCAAACGAGGCAAGGAGACTTGCTTTATTGGGGCTACTTTCGTTCGGGCAGCTATTAACTGTGTTGTTACAACATCCCCGTTTAGAACTCGGAGGAAAGCGACACAAGCGTATGCAGCGCAAGAAGAGTCACAAAATCCGTGAACTTCTATTGTAAGACCTGTGGGCAACGAACCAAGCCATCGCGGAAGCTGTATTACATCCATTGATTTCAGATTATCGTGGTAGGCACACCACTCGTTTTTCAAATCATCAGACAAAACATCGTCCCAATCGAGGCCGGATAACCATAATTTCTGCATAAATATTTTTAAAGTGACGACGATTGGTGCCAACCAACCGAGAGGGTCAAATGTTTTGGCTATTACCGATAGTACAGCACGTTTTGTGAAATTTACAAGGTGAGTATCTAGTGACATTTTCAATTCAAAACAATCAGACTGAGGATTCCACACTATACCGAGAGCTTTAATAGAGTCGTCCATTTTTATATTCACTACACTTTGATTGGCTTTATTTTCACTAGGAATTTTGCACAACACTTTTTCACTGTTAGATGCCCATTTATGCAGGGTAAACCCAGCACCTTTTAATATATTGGTAATTTTTTGTTGCAGTTTAATAGCATCATCTTCTTTGGAGGCGCCGCTCAACAAATCGTCCATATATAGGTCTGTCTTCAACATCGGAGCGACGTCAGGATACGCCACGTGTTCATCTTCGGAGAGTTGGTGCAACGTCCTTATGGCGAGGTATGGCGCGCAAGACGTTCCGTATGTCACGGTAAGTAATCTGTATTCCTTAATATTTTCATTTATATTTTCTCGCCATAAAATTCTTTGGTAGTCGGCGTCTTCAGGTGTGATTAGTATTTGTCGGTACATTTGTTGTATGTCGGCTACCAAGCAAATTTTATGCATTCGCCATCGTGTAACTAAATCCCTTATATCTTGTTGCAGGGGCGGACCAATCAACAGTTCCTCATTCAACGATTTCCCCTTTTCAGGTTTGGCGCTTCCATCAAAGACGACTCGTAGTTTGGTACTTGTGCTCGCTTCTCTTAGGATAGCATGGTGAGGTAAGTAATATTTTTTATTTATATTTTTATTTATTTCATTTTCAGGGATTAACTCCATGTGACCTTGTGTTTCATATTGCTGCATAAATTTGCAATATTCCGCTTTAAATTCTAGTTTGTGCTTAAACCTTCTTTCCAGTTGATGTAATCGACCTACTGCTATCGGTCTTGTGTCTCCTAATTGTGCGTCATTTCCATTTTTAAAGGGAAGGCTGACGATGTAACGACCCTCAGTGTTTCGAGTGTGAGTTTCTTTAAAATGCTCTTCGCACTGAGTATCCAAACGTGTTAATGTTCGTTTAGTAGTGTGTTCTTCCAACTCCCAGAATTTTCTGAGTAGCTGGTCGGTTTCTAGTTTAAGGTGAGATACAACAACTTGATGAGTGTGTGATACTTCGTGATTAGCCTGTCCCGAGATGAGCCACCCAAGTCGTGAGTTGAGTGCGATCATCGAGTTGTGCTTGTGTAACCCATCAGTCATGATCTGTGCGTGCACTTCGGCACCTAGTAATATGTCAATAGCTCCTGGCTGGTGAAAGTGAGGATCTGCTAGTTTCATTGTTTTAAGTAGTGGCCAGGTGTCCATAGGGAACTCTTGTGAAGGCAGTAGTGACGTCAGTTTGGTGAGTACGTAAGCCTGTGTATTCATAATGTGAGTACGATCATAGATCGAACAGAATTGAAGATTGACCATTGATTTGGTAGTTATAGGTTTGTCATTGGAAATACCCGTTATTGTGCCGTTGACCGAGATACGTTTCATTTTCAATATTTGTGCTGTGGACTCTGTGATAAAAGAAGCTTGCGACCCTTGGTCGATCAGAGCTCTTAACTCGTGCGTATTTCCGTTCTCGGACTTAACAATAACACGAGCTGTAGCTAGTATTACTTGACCATTTGAGGTTTCAGCTTTCATGCTTACAGCTTCGCGTGGTTCTGCCGGAACAGACTCTGTTGCAGTGCTTGCCTTGCAAGGGTTTGTGAGGTGCAATAAGGTGTGATGTCGATGGCCACATTTTTTACAATTTGTAGATTGGCGGCAGTGACTAACTGAATGACCCTTTACAAGACAATTGAAACATATGTTGTTGGTTTTCACGAACTCTACTCGTTGTGGAATTTCCAATGCTTTGAAGTTATTACAGTGGCATATATAGTGGTTTTGTTTACAAAAGGTGCATACTAAAGTGGCAACTTCAGCGACGAATGCTTTAGTTGTAGACTGTGGTTTTGTGATAGTCTTCTCTTTTCTAGAGTTAGTTACAACTTCCATTGCTCTAAAACGGTTTTCCAGGTGTGACGCTAATGCTGAAAACGTAGGGATGTCTTTGGAATTTCCTAGTGATTGCTCCCATAGTTTATGTGACTCGAGATCAAGTTTGGATACTACAATGTGTACAACGATGGCATCCCATGTGTTAGTGTCTATGCCAAGGTTATCCAAAGTGTTCAAACACTCCCGTGTCGTGTCTAAAACGTCCTTTAATCCACGTGCGGATTCAACGCTCATCTTTTTCTGTGTAAGTAACCGATTTAGAATATTATTAACTATAATTCTCTTATTGTCGTATCTATCTTCTAGAGTTTTCCAAGATTTTTCATAATTTGATTCAGTTATTGCAAAATGTCTAAGTAAATGTTCTGGTTCGGCTGTTATACTGGACTTAAGGTAATGGTGTTTTTCTACCTTAGATAAGTTAGCATCATTATGTATGAGCGAGGTAAAGATATCTCGAAAGCTCATCCAGTCTTGGTAGTCACCAGAAAACTTAGGGATATTTATTGGTGGCAACTTAATTTTTCGTGAGACCTTCTCCGAGGATTCCTTCTCGCTAGTAATAAGTACCGGACTCACTTGGCTCAACTCATCGAGGGCCTCTTTAAGGTAAGTTTTACAATCTAAATAACTTTCCTCCGTTTGATCGAACTCGGTATTGGAATCAAATTTTAGATTATTTAAAGTATCCTCTGAATATGTTTCTATAATCGTTTCATGTTGCTTATTATAAGTTGACCAATATTCTAGTAATGTTTCATATCTTGTTTCTAAGTATCCTTTAGTAAAGCGTGACTTAGACTTCTTGATGTTAGCAAACAATTTATTAATACGCTCGGTTATTTGTTTTTGAGATGTACATAATTTCGACATTTTTAATAAGTTCACTGTACAGAAATAATTGAAGTTCAATTAGTTCGGTAATATCAATATATTACCGAACTAATTGAACTTCAATTATTTCTATCTCAATAGATTAACTTATTTATAAAGTCCACGCTGTTAAAGAATTTAAGTTCTGTTACCACACAACAAATAATTAAAGTTTCAACAATCCAAGTCTATCACAAGTTAAAGTTCACGTTTATGAATTTAATTTATTATAAGTATTTTTTACACTTGCCACACTAGTAATTAGTTCAGTTTATTTTTAAACCACTCAAATGTATTTCTCAAAGTCCTATGTGTCTAACTACCTATTGCATGGCCCTCTAACTACTCACTTTGGGCCATGCAAAACTCACCTCTGCACTTAACACTGCACTGCACTTCACTGTACTGTAATCGGGTCAGAAGGACCAATGAATAAAACACAGGCTTGAATACTGTGAAAAAACGAAGGTAATAAATTTATTTCGATATAGTACAGGTATGGATGAGTGATTTAAACGCTTTCACGTTCAAACTTAGGGCAGCGCCATCTATTGAAATATTTACGAACTAATAATTGCATATGGCGGCCAATGTCACAAACACACTATTTATAACGTATCGTTTCATTTGGTTCTCGTGGTGTCATTATGTATTAAGTTTTAGCAAAAGTAGTATTATTAAATGTTCTATGGCAAAAGTGTCAGACCAGCCTTTGAATTTTTATGAGATGGGGATACATTCTTACAGTCCCACCAACTTATCTGTTCAGGCGGCAGAAAAAAGAACTACAACATTCCTTCAAATTGTGACAGTTTATAGTTGATTTCCTTGACCAGCAGCGCCCTCGCGAACTGCACAGTTAAGTTGGTGGTACTATACTGCTTTATTTACTTCCTTGTATCAGCGATAACGAAGTATATTGTAGTATCTGCAAGCTGAACTGGTTCTGTAAGAATCAACAATTATTATATATATTCTCTCTCTATTACGTTTTCGGAGATTAATGTTGACAATGATTTGTACCCGCAAAGTACGGAACACTCATTATAATTATAGCTGTACTGTGGGCAACAATGAAGAACAAAATTATGGATTCCGTTAAATATTATTTTTCAGGTTAGTGTTATAAATTTTTCGCCCCGTGGGGTGCCGGGTTAGAATTGCACCTCCCCATATCATCCCGTGGGTGTCGTAAGAGGCGACTAAGGGAAAAATACTTGAAGGTGGGCAACAGCGCCTTCTAAAGAATTGCCATATTACACTGCGATCCCCAAGCCGCCTGCCAAGCGTGGGGATTATGGCAAATACCCCCTTAATAAGGGAGGCTGTGTTCAGCAGTGGACGTTCCGGCTGATACAGTTATAAATTTTAAGCTTCTTATATTGTTGCAAAATAATTAAATAATTTCGTATGTCTTTATTTCAACTTAAGTCAAACGGCAGTTTGCGACTGTACGCCTGACAAACTACCACCCTCAAGCAGAGATTTGACACCCAGCATCTAACAGTAAGTTCTGGCAGCTGTTCTTGAGAGCTAAAAATTCTTGGTTTTCAAAGCTTTGTATTCCAGAAGAAAAATACTTTATCACGCTCTGTGGAAAAACTTGCTTGTGTGTATTTTTTGCAATCAAAGAAACTGTCGTATTGTCGCACCTTATTGTAAAAACAAAATACTACGAACTATAAACAACACTACAGCTACAACAATAAAAGCATTTAGATCCCTATAAGTCATTGAAGACTCATAGGCAGTCCAAATGCTCTAGCCCACTACCAGTTGGCAGCGTGCCCAGCATGCTGGCAGCATTGCCCCGTTGAATCGTAAAATAATGTTACTACTGATAATAAATTATGACGCGCATTAAGTTTTTAAACAGCCTTATAACTTTTTGAAACTAGATATATTTGAACTATACTTTTGTAGTATTCTCGTGAATTATACTGTATTATTTAATAACAAGGAGAAAGATTTTAGGAATCCAACAAAATTATATCATTTTGTGTTCTAAATAATTATTTCATCAACGGTAGGTATGCGGCCATATGGCTGCCAACCCTACTTACAATGCGACTGATCAAAAATCTAGTCGTACAAGCTTTTGCGTTGGTTAAAAATCGGTTTTGTACATATCTTTAGCACGAACATAAGTGTATCTCATATAATAATAATTGTGATATATTTATTGATCAAAAAACTTTATATAGGTTGTTTAGACAATATAAAGTAACTTATAATTATAAACCCCCGTGGGGTGCCGGGTTAGAATTGCATCTCTCCATATCATCCCGAGGGTGTCGTAAGAGGCGGCTAAGAGAAAAATACTGGAAGGTGGGCAGCAGCACCTTCTAAAGAACTGCCATCTTACACTGCGATCCCCAAGCCGCCTGCCAAGTGTGGAGATTATGGCAAATACTCCCTTAATAGGAGAGGCTGTGTTCAGCAGTGGACGAATCGGCTGCTACAGTACAGTATACTTATAAACAGTTATGTACCAACTTATACTATTTTAGATATTAACTCATAATTCTCTTCATTATTCGACTCATTAAGTACAAGTTTTATACGTGTGTATGAATTAGATTCAGTTGTTAGAGTAGATATCAGATGGTGCTTATTATCTTAATCATAGCCCTCACACTAAGATTCCGTGTGTTGTGGGTGGCTAGTCTCTACTGGGTACAAATTGCGTAATAGATAATTGTAATTTGTTTTTTTTATAAATATATGTGGGGTAAGTTGAAAATTACAGCCGAGTCAATAAAATATTTACTTTATCTTTTTTATAGCAATAATAATCTGATTAATAAGTTGACATCATCAGAACCACAACGTCCTAGTTATGAATGAAATTCTATTGTTATCATTATCGCCGATGCCAATGAGTTAAGAAGGTTTATAATTAAATCTACTAATATTCTACTTCAGTAGGTAAAAAACTCTTTGGTTTGTTTTTATATGAAAAACTAATGAAACAAACTGCAATCTCCTTGGTGAGAAGTGTGCAAACGTAATTTTTTTCTATTTAAAATACAAGTGTGGTAAATTATAAAAAAAACACGAGTGCGTAAAAGACTGACTACATATGACACTAAAATCAGGCCCGTTACGAGCTAGTGTATTGAAAAAGACAATGTAAAACAAAATGTTAAAGTTGCTGTAAGTGCGTACTAACATGAACAATCACTGATTTTATGAAATGGGATTGCTAAAACAATCCACAAGTGTCTATTGGTTTAATCTTATTCACTGTGATTACCAAGAGGAAACACAACCAAATATGTCACTGTTGCATAGATGGAAAGGTACTTACAAGACAAGCAGATCCACCACTATTCCAGGAATAACAATTGCACATATAAAGCTGTCGTAGGTAACATTAAAATTGTAGTTTGCACAGTAAAAGTTTCTTACAACAGTTACAATTCACAGGATCGTATTATAATTATGCATATATTATCGAAACACTTTGAACGTATGCTAGTTCTGCTAATTGATAATTTAAATAACGTAATTGTAAATTCTTTATTCACTTGTGACACCATCAATAAATTTATATGTTTGCGATCAACACTTTTTAACGGGGGTAGGCGGCAAAGAGAATATTAGTTCGAGATCTTTAGATGTGTGCTATTGAGGCTATCTATTGAATTATGTCTGTGTGAGCACTTGCAGCGTTGCAAATGTAGTGTATTGTAATGTTGTCGCCTGGTTAAAGTTAAATATATATTTATTGTCCAAAACATGGGTACATGATACATAAAATCGGATTTGAGCACATGAAATGTACCTATTTAAGGTTAAAGATTTAGTCCCACCATGTTTTGCCTATGTAGGTGTACAATTTAAGAGGTGGAGCGACCAAATGAAGTAGAAAATTATAAATCATTATTATGTTTTTTTATGTTATTGTGACGGAAAAAGCTCGAGGCCCACCTGATGTTAAGTGGACTAACCTCTGCCTATAACAGATGCATTTCATCTTTCATCACAAGTTACGAATTGCACTGCGCCCGTCACTTTGAGACATAGTTATTAAGTCTCATATGCCTGTAATTTCACTGGCTCTCAAGGACTGCTGCCGGAACACACCGTTAGGTGCTTGGTGACAGATTTTCTACTAAAGGGTGGTAGCTAGCCATGCGGGCAATCGCAAAATGCCCTTCCACCATGCGGTGAAGCTCAAGCCGGCGGTGGGGATCGAACCAGGGTACTGCGGTACGGCAGTCCATAGCCATTACCGGTCGGCCATCATTGCTACAATTACATTAATTTCCAAAATGTATATTATTAAAGCATTATAACCTTATTTGCAATATCATCATACATTTATAACAATGTTATTTACAATAATATTTAAATAAAATAATGTATATTTGATATATTTTTCATCATTTGATCTATGATATATACAAATATATATATAAATAACACAGTCATGAAACATAAATTATAATAAAAAAAATCACTAAACATTCATATTTTAGTAACATTTATCGAGTAGAATGTTTTTATATATAAATTTTAGTATTATGACTCCCTCAAGGACTTTGGGATTTTATTATAAATATACGTGGTGCCATGCAGATTGCACTCTTTTGAAGAAGAGTGGCTTTGCCTGTTTGTCAACATGCTATGTTATTGTCGCGGCGGTTTCTTTCTATAAGGTCAGATAGTTTTGGAAACATTTTTGAAGCAATGATGGCTCAGTAGCATCGGATATGGACTGCCGTGCAGCAAGTCCATGGTCCGAATCCTGCAGCGGGCTTCACTGCATGGTGGAAGAGCATTTTGCGAATGCCCGCCTGGCTAGCGACCACCCTCAAGTAGAAAATCTGTCGCCAAGCTCCTAACAGTATGTTCCGGCAGGAGTCCTTGGGAGCCAGTGAAATTACAGGCACATGAGACCTAACAACTGTGCGTCTCAGTGTGACGGGCACAGTGCAATTCGTCGTTGACGAAATGCGTCTGTTATAGGCAGAGGTTAGTCCACCTAACATCAGATGGACATCGGGCTTGTTCCGTGACAACAAAAAATGTGTTAGGATTATTTTTTCAAAAATATAGCCATTTCTAGTATATCTACTCGTTGCATGTGTGAGTAAGATTTATGAGATGGGTTTGAGGGATTTGAATATCTGGGAATGAATGCAAGGGTGTATCAGGAACTTAAATCCCCAAGCCGCCTGCCAAACCTGGGGATTATGGCAAATACCCCCTTAATAGGGGAGGCTGTGTTCAGCAGTGGACGATCCGGCTGATACAGTACAGTATCAGGCTGTTTGATTGTGTGAGTGGTTCATGTTTGTGTGTATGTGTATAGAAGTACGGTACCGATATCAAAAGGCATACCAGATAAGTGGTGTGTAAATTACCCGCGTAAAGGAGACTCATAAATAAGGATGTAAGGCTGATGTCACAGTGATCAGTAGAATTAATTTGTGACTTAAGTTACTTATTACATTTTATTTAGTACATTTTAATGTATTTGCTATGTACGCCATTTTGATTGCACATTGTAAATAGTCCTTTTGTGTATAGAATTTAAATAGGTCGTGTAGCGCCTAATCATATTATGTATAAATTATATATATATATAATAAGTTACAGATTTAGGTTTGTTTATTTATCTAAAAAGAGGAAGATATATTTTTAATTGATGTTCCTTTTAGAGGACAATAAATGGCGTACATAGTAAAATTTGTAATAATTTCAATTACTATTTTTATGTTTTAATGCTAGGTATTGTATTTTAAATGTATATATCTTAATAAGAAAATTACAAGAACATTGACTAGCCGATTGACACCTACTGAGCACAGTCACATACTCCGAACAACCCTATCCAACTCGAGAATCGAACATAGAAGTTAGTTATCATGAACTACACAACATCATCAACTTTTTCCCTTATCCCACATATGTTATGTCAACACAATATGCCTCCTTAAACAACACAAATGACTTCACACACAATCACAGATTAAATATGTGGCATGATGCTTTTAAAGCGAGAATTTCCTCAGTCACCTTTTGCAGCCTGTAACAGGTGGATAAGGAATCCTATAATTCGTAATCCGGGATCTATACAATTTGTGATTACAAAATGACAACCCTAAAACTAAACGACTCGCTCATGAAGGTACTGCTCATTCCAGAACACCCTAAACTAAAGCTATTCGTCACGCAAGGAGGTTTGCAGTCTACTGACGAAGCCATCACAGCTGGAGTACCTCTCATCGGGATGCCCATGCTCGGAGACCAGTGGTTCAACGTGGAACAATACGTGTATCACAAGATCGGGATCAGGCTTGACATGGAGACGCTGACGGTTGAGAAATTCAAAGACGGGATTAATACCATCATAAATGACGACAGGTATGATATAAATGATTTTTATGCAAACAAATACGTTTATTCGAGAACGAATTGTTTTTTAACCGTTAAAGATGCCAATTTACTTTACAATGTGGGAATAATTGAACCCCAAGGATGATTTAAAAGCCGCTATGCACGAATGATTTTGTTCCAATATTTGGAGCACGTACGATTTATATTGGCTTAATTATGATTGATAACAGTGGGGGTACCGGGATATAATGTCACCCCTCATTTCTTTCCATGGGTGTCGTAATAGTCGACTTATATAAATACCGCGCCCCGTGATAGATCTTCACGTGGCGTGGGGTACGCCCCAGGACGCCTGCCAAACGTAGGGATTATGTGAATTCCCCCACTACCTTGTTCAACAGTGGACATTCTGTTTGAATTGATGATAATGATGATTGAGTTTTACCCTTGTTAGCAAAATTATACATTCTTATTAAAAATCCACCTACATTTCATAAGCAATTGTGCAGAATGAAAATCTAAATTTGGAGCAATCAAATGTTGATAAGATGCGCTCTATTATTTTAGTAAGATTGATAAAGTTTAGAGCGGCAATCAGGTTCCGGTTCCCTTATATAAAAATTCGACAATATCAGGGTAGCAGTGACAGCTTCATCTTATGGCAGTTGTGAAGCCCCATTAGAAAAAGGAGGCATTAGCAAACCTGTCTTCCTCTTCCTTCAGCGGAAATAGTGCCAACGTAACATGCTCCTGACTTACACTTCTGAGCTAAGTCTGAGATACGCTTTTTATCTCAGACTTAGCTAGCTAGTACCTTTTTTATTCCATAACTGGTGGATACTTAATTTTATGGCATAAAAGTACTCATATTTTACTGTATTTCCAGTTACCGTGCAAACGTGGTGAAGCTCCGTACAATAATGAACGATCAACCCCAGAAACCTTTAGATCGTGCCGTCTGGTGGGCAGAATATGTCATCCGTCACAAAGGAGCTCCCCACCTGAAGGCTCTCACTGCCAACATGCCTTGGAGCCAGTACCTAGACTTCGAGCTCCTCACTTTCCTCGGGCTAAGCATCTTGGCTGTTCTAATGGGTCTTGGATATGTAGCGTATTTGCTATACAGTTTTGTGAATCATACTTTACTAAGTAGTAGCAAGCTTAAGAAAAGTTAATAATTTATTAACAATATTTGTAAATCCAATAATGCTGTGATAAAAGTAACCCGTAAGGTATAATAAATAAGCTATAAAATAAATATGGTATATTAAATAATGATATATATTTCGTAAGTTTTAATTATTGATGTTATTTAATTTCTTCTATCATGATGACTTTCATATTATTATGCTTATCGTAGTCATAGGCCGTATAAGTATAATATGACTTCTCTTACAACATAAACGCAAACATTGTGTTTAGGCCCTAATGCAGGTGTAGTCAAAGCTTAAGAACATTAATTAAATTGGACACTATCTCTTGATTCTAATTCCTGATATTATTTGGTTAATACCTGCGTGGCCTACATATGCTCTACATATTTTGTACGTGTGATAGATGCCTGTTACAACAGTGAATTTTATATCAATTAAATGAGGCATGCGTGATAACAGCGATATCATCACGAAAGAACTATATAACATGATTTATTTGCATGGTGGCAGGGTATTTTGTGAATGCTCGCTTAGCTAACTACCAATCTTAGTCAAGCATATAACGATAAGTTCCATCGTCTACCGTGTTCCTAATACTTTGAAATAAAGTCACGTCTCATAGCTTGGATTCCACTACTCTTGCGCGTGATTTGTGGTCCAGCGAACAAAGCACCTTTAAAAATAACAATATCTTAGATAGTGTAATACTGAAATGGCTTGTCACTCTCGCAGGTCCCCTGTGCCCCATACTGTTATGGGTTTGAAACCACTGTTGCAGGCCAATGAACTAAGAACATAAAAAAATATTACTACAATTTACTGAAGAAAATAAAAGAATATTTAGGGCAATAGAAAAGCCTGCCGAAGCTCAGCGAACCAAACACCTTCGAAAAAATAACCAAATCTGTATGAAAAATGATGAGCGCTGAAGGTGCGGAAATAAATAAGCTGTGGCAGACGGACAGACTCAGGCAAAACTAAAATGTAAAGGATATTATCACATTATTAGATAGTGAATTGCTTTTTGTGGCAATGTAGTAAGCGTATAAACTGAACTCCTTGTTTGTTGAATTTCATACATCTATGCAAAAGTTTCTAAGTGTTTAAAAAATCACTTCTTTTGATTAGATGAAGTCTAGTAGTCTGGTTCATAGACGACACCACTCCTTATTTCGGTTAAATTAATACAATTAGAAATATTTTTTTGGAGCAATGATGGCCGAGTGGTAATAGCTATGGACTGCCGTGCCCAAGTTCCATGGTTCGATCGCCACCGCCGGCTTTAGATTCAACGCTTATTGGAAGGCAACTTTGCGTTGAATGCTTGCCTAGCTGTCTACCACCCTCAAATAGAAAATCTGCCGCAAAGCACCTAACAGTGTTTTTGACAGCAGTCCTTGAGAGCCAGAGAAATTACAGGACAACAACTATGTCTCAATGTGACGGCCGCAGTCCAATTCGTCACTTGTTCATTCACAATCAAATTAAATAAATTAGGACACAAAATATCGACTCAGTTGAGCTATCTTTGATAGCTCAAGTGCTAAAAACTGGTTAGGACGAGTTGAAAAATTTGTAAAAAGTCTTTTACCACCTTGTCTTTAGAAGCTGAGTGAAGATGCTGTTTAGACTAAATAAGCATTACTGGCGCAAGGACAGACACCGAAATACACTTAGGTTTTCTACTTGAGCGTGGTAGCTAGCCAGGCGGGCATTCGCTCAAAGTACCAACCTCCTTGCAAACTCTAATAATTTCAAATGTTCAGTCAGGACTTGTTCTCTTATTGTATATAGATGATTATAAAACAAATAATCACCTGTTTATGATAACTTGTTGACAATATTTGAGGACATTATCAATCTTACAGATCACATTACATCATATCAGTCATTATCGTAATATAGTGTTTTTATAGCCAATCGTATTTAATGATCTCCTTCATTAAGTAACGATACATCAAACTCACTTCAACTCAGTAGCAATAATTACTTATATAAAGGAGATAACAAAGTACTTATATAAAGGATTGTCTCGAATTAAATGTGTAATAGTTGTTTAATCTTCCAAGACAATGGACGTGACAATGTTAGCGGTAAAAATAATTGCTCTTGTATCATTTTGCTTATTTGCTGAATCAGCAAGAATATTAGTAGTCGTGCCAACTCCATCTATTAGTCATCAAGTGGTATTTCGGCCTTTAACTCAAGAATTAGCCAAGCGTGGTCATGAAGTGGTCGTGATAACTACCGATCCAGCATTTCCAAAGGGCAAAGCTCCAGCGAACCTCACAGAAATAGACCTCCACGAACTATCATACACGGCATGGAGAAATGCTATATATGCCAACACCCAGGGAAAGGCAGACGATACAATCGGACAGATAAAGATAATGCTACCGATGATAACGAAAATTTTCGAATTGCAAATGCTTACCGATGACGTGCAAAACATTATTCGAAACAAGGCCAATCAATTTGATCTTCTTATGATAGAAGGAGTTTCTCGACCAGCTATGTTTCTAACACATGTTTTCAAAAATGTACCAGTGATTCTTATGAGTTCACTTGGATCTTTTGGAAATATTTTTGATGCAGTTGGAGGACCATCACGGCCTGTACTTTTGTACCCGAGTATTTTACGCCAAAGACTGTTTAATTTGTCCATTTGGGAAAAAATCAACGAACTCTACAAACATTATTTAGTAGAATACTACGGAGCTATGCATATAGATGAAGAAGATAGAGTGATAAAGAAAGTTTCGGGTCCAGATACACCATCTATTAGAGAGTTAGAAAACAATTTTGATATGTTGTTTTTAAACGTACATTCTATCTGGGAGTTCAACAGACCAGTGCCACCCAGTGTTATTTTTTTGGGAGGATTGCATCAAAAGCCATCTAAGGATCTTCCTAATGTAAGTTTTTTTTTATTTTTTCGTCATATTTTTCCCATAAAAATGCAAATTGCCAAGGATTATTAAATTTTATTTTATTGTTATCACGTTCCTACTGGTTGATGAACAACCACCCTAAAAAAACATGTGCTTGCAAAGTGATAAAAATACATATATTATCCAAAACTACTGGGGAAGGGAGGCTCGTGCGGTGAAGGAGAGCATTGATATATCATAAAGGGGCCCCTTAATCCTACTCCTGGGTTGCAAGTCCCAGGCCCCTCTGACCTCTTCCTCTGCAACGCTATGGACCCGGCACCCGCACAGTGAATCCATGGAATGCTAAGAAATTCGTCTCTGATTGATCAAGTAGAAAGTCTGTGTATTTTTTTTTATTTATTGACAAGATCCACAGTTCTCAGAGATAAACAGTTAATCATAATTTCTGAACCGCCAGCCAATAACGGATTTACATTGTATGTTTTATCATATGTAATTAAGTCGACAACAATCATCAAGCAAGAACATAAATAATAGGCAAATAGCTGTAAAGTTATGCAATGTACATGGCAAAAATGTAATAACTAACTTATATTACACTAATTAGTAGTGTTTATTAAAGTAAGAGTGAACGCATGTGGTTGCGGGGTGAAGGCACAGGCCAAAAAGGATCAAAGTTTTTTGGCGCAGGCATGTAGTTTTATAAATATGTGAGCGTGCTTACTTTAAAAACACCAAGGTCGCAAAAAACCGAGCCTGGGTATAGGTAGGCTCTCTAGCCTCATATTATTCGTATGGTGTATTTTAAATGTGACTTCGCTTGATAATACTAGCCTCGTAAGAGTCTGGGTCCAAGAAGACCATGGGTGTATGCATGCATGTGTAATGCGCATCAATCATAGTGCGGGGGAGGGTGTGTGTGTGAGAGAGAGAGAGGTTTGTGTGTATGTAATAATATATTATATTAAACGTATCGTTGCAAGATATGTGTTGGCGTTAATTACTATCCTAAAATCATTTACATTTTGTTTTAAGGATCTCAAAAGTTACCTCGACTCCTCAAAGAACGGCGTTATATACATCAGCTTCGGAACAAACGTGAGCCCTTCCCATTTACCCCCGGAAAGGATTCAAGTGTTAGTTAAGACATTTTCAGAACTTCCTTATGACGTCCTGTGGAAATGGGACAAGGATGAGCTACCTAATAGATCTGATAATATCAGGATATCCAAGTGGCTTCCGCAGTCAGATTTGTTAAGTAAGTGCTAAAATATTTCCAAATCGCAATCCTTTTATCTTAATTTACAGTATCAGCCGAACACGTAATGCCAATCGGTGGATGTTTAAACTTTAAATATTATTAGAAGTGTAGGTTTTTTATGATAGATTGCATATTTGGCTTAATGAAGTGAGATATGCCAATTTTCATATAGTAGAACCTATCGTTAAAAGTAGAACTTGATGATATTCTGCAGCATAGAATCTGCAAGATACAAGAAAGTGTCATGAGATACCTACTCTGTTATTCTCTCAAAAATTTTTTTATTAGAGAACGGGTTTACTGCTCTGTGGTCTGTCTGAAATTTAAACGGCTGTTGTATCTTTGGAACTGTAATTTGTGGCCAGTTGAATTTTTCACAGAATATATGAAAGTATGGTGGATTGCGTTACAATAATAATTACAAAAATAAAAATAATAGGTGGTCCCCATACAAGAAACGTGTGTTTTAACCGACTTCAAAATATGAGGAATTGCTCATTTCATTTATTTTTTCAACATACAATAAAAATCTGCCTAGTGCAGTTCAGAAGTTTTCCGAAAATCTCAAACTTTCGTTAAAATAATGTTTTTGCACATACTTTTTTGGTACATATTGTTGTGTCTATATGTAATAACATAACAAGACGCAAATGTAAGTATTGGACTAGAGATAAAAAAAATAATTAGGGGCTCTATGTCTCTTTACATAAGAAATACTGAAAATGCTGATTTATAATATAGTTTTGAAGTTGTGATCAAATCGCTTAATTTTTTTTACGTCTACGGGTTGGAGCTATGCGGAATCCAAAAAGAGTGAGGCTTTACCCACACTTGGCCAATTTGTGAATGTACACTTTATTATCTGTCTGCAGATAAGGAAGTGTACGTTCATATGATAAAAACACGATAAAACATTCAATTTTCGTGTACGTTTCGTAGTGATCATCATTCATTATATTCTACAGAAATATTATCTAGGCTTAAGATAATTATTTAACGTGCTAGGTTAGCTTATCCGCTAATGAGTAATGTGGCCTCGCCCTCGGGGTATCGAAGTGCGGGGTACAGAATGTGAGAGAATCAGATGAGATTACATTTTTTAAATTGTTGAAGGAGGTTTTGTATAATGAAACCAAACTTCATAGACTGTTCTTGGTATGCATATCAAAAAGTGAAATGTCTTCTCAGGATAAATATTGGTTTGTTTACAGTACAAAATTTAAAGAAATTTAAAAAAGATTGTGTTACGTTGCTAAAATAGCAGACTACGAGTATCTATATAATATATAAGAATCAAAGTCCTGGCTCACTGATTGACACACAACGCACAGCCCAAACCGCTGTCACAGAGACTTGAAATTTGGAGGGTGTATTTGTCTTAATGCGTAGGGGTGTACTAAGAAGGATTTTTTGAAATTCAACCCCTGAGGGGGTAAAAATGAGTGAAAACGTTTGTATGAAAATCCTTTGTTTTTTAAGTTACAGTTCTGAAAATTAGTATTCGTATAGATCATGCAAAATAAAAATAGTGATGTTTAAAACTTTTGTGACAGCGATGACTTAAGTAGGTGAAATTGGGGATGAAACTTTGTAAGGAATTCATTGTTTTTGAAGTGATAGTGATGAAAATTGATATCGGGATAGGCTTTTTAAAACAAATACAAGTTACAATAATATTTTTTGCTAGGGTTGATTCTAATCAACCCTAGCAAAAAAGTGAAATAGTGGGGAAAGTTTGCCACCTAAACCTAAATCGCTGGCGTTCGGCCTGTTCGTCCATCTGTCATATTGATGTTATCTTTTGAACCGTAACATGAGACACTTAAATTAAAGTTATTAATATTTAATAAAATAAATAAATCTTTATTATGCATGCAACTACGTCGAAATATCAGAAGCTCAAAAATAAAAATCGCCCCGGTACAAATCCCGTAAGTAATAATATTGTTTATGTAGGAAACCGGAATAGTTTAAAAAAGTATTCAAGTATTTTGTTTGTCGTCTATTTGCAACACTGACTTAATAGAATTGTACAAATTGCATAATTGGTCGGGAATAATGCATCTACAATGTATATTTATTAATGGCAGTGAATAAAAAATTACAACCCTAAAACTAAACGACTCTCTCATGAAGGTACTGCTCTTTCCAGAACACCCTAAACTAACGCTCTTCATTACCCAAGGAGGTTTGCAGTCTACTGACGAAGCCATCACAGCTGGAGTACCTCTCATCGGGATGCCCATGCTCGGAGACCAGTGGTTCAACGTGGAACAATACGTCTATCACAAGATCGGGATCAGGCTTGACATGGAGACGCTGACAGTTGAGAAATTCAAAGACGGGATTAATACCATCATAAATGACGACAGGTAAGATAGTTATGATTTTTATGCAAAGAAATAAGTTTTTTCTAGACCGAATTGTTTTTATGTTAGTAACCGTTAAAGATGCTAACCTTATACCTTATTCGACGGTGGACATTCCGTTTGAATTTGATGATAATGATTATTTTACCTTTATTATCAATTTTTTATATTCCCATTAAAAAACCACTTACATTTCATAAGCAATTGTGCACAGTGAAATTCTAATTTTGTTGCAATCAAATATTGCTAAGATGCGGTACATTATTTTAGTACGATTGATAAAATTTAGAGCGGCTATGTTCAGGTTCCCTTATGTAAAAAATTCGACAGTACCAAGTTAGCAGTGACGGCCGCACATTATGGCAGTTGTGAAGCCCCATTAGAAAAAAGAGGCATTAGCAAGGAACCTATCTTGATCTTCCTTCAGTTTACGTAGGTTTGGAAATATTGCCAACGTGACGTGGTCCTGGCTTACATTTCTGAGCTAAGTCTATTAGTCGCTTTTCATTCCATCACTGGTGTATAATTCATTTCATGACATAACTATTCTCATATTTATTATTATTTTGCTGTATTTCCAGTTACCGTGCAAACGTGGTGAAGCTCCGTACAATAATGAACGATCAACCCCAGAAACCTTTAGAACGTGCGGTCTGGTGGACAGAATATGTCATCCGTCACAAAGGAGCTCCCCACCTGAAGGCTCTCACCGCCAACATGTCTTGGAGCCAGTACTTAGACGTAGAACTCCTTACTGTCCTTGCGCTAAGCATCTTGGCTGTTCTAATGGGTATTGGATATGTAGCGTATTTCCTGTACAGTTTTGTGAAGTATACTTTACTGAAAAGTAGCAAGCTGAAGAAAAGTTAATAGTTTATTAGTTATTTACAATATTTGTATACCCAAAAAGGCTGTAATAATAGTTATATGTAAATTATAATAAATTAGTTATAAAATAAATATGTTACGTGTAATATTGATAAGTTTTGTTAGTTTTAATTATTTGTGTTGCATCACTTCTTCTGTCATAATAAAAATAAAAATAAAAAATAAATAAAATAGCCATTTATTGCCTTCATACACAGAAAAAAAATATTACATACATAAGATAATTGACAAACAATTAAAAATAAATAAAACAAAAGGCAAAAGGAGTATGCTCAGCATTGTGCAACGCATATGTTAAGTACTAACGTGCGCTGCGCTGATTTTCAGCATACACCTACTCGGACGGATGTTTGCCGAGAGACATAGATAATAAAGCGGATCACAAATAAAATAAACATAAAGAAACAGCTTACAGTAGTAGCGTAGTAAAAAAAAATAATAATCAAATAGGTAGAGCTTACAGAAAGGTGTGAAAAACATTACATTAAATAAGTTGCTAGTTGAAGACTTTATATAGTGTGTGGATGATGGTGTGTGTGTGTGTGTGTTTGCGGCGATATGTGTGTCTAAGAGGTCATGTTTATGTGAGAGGGATTTTTTACGGAGTGTTTGACATTTCTGTGTGTTATAAAAGTTGCTTTAAAATTATGATTTTGACGGTCTAAAAGAATTCGTTTTAGTTTAATTTTGAAATTATTGCAGCCTGTCTTTGCTCTTAAAGGAGGTGGGAGATCGTTCCATATCTTAGATGCACTGAATTTAAAGCAACCTTTAAAATCACTGGATCTATGTTTAGGGATTGCAAGTGTGTTGCGGAACTTTGAGCGTGTGTTTACAGAATTAGTGTTTTTAGACCATGTAAGCTTTTCAAAAAGGTACTCAGGTCTCTTGTTCCACAAAACCTTTTGAGTAAAGCATGCCAAATATAGTTCCCTTCGTAACTTCATATTCAAAATTCCATTTTCTACGAGATAGGGAGTGACATGTTCTCTTCTAGGTATCGTGAAACAGAAACGTGCGCATGCATTTTGGACTCTCTGGATAGCTCGTTCAGTCACTGCCCAAATTCTGGGACTATAAACTGCACTGCAGTAATAATAACAAATACTTTTAAAATATTTTAAGAAAACATCAAATTAATATTTTAATAAAACACTTAAAAAATATAAAAATATATCTAGTGACAATTCCGCTCAATTTTCCTGCTAAGCCGACGCGACGTCACAAACGCCACGCAGCCAAACCGGAAGAATTTTCGACGCGTTTCGCTTCTACACGAAGCATCCTCAGGAGGTCTTGACTCTTCGAGCGCACGATCGAGAAACTGCAGTAGTTGAATGGTGATAGTACTATTAGATCACATAATAAAATTCTTATCTTTTCTGATATGTATTTTTTTATGTTATACAAAACCTTGAGTTTAAAAAAAGAAGCTCTAATTTTTTCGTTCACATGTTTGACATATCTTAGCTCGCTATCCATTAGAAGACCAAGGTTTCTCGCCTCTGACTCTATGGGTATATCAATACCATTTATCTTTGCTTTTGGGTCACATTCCAGTACCTTACTGATCTGACTTTTAGTATAATGACTTTCATATGGTTATGGAAGTCATGTACGGCCGGTTTAAGTATAATGTGACTTCTCTAACCACACAAACGCAAACTTTTGGTAAGGCCCTAATGCAGGTGTAGCCGAAGCCTAACAAAATTAATTAAATCAGATGCTATGTCTAGATTCTCATTTATGATATTATTTGGTAAATACTTACCTAGGTTTGCTCTACATATCATTACAATACAATACAAAAATTCTTTATTGTTTACCAAGTAAAAGTAAATTACATTAATTAAGACTAATTATCCTATGGCAGTACAATGGGCGGTCTTATCGCTACGTAGCGATTTCTACCAGACAACCTTTGGATGGACAGAAATAAGGGAAAAGATAGACGGTGGTGAACAATAAATTAATTTGAGATAATTAAATTCAGATACATAAATCTAATACGTGATAAATGATGATAAATAAATACCTACATATATACATAATAAATATACATATATATATATACACTAAAGTAGTTCATACTTAAATACCATACCTTTAAATAACACATATACAACAAATTACTTAAATATGCATCTACTTATTTAACACATAATATAAACAAATAATTACAATGTTATATACTGGATAAGTAGTGATTTTTTACCATTATTTTAAAAATTCCAATAGATTTGGCACGGGCATCTATCTTACGTTATTACGTAAGATAGATGCCTGTTACAACAGTGAATTGTATATCAATTAAATTAGCCAAGCGTGATGACAGCGACACCACGACGAAATAACTATATAACATGATTTTGCTGCATGGTGGCCCCTGCCTCTACACAAAATACTTTTATTTTGTGAATACTCGCTTAGCAAGCTACCAATCTCTACCAAGCGCATAACTGTGAGGTCCATCTTCTGGCCTAGTATCAGTAGTCCGAAAATTTAGTTCGATGATCGCACTAATGTTACTATTTCATCTCAGTAGTCCGGTGTTACAGACAATCGGACTTTTGAGCTTTTTAGTCCGATTTTAATAACAATTAGATTTCGATGATCGGACTTTTCGTCTCAGTAGTCCGATGTTACATATAATAGGACTGCTGAGCCTTTTAGTTTGATGTCAACATTAACTACGTAATGTTTGCTAGAAAAATAACTGAAATAAAACAAAATATTAGTTATTAAGCAATTGAAATAAATAAAAAAACTAATACCAAGTAGGATAATTTTTGTATCAGATTCACCGTAACCCCATTTAACCATTCAATTTAAAGAAATGGTGCGATTACCAGGCATACAGAAATGTGTAAGAGGTAAAACTTAAAATTCAGAAAATAAATATCTAATTAAAATCGATGAAAGTACCATGCGAACAAAAACTCATAAAAGGTGAGAGTTATTTATATAAGGTACTGTAGTGGAAAAGTTAGCACCTGAAGAAATTCTACATAGAATAATTGTGAGTACTGTTTTCTGCCATGCGGGACGGGGCTAGGGATTTGTTAGAAATAGCTTTTTTCTTGTCTTGTATTCCAGTGTGTTTTTTATTTTTCTAGTAAAAGTTAAGCAGGTAATTAATGTTAACATCAAACTTAAAGGCTCAGCAGTCCGATTATAGGTCCTATGTAATATCGGACTACTGAGACGAAAAGTCTGATCATCGAACTGTAAATGTTATTAACATGGGACTAAAAAGCTCAGTAGTCCGATTGTCTGTAACACCGAACTACTGAGACGAAATCGTAACAATAGTCCGACCATCGAACTAAATTATCGTACTACTGGTACAAGGCCCGTCTTCTATTGTGCGCCCAATGGGGTTTGCCCTTGAACTTCGACAGTTTTTTATTTCGACACGACACTTACTTCGTAAATCATTAATAACCTAGTCTCTGATGTTAATACCATGTTTAATAATTTTTTTCGACTTGCTTCGACCAGGTGGAATAATTACTTACGTAAAGCATGTGGACGTCCCCAGATCATGGATATGCTTTATACTCATGGTGCTGTTAAATGACACCATGCATGGATTTTCACTCTTGCAGGTAATTTGAGGCCCAGCGAACAAAGCACCCTTAAAAATAACTTCTCAGATCTCAGATCATAAAAAATATTACTTATTACAATTTACTTAATAAAATGAGAAAAAATAGGGCAATAGAAAAGCCTGCCGAGCCTAGGAGCACCAAGAACCCTCGAAAAAAAAACACCACTTAACGAAAAAAGGTGAACGCTAAAGGTGCGAAGAAAATAAGCTGTGACAAGCATACGCAAAACTAATAAAAGTAAAGAACATTACCGCATTAGACAATGTATTAGATTTTTTTTAATGTGGCAATTTAGTAAGCTTTTTCGTAAAAAAATAATTCCTTGTTTGTTGAATTTCATACATCCTTTCTAAGCAGAAAATTCAAAGTGTTTAAAAAAGCACTTCCTTTGATCAGATCTAGTAGTCGGGTTGATAGACAGCACCACTCCCTATGCCGGTAAAATTAATACAATTAGAACACAAAATATTCACTCAGTTGAGTTATCTTTGATAGCCCCGGTGCTTAAAACTGGTGGACGTGTATTGTATTCCAGGTAGAGTTGGGAAATTTGTAAAAAAGTCTTTGACCACTATCTCACCTGATTGTAAGTAAAGATGTGGTCAAAGATGTTGTGCAGACAAAACTAGAATTACTAGCCTGCAATTTCAGATGCCGGATTACACCGTTAGGTGTTTGGTGATAGATCTACTTGAGAGTGATAGCTAGCTAGGCGGGCAATCACAAAAGCTCCAAACCTAAAAAAAACACTAATGCTTTGCAAACTCTAATAATTTTAAATGTTAAAACAAGGCTTGTTCTCTTGTGTAAAGATAATTAAAAATAAATAATCGTCTATTCATAATGACTTGTTGACGATATTTTGGGACATTATCAGTCTTGAAGATCACATTACTTGATATGAGTCATTATCGTAATGTCTTTTATAGCAAATCGTATTTTGTGATCTCCTTCATTAACTAACCATATATCAAACTTGCTTGAACTCAGCAGCTAAATAATTAGTACATATATAAAGGAGTGTCTCGAATTAAGTGTGTAATAGATATGTAACAAATTATTCGGAGTACAAAATTTTATACCCAAAACGGGAATCGAACCCGCGTCGTCCGATATCGGGTCGGATGCCTAAACCTCCTCGACCACCTGGACCCGGCATTTGTAGCCGAAATTTCATACTCCAATCGATGTGTAAAAGATGTTAAATCTTCCGCGACAATGGACGTGATAATGTTAGCGACAAAATTAATTGCTCTTGTAGGATTTAGCTTCTTTGCTGAATCAGCAAAAATATTAGTACTCGGTCCAACACCATCTGTAAGCCATCAAGTGGTGTTTCGACCTTTGACTCGAGAATTTGAATTAGCCAAGCGTGGTCATGAAGTGGTCGTGATCACAACTGACCCAGCCTTCCCAAAAGGCAAAGCTCCACAGAACCTCACAGAAATAGATCTCCACGAACTGTCATACACGGCATGGAGAAAATCTATATTTTTCAACACTACCCAGGGAAAGACAGACGATACAATGGGACAGATAAAGATGATTCTATCGATGATGACGAAAATTTTCGAACTGCAAAACTAACATATGACGTGCAAAATATATTATTCGAAACAATGCCAATCGATTTGATCTTCTTATGATAGAAGGAGTTTCTCGACCAGCTATGTGTCTAACACATGCGTTTAAAAACGTACCAGTGATTCTTGTGAGTCCGCTTGGACCTTCTGGAAATATTTTTGATTTAGTTGGAGCACCATCATGGCCTGTACTTTTGTACCCGAGTATTTTACGCCAAAGACTGTTCAATTTGTCCATATGGGAAAAACTCTACGAACTCTACAAAAAACATTTAGTGGTATACTATGCCGATATGTGTATAGATGAAGAAGATAGGGTGATAAAGAAAGTTTCAGGTCCAGATACACCATCAGTTAGAGAGTTAGAAAACAATTCAGATATGTTGTTTTTAAACGTGCATTCTATCTGGGAGTTCAACAGACCAGTGCCACCCAATGTTATTTTTTTGGGAGGATTGCATCAAAAGCCATCTAAGGATCTTCCGAACGTAAGTTTTTTTTTATTGATTCGGCATATTTTTCCCATAAAAATGCAAATTGTCTAGGATTATTAAATTTTACTTTATTGTCACATGCCTACTGGTTGATGAACAACCACCCTAAAAATGCTTGTGCTTGCAAAGTGATGAAAATACATAAATTATCCATAAATTATCCAAAAGTACTGTTTGATTGATCAAGTAGAAAGTCTGTCTCATTTTTTTTTTTTTTTTGACAAGATCCACATTTCTCAGAGATAAACAGTTAATCATTATTTCTGAATCGCCAGCCAATAACGGATTTACATTATATGTCGTATCATATGTAAGTAAGAACAATCATCAAGCAAGAACATAAATAATAGGGAAATAGCTGTAAAGTTATACAATGTACATGGCAAAAATTTAAGGCTAACATACGAACATAAGTTGTGTTTATTACAATAAAAGTGAACGCATGTGGTTGTAGGGTGAAGGCACAGGCCAAATAGGATCAATGTTTTATGGCACAGGCATGTAGTTTTGTAGATATGTGAGAGTGCTTAGCGACGATAACACCAAGGTCGCAAAAAAACCGAGTCGGGGTATTAGAGAGCCTTTATAATTATTTGTATGGTGTATTTTAAATGTGACTTCGCTTGATAATACTAGTCTCTTAAGAGTCTGGGTCCAAGAAGACCATGGGTGTATGCATGCATGTATAATGCGCATCAATCATAGTGCGGATGAGGGTGTGTGTGAGAGAGAGGTTTGTGTGTATGTGTGTGTGTGTGTGCGTGTGTGTACAAGAATGTGTGTAATTAAAGTTATACTATATTATATTATACGTATCGTTGCAAGATGTGTTGGCGTTAATTACTTTCTTAAATAATTTACATTTTGTTTTAAGGATCTCAAAAGTTACCTCGACTCCTCAAAGAACGGCGTTATATACATCAGCTTCGGAACAAACGTGAGCCCCTCCCATTTACCCCCGGAAAGGATTCAAGTGTTAGTCAAGACATTTTCAGAACTTCCTTATGACGTCCTGTGGAAATGGGACAAGGATGAGCTACCTAATAGATCTGATAATATCAGGATATCCAAGTGGCTCCCGCAGTCAGATTTGTTAAGTAAGTGCTTACATATTGCCAAATCGCAATTCCTTTATCTTAATTTACAGTATCAGCCGGATGCGCAATGCCAATCGGTGGATGTTTAAACTTTAAACATAATTACAAGCGTAGGCTCCTTTCTGGTACCTAGTTTTTATTTTTATTTTGTTGTGGCGGAATTAGCTTTATGTCCACCTGATGTTAAGCGGGCTAACCTCTGCCTACAACAGATGCATTTTCGTCACAAGTCACGAATTGCACTGCGCCCGTCACCTTGAGACATAGTTGTTGAATCTCTTTGTGCATGTAATTTCACTGGCTCTTGAGGACTGTTGCCGGACCACACCGTTAGGTGCTTGGCGACAGATTTTCTACTTGAGGGTGCTCGCTAGCCAGGCGGGCATTCGCAAAATGCCCTTCCACCATGCGGTGAAGCTCAAGCCCGCGGCGGGATTCGAACCATGGACCGTCTGCGCGGCAGTCCATAGCCAATGCCACTGAGCCATCAGTGCTTCTGCAGATAGATTATTTGTCTAAGGTTTAATCAAGTGAGATTTCTCAATGTTCTTATAGTAGAACCTATCGCTAAAAGTAGAACTCGATGATATTCTGTAGCATATAGGATCTGCAAGATGCAAGAAAGTGTCATGAGATACCTACTCTATTTATTAAGATTTCAGATTGCCCAGGCAGGGATTGTAGGCAGAGTTCTTCTACCTGGACAATCTGTTTTGAATGCCTAACTCGCCGGCCGTTCGCTGGGCTGAAATAAAAAGTACGAAATACAAGCAATCAATTAATACATGAAACTTACATGCAACTTATGATAGGTTTTCTGTGTTCCGTCGTTGATCCCTCTAGCCTATCGTGCCCTAATTAATTTACTGACCAGCAAAATAATATGAGTTACTCACGACTATGGCTGGGGGTTCAATCTTCTTCCAGTCTTCTGTCGTGCGAGAGATTCAACACAATAAAAGTCCAAATGTCTTATACACGCGCGGATCACAAAACGCGGGGATCCAACAAAGCGGTTTTTCTAAAAGACACACACAAATTACATTAAACACCGCTGACCCAAAATCGATATATATCTTTACAAAAACAATTCTCCAAGTTAAGTATTCAAAACTAGAGCCAAAGCGACAAGCAAACTTTAACTTTTCACTCAAAAAGTCCATAGATCAAAATAGACGACTACCTTGGGAGCGTTCGGAAACTTGCCGCTAAGTTGATCGGTCCGAACACTATTATTCTTAATGGATCAAATTTTTTTTTTTTTTGTAGAAAACGAGGTTACTCCTCTGTGGTCTGTCAGAAATTAAAACGGCTGTTGTATCTTTGGAACTGTAATGTTGGCCACACATCTCAAAGTTGACTTTTTCACAGAATATATTTATCAAAGTATGGTGGATTGCGTTACAAGCAATAATAATAACAATAAAATAAAAATAATAGGCGTTCCCCATAATAGAAACGCGTATTTTAACCAACTTCAAAAAAGGAGGACGTACTCATTTCTTTTTTTTGTGTTTATATCACATTTTATAAAGGGTTTAACGTTTTTAATCTTTTTATATATAAAAGCATGTTTTGTGGTCCCATTTATTTTGAGTGAGATCTGCTGAGTTTTATTTAAGTTATACCTAATAATGCGTCTTGTATGTTTGAAGGAGGGTTTTTTTTAAATATTTATTGGGTATACATATAAGTCTAAAACTTCCTATTGGTATACATCAATATGTAACGTATTACATATTATATCAAAAATATGGCAAGTGGTATTCTGAATTTTTCCAAAAGTCTCGAATTTAATGTTATAAAATAATGTTTTTTACACATTTTGTTTTGGTACCAAACCCTTGTTGTGTCTATATGTTATAAAAACTTTTTTTTTTTTACGTCTACGGTCTGAAGCTATGCGGGACCCAAAAAGAGCGAGGTTTTACCACACTTGGCCAATTTATGAAGTTGTCTGCAGATAAGGAAGTGTACGTTCATATGATAAAAAATACGATAAAACATTCAATTTTCGTGTACGTTTCGTAAGTTAGTGATCATCATTCATTATATTCTACAGAAATATTTAGATATAAATATTATCTAGGCTTACGATAATTATTTTACGCGTTAGGTTAGCTTATCCGCTAATGAGTAATGAGTCCTCGCCCTCGGGGTATCATAGCGCGGGGTACAGAATGTGAGAGAACCAGATGAGATTACATTTTTTAAATTGTTGAAGGAGGTTTTGTATAATGAAACCAAACTTCATAGGTTTTGTTCTTGGTTTACAGATCATTCATATAAAATAATTACTAAAAATTAAATAATAATTATAAAACTATATATATAATTCATATCAAAAAGTGAAATGTCTTCTCAGGATAAATATTGGTTTGTTCACAATACATAATGAAATTAAAAAAAAATGTGTCTATCATGTGTTTTTCAAGAAAAGATTGACATTGAGACTTTAGTATGTAATTTTTAATAGCTTACAGAATATGATGATAAACACCTTTGAATTAAAACTAACACAATTTTGTGTATGAAATTTAAATAGTCATTATACTTATTTATACATAATATGATTAGGTACACCTAATCATATAATGACGACGATAAATGACCTTAAATAGTAAAATTAGGAATATAACAATTTAATTTTTAATGTTTTTTTAGTAGGTATTTGTTAGTTAGTAATAAATACACGATATAACATTTAATTTTTTCCCCTCAGTCATATGATATCAGTCTAAGTAGTCTCCTTACGCAATGTGTCGAAAAAAAAAAGTATTTTGTTATATATTATTATTATTTACGGGATTTGTACCGCGGCGATTTTTATTTTTTCGAAACTTTCAGTCGAGTTCGAGTTCCAGTGGTACGCGTAGCAAAATACATAGGAAGAGGATAGACCGTTCCATCTGCTCGTGATTTTTGTCAACCGCTCGTTTCTCCGGTCACCCCGCGATCACGATGCATACAACTGCGTCGAAATATCGGGAGCTCAAAAATAAAAATAGCCACGGTACAAATCCCGTAGGTAATACTACATTAATGTAGATGTAGGAAAACGTGATAGTTTAAAAAGTATTTAAGTATTTTGTTTGTCTTCTATTTGCAACACTGACCTTATATTATTGTAGAAGTTAGGTCGAGAATAATGCGTCTAAAATGTATATTTATCAATGGCATTGAATAAAAAATCAACCCTAAAACTAAACGACTCTCTCATGAAGGTACCGCTCTTTCCAGAACACCCTAAACTAAAGCTCTTCATTACCCAAGGAGGTTTGCAGTCTACTGACGAAGCCATCACAGCTGGAGTACCTCTCATCGGGATGCCCATGCTCGGAGACCAGTGGTTCAACGTGGAACAATACGTGTATCACAAGATCGGGATCAGGCTTGACATGGAGACGCTATCAGTTGAGAAATTCAAAGACGGGATTAATACCATCATAAATGACGACAGGTAAGATAGTAATGATTTGTATGCGAAGAGCAAACTGCGCCTTATTAAGATCTGACAACTTCTACTGCGATCCCCAAGACACCTGCTGAGCGTAGGTATTATGGTCGATTTCCCCGTAATACCTTGTTCATCGGTGGACATTCCGTTTGAAGTGATGATTTAACTTTGATATATAAAATTTCATAAGCAATTATACACAGTGAAAATCTAAATTTGGAGCAATCAAATATTGGTAAGATGCGGTACGTTATTTTAGTACGTTTGATAAAGTTTAGAGCGGCTATGTTCAGGTTCCATTATATAAAAAAATCGACTGTACCAAGGTAGCAGTGACGGCCGCACATTATGGCAGTTGTGAAGCCCCATTAGAAAAAGGAAGCATCTTAATCTTCCTTCAGCTTACGTGGGTTTGGGAATATTGCCAATGTGACCTGGTCTTGACTTACACTTCTGAGCTAAGTGTATTAGTCGATTTTCATTCCATCACTGGTGTATAATTCATTTTATGACATAAATATTCTCATATCAATTATAATTTTGCTGTATTTCCAGTTACCGTGCAAACGTGGTGAAGCTCCGTACAATAATGAACGATCAACCCCAGAAACCTTTAGAACGTGCCGTCTGGTGGACAGAATATGTCATCCGTCACAAAGGAGCTCCCCACCTGAAGGCTCTCACCGCCAACATGTCTTGGAGCCAGTACCTAGACTTCGAGCTTCTCACTTTCCTTGCGCTAAGCACCTTGGCCGTTCTAATGGGTGTTGGATATATATCGTATTTGCTGCACAGTTTTGTGAAGCATACTTTAGTGAGAAGTAGCAAGCTGAAGAAAAGTTAATAGTTTATTAGTTATTAACAATATTTGTATACCCAAAAAGGCTGTAATAAAAGTAACCTGTATATAGAGAATAAATAAGTTATTTAATAAATATGGTATTTGTAATATTGATAATTTTTTTGTAAGCTTTAATTATTTGTGTTATATCATTTCTTATTCATTAGTCACGTACGGCCTGTATATGTAAACTTAAGACAGAAAAATAAGTATTTTAAAAAGTGATGTTGTCTCGCAGCTAAACGCCCGAACAGAATAGTGCGATAAGGACAATTGCAGCTTCTTCAAGTTTTGACTTATTTTCAAATTTTGCGCATAATTTGCGTTCTGGGCGAGAATATTTCTCCTATGGTATAAATTAATTAAATCTAAAAATTTATTTTATTAAATCTAATAAGAACACTTCGCTACGAGCGCTTCAAAGCCCTAAAGCAGTACTAAAAGACGACACAATTTATGAATGTTGTTACAATTTTTTACTACACTTTGTGTACTAAATATATTGCTAGTTCAAATGCCCGGAACCACGTGATACTACTTTATCTACATTAAAAGCATTCGCAAAGATCAGCAATCAAGGCCCTGCAGTATACATATAATACCGCGTATAATGCAGTTTCAGGCTGTAACATTGGATCCGAGTATCCAATGCGGATAGTAATTTATATATAATTATAAAAAAATTAAATTATAGAAATGTGAGAATGATTAACTGACATATTAATAATTATTAACTGTGTACTATAAATGAGAAAATCTTGTAATAATATAATTGTATAAATCGAAATCTAGTAATGACATTGAACTTTAATAATTATTGACATGGAAATTTATTTTGTATTATTTAAAATTTTATTAATGAGTTGATTTGATATTCGTAAATTTATATAATTGTAAATTAAGCATGTTGAAAATATTTGCACGCCAATAAGGCAGAGTTTTGTTGGAACTGTATTTTTATGCTATTTTAACTTTGCAATAATGTACCCAAGACAAATTTAGCAAATAAATATTCATTCATTCATATATAAGAACCAAGTCCTGGCTCACTGACTGACAGACAACGCACAGCCTAAGCCGCTGGTCGCAGAGACTTGAAATTTGCAGGGTGTATTTGTCTGCATGCGTAGGGGTGTACTAAAAAGGATTTTTGAAGTTCAACCCCTAAGGGGGTAAAAATGGGTGAAAACGTTTGTACGATAGTCCTTTGTTTTTTGACTTACAGTTCTGAAAATTAGTATTCGGATAGATCATTCAAAATAAAAACTACATGTTCAAAATTTTTTCGACAGGGATGACTTTAGGCGGTGAAATTGGGGATGAAACTTTGTAAGGAAAGATCACTGTTTTTAAAGCGTGGAAATTGGTATCTGGATAGACTTTTTAAAACAAACACATGTTATAACAATAATTTTTGCTAGGGTTGATTAGAAGGAGTAAAAATGGGGAAGAAAGTTTGTGACCTGAACCTAAACTGCTAGGGCTTAGCCTATTCATCCATCTATCATATTTATGATGATCTTTTGAATAGTAATAGGCAGACACTTGAAATTAAAACCACTAGTATTTAATATAAACTAGCTTAATAATAAAACTTTATAAAAATAAGTACATTACTGTGTCCTTGTACATTTAAGATAATTTTCTAAATCAGTAAGATATTAAACTTATAATACTTTATTTTTACAAATTTGTTTTACAAAGCATAAAGCACTAAGCGTTGATCGTCGGAATTCGGATGAGACGCCATCGTGCGTCGAGTATGACAGGCAACTTGAGTATAGTGTTGCTATCCATAACGAGGTGCTCCACCACTGAGCTCGGACCGAGGTTGCGATGAGCGCAGCCACTTTCCATCCCTGTCCTATTCATTCTATGGAGCTCATGCATGGGCAATGGATGTCCGTAAAGATATTGTCTGCCATGTAGTAATTGTAAATGTAGTAATTGGCAAGAATTTGGGATATTGTCTTATGAGGCTAAGTGTAACGGAGACAATTTCACTACTGCGACTGAGTACTCTATCGACAAGGGCACAACGTTTGAACTGGTAGCCGCGTGGCAACTATATAGCTGTGTTATCGAAGTGTACCAGGATGGAAAACTTTATGGAGTATTTGGCACTGAAGGTTAACGATAAAGATTCACGGGGCAAGAAAAGAAAGTAGCCTTAAAAAGTAGCCTTTTTACATATGACACGTGTCACACGACTCCCAAAAACCAGTAAGGGTTTCTGAGGGCGCCACGCGGGCGAAACCGCGGGTAAAAGCTAGTTAAATATAAAATACTACAGGTGTATTTTCTGTAACCTAAAAACCAAATTCTTTGAAAGTGTGTTCTGTTGTTTTCAGGTTAAATACTCCAACAGCAGCAACTTTTCTAGAAAGCCTGTATTACGAGTATATTTGCCTAACATCTTTGAAAGCACCTTGTCGTGCCGTGATCAAAGTCCAGCTTATCGAAATAAACATAAAAAAGTTTTTACTATCTTCGACTAAAATTTTTCATCTGTAATGTACAACATTTTATTACTTTACTTCTCTATATTATAAGTCTAGATCAATAGATTAGATACTAAAGTATAAATTTTAAACACTGAAGCCGAAACGCTCAGTAAATATGTTGCGCTTGATCATAATACTGTGTGTTATAGCAGTCGTTGGCTGCTCGAAGATACTGGTAGTGGCCCCTATGCCATCCATCAGCCATCAAGTGATGTTTAGACCTCTGACTCAAGAGCTAGCAAGACGAGGACATGAGGTAGTCTATATCACAACAGATCCAGCTTTCCCCAAAGATGGAGCTCCAGCTAACTTAACAGAAATAGATATACACGATATATCCTATAAGACATGGAAAGAAGGTTTTCTGAAACTTACGTCTTCTGGAACAAATGATTTCATAACTCAACACACATATGTATTCAATATGTTGAGAGACACATTCATGGCACAAATGGCTACAGACGAAGTGCAGCAGATTATAAATAATAAAGATGTAAGTTTTGATCTTATACTTGCAGAAGCTATGGTAAGACCAACATTGATACTTTCGCATTTATTTAAAGCACCCATAATTCAAGTCAGTACTTTTGGTGGATTTTTCGGAACCTACGAAACGGTTGGAGTACCTATTCATCCGTTTGTGTATCCCTTATCTTCTAGACAGAGGTCTATCAACTTAACTTTATGGGAAAAGATATTGGAGTTGAAGACCATTTATATTATGGAAAGTATGTTCAGATCCTTGGAAGCGATAGAGAATGAAATGCTTCAAGATATGTTTGGTCCTGATGTGCCATCTTTGAGCGAATTGGAGCGAAACGTTGAGATGCTGTTTTTAAATGTGCACCCTATTTGGGACTCGAACCGACCAGTGCCTCCCAGTGTTAAGTACATCAATGGAATATATCAAAAAACGAAGGATTTGCCTCGGGTAAGTTTAGTAAAGATAGTAGTGCAATTAAACTATATCTATTTTAGGACAATAATATTTAAGGAGGCGTTTTGTGAAATTGTAATTTTTCTAGGGCTCCGTACACAAAGGGCTAAACAAACCGTACTTTGCCGCTGGTCTATCTGTCCGTCCTTACGTATGTTATAGGAAAACGAAAGCTCGTAAACGAAATTAGTTAATAAAGTTGGCCCAAAGATTAATTTTGGATTAAAATTTTCTATGATTTATTTCTTCGTGGCCCAAATACATCTACGTGAGGTTGCCGAAAAATTCTCTTTAATAAACCTAGCATGACGGGTGTCATCGTCTAACAATATTATTATTTCTATTTGACGTTTTTAGTATCGTTATGTTAAATATAAGAAATGGTCACGGATATCTATGGATGTGGTACAATTACTACTATCAATTGTTACTACTATTGGCTCCAATATAACTGATATTTTAGATTTCTGATACTAAATTTTTAAGATTGATCCCTATTATAGCCTAGGTATGGCTTTGATCTTTGATGATTAGGTATTTGATAGCTTAATTTAGATTCAATAATTGAAGAAAATATAATTTTTCACACCCCGATGAGTTCCGAATGCTTATCCAACCATGTGAGGATGCAAAAAATATGTTTTTCGGCTTTTTCCTCATATATTGCAGGTTCATTGGTTCAACGTCTTACATAAAATGTCATAATATCATGGATGACTCTTTTTCGTTTACGAGACTCTTGACATACGGATGCACAGATGAATGTACAGACACACAAACAGACTGAGAGCGGAGTCTCATTAACAGGGCTTTGTTGTACCTTTTGCGTACGGAACCTTAGAGACAAACTTCTTTTCGAACTAGAATGCGGCATATTGTACGTGCTCACATTTTGGCGTTTTGGATGCAATTGATGTGCATGACTAAACAATAATAAAACTGGCCAATTGCGACTTAGACTCGATGCATTTAGTATAAAGTAAAAATACACGTTCCTTATCCTAGTGTCAGGGACCCCCCTTTATTTCACCTTTGTTTTTGTTTAATTCTACCCTTTGAGCCCTTGCGGTCAGTTTTACATTCTGCGATTTTTGCTTCAAATTATATTTGTCATTCATACCCATAACTTTCATCAGGACTTGGAGCTGAATTTAAACTCTTCAAAAAACGGAGTAATTTACGTGAGTTTTGGGACCAATGTAAGTCCATCATTGCTGCCACCTCAAAAGGTCCAAGCAATGGTCAATACTTTCTCCCAGCTTCCCTACGACGTGCTGTGGAAATGGGATAGAGATGAACTTCCTGGACGGTCGGAGAACATCAGGATCTCGAAATGGTTTCCGCAATCGGATATGCTAAGTAAGTTTTGCAGTCATTCTGCAGTATTTTGCTCTTGGTAGATGTAACTTGTAATGACTAATTACGCCTTGTATGAAAATTACTCACAGTATTTGTTTTGTATGGTACTTTGCACTGCATCTTGATTCCAAAATTTGATCTGTCTTTCAGTAGGTACTAATCCGAAAGTTATCTTTTCTGCATTTTTGACCCTATATCTATCTCTTGATAAACATTTTCCCATTATGTCTATGATACCGTGGCAAATTTTTTTCAAGTTAGTTCGCTGTTTCTAAACGTCATCTTTCATTTTCTTTACCAAGCCCTTATTTTGTTTTTAGTGTATTTATTATTAAATGTTTTTCTGCGGTGAATCGTATTTGATGTACCTCGATATTCGTTAGCTTAGAATAGAGAGTGAAAAAGCTTTACAATGATAATTATCAAAAGCATGTTGTAGATTTATAAAATTTTACTACAAGAATCACATTATAATATTTAGAGCCATGGATTTGAACGTTTGATAACCGAATTATTAGAATCGGATCGGAAATGCACTTGAAATAAAGTTTCTCCTACACGGAACCTAGACCAAGATCTTGAGATTTTATTATGAATAAATGGCTCTAAAGTAAAAAATATCAAATTGCCACCAGAATAGATTGAACGCAAAAGAGTTTTCGGTCGCAATCGGAAGGTTCTGGTTAGCAACCAAAAACCAAGTTTTACTGTTTCTACTTGCTATAATGTGAATAAAAATCATTAGGAATTGTGTGTATTACGGATTCTTATAATTTGAATCACATCATTTCGTCTTCTTTCTTTCTTTGTCTCAAAGTCAACTCTCAATCAATAATAAAGCATCCATATAGGACCAATACCTAACTGTATAAATCGTGTATTTAAAAAAAAATATGTCAAAACTGGTTAAATCATCATCTTAACAAAACATGCGTTTCCCCGTTCTTGAGAACGAAAATTGTCTTGAATCTTTATCCTTATCTCTGACATAATCTGAGTGATAAACGGATATCGCTCATTATGCAATAGATAAGCACTATCAACCATTTTATCACGCTTATCGGTCTTTCATAAAAAAAACATAAGTTAATGTCCAACACCATATACTTACCTATTTGCAACGCTATCATCATTCATATATTTATTTGCAGAACATTAATGTATCACAGTTGATAAAAGTATTTTTTTATTGTGACGGAACAAGATCTATGCCCACCTGATGTTAAGCGGACTAACCTCTGCCTATAACAGATGCATTTCATCTCAAGTCACGAATTGCACTGCGCACGTCTCTTTGAGACATAGTTGTTAAGTCTCATGTGCCTGTAATTTCACTGCCTATTAAGGACTGCTGCCGGAACACACCGATAGATGTTCTACTTGAGGGTGGTAGCTACCCAGGCGGCCAATCGCAAAATGCCCTTCCACAATGCAGTGAAGCTCAAGCCGGCAGTGGGGATCGAACCAGGTTACTGCAGCACGGCAGTCCATAGCTATAACCGCTCGGCCATTATTGCTTCAATAAATTCAAATAATTTTGACTCAATATATTCCAACAGTATAACTGGTGTAAAATGTCTTAAAGGAACTATGAAAATTAGTGAAAGATTACAATCTTCATCAGTCAATAAAATTCTAATTAAAGTATGCTATGTTAACCTGAGAGGTATTTTAAAATTTAAATTTAATAATTATGACAGTAGAAATAAAAATAATTTGTTGTCGCTATGATCTGAAACGTACCCTGATAAGCAATGGAACGACAAGAGGTTTTTGGTTAAAGTCCGCGAGACAGAAAAAATATTCCAAAATCAACCATTTCTCCAATTCAACACATCATTTAGTACACTACTAAAAATAAACGTAAGCACTGCGCCCCGCGCCCGGTCTGGAGTTAAAAAGACACCAATATCTCATGTCTTTATATTTCACTACTTACAGAGCACCCAAAAATAAAGCTGTTTATCACACAAGGCGGGCTCCAGTCTACTGACGAAGCAATTCTAGCTGGAGTACCGCTGATAAGTATACCCATGCTTGGTGATCAGTGGTACAATGCAGAGAAGTATGTCCAGCTGAAAATAGGCAAGAAGATGCTTTTGGAAGATTTAACTACGGACACCCTGAAAGAAGCTATAGAAACTATTATCAATGATGAAAGGTAGGCTTTCTATAAGTTCCAGCATTTTGGCACACTTTGGCTTGTTAATGTCAAAATGGTGAGCACTTATTTAGTTCAGAATAAGCGTAAGTTTTGAAGCAGTGATGGCTCAGTGGCATTGACTATGGACTGCCGCGCAGCAGGTCCATGGTTCGAATTCCGCCGCAGACTTGAGATTCGCCGCATGATGGAAGGGCATTTAGCTAATGCGCGACTTACATCGCTAATGGCCTGTTATTTCAGAATATTCAAGTAAGTTCCGGTTATACTACCCAGAATATATTTAATAAATAAAACAATATCTTTGCGTTTCAGTCATTGATTTAGCTTACCATCGGTTAAAGCTTGAAACGCGCTGCATGTTAACTGTCATTTTTATCATTCAGTTATTTTATGTTCTGGCAGTATAACCGGAACTTACTCGAACATTCTTAAACAGGCCTTAAAGTTGTTTTTCAATAAAACTATATATAACATGACTCATTTACATTGCAGTTATCGTCACAACGTTGCCAAACTTAGCGCTATAATGCATGACCAGCCACAACAAGGCCTAGACCGCGCCGTGTGGTGGACAGAGCACATCCTACGTCACGGAGGCTCTCACCTCCGAGCTCCGACAGTCGGCATGTCTTGGGCAGAGTACTTGGTGCTGGACGTCGTGGTAGTCTTACTAAGTGCTGCACTGACTGCGATTTGCGTCGCAGCTACGGTGTTATATTTTCTTTACCTGTATCTTAAGTCTAAGCTCTCAAGTGCGCAGAAAATGAAAAATAATTGATCTTCACCAAATAAAAGATATAAGTATCTTAATTGCTTGCCTTTGATTTTCAATTGTTGATGAGCAAACTGACTTTGTCGTGAATTCTTTTGCGTGATATTTGGTCATACTTGAACCCTAAGGATTTAAATTTATAAGACCAAACAAACTAATTATTTCAAAGATGTTTTTATACGTTTTATTACCGCGGCGGTATGCCTTTATTAGCAACTAGCTGCCCGCTCCGGCTTCGCACGGGTATAAAATATATAGCCTATGTCATTCACTGAAAAAATTATTAAAATCGATCCAGTAGTTTTGATTTATTAATTACTGCCCGTGGCCCGCACGCGTTTAGTTTAGAGTAAAACAATTCTTCTTTCCCTAAACCATGAAGATTTCCTGCTATCTTTGGAATATCTTAATTCATACACTACATGTTCACTTATTTACTTTTTACATTTTTACACAACTACACGCTCCTGCCGCCCGGGCCGGCCGGAACTTTTAAATGTGTAATATCTTCGAAAATATTCATTTAAATCATATGCTCTAAAAGGCTATATAGATTCATATTCAATCAACAATGTATATAAAGTATTTAATTATATAAGGATTAATGCTGTATTGGTTAAAATCGCTTGGAAAATTAGCCATTATTTGTCGTAAAAAGTAAATGACATAAAATATTTTATGGGATATCCATAAGAGATAGGCATATACCTTTGCGAAGTTTTCTGTAGACCTTTTCAATTAGTACAATACTTAGTACATTATTTTGATAAATCTCGTAGGGTTCAGCCTGCGTTTGCAATGTAAGCGGAAAATGTAATTATTTACGACATCCTATTAGAAACCTAAAAAAAAACAGTATTTCTCCACTATTTCATGGATCTTATTATACATATAAACCTTCCTCTTTAATCACTCTATCTATTTAAAAAAAACCGCAACAAAATCCGTGGCGTAATTTAAAAGATTTGAGCATACATAGGGATATAGGAACAGAGAAAGCGACTTTGTTTTATACTATGTAGTGATGATATACTGCGAACTATATACAACACTACAGCTAAAACAATTAAAGCATTTTAGACATCCTTGGTTTATGTATAGTATGACTAATAATAAATTGTTATTGGCGTTATTCTGATATCTTTTCTAACACTTAACTTCATGAAAGTCACAGACATAACCAAGATTTTAGGTCAAACGAAAATATATTATAACAGAATCATTTCTTAATGAAAAGAAAACTTCCTATGAATGATTGAGAATAATATTTATTAAATTTTATGAATGACGCCATTTACCACTTGGATAACAAGCGCTTTCAATACAAAAAAAATGTTTTTGGAACAAAGTTCCTAATCGACATCGTGCGTTGCGAAAGGGGGCTAGACGGAAAAAAATAATATCGAAAGTCGCAACGACACTTTTTGCTATAGTTGTAAGCCGTACGGCGTGCGCGTGTTTCTCTGTCTGTCTCTCTATCACTCTCTCTCATAGAAAGCAAGCCAGTTATTTTCGTTTAAATTAATATTACGTTTACATTAGGTACATTGAAAAAAATTAAGTTTACGTATATTATATTGAAGCGCTCGTAGCGAGGTTTACTTAGCTGTTCTTAACCGATCAGCAAAGTTAAGCAACGTCACCCGCGGTCATGATTTGGATGGGTGACCGCTAGTGACATTACTACTGAGCGTTTCCGTGCTTCGGAGGGCACGTTAAGCCGTCGGTCCCGGTTGTTGTCTTAGGATGGCAGTCGTTATAGCATGGTGGTAGGGTATATTGCGAATGCCCGCCTGGCTGGCTACCACCCTCAAGTAGAAAATCTGTCGCCAAACACCAAACGGTGTGTACCGGCAGCTGTCCTTGAGAGCCAGTACTTCTAGGTTAGCCTGAACAACATCTTCGACCACATCATCACTTACCATCAGGTGAGATAGTGGTCAAAGGCTAACCTCTCAGGCATAAAAAAATCATTATAGTTGTTAATAATAACAAGAAAAATATTATTACGTAAAAAAAATATTATTACAATTCCTTCACTAATTAATCAAAAGGAACTTCGTTCCATTCGGGTGTCCCAATTTTTTATCTTATATTTAACACCTCCAAAATGTTTAAACTCTGGTAATTTTGCATCCATGTCATTGAGCCTAATATATTTGAGGTTTTTCATATTAATAATAAGGAAAGGATTCTCATACAAAACTATTTCCGGAAATATCTTGAAAATATAACTACGGAAAACTAGAAACCAGAATCAATTCTAATAATATGTTTATAAGAAAGATCTTCACGCGTTTTAGAAACACTAGATCCTTGACCTAGTTTCGAAACAACAAAGTTTATCATTGTAAAATAGGTTTTTATCAGATAACCCACTTTGTTTTTTAGAATATTACGTACACATTATTTTGTAAGCATTTCAAACTTGTATTGAGTTCATTGGGTATCGATCATTGCGAGCTTGTTTAACCGTTCTGTGACAGAATTCTCTTCGGACGAGATTGGAAAGGTGACTGCTAGCTACATTTACAGTTGTGCGTTTCGGGGCTTTAAAGACCAAACTAGGCCGTCGGTCCCAGTAATTGTCTTAGGATGGCAGTTGCCATATTAGAGACGTTTCAATGGCCCGGATCCTAGTCATATTTGTCAGACCTGCTGTCACCTACCTACCTAGGGTAGTAGTGAGCATGTAAAATACAAGAAGAGTATCAGATATAGCTGTGCAATGAAGAGTCGTAAATTACAGAAAGGTTTAACCCAACGGTAGGCTTCCCTGTCGAAGGACTTATCTCATTGATCTGCTAGATGAGGAGGTGCTCAGTATCAAATCCCTGAGATGGTCAGGCCCTGTAGAACGCTGCACCTAAAACAGCGCCTGCAGATGGACCCGGCGCAAGAGTCGAGTGCAACAGGCATAAACCCATTGACCTATAAATACTAGACGCGACATCTCAAACGAAATTCGTCGACCAGTGCAGATATGCCGGCCGTCATACTCTCTCACACATGCAGCTGGGCACTCGTAGAGATTACACGCGCTTTACGTTCGAAAATTTTGTATTATCAATTGTGTATTTTAAATAAACAATATTCGAACGTAAAGCGCGTGTAATCTCTACGAGTGTCCAGCTGCGTGTGGGGGAAAGTATGCCGGCCGGCATATTTGCACTGGTCGACTAATTTTGTTTGAGATGTCGTGTCTAGTATATATAGGTCAATGCATAAACCCGAGTATAGTGTTGCGATCTAGCACGTGGTGCCTCACCAACAGCAGCTCTGATTTCCATCGATATTTCCCATTTTTAGTTACTTTGGTGAAATGATCTTCTTTGAATTAATATATTAAATTTTTCATATTAAATATCAGTTTAAGTATTTATTGTTTTATATATTTTGTACGATAGATAGATTAAAAGATTTACTTTTATATCTTATAGCTAAATATTGTTAGGGTTAAAGTTATTAAATTTGTATAGATTGTAATTTCATAAGACTTAGTTGCTTGTCTACTGTTAAAATTATATGAATTGCTCATTATCCAGTCAAATATATCAGATGGGTGACCGTGACTTTGGGCTGTGGTCGTTCACTCATGCAAAGTCACGTACAAATACGTCTACAACGTGAGTTGGTTTATTCATTGAGCAATTCAAATGCAGCCAGTTGTTCAACAAAAGGAATTTTATAGACCGATTTGGACGAGAAGGTTCTCAGCAAAAGACGGTTGTTTAAAAATCCAGACAAATGTATATTGGTGTATTTTATATAGTACCATGTAAAAAAATTAAAAATAATCATGTCTCCTGAGCAACAGGCGTCACACGTTTTAACGGCTCCTTTTTTTTTTTTTTTTACACGACGCTCAAAACAATGAGAGTTATGTTTTCGGGGTTCATGTATGTATGTGTGTGAGTTTCTTTATTCCACCATAACTTGATTGCGTTTTGATAACGCAAATGACACTGGGTACCTACATAAAAAAATAGAAAAACAAACTAGCGGATTAGGGGTCCCACATTAAGTTAAAAAAAAGTTTTTAGTCCAAAACCATTAAGTGGCGTCTCAAAAAGAAAAGCTTTAAAAAACGATTCCATAAATACATACAACTTGCAGTTTTAATTTTAATGGAACGATAAAACTTTAAACGTATGTTAAAAACATGCAAGCGAGAATTTTACTTTTTATTAATTTATATTTATTATTAATATACTAGCGGCCCGCCCCGGCTTTGCACGGGTATTTAAAAAAATATATAAATTAAACACATAAAAAGTAGTTATTGTGACATAACTCTAAAAGACGTATGGTGTTGCGGACTTTTTTGTAGATATTGATGTCCTCACTTTTGTCTATTTTCAACAATTTCCGCAGCGTACGCCATATAATGATTATTTTGGTATTTTTTTCACACGTTGGGTTACATTATCGATATAGTTAGTATACATAGTTTTCATATGGATCCCTAAGTTTTGTAAATATTCTATAGCCTATATTCATCAGGAATAGTGTAGGATTCTAATGGTCAAGCTACGAATATTTATTATTCGTAGTGGTCAAGGCATTTTTCAAATCGAATCGTATTTGAAGCAATGATAGCTCAGTGGCATTGGCTATGGACTGCCGTGCAGCAGGTCCGTGGTTCGAATCCCGCCGCGAGCTTGAGCTTCACCGCATGGTGGAAGGGCATTTTGCGAATGCCCGCCTGGCTAGCTACCACCCTCAAGTAGAAAATCTGTCACCAGTACAATTACAGGCACATGAGACCTAATAAATGTACGTCTCGGTGTGACGGGCACAGTGCAATTTGTCGTTGAAGAAATGCGTCTTATCTGTTATAGGCAGAGGTTAGTCCACTGGGCCTCGGGCTTGTCAAAACAAAAACGCCCTAGTAGTTTTTAAGTTTATTCGTTACATACAAATATACCAATCTTTCTTCTTTAATAATTAATATTAGATATTTAATAAGTCTACAAACCAAAACTTGCAAACCAAACAAACGATGTACGCGTAAACGCATAATATTGCGTTCCTTAGCTTTCTTTCATAAACACAGCCTTGCTTTGTTATAGCTCGTTTGAAACCATCAAAACAAGTAATAACACTTTTTTATTACTTCAGGAAAAGCTCATTTAACTGAAATGGTTATTATATTCTAGAATCTATAATGACAAACGATTGGCATACAAAGTGAAAACTATGTTTTTGTACCTTTTTTTATAATCATATATACAAGGTTATTGGAAAAATGCTAACAACCTCTTAGGGTTGACTCCTAACAAACACTTTGAGATGTTTTTTTTAACATTAGTTTGTCCTCGTGTTTATTTCGTCAAATACACAAAAAAAAAAACATCTCAAAACTTTTGTTAGGACTAGAAGAAGTCAACCCTAAGAGTTTGTTAGCATTTTTCCAATAACCCTGTATATCCATAGGCAGACTGTATTACTCAAACGTGCATAATTAAACATAATGAATCCAATTTGACGCTCTCAAATGTCGAAAAAGTAGGTACTTTTTAAAGTCAGAATGTTCCCGATACTGTTTCCGGGGATTTCTTTAAATCTGATTTGAATACAAACTGTTATGACTCCGAACAGGCGTAACCATCCGCTGTTTCTAGTGATAAAAATATATGGTAGCTATTTTTTACGAGACTAGCTTTTGCGCCCGATTGTGCCTTAGATTTTAGTCCCACTATCAAAATAGGCCCGCACAAATTATTTGCATATTACAAATAAATTCGAATGTGAAACATACATGCATAGCATGTTAAGCAACACGAATTCTAGAACGCCAAAAATACGTGTTGATCTAAGAGTAACGTAGATTACTGAAACGATGCAGAATGCCGCAATAACGGCTGGTGAGGCGTAGGCGATACGATAGTAGGCGGGTCAATGCACGGAAAAGAGGACTTTTTTATGTGTAATCTCTCTTTTAACTGGATAGTCCGTTGCTGAACACAGCATCTCCAATGGGAAAGGCTGTATTCTTATTTAAGAAAAAGTTTGCCATAATCCCCGATCTTGGCAGGCATAGTAGGGATTGCAGTTTAAGATAGAAGTTCCTCAGAAAGCACAGCTACCCTCCTTTAAATATTTTATTAATAGTTAAAAAACGATGAGGAGAAGTTTTATTTCGAAATAACAAAAATCAAAATACCAAATGAATAACCGTATATGATATCGCGTACAAATAATATACACGATACGAAGTATCCTTTCAACGTATTGCCCGTGTCAAGAACTGCTGCCGCGGTACGCTCGCTTCGCTCGCTTGACTCACAAGTAAGTACGTTAATTTACATTTAAAATGAACAAGTTACGTATCAGAATATAATATTAATATATAATTTGTTTAGATATTTACTGGCATTGAGCACCATTAATAAAATTAAGGTAAGTTTTCCGCTTGCCCGAAAAATTCAAGAAACAAAAAGTTAGGCCGTTGTTGTTTTTCCGCTCGATGAAATTCGTTTGATAAAAAGACAAACTGACAATATCAATGATTGTATTATCTTATTTATTTACGGATTTGAATATACGATGTCTGGAAGAAACGAGCCAGATACGTGTTTATTGAAATTAATGTTACTGCCTTTAGAAATCTTGTTATCTCATAAACAGGATTTTTTATACTCTCTATGTTATAGGATGTCGAAATCAAGTAAATGTGTACTGGTAGTTGCTGTGGTTCTTATGGACAAGCTCAGAGTCGCTCAACGAGCTATGGAGAGAGCTATGCTCGGAGTTTCTTTGCGCGATAAAATCTGGAACGTGGATAATCGCCAAAGAACCAAAGTTACATAGCTTTCTGAATTTGCAAGTTGATGTGGCAATGGGCGGGTCACTGCCTCTTGAAGGTGATATTGCTCGACGACCTGATAACTAATGGAAAATAAGGGTTCACGAGTGGTTACAACATCACACCAGAAGACGTAGAGTTGGTAGGCCACTAGGTGGACTGACGATATTTTGGTAGTCGCAGGTAACAAGCGGCTAATAGCCGTTCTTTGTGGCGTTCTATGGGGGAGGCCTTTGTTCAACTGTGGACGTCTTCTGGCTGTAGATCATGCAAGAGTGACTACTCCAATTCCAAACAGTTAACCGAGCTGTTCAAAGTCGTTTCTCATCTCTAAGGAGTTGTTGAACGTAACATGTACGTAACAAGCTTCAAGAACGTAAGAACGCAAAATGTGGTGATTGTTTTATAATGAATAATGTTTAATAGGAAATGTTCATGTGATGAAAGAGAATGACTTCACCCCAAGTTCTGTATCAGCCGGATTGTCCACTGCTGAACAGAGCCTCCCCCATCTAGGTGGATTTTATCATAATCCCCACGCTTGGCAAGCGGCTTAGGTATCGCAGTTTAAGGTTTCAATTCCTCAGAAGGCGCTGCTACCCACCTACCAGTACTTTACCTTTTGTCGCCTCTAACGAAACCCACAGGTAGCAATGGGGCGGTGACAGTCTAGCTCTAACCCCACGGGGCGTTCTAAGTTGGGAAAGTACGGAACCTAAAATTACAAAACGTAACACCATGCAAATTTTCAATGTTTTCAGACCGCACACAGAGCTCTGACATAGACTATTATGCCAACAATCGGAACTGAGGGCACAGCAGACGGCTTAACTTGCCTTTCAAAGCAGGAAAGCGATCAATATCAATCACCCACCCAAAATTGATCGCAGTGAAAAAACGTTTATTTTTAATGGCTGATAGGTAAGCCTTTGACCACTATCTCACCTAATGGTAAGTGGTGATGTGGTCGAAGGTGTTAACAGACTTTACCTAGAATTACTGGCTTTCATCAGCAGACAGCTGCTGGAACACACCCTTAAGCGCTTGGCGACAGATTTGCTACTTGAGGGTGGTCGCTAGCCAGGCGGGCATTCGCAAAATGCCTTTCTACCATGCTTCAAGTCCGTCAAAATTATTTGCGTTCTCAATTCTAACGAACGCTTGGATTAGCTTTTTCAGCGTTAAATTTTATTTAATGTGTTTGGGGATGAAAAAACATGGCCTTATATTATGTTTCTACACCATTATATGCAAATGATTCGCATGGGTAAACTTTTGAACGAAGAAAAAACTTTTCATTCAATACTTTTCAAGCGGAACACGTAATGTACACGTGATTATTTTTACTGGTGTAAAATCACTTGATTGTTCTGAGCGCGCATCTCGTAAGTATAATACTTAAATTTTACTTATTCGTAGTAAATTTGTCAAATTATTTAACCAGCCAGTATCAAGCTTATGATCTTAAGAACGGTCAAACCGTCTTACTTTTCATACAAGCTCTCGTACGTAATTATGGCGTTGTTACAGATCTTTCTTTGAATATTTTGACCTAATAGCTACCTTGTGCACTATGTCTAGGTTTATATGCAAACAAAAAAGTTAAATTTGGAGAAACAACTTCAATATAAAACTCCAAAAATCTGCTTTTATGGACAAATTTTTCCTGGAAATTTGGGCGTACAGCATGTACTCATAAATTGTCAAAAAAGAGAATATATTGTGATAGAAACCTTGCAATACAAATATATTGGAGATTCTAAATGACAAACATTTATTTTACAAACTTATAAGGCTTATTGAAAAACACTTAATTCCTGGATCAAGTTTTATGAAGTTTACCTACGCACACTATTTTTCGTTGGAATGTTATCTCGTTCTCACTTTATGTGACTGTTAGCCAAGTGGCGGAAAGAGATATGGACGGGGGACGGACTGAGACGGAGAACGGAATGCCCAACGCTGAAGATGAAAAAAGATGGAACTACAAGCTTTTTTTTTTTTTTTCTGTTATTGTGACGGAACAAGCCCGAGGCCCACCTGATGTTAAGTGGACTAACCTCTGCCTATAACAGACGCATTTCGTCAACGACGAATTGCACTGTGCCCGTCACAATGAGAGTTGTTAGGTCTCATTAGCCTGTAATTTTTCTGGCTCTCAAGGACTGCTGCCGGAACACACCGTTAGGTGCTTGGCGACAGATTTTCTACCTGAGGGTGGTCGCTAGCCAGGCGGGCATTCGCAAAATGCCCTTCCACCATGCGGTGAAGCTCAAGCTCTGGGCGGGATTCGAACCATGGACTTGCTGCGCGGCAGTCCATAGCCAATGCCACTGAGCCATCAGTGCTTCAAGCTTTTCAATCATATTCGCTTGGACGATAGACGGACCGGGAAGGGCCCTCTTAATAACTCATACAAAATAAATCAAGTGTGTGCACATTTACACCATAGTAGAAAGAGTGGGGAAGTAGGCCATCTCCGGCCTAATTCGCGATATAATTACCTACAATACTTGCCTGTCTCAGGGTTGTTACTTATTTATAATGTATGTACTCGTATATGGAAAATTTTAATTCAGTACCTTGAAATAGGCAAGGGCCGGGAAGTTGTATTTTTTACTTGTGTTGTCTGGGTTCAGGGTTAGTGAGGTCGGTTTTATACCGAAACGATGATAACACTTTTCACGATGAAAAAAATACCGACTGGCGATACCTATGTGGTTGCGGGGCCACAGACGCGCGAAGCGGGGCCTACCTAATACAACAAAAAATAAGTAGGCATCACTCATCATCAAGTAAAAATCATAGGTATGCAAGAATAAGTGACTTGCTTACCTTTCCTGTTCAGTAGGTAATCTGAACAAAGATAACTCGGGCATCTATGAATTATTTAGACAGCCGAACACACAGCAATTAGTTCTAATGCTATTATCAAACATATTTCATTTATTTAGCGGCGCCAATAAGCCGTGACGCGCGATCCTTGTTCGGTGTTAGCCCCGGCTGGCGCACTGAGAAACGGGTCGAGATTGTGTTAGAGTGTTCGTGCGGGACGCATAGATACTATGGCGCACACAAATAAGCCGCGCGCGGTGCGTTTGTATGAAGATAACTTACTTCCCCACTCCTTCTACTATGTTTACACTGTCATAATAAAGCTTGAATCACGAGTGACTTAGCACGTGGACAGCGCTTACATCTTCCGCTAAAGAGGTAGGTTAATTCAAAATACGTTAGTATTTAAAAACTTTATGTACGTATAACGTATAATTACCTATAAGGTGTTTACGAGCCTTTTCCAGTGACATACTGGATGGGTGGACTGATAGGAGATAGTCACACAGCGGGATTTCATTAATTGGGTCTCGTGTTACCTTCTGTTTGTTTCTGTATTTTCTAAACTGTGAACCCCAACTGTGAAATTGTTAGACACGCATGGTTGGCTATATCAATATTATCCAAGTAATATTTGAAGCGCTCGTAGCGAAGTTTGCTTAGCCGTTCTTAATCGATCGCCTAAGTTAAGCAACGTCCGCCGCGATTTGGAGTTGGATGGGTGACTGCTATTGAAATTATTACAGAGCGCTTCCGTGCTTCGGAGGGCACGTTAAGCCGTCGGTCCAGGTGGTTGTCTTACGATGGCAGTCTACCACCTTCAAGTAGAAAATCTGTCGCCAAGCAGCTAACGGTGTGTTCCGGCAGCTGTCCTTGAGAGCCAGTAATTCTAGGCTAGCCTGAACAACATCTTCAACCACATCATCACTTACCATCAGATGAGATAGTGGTCAAAGGCTAGCCTATTAGCAATTAAAAAAAATATGCTAAACAAGTTTAAATTTCTTAAAATAGTCACAGTAACCTCTGTCATGTTAAATGTATCTAGTGTGACAGTAAGGGTCCGGACTCCGGTAGAGGGCAGTACACTTGCCCTTAATTACTTAAGACCTGAAAGCATTTGGAGAAATAAAAAAGGCATTCTACACTTCTTTCGACAACTCCTTTGGAGGAATTATAATAAAGTACTGTACTGTATCAGCCGGATCTAATCCACTGCTGAACATAGCCTCCCCCAAAACAGGGGGTTTGCCATAATCCCCACGCTTAGCAGGTGGCTTCGTAATCGCAGTGTGAGATCTCAGTTCCTTAGAAAGTGCTGCTGCCCACCTTCTGGTGTACCCTTAAAAAAAGTAATAAAAAGTAATCGCAAATTTTGCCCTCGTATGTTTTCTCTACGTATCTAGCGCACTCAACTTGATTTCCGTCAGTTTTTCGGCTTCACATCGGAATAAGCCTCACTTTTCCACTTTTTCATATTTTTGCTCTGAAATTTCAGTTAAATTTTCTAGTTTTAGATAAAATTTGCTTTGAAAGCTTCACGCGTTTTACCCGAGCTATTTTAAAGTGGATTTTGTGATTAAATTTAATTAATGAGCCGTACATTTTCAGTCTTGATTTTATATCAATTTAAAAGAAGTTTGAGTACTTTTTTTGAAGCAATGATAGCTGAGCGGTAATAACTTTGGACTACGGTACTGTAGGTCCATGGTTCGATTCCCACTTCCGTATAAACTTGTATCCCAGCTTGAGCGTCACCGCATTGTGGGAGGGCATCTTGCAAATGCTCGCCTGGCTAGCTACCACACTCAAGGAGAAAATCTGACGCCAAGTACCTAAAAGTGTGTTCTGGCAGCATTCCTCGAGATACAGTAAAATTACAGGCACATGAGAAGCAACAACTGTAAGTTTCAGATTGACGGGCATAGTGCAGTTCGTCACTTGTGACGAAATGCATCTGTTATAGGCAGAGGTTACCGCTTAACATCAGGTAGGCCTCGTGCTTGTTCCGTCACAATCACCAAGTAACCATATTTTTTTACCATATTTTCTTTTCATTCATTATTATTCACGTTTGACCTCACCCTGCCTGATGTTAGGCATTATGGACAAAGATGGAGCACGCTTACCTATAAGAAACCTATTTACTCACAATTTGAAGACACCCATGTTGTACCCATCGGGAAAAACTGACCGCGGTAAGGAGCCATTCTTCCGCAGTCGCACGAGAAAAGTGGAAGCGAAGCGTTTCGTACGAGTCCTGGGAATATCGACCATGTACGGATAGCGCCTTTCCGTTTGTCTGGACGTCTGATCGAAGAAGAGGGAGGGCTGAACTAAGTCATGCAGTTATTGCTCACGCCATATAATAATTCAAACTTTAGCAACATGAAAAATAACGGTAAAGCGCGTGTCGGGCCACGCGCAATGTAGGGTTCCGTAGTAGCCCGTTATCATAATATAGAATAATTCTGTTGTTCTTTTTATTTTTATTTCTTTACCTATAACTTTCTAAGCAATTTGTTCTTTTGTTTATAAATTGTGATTGCTTGCACGTGTAGACTGTTGTTGACCGTGACTATTATGTAGAAATCATGGATTATCTATACGTTTCTTAGTTGCTCACAAACTTTTTTCTTCTCTCCTTTTAACGACACCTCTCTATAACGCCATATAATGCACAGTCCCTTGAGTTTACACTGTATATGTATATATATCTATATGTAGTGTAAACTATATAACGACACTGAAGGGACTGTGCACATATATATATATATATATATATATATATATTCAAGAACCAACAAACAGAGTCTCAATATTTTTCTAATGAAAAAATATTCTTATTTGTAATAATAATTATGAGACGGCGAGGATGAGGTCTAAAAAGTACCTTATACCGAAGCTAATCGATCAACTCTGTACACTCATATCTGTTATGACTTATGATATAGGTCATACAGAAGCATAATATCGAATTGTTGCCTCCTAGAGCTTAATTGCAATGATTTATATTTGTTTTGCAGCTCTTCATAATGGTTTAATATTATGCAATAAATACGTTAATTCGTTGTTAAAGTTACTAGAGGACCTTATGACAAAATTACATATTTTTAAACCACGTGCTATTATTATATTTAGAATGTTTAAATTAACGATTAATTTACTACCTAATATTATTCCTTAATCCTTTATGACTTGAACTTCATCAAAATTAGAATCCCATAACACATATGTAAAATTACACATTACAAATCACATACCCTTCACATGCACGTATACTTAAACATACAGGAACACGCACCGACACATACACCTTTCAAATTCCTCACAAACATTCACTTAAACTCGTACAACAATACTACACCACAGAACAATGACTACATGTAAATATTAATTATAAAAATTTACAAAATGACGTTGATTTCGAATAAAACCAATTGCGTTAAATATTTTTCCTATATGTATATATGTTTCAATGTATTGGTTCAATTTTGAATTTTTACTTAATAGTATATAATATAAAAGAAAAAATATAGATGTGTTACAGATTCTCTAATGCCAGGAAGGACCTGGCTCTTGAGATACAGGCCACCAGCCTAGTTTTAGAGTCATAGACTCATCATAGATGTATCACAATAATGAGAAATAAAATTAATTTGTATATATATAAAATTATTTGTTTTTGTCTTAGGAGTAAAATTATTTTTAATAAAATACACTTAAAATCCGCCCAGATCCTTTTGGAATTTTAAGTGGTCTTGATAAGTATTTATAGAATGATACATTTTCAGGTCATCGGCATGTAATAGCAATTTAAAAAACTTCGGTTTATAGAATTTATTTTCTCAACAAGAAATTTACATTTCACTTATATGAGAAATTAATCTAAGTTTATATGTATCATGCTTCGACATTTGATGATTCAGTTACATAAGTACTAGAGTATAGTCTAACATTTAGTAGTATTACACAATTTACGGTAACTTAAAATGTGAGGAGGACAAATAATAACGTATTGACAAATAATAGTACGAGTATATAGCTATACATTACAAAATAATATATACATAATAACATATACATAATAATGGTATAATTATACACCTTATAAATTTATATACAATTTGCGTTGTTGTAAGTGTTGCGCGCTAGCCGGGCCGCGCGGCTCGACTAGGCCGAGAGCTGCTGACAGGTAAAACAATAGAACCGGTTGACAGCGAATGCATGTGAGCGCCACAGTGTAACCATAAACAGTTAGTCTAGTCTTTATTTATTTTATTGATCCAGTAATGTAATGTCGTTTTGTATATGAATCTTCAATTTCTTTTTAAATATACTGAACGAACCTGCATTTTTTATTTCTTTTGGCAGTTTGTTATATATTTTTACTCCTGCAAAAGTAATTGATCTTTGACCATGACCTGTTCGAGGTCGCGGTAGTATGATGTGATCTTTTCGTCGACTAGCTCGGTTGTGTATTTGATGAATCTTAGTGAAAGTGATATTCTTTATATGTATTGTTTTATTCAGGACTCTTCTAATAAATATGCAGGTGAAGTAGTGATATAGTTGTTTAATATTCATGTATTTCGTTTCTTTGTAAATTTGGACTGTAGATGTCAGGTAGTCGTAACCAAACAGCATTTTAATTAATTTATTTTGGGCAATCTGTAGGCATTTAAGACTAGTTTTTGGAGCGCTGCCCCATATCTCAATTAAGTACAGAAGATGTGGTTTAACTAAAGAATTGTATATAGTTTGACGAATTGTCTTAGGTAGGCATCGTACTATACCACGTAGTGAACCTAGTAGTGAGATTAGTTTTGTACGTATATAATCAATATGTATGTTCCAGTTTAGATGACAATCTAATCTTAAGCCCAGGTATTTTTCGGATTGTTTTTCAGCAAGTATTTCTTGGGCAACTTTTAGTGGCAAGTGGGGAGGAATTTTTTTGTTTTTCGCTTTAAAAATAATGTAACTCGTTTTTGACGCATTGATTGTGAGCAAGTTATCCTGAAACCAGTCAACTATTTTGTTAAGGTCTTCTTGAGCGTTAGCAATCAGTTCATTTATTGAGGTACCAAAATAAAAGAGACATGTGTCATCTGCGTACAAGGACATGTTTCCGTGAAGGGGAATTTTATTTATTGAATTGATATAAATAAGAAACAAGAGTGGACCCAGAATCGATCCTTGGGGGACACCGAAAGACATGCTCTGGGCTTTACTCTGAAAGTCACCTATTTTTACTATTTGTGATCTATCAGCCAGATATGATTCAAACATTTTAAGAGCTGTATCCTTAATACCAATATTATGCAATTTCTGAATTAGGATTGGGTGACTTACGGTGTCAAAAGCCTTTTTCAGGTCAATAAACACTCCCAGCGCCATCTTTTTCCCATCAATATTAGTTTTCATTTTGGTGATTAGATCTGCAGTTGCTGACAATGTGTTAGATTGCGATCTAAATCCATACTGATGTTGATATAAGTAATTATTACTTGTTAAGTACTGATCAATAAAATATATTTAAATATCATTTGACGATAAAAAGTAACGGGCCTAATATTGACGCTTGGGGGACCCCAGAACTAATCGGAACCACATCTGATTCAAAGCCAAAGCTTTCTGGCAATGTTTCGTGATATATGATTTGAACCAGCGCCATAAATTACCTCAAATAGCGTTATAAGCTCTTTTATCTAAAGAAATCCTGTGATCCATTCTATAAACCACTGTTGAAAATCAGTAATAACACTGTTTGTTTGTTTGTTATTGTCTACGTTATAAATATTTCAGTAAAGCTTCGATAAGGTGGGCAAAATTGAGATTGGGCGATAGTTTGCTACAACTTTAAATAATCCTTAGCTTGAATATATGGTGGACTGGAAAACAAATGGTGTCAGCGGTGTATTTAAGAACTTATTTTGAAACATTATTAACTCCAGCGCCCTTAGTTGGATCGAGTTTACGTAGTTCAGATTTTATATACATTTGATTATAGTAAAACAAACATCACTGATAATTAAATCTGACGTGTGGTTATCTTCAGAAATATAAAATTTATTATCTGCCTTATAACCGTCGGTAACAGTTGAGGGTTCAAATATGGATTGGAAGTGATTCGAGTAAATGTTACTAATATCTACTGGGTCACTTGTTGTTTTTGGAGCACCCATCTTCCTTGTCTGCCCTACCCCTAGAGTGTTTTTTATAAGCCAGAGACGTCGAGAGGGAGCGCGCAAGTATACAGCGAAGGTGTAGCGAGTATGCTGCGATAAGGTTGCGAGAAGACTAAAGCTGCGTACCCACAGCGCCGGAGCTGTCAAAGAATAACTTCACTTCTAATAAGACATTTGTCTCTAAGCCTAACTATTTTTTGTTGACGTTTTCGTGCTTTCGTGCTTGTCATTTATGATTAATTATTTTCATGAAGAAGAAGCTAATTTTGAGCAAATTCATTAGTATTAAAACAAAACTATAGGTTTCTGTAACCCCCTCCCATCAATGGGGAATATTCCGCACTCTCTCCCCCTCTCCATTGCACAAAATATATACATATATACCATACCTAAAGTCCTTCTAATGTATGTAGATACACATTTTTTTTTAATATTACTATTTTAAAAAATAATCGTTTTCGTTATCCCCCACCCCTATGGGGGGATGCTACAACCCTCCCCCCCTCTCCCTCCTCCACCCCTTCCTATAGTACATAACTATCTATACCGATTCTAGTCCTTCCAGTACTTCATCTTAGTAACTTTAAAGGCTTTATTCTAAGGATTTTGTATTTGGTACAAAATTATCTAATACCCAAGTTCAACGACTATTACTGCTAAATTAATAAATTTATCTTAACCACTGTAATTTTCCTTCAAAGTTCATGAACTGCACTATCATCATGAATTTTTTCAGACTTTTCAAGCTAGCAGTTTAGGTTTTAGAGGGGGGGGACGCCCTACTGGAACACAAATTTGCACTTTAAAGTTGAATATTTCGTTAATGGTGCATTAAATCGAAAATAGTATTATCAATTTTGCAGTCATTTTAAAAGACCTATTCAATGATACCCCACACGATGAGATAGACGACGAAAAAAAAATTCATACCATGCACTTGTATGGTAGCTAAACTAAAAAAAAATTTCAAAAATTTATTTTATCACTAGGTCGGCGTGGTAAGTTTACATACTCGTACAAAATTGCAGCTTCCTAGTACAAACGGTCTCTTAGCAAAACCTCGGACAGACGGACAGACGGACATGACGAAAGTAGGTACTACGGAACCCTAAAAACATAACGTATATACATTCTGACTCAGCATTTGAGTTGAATTTTATTATATTTACTACATTAGGAACTGGCAAGCGTGGGTCAAACCTATACACAGATTGTTCCGTACTTATTATATTATATTGTTATTTATTTTATGTAACAGTGTGTTTATAGCACATCACATTTTGAACTAGTGATGGCTCAGTGACATTGGCTATGGGCTGCCGTGCAGCAGGTCCATGGTTTGAATCCCATCGCGGGCTTGAGCTTCTTTACCGCATGGTGGAAAAACATTTTGCGAATGTCCGCCTGGCTAGCGATCACCCTCAAGTAGAAAATCTGTCGCCAAGCACCTAACAGTATGTTCCGACAGCAGTTCTTGAGAGCCAGTAAAATTACAGGCACATGTGACCAACTGTACGTCTCAGTGTGACGGGCACAATGCAGTTCGTTGTTGACGAAATGCGTCTGTTAGAGGCAGAGGTTAGTCCACTTAACATCAGGTGGGCCTTGCTCTGTCACAATAACATAAAAAAAACAGACTGTGCCATAAAGTTGTTATTTGTGTAATTTGTTGTCATTTTAAATGCAGTTCGTGAGCCATAGCCAGAGTCTGATTCGTACTTCATCGATTATTGTTATTTGTTCTTGTACAATGGATATTGGACAAGTTGTATATTTTACTGTTTTAACGCTAAAAATAAAGCTAATACCAAATATGTTAAAATACACGTTTCTTGTATGAGAACGCCCTTTTATTTTTTAAATTTTAAATAGTTATTATTATTATTAGACAATGAGACATGCTAACAAATATTCTAAGTAACTTTCAACGGTTTGCCTATGATCGTTTCAAAGACACAGTCCTCACGATCACAGATCTGAGGGATTGACGGATAGACAGCCGGGGCTTAGTATTAGGGAGAATAAAAGGATCCCGTTTTATAGAACGGAACCCTGAAAATAGCTATCATCTGTTTCTTGTTTATAGCCTGCAATAACACGATAACAGCAAATGTATTCTTATCATTTACTTTTAGTAGGCCTAAGGTTTTAATCGATTATTATAGCCATCGGCAGGTTTTTATATGAGAACACGGCTGATAAACTTTACAATCGAAACGGTAGTCGTAGCCGCCACGTTGCACCGTGCGTTGATATGATTTGAACCTTATTGCAATGAGAATATGTATCATTTTTATCAGATACATACATATAATGACGCCGGTATTCCCCCAAGGGGTAGGCTCAGGTTTCGCCAATTTTGGTCCCATGTAATGGGGTCGAACCTATTGCCATTCAACGGGCACTGTTTCATGGTCATACAAAACGTTTTCTCCAACACACTGGACGAAACTCAAGAACATATATTATGAATAATATGTTTACGCTAACAACATACAAGACTGGAACACAACAACATATTGTATGAAACCCTGGCAGGGCACTAAGATGGCGTACAGCCCTATTGTGCGTCTAATACACACAACACCCTACTCACATCCACGTGAGAAGCAGCTTCATTTGGCGCACGTTTCACAAAGTCGCCTCTTACTATACCCACAGGAAGCAATGGGGAGGTTACATTCTTACCCTGCACCTCAAGGGTATCGTAAGGCAAATTTCAATGCCTCAATTTCTGTAGATGTTTAGTCATATTTAATACTGCAAAAAAATACGTTTGCGGAAGCGCTCAATAGTAATCTAATCATATCTTGTTGTCTTACATAAAAATACAGCGTCTCTGATAGACAGATTAGGGACAAGCTCTAATATTCTGCGGATAATAAGAGTTTTATATTCTTCAATCACTGAGTAGATATTTTTGTCAAATACTTACCTGAGGCCTCATTGTCTAACTATGAGTAAGATACTAATTGAGGTAAACTTAATTTAAGAATCTCCTTTGAGTGCATTGGCTATTTGAATTTGCTAACGCTGGTCCGTTCTAAAAGCGAATTTCCACCGAATTTTACTAATTACTGTATCGGCTGTATTTTCCATTGCTGAACACAGCCTTTTTTTTTATGGGATAGAAGGACAAACGAGTAGGCGGCTCACCTGGTGGTAAGTGATCACCGTCGCCCACGAACATCCGCAACACCAGAGGTATCGAGGATGCGTTGCCGGCCTTTGAGGAGGGAATATGCTCTCTTCTTGAAGGCTCCTAAGTCGTATCCGTTCGGAAATACTGCACCTGGCAGCTGTTTCCACATTGTGGTAGAAAATGCCGTGAAAATCGCAAAGTTGTGGACTTCCAGACGTCGACATGAAATTGATGAAACATCATGCTTTGTCGGGAAGTCCGATGGCGAAATTGAGCTGCAGGTAGTAAATCGAACAGTTCCTCAGAACACTCCCCGTGATAGATGCGGTAGAAGATGCAGAGTGATCCAACTCTCTACGTAGTGCCAAAGGGTCGAGCTGGTCGGAGAGAACTTGATCGTCACCGATTCGAGTCGCTCTGCGTTGTATGCGGTCAAATGGAAGAAGCTGGTTTTGTGGAGCTCCCGCCCAGAGATGAGAGCAGTACTCCATGTGAGGCCGAACCTGAGCCTTATAAAGTTGCAGGCGATGGGCCGACCTGAAGTACCGCCTCTCCTTTCCAAGCACACCAAGCTTTTTCGAGGCTAATTTAGCCTTATCTTCCAAGTGACAGCGAAATTGAACGACGCTCGATATGTCGACGCCAAGTACTCCGATGCTAGTTGAGGGAGCAAGGGGAGTGTCTTCAAAACGGAGGGATACGACAAAGGGGGATAGTTTAGCGGCGGCACAAACTTGTGTCTTCTTGGGGTTAAATTGAACTAAGTTCAGTTGGCCCCACTTCGAAACATTAGACAACATGATATCGAGTTCAGACACAAGTTTGTTCCGACTCTCCACAACGTTTTCCCGAGAAATTTTAGCACGGCCGGTGTAAGAGGGATCTCCGGTACTGTCATCCGCATAACAATGAATATCGCTGAGCTGCAGCATGTAACTGATGTGCAAGAGAAATAGAGTCGGAGATAGCACACAGCCTTGCGGAATGCCAGCATTAATTGGCTTCAAGTCAGAGCATGCACCACAACGACCTTGATGCTCCGATCTGCCAAAAAACTGGAGATCCACTCGCACAATTTCTCGGAAAGCCCATAGGAAGGAAGCTTCGAAAGAAACGCTTTATGCCACACCCGATCAAAGGCCTTCGCTATGTCCAAACTAGCCGCCAACGCGTCTCCCTTGGAATCCACCACCTCCGCCCATCGATGCAAAAGGTATACTAAAAGAACACCAGCTGAGCGACCGCGACGAAAACCGTACTGGCGATCGCTTATCAGCTGGTGCTCCTCTAGATACTGCAAGAGCTGGTTGTTGATAATGGATTCCATTATCTTGGAGAACAAAGACGTTATGGCTATAGGGCGGTAGCTGGACGGATCTGAGCGGTCACCTTTTTTAGGGATCGGGTGCACCAAGGCCGTCTTCCATGTTTTTGGGACAACGCCTGATGTGTAGCAGAGCCGGAAAAGACGCGTTAGAACCGGAGTCAATTCTGGAGCACAAGTCCGCAGCACTATCGGAGAGATGCCATCAGGCCCACTCGACTTATGAATATCCAAGGAGAACAGTGCTTTACGTACAGCACTTTGCCGGAAATTTATATTCGGCATCGAGGTATCACACCGTGGTATAGTCGATGGTGAGTTCCCCTGGTCATCCAAAGTCGAGTTTGACGCAAAGAGAGAGCCCAGAAGATCGGCTTTCTCGTTTGCGGTGTGGGCCAGTGTGTCATTCTCTCTGTGCAGGGGCGAGAGACCAGAACGCACGTGTTCCCGAAGGAAGGCGGGCTAATCTCTCGCCAATTCTGCCGATATGCTCCGACTTCGCTTTTGCGATTACTCTTTTGAAGGACCTGGAGGCAAAATTATATTCCTGTTTGAGATAAAAGCCTAATTAAAGCCTTATAATTCCAAAAAAAAATATTTAAATTACGTTATCAGCATTTTACACATATTGTACAGATGTCTCCTCACCGGCAAATCGGTAATATTCGTCCCGCTTCGGTGTGGCAGAGCTAAATATGTCTCACGAAACAGCAAACCGAGTAAATGTAGAAACACATGGAGATGTAGCGTATTTTTTTGTGTTGATCCTTCAGATCATAGAAACAAGGTTCTATGATCTTAGAAACAAGGTTCTATGATCTTAGAAACAAGGTTCTATGATCTGACGTTAATCCTATAATTTTGTAACTGGGAAATTTTGAAGTATGTTTATGTTAAACGTTGATTTTAATAAAATTTGGGTTCATTATTTTTTTTATAAACGAATATAGGTATATTAGGTAATACACTTTTGTACCGATTTCCTGAGTAGTGCCTGAGCTACTCCATTAAAACTGAATACCATGTGGACTAATTAAAAAAAAATTACGAAAACTTGTATAGCACATCTTTACCTAAGTATAAGCAATTTAAACCAGTTTTCTTAAACGCCTAGTTTTTGTTTATATATATATATATATATAAATTATAGGAAGCACCCGTAGCGAAGTGTGCTTAGCCGTTCTTAACCGATCAGCTAAGTTAAGCAACGTCAGCCGCGGTCATGACTTGGATGGGTGACCGCTAGTGACATTACTACCGAGCGCTTAAACGTGCTTCGGAGGGCACGTTAAACCGTTGGTCCTGGTTGTTGTCTTAGAATGGCAGACGTTACAGCATGGTGGTACAGCATTTTGAAAATGCCCACCTGGTTAGCTAACAAGTAGAAAATCTGTCACCCAGCACTTAACAGCGTGTTCTGGTAGCTGTCCTTGAGAACCAGTAATACTAGGTTATATTTTTTTAATATTGTTAGGTTTGCAATAACGCCTGCTCAAGGGGTGGATGGACGCGGGTTCGAATCCCGCACATGACTTAAGTTTTTCTTATCGTATATTTGTGATTTTGTAATACTAGGTTACCCTGAACAACATCTTCGACCACATCATCACTTACATCTAGGTGAGATAGTGGTGAAAGGCTAGCATACCAGCTAGCCTTCAATATAAATAAAAAAACATGAAAATTTTACATTGTTCCGTAATATGGAATGAGGCATTGTAGCACGTCTTAACGTTGACTATATTTAGGCCATATTAATTTGAAATAAGAGCACACTTGTATTTGTGCTCTTATTTTCAGGAGCGTTAACCCCGGGTCTAGAAGAAGGATTTCATAAAAGGTGACTACGGAATATCGCTTTCTAGAAATCAGCTTTAGCGGAAAATTCTCTTGAACTACCAGCAAGGACCGGTTAGATGTGTAACAAATGGCTCCACCTTGCTGAAATCGCGTGTTCCAATTGAAGTCAGCAAATTCATGTAACTGTGGTGCAAAAAAATTTCGTAGCGTTCTCACATACTTAATAGAGTCAACAGTGAACGGCCACGATAATCTTCTAAGAGCTTCTCTCTACTCTGACTACTATTATTTTACAAGAGCATTGACGCATGCTAAGCGAAAACATAGACATTATTTTGGATGGAAAAAGATAACTTCCAGCGGGGCTTGAACCCGCGACCCCCCGAACACCGTCCTGGTGCATAACCAATTATGCTATGGAAGCGAGCGCTGGACAGTCGAATATTCTCCATCCGTTTGAGTGCACGTCTTTTTGACGTTGGCGATATCTACCCAAATAGCAGAAGACTATTTACCTACTTAGGTTGGTAGGTTGATTGGCTATCAAGTCCCACTGAAAGTTACAATTTTCCATCCAAAATAATTTCTATACTCGCCCTTCGCTTCTCCAGTTTGTATAATAAATCTATGGCAGTAATATACACAACGCCTACGTAATGATGCTCCAAGCCAGACGATATCTATGCCCGATGATGATAGCCTGCTCGTGCCTACGATCAAAACATATGAATTGAAACATCGAGGGTATTCAATAATTATATTTTGACCTGAGTTTGGTTAAAGTACTTAACCAATATGAACATACGTAGTACTTAATATGTTCCGCGTTGAGTTCCCAACTTCCGGAAGCAGATTGTGCATTTATGTCTACTCTAAACTTACATCATCTACAAAACTTTGCAACTTCACTAGGTAGACTACGTCCCATATAACCAATTTTATTTGACCTCTTGTATTTTTGCAAACATGAAGTAAAAGATTTTATGAACTAGGGAATAGGGCTTATTGTTCTGCAAAATGAAGGTAGTTGTAAATTGGTAGCGCACGTTTGGCGCTTCGAAGTAAAACGTTGCATGTTCCGCTTACATGGTTGACTGAGTCATGCAATTAGTATACATGGTAACTCTTTTAATTGAAGATCTTTTGCTATCCTTTGAATGTTGTAAATGACATTGTTTTAAGTTGATAAAGTTTATAGTCGTATCTAATATCAGCAATGAAAATTCATAATTAATGGAACTGACTTCTAAGACTGAAAAGAATTAAATAACTCGTTAAAAGGGTACCATGCTGATTTAAACCTTGCCCTCACGTTATCATGGTACGACTCCCACAAATTATTTAATAATTTCCAATATCAAGAGAGTATTGAATAAAACGGAAAACTGCCAAACCAATAGTATAAGCTTAAGGACATGGGTGAAAAATTTCACAGATTTATGAGAGAAAAAATTATGTGCGGGATTCGAACCCGCGTCCATCCACCCCTTTAGAGGGTTTTTTTTTATGCCTTATAGCTTAGCCTTTGACCACTATCTCACCTGATGGTAAGTGATGATGTGATCGAAGATGTTGTTCAGGCTAACCTAGAAGTACTGGCTCTCAAGGACAGCAGCCGAAACATACCGTTAGGTGCTTGGCAACAGATTTTCTACATGAGGGTGGAGGGTGGTAGCTAGCCAGGCGAGCATTCGCAAAATACCCTACCACCATGCTATTATAACCACTGCCATCCTAAGACAACAACCGGGACCGACGGCTTAACGTGCCCTCCGATGCACGGAAACGCTCAGTAGTAATGTCACTAGCGGTCACCCATCCAACTCATGACCGCGGGCATCGTTGCTTAACTTTGCTGATCGGTTGAGAACAGCTAAGTAAACTTCGCTACGAACGCTTCAAAAATATGCTCTAACCAATCGAGCTAACATGACACAATGACTCACAAATTTAAATTTTTGCTCTCATTCTTCAACCATCATATCGGAATGGAACGACATCTGTAGTTAAACTTGCGTTGTACTACAAACAAGACCAATTTTGCAATTGGTTTTATAGTTGTACATGATTACGCAAGCTTATATATTTTTTTATGTTTGCAATAACGCCTGCTTGGCGAATTACATTACAAATTTACGAGAGATTTTGTTTTTTAATTTTCAATTGGCTAGAGCATACTCCGGTGAAAGGGGCGGATGGACGCAGGTTCGAATCCCGCTAATGACTATATTTTTTTCTCTCGTAAATTTTATAATGTGATTCGCCAAGCAGGCGTTATTGTAAACACAAAAATATTAAAATTTCACAGATTTCTAATATTTCATACTCAAGATAATAAAACACTTCGTTATGTATTGAAATAGCTTATTGACCAATTAAACTAGAACGAAATTATGACAGACATAGCAATTTGAAGAAAATTGATATTTTTTTTGCCATTGTTGTAGCATTTTTTGGATCAAAATAAAGAGTTTTACCAGGTCTCTTCAGCAAGAGTCCGTCATGGTGGGTCAACCATCACAGTGTCCGATATTCTTCTTTGAAGCAATAGTGTATAAACACTGCAGTGTTTCGGCATAAAGGACGCTGTAGCGTACTCGCTAGAGCGTCCTTTATGTATCCTTTTTTATGTATCCTTTATTTAATATACTGAGTGATCGAGACATAAGAACTAACGCTTTGGAGCGCAGTGCAGTGTCAAAATGAATGAGAATGTTGACACTGCAACTGCAATGAACGGTAGTGACGCTTACCGTCAAGCGGCTGACTTAACCGTCTTTTCACTTAATACCATTCAAAGAAAATCTGATTACTGTCCCTTTAAACAAAAAGTAACAATGTTTTTGAAATCCGGACCGCCGCGCCGTCTAACTTTGAAAAGTGTGGTAGTTATTTATGTTTTCTTCATAACTTTAAGTATTAGTTGAAGAATGCAGTTCCTCAGAATGCGCTGCTGGCAACCTTCTGGTATTTTATCCGTAGTCACCTCTTACGACACCCACGAGAAGAGATGGCAGAGTTGTGGTGCGTAGACACCCCACGGTGCAGATCACTAAATGTCAGAACACTAAAATAATGAACATTTTTAATATAATATTTTGCAGATTTTATCTACATAAGTCTAATAATTTATTCTAAGTTAAGAACAAATCACTTACAAAAAACTATTGATGGTAATAAATGTATATAATATATCTATAAAGGATGTTGGTTATTTCAAAGAAAAAACAAGTTATTGGACAATTGTTTTTATAGCATGACAGAATATTTTAATGTATAATATTTTATTATGTAAAAAAAAAAAATATTTTAGGAATAAATACTAATATTTGTACGCCTGCTTGCAGGTTGAATGCATTGCTATATATTTTCCAAACATCTGAAATTGTAATAATTGTGTATTCTGACAAATTAATTATTGATTGATTGAAAAGTTTATATATTATGTTTTAAATTTGATCTGTTAACATCTGTATCAGTCTGATTATTGACAAAACTAGGCTTAAATGTATGCAAACATGTTATAAATGTAACGAATATTGGTTGTTTACAACCGCGTGCCCGCTGCGCCCGCGCCGCGCATGTACCACGCTTGAACCGTGAAGCTTGCGGCGCGACGGCGGGGCCGCGGCGTCCGCGTCTTCTGAACGGAGCATTCCTCTCAAATTAACATTGCTTGCTCTAGAGTTCATAATACAACCAATTTTCATGGAGACAGGTTCACGAGAGGCTCAATTAACTTAATGATAATTTCACATCAAAGGTAGGTATCACGTATTTCACAAATATTTTAGTGATTATCAGTACTTTTTCACTTTTTGCACAGTTGAGAGCTTAGACTTAACATACACATAGATTAAATACAACGCTGTAGCAGCTACACTAATGGCAACCAGTGCAGCACTTAATAATACTAACACGACGTCCAGCACCAAGTACTCTGTCCAAGACATGCCGACTGTCGGAGCTCGGAGGTGAGAGCCTCCGTGACGTAGGATGTGCTCAATCCACCACACGGCGCGGTCTAGGCCGTCTTGTGGCTGGTCGTGCATTATAGCACTAATTTTGGCAACGTTGCGACGATAACTGCAATGGAAACGATCATGTTATTAAGAAATCTAACAACTAAAACGATTTAAATCGCGAAGGTACGTATATGCCAGCATAACATTATTGTTATCCCAACTTTACAAAAACTGCAGTAATCATGGTCACGGAGTGACTTTGTACTACTAGTAATCTCTAAAACTTATGAGGATATAAAATATGTTAATATCTTGTCTCTGTATTTATTTTTATTACAGATAGCTATAATTTTAAATATATATGTCACCGGATAATTGTACGATACGTTAGTTTATAAAAAATCCTATTGAAATTATAAACTGTTGATAAATTGTGAACGAAGATTAAAATTTACAATCTAACGCTTACATTTTCGTCAGATTATAAACTAACCATGTCTAACTGGCAGTTTATAATCTAACGATCTATAATCGCCCGCGAAATTGTGAGCCGTCCTCTGATTGGTCGCCGTTATAGGTGCCATGAGTTCATTTCATAGAGTTAAGAACAAAAATAATAGTCAGACAAATAAAAAACATATTCATTTCGAGTTTATACATTAAAAAAAACTAAGGGTTTTAAAATAAAGACCACCATGAAATGCTTTAATACCCTTAGTTCTTTTACCAAAAAAATTTTTCGGACACCAAATGTAGTAAATGATCACTATATTTTAGCGAAGGGTTAAATAACATTTAGTCTAGGGCAAAGTCATATTTAGGTGCGACGACGAGCGAAGCGAGGAGGAGCATTAGGTTACTTGTGACTACAACAAGCGCTACAAGAATTTAATGTCATATACTACTTTTGGTGATCATTTACTACTTTTGGGTTAACAATGATTTATTTTGAGTAATTTTGCTTAAATAGGATAGCGAGATGTTAAAACTTTGGCTATAAAAATACATTAAAATGCGGGTTTAATTTTTGTAATAATTTACTATTTTCGTCTGTTATATGTTACTCTACTATATCTGGTGGTAAGTTAAACATAAGTAAAAAAATAATACATTAAAAACCTGTACCTACGTATTTTGCTTATGGCCACTGTAATACTTTCGTAGATCTATGGTAAATTGTTGTTGATCCACATTTACACAATTACAATTTGACGGCTGGACATGGTCAGTTTATAATCTAACGAAAATTTAAACGTTAGATTGTAAATTTAAGTTTCCATTCACAATCTATCGACAGTTTATAATCTAACTAGATTTATTATAAACTAACGGTAAGTACAATAAAACGGTGACATACATAATAACTTAATAAAATTCTAAACTTCTACCACCACTTAAACTGCCTTGTAAGCGATCAAATATGTTTGACAAACACGCCAAACGATATGTGATCATCGAACAGATCGATCAGTTTGCGACCTTCGTTTGTTTTTTGTTGATGTATTATTTTTATATTTAACCTCGCAATTAGTATTGCCATATCAAAAAAATATGTTTTTTCGTAGATGTCAATCAGCTACCCATTACGGTCCTAAAGATATAGTTTTGAAGGCCAGACAGTTGGATGGATAGACGGATAGTGAAGGCTTAGAAATAGGGGCCCATTATCTACTCTCGAAAACTACTCTTGGACCCTCTAAAACAGATATTACAATAAAAGCAGCTGGAAAACAGCTTAAAGCCAGCCAAAGTAAATAATGCAGCCAGATTGTCAGGAGACTTGCCAGCATAGCAATAACAGTTAGCCCTTATTTTGAAGCGCTCGTAGCGAAGTTTACTTAGCTGTTCTCAACCGATCAGCAAAGTTAAGCAACGTCGCCCGCGGTCATGAGTTGGATGGGTGACCGCTAGTGACATTACTACTGAGCGTTTCCGTGCTTCGGAGAGCACGTCAAGTCGTCGGTCCCGGTTGTCGTCTTAGGATGGCAGTCGTTATAGCATGGTGGTAGGGCATTTTGCGAATGCCCGCCTGGCTAGCTACCACCCTCAAGTAGAAAATCTGTCGCCAAGCTCCTAACGGTGTAGGCCGGCAGCTGTCCTTGAGAGCCAGTACTTCTAGGTTAGCCTGAACAAAATCTTCGACCACATCATCACTTACCATCAGGTGAGATAGTGGTCAGAGGCAGAGTCAGAGGCAGCTATCCAGCATTAAAAAAAAAACAAAAAAAAAACAATTCAATGATAATGAATAGATTCGGGCGTTACTTTGCGGAAATCCATTTTTAATAATTGCAGCTCGGCTTAGCAGGAAAATTAAGCGGAATTGTCTTTAGATATATTTTTATATTTTTTAAGTGTTTTGTTAAAATATTAATTTGATGTTTTTTTTAAATATTTTAAAAGTATTTGTTATTATTAATTCAATGATAGCTGTAATTTACTTTATGCTAACTCGTTGACCCATATAAATGCCTGCAGTTTATCACCAACAGTGTTAGCAGCAACCAAAAATGTTAGCACTTATTAATAAGCATACCTTTCATCATTGACAATTGTCTCAACAGCTTCTTTCAGGGTATCTGTTGTCAAAGTCTCCAAGAGCACTTTAAGGCCTATTTTCAGCTGGACATACTTCTCAGCATTGTACCACTGATCACCAAGCATGGGTATACCTATCATCGGCACTCCAGCTAGAATAGCTTCGTCAGTAGACTGTATGCCGGCTTGTGTGATGAACAGCTTTATTTTTGGGTGCTCTGTAAGTGGCAAAATATACAGTCATGAGAAATTGGCGTCATTTTAACCCCACACGTAAACACATGTTTTTGAAGCAGTGATGGCTCAGTGGCAGTGGATGTGACTGCCACGCAGCAGGTCCATGGTTCAAATCCCGACGCGGATTGAGCTTCACCGTATGGTGGAAGGGTATTTTTGCGACCACCCTCAGATAGAAAAGCTGTCGCTAAGCACCTAACGGTGTGTTCCAGCAGCTGTCCTTGAGAGCCAATAATTTTAGGTTAAGCCTATTAGCACCTTCAACCACATCATCACTTACCATCAGGTGAGATTGTGGTCAATGGCTTACTTATCAGCAATAAATAGTTTAAAAAAATGTGGCTACAAGTTTAACATGTTTCTGTGTAGTGATATTTATAAGTTATTTTTTCGTCAGTACAATAAAAATAATAGCTGTAATTGCAGTAATAATTATTCATTATAGTTATTATTAATATAATTTATAGCTAATGCTTCGTTATCAACACTAATAGTTTTATGTTGAAGGCCACTGAGATAATCTACGTTGTGCGGTATACCTATTTGATGTTTAGTGGCAATGTTACTACGAACTCTGGGGCGTCAATCAATCACGTAGATGTTTTTTTAGAATGTTTTAACCACTACCCTCCCCTTTGATAAACCTTTTTTTATGTCATAGTGACGGAACAAGCTCGAGGCCCACCTGATGTTAAGCAGTATACTTTGCCTTTAACAGATGCATTTCTCACAAGTCACGAATTGCACTGCGTCCGTCACGTTGAGACATAGTTTTTAAGTCACATGTGCCCGTAATTTCACTGGCTCTCAAGGACTGCTGCCGGAACACACCGTTAGGTGCTTGGCGACATATTTTTCTACTTGAGGGTGGTAGCTAGTCAGGCGGGCAATCGCAAAATGCCCTTCCACCATGCGTTGAAGCTCAAGCCGGCGGTGGGGATCGAACCAGGGTACTGCGGCACGGCAGTCCATAGCTATAACCGCTCGGCCATCATTGCTTCAAAACACATGGTGAGGTTTAAAACTAACCCGCCCCACCCAAAATCACCTGTTTTTAGTATTTAGATAGATAGAAAACTCTTTATTGTTACACCACTTTCAAATATTAAAGGTAACATAGTAATAAATGATAGCATAGTGTTACAATGGGCGGCCTTATCACTAAAAGTGACCTTAACCAGGCAACCTTAGGATGGAGTTGAATAACAAAACAATAGGGGCGGGTGTAGTCCAAATAAATAGATATGAATAAGTACATACTCAAATCTCATAAAAATATTTTAAAACTAAAACATATTTTAGTGTAATTTCTGAACATATGTATAAAAATGGCACATTATAGGTTTTTATAATAAATAAATACATACATACATATATTTATACATACACACATAAAGTATAGGTATACAGGTATGATATATACATTTATATAAATAAAAATTATATCTATAGTTATATATACCTACAAAGAATCTTAAAATATTTTGATAGCTTTAAATACAGGCAGAAAGTACGTATAATCTTATTTTATTCTAAATTCTTCCCGGGGACTTCGTCCGGTGCCTAGCAACGGCGAGTAAAGATCACAACTACTACACCTCCTGCTCTCTTGTGAACATGCTTCTAGGTTAGCCTGAACAACATCTTCGACCACATCATCACTTACCATCAGGTGAGATAGTGGTCAAAGGCTAACCTATCAGGCATAAAAAAAAAAAAAAAAAATGCTCAGGACAGACCCAACCACTACATTCGGTTCGACAATCCACAAATCCACGCCAGAGAGACCCGGTTTATGCCAAGAATGTTACTCGAGGCTATTGAAATCAAAAAGTACCCAAATTTCAATAGAGATGATGGTTGGCAAGTACCACCTGCTTAGGATCCTGTTATCAAATTAATTAAATCCCATTCAAATTCAAATTTATTTATTGTGATAATAAATAAATTACCCATGGCCGAAACAAATCTGCAAGACCTTGATTTGAAGCAGTGATGGCTCAGTGGCATTGGCTATGGACTGCCGCGCAGCAGGTCCATGGTTCGAATCCCGCCCAGAGCTTGAGCTTCACCGCATGGTGGAAGGGCATTTCGCGAATGCCCGCCTGGCTAGCGACCACCCTCAAGTAGAAAATTTGTCGCCAAGCACCTAACGGTGTGTTCCGGCAGCAGTCCTTGAGAGCCAGAAAAATTACAGGCTAATGAGACCTAACAACTGGACGTCTCAGTGTGACGGGCACAGTGCAATTCCTCGTTGACGAAATGCGTCTGTTATAGGCAGAGGTTAGTCCACTTAAACATTAGGTGGGCCTCGGGCTTGTTCCGTCACAATAACATATAAATAAAAAAAAAAAAAAAAAAAAAAGACACTGGATACTGTAAGCGAATACTGCGTGAATAGGGAACGTTATATTTCTGATCGTAGTACAAAACCAATTAGTCGCCACAATTACTGCAAAGTGTTTAAAACGTCGGGACAAAAATAATGATAAATATACGCGATGTAAACCGTTTAATTACTAAATAAAATATATATTTTTTATTGACTTAATAAATACTTATTCACAAGCATTATTAAATAATTATGTTTATGAATTAGTAGCTGACTTCATGTACGACACGACCGTTCAAGTCCCACTCGATTTCATAAGGTGTGTGGCAGGTATAACTTAGGGAATTTGAAAACAAGGAGCTTATCTTATACCCATATACGTTTCTTGGTAGTACTTATTTATACGTGAGTAGTGTAGGTACCAACAAGCTGTTCGCGTTGACATATAGGTACAATAGGTAGGTAAGAGTTTGACATGAATTGATAAGCTAACAAAACTACAAGGCAAGGAAAAAATTGAATTGACAGTTTTGTATGAAAGACCGATAACTGTTGTCGAATAGTTCACTATGTTTGATAATGTTTATCTTTAAGTATCCATTTATCACTCAGAAATAGTTGGAGATTAAGTTTTAGGTCAAATATCTTTACATCTTATGCCGATGCCGATTCGAGACAATTTTGATTCTAAAGAACCCCCGTTCTTTGATACTTAGTTTACATCAGCGTGTCCCCACACGATGATGAAAACTAAGTACCTACCGCGTTATTTTTGGATAATACTAGGAGGAAATATATATAATAGAATAGGATTTTTTTTTGTTAGACACGATTAACTTAAATACTACTGGACCGATTTGTATGAAATTTGGTATGGAAATAGTTTGAGACCCGGGGAATGACATAGGACACCTTTAATCCAACTGCACAAAAAGAGGTTAATGATTTTGCGCGATAACCGAAATAAACGCGAGCGGAGCCGCGGCCAGAAAGCTAGTTGTACATAAAGATATACATAAAGAGGCGTTTACTCGTCATAGAAATTTAATTTCATCTCACATACGACTACTTGTGCGTAATTTGAAGACAGGTGCAAGGAATACAGACTATATTATAAACAAGTGAATGTTTGAGACGTGTGTACGAACAAAAGAATCGGCGTACTTGGTGAAAGAAATACCTTTTTAGGTTTGTAATTTAGTGTACATCTACCTTAGCGGTCAAAAATACTGCAAAACTTACTTAGCATATCCGATTGCGGAAACCACTTCGATATCCTGATATTCTTCGTCCGTCCAGGAAGTTCATCTCTGTCCCATTTCCACAGCACGTCGTAGGGAAGCTGGGAGAAAGTATCCAACATTGCCTGGACCTTTTGAGGTGGCAGCAATGATGGACTTACATTGGTCCCAAAACTCACGTAAATGACTCCGTTTTTCGAAGAGTTTAGGTACAGCTCCAAGTCCTGAAGAAAGATATAGATATGAATCAGTATAAATGACGAAACTAATAAATCTGGGGCATACATAATATGGAGTGGCTGCTTTATGGAAAGAATCTCAACAATGAACTGAATGAATACATATTGTATTCATAGCTTCTTTAGAAATAATATTATTTGTACTCGCCACATTAGCCCCAAATTCAACAATATAAGAAATTCTTTTCTAAAATTAGAATAACCTATTTGCTTAAAGCATGGGTACAAATATACATATACACACAGAATATAGGTATAAGTAACACGTGCATATTACAGGGTTGCAGCTCATCCCGTTCACGAACGTTGGATCATCTGTAGTAGAGGATTGCAGTGTAAAGCTAATTGCATATTCAGTCTTTTTGGTACAAAAATTCAAATTGCATGCAAATGTCACTCAACGTCCCCATGAATGGATTAAATAAAAAAATAATGCGATATAAGTGTCGAAATTCTTATGACATTTAGTGAGATTCTGGTAATGATATGATGATCCCGTATAATTCCCACTATATCAGACAAATTGGAATTTATATTCTTTTGTTATAAATTTTTCCTTAAGTTTTAATGTGTAATCATTAATTTTGTATTGGTAAACAAGTATCTCAAAATCAGCTAAAAGCTCTTAAATTTAATTTTGTGTTTCCTAACTTCTATGTGGAGGCCAATATCACGAATGTCCAGTAATACCCAGGTAACTTTATACCTTAACAGCCTTACTTATAAACGCTACTTAAATTTTAAGCATTACTTAGCCGCTGATTAGCAAAATTCCTTACTCATAAACGCTGCATAACTTTATCCAGTACCTAAGTACTGCTTAAATCAGCTGTCAATTTAAACACCGTCCGACCCTTGTTGAAATATTTAAGTAGCAAGATGGCGCCCATATTTCTGATCAGCTGATTTAGTTACTATTGAGGTTATTGTCAAGGAGGTATACAAAACTATAAACTCAACATACTCTGTTAATAAATCGTAAAAATATAGCAAGTAGAAACATACATTGGATGATGAAATAAATATTATGCGTACATTTCGCGATCTCCGCAGCTACAAACCTGACATAAGAATATAAGGACTGTGCCATATCTTCCTATTGGACGTAGGTAATAATATGCAACTTGGGAAATAAATAATGCGCCCAATGAGTGGTGTATGGTGTATGTAATGTTATGATATGATCCAGCAGAGTGTCACGTCTATGCACGTCTGTGAAGATATTGCAATTGTATTGGCTTCCAAAATACATAGAGAACCTACTGCAATTAAAAAACATCTTACCAGCATGCTTTTATGGACGAATTTTTAGGAGTCGAAGTATTCTTATTTTGTATTAATGGTCTTATTTAATAGGGTGCGAGCCTATTACTATGTACTAGACTACTTAGACCATGATATAAACTCATGATAATGCTGAAAGCTATTAGAGGACCTGATCAAACTATTGTGTTGTTTCATCCAAGCCCTCAAGCCGACAAAACGTGAACAGAAGACAAAACACATTCACATAAACTTTCGCCTTTATAATATTAGTGGGATTTAAGGAAGCGTTATAACTTATAAAACAAAATAAAAGAAAGGTTGGAAACTTAGATTCATAAAGAAATACGTAGACATAATAGGGCATAGAATTAATTTCGGATGGAAAATGATAACTTCGAGCGGGACTTGAACCCGTAAGCCAAAAAAATCGTCCTAGTGCTTTTCCAATTATGCTATGGAATCGGTTGCTGGCCGTTAACTCATAGAATATTATTGCACTTTGAATTTACCATATTGCGAAATAAAAACCCGCTTCAGAAGTCTTCAATACATCTAACAATATGTACGAAAATCAGTACCTACAAAGAAAAGTATTATGTTTATTTTTTAATTTCAAGATATTTAGCACTAGATACATGCTATTTGGCCATTTAGGTCATTCATAATACCTTTTAGTACAATGTTGTCAGTTTAAAATACGTTCGACCTCATTATCCATTGCTTAGCTAAACAGGTGCTATGTAGCGTTTATAAGTAAGAAATATTTAAACATTACTTAAACACTGTTTAGTTATCCATTACTTAGCAACTACATAGCGATGTTTTTATAAGTAAGGGGGTAAATCTTTAATATGCCTTCACTATCGTATAACGACAAACTTAAACACAGATTTTAAATAACGGATCCTTGTCGTTGAAAAATAAATCTCTAGTATTTATGGTAATATTGAATGGTCCCTTTCATTGTATAAGAGAATATGAATAATACAATCAATCGCAAATAGTGCCGTGATTACGGGGAAAAATTCTGATCATGGCGGCAGATAATAGAAGAAAGCTACCACTTTATGTCAGCAGCAGTCAATACAACACTATGGTGGGCAGTGAATCCATCGACTTTATAAGAAAGACTGGCAGATAATTGAAGAACAATCTGGAATTCTATTCGGGGTCGTACCTGGAGAAAACTTTGGCCATAGTCGTTCTACGAGAAAACGCTGCCTAGTGTTACATGGTCATTGGCTCCATATACAATTGCGAAATGGTTTTCTCTAAATTTTTGACCGAAACAGAAAAGGAAGTTTCACAAGTACGTGCATACTATTTACAGTTTTGAAATATGTATGACTACGCAAACCTATTTCCAGGATCATAAAATCTTGATAATTTTTATTGAATGGGTAGAGTATACCTTGAAAAGTTGATACCATTTTAATTTCGTCACTATCGGTAGAGTATACAGTTTTTAAGTATCGCTCTAATACTGACAGAAGTATTTGCCAATATACCTATACCTGGATGATGAAATGCTACTCTTGTTGGTAACCAGTGTTATCTTAAAGGTGAGTGATAATGAATCAAGATTGATTGTATTGGTCAAGTGTGAAGCATTTTGCATCACTAAAAAGATTGAAAAATATTTGTTATTAAACGGAGAAACTTGTAACACTGAAAAGTATGAAATAATTTTGTGGAAGATGGTACCTATTTTCTCAAGTTATTTCATACTTATCAGTGCGGAAGTCGGTTCTATTTTTAAATCAATGATAATGAGATATTTTATGCTGTAAATAATAAATTATCATTATGATTAAAATATGTAATGTGCTTTGGAGGCGATATATTGCAATTATCTATTACAGGATTAATTGCTATTGATAAAGGCAATTAATCGTTTAATTGGTTATTAAAAGTAATTGTGAAACAATAATTTAGTGCATTGAGGTTGAGATTTTATCGGTTATATATGCGTTTCATAAATGGTTTCGTCATTCGCACTCCAAACGCCGAAAAGGAAGCATGTTAAGTTTGCCGAATGCTACTTTAAATATCAAGGATGTTTTAATTTTTCCTAAATTTGATTTGAAGCACTGTCGCATATACAATAGCATTCTGATTGAATATCATGTTAATACATTATTAGAACACAAGAGCTTCATCTCTATCACAATGTATCAAAACCTGCACGCATTTACGCATCTCTATCATCATCACCACGCATTTGTCTTAACTGATGGTCATCGATACACTGAAAAAAATCCTGGTCTATAAAGTTAAAATCTAGCTTGATTAAAAAAATTATTATCATATCGTACAAAAAGTATTCGAAAGAATAAATTGCCTATTGTTTGTATAATAAAGCTAACATTATTAAACACCATAATAAAGTAACAATTTTCAATAGTAACAAAATACTTTATTGAATTTTAAAACTTTGTAATTCCGATCATTCCCTTCTTTTATTGAATAAAGAGACTTGATTAAAGGTTCTGTTTAAAATGACACTTAACTGTTTACATTAAGTCGTTTTACCAATACGTACATGGAAAATGTATCAATGTAAAGAAAAAGTATTAAATGTTAGCAGTTGTCCTTAATTCAAATAATAAAATAGTTATTAGATTCCATGAATGCCGTTATTTACAATAATTAACAGCATATTACATTTGGAAAAGGTCTTTGTAATAATAACAAAGCACTTGTATGGATGAATAAAGATATGCGATTGGATCAATTAAGTAAAATTGTAACCATCATTACTGTCAATTGTTATTTTCGGGTAGTGGGGATGAAACTTCCTTGTAGTGTTGCCAGTTTATCACACTTTACATTATTTGAAATGTAATTAGAATGGTTTTTTTCCAATTTTAAATCAATAAGTATTTGTGTTCTTCTTTCATTTAATATTAAATGTGAAATTTCTAAACATGATTCCAAGTCACCCCGTGACCACGATCACTGCAAAGTGTTTGAAACGGTGGGACCAAAAATAATGATAAATATACGCGATTTAAACCGTTTAAAGTTGTTTAATTACTATGATTCCATGCATTATCATACGCTAAGCAAATATCAAAATATACTCGTACTATTTTTTTAGAGTCAGGGAATTAAATTTCTTATTTCAATTAAACGGACCGTAAGAAATGCTGTTCTTTTTCAAACTAATATGTATTTTAAAAGCACTTCTTTTGGTCTTGAGTTCTTCAGTTGACTCGATGATAATATCGTCCTCTATGGGGGTTAAAAATAATGATGCAGAACACAAAATTTGCATTAATCCACCATATTTGTGGCCAAGGAAGGTTAAGATGCAAGGTGCTCATAACCGAGAGACAGGTACGATTCCCTTTTGCATGATGAACGAACATTACCATTTGGCTTGGGAAGTCAAAAATGTTTGAAAATTATTTTTTATGTTGGATCAATTTTGTTTTACATTTTATTTTACAACAAGCGATGAGGTTAATGAAACAGGCATTCTATTACCGTTGTTGGTACCAACCCGAGTTTAAATATTATGAGTATAGAATAAATGGCAAGACATATAGGAAAATTTTATCAACGTACTTCAACAAAAACGTAATTTTGTTGAAATTGTTTTTAATCTATACTTTTGAATTAAACCGATAAAAGATATCTAATATTATATTTTATTTGTATTATTAGCAAAATAAAAAGAAAGGTTAGAATGGAAACATTTAAAACACGAGCACGATTCGAACTCATGAGCAATCCGTCTGTTGGTTCTCAGATTGGTAATACATGTCGGCCATAAGTTTGAATCCTACTTGTGGATCTATTTTTCTTACATTGTGTTTTTTTTATATAAGACAATTAAATATTTAGCCATATAATTAAGTTGACCTATTGAAATATCGTTTACGAAATTTCTTTCAAAATAATCATTTACTATTTCAATCATGTAACATTTTTTATACTCTCATTTACCATTTGCGTAGAGCACAATGGCAACATTCAGAGCCACGCGAATCATTAAACGACAACAAGTTGATACTTGTTTATCTGCTGATAGTTGGCGCTGCTTTGAGCAGCTATTTTACTGAATTTAGTTGAATTGATATTTTTGTGATTTAATTTGTTCTGTGGTAAAAGTCACAATATAAATTCATATAATACGCAGTGAATACTCCAGTGTAAATAATGGATGTTGTGAATACGCGATGTAAATTGTAACAATGGCTGCTTGTTGTCAAGCGTGACTTCGTTAGCTGAGTTCATATTTGAAAGTAAGTACTTACATACCCTATTAACTAAACATGTGTTGGAAAGTGTGGCAGTTGTATAATGCATGTTCCAGGGATAGTACTAATGAACGTGTAGCTAAATATTTGATTGAAGTTGAATAATATCCTTATAATTTGATGTATATAACTTGATAAAAACTCAACATGTTGAAAACCCCTGTTGGCGACCAACAGTTATTTTTCACCGACAAAATGGAAAAACGGAGTCCTAATATTGAGATTTCGCTGTTTGTCTGTCCGTCAGAGTATGTCATGAGTTTCTAGCTCCTAATGTCTTATTGTATCTGATCTAGCGAAACTGTGGTGTTACCTATGATATACATGTATATAAGATAATTGTTGGCCATCGGATCTCAGAAATTGTGCAGTGTACAAAAATGCTTTAATGCCACTTGCAGATACTGGTAAAAAGTGGGAGAATATAATCTTTATTTTCTATTTTAGGACTTTCCAGTTCAAATGAAATTGAGAACAAAGTAGCGGAATGAATTCGGCAGAGCAAACACGGTATTATGGCAGTCTATTAGAACATCAAGTTTGTGTACTTCATCAGAAGACCCAAAATAGACAGAATAATCATTGAAGATAACGTAAGTACTTTTTATTCATAAATAACACATAAGTATCTACACTTTGTCGCACCTGTAGGCGGAAATTTTAAAAAAATCCATTTAAACCATTACTCTCTTACTACTAACGCCAATAATTTTAAATACGCAAAAGGACCTCTTTAGGTCATCTAATCCATCATATTATAATCATTTTTAAAGTTACAAATCCCAGCGTATGTAATGGTTATAGGTGTTTATACTTTAATAAAACCATACCACCCATGGTAAATGTATACTTTTATATACAAATATTGATTAAAAATATTCTACGGATAATGACATGTTTTTTTGTTTTAGCTTTTATTTATGCGATGGTAAAATTATCTGTTATTATTGTTTGTTGCAGAATCCACAGCCCAGCGCTGACACCCGCACCAACTAGGTAGTACAGTTAAGGTTGATTTTTTCTGGTTGATGCTTAGGTTAATTTTATCAGCTTACACTAAACCTTACGCGTGTGACTCCCGCTCAATCAAAATATTTGTTACATATGCATATTGTTCGTAATTGATCTCCCTTATAAATAAATATATTGTTACATTTTATTACCTTTGTTTTATTTCTGTATGCTCTATTGTTTATTCCGAGTTATAATATATATATATTGTTCTGTATTTCATACATCTCATATCATATCTCTTATCTCATTCATATCTGTATCAGCCAGTTCGTCATATTAGTGGAGGATATGGTGTAATTCCCACAGGAAAATATGGGACTAAGGGGGTGCAGTTCTAACCCATTTTAAACACGTTTTTGTCAAATATTATAATAATACTTTTTCATTTTAAACAGGCCCGTTTCACAGCTGAAAAATAGTCACTTATAAATACATTAATTGCTTTCTAAGATTAAACCATAATTTTTTTTAATGCACAAACGTGCTTGTTATAATGGAATAATGATCTTTATTTCAATATTCAAACATTATCATTAAATGAAAAACTCACATTTTCATATTCAATATATAAATGTTCGAATGCAAGTACAAACATCATTAATTATATTAAGTTAGTTGTATGAATGAATCAAGCACTTAGTTAAAAACATAATTTACTTTATAAACTTAATCACGTAACTTTTTATATACAAAAAAGTACATTTTCTGTAAAATAATCGGGTTTATTACATTATTCGTGCAATTTCATAGAAAATAATATGCGGTTTTTTAAATTTATTAAACATTTGTTCAACGCAATAAAAACACATAATAAAATCAATCAAGTAAGTTATATAAATTAATTATGTGCTTAATTAGCGGAATATTATGACTTGTATTATTTTAACAAGTGACATTATTATAACTCGCAAAGTACTTTATTAACCTTGCTAAGCTCTTTATAATATGGTTAAAGCAACAGTTTATGGTGACAATAAGAAGCTTTGATATAGATTATAAATACTTGTTTGGTGTATAAAGGCGCGCTTGTTTTATTTTTTAATAAAACCATCGTTATTCATAGAATCATGTTACTTTATATGCTCGTATATTAACAAGTTGCTTGACAATCTTTAACAAAATTTTGATAACTGCCATCAAGTTTTTTTCTCAGTGTATTGTACTCAAACTTGATCATATCAGTGTAGACTTCATTCGTCAATGCCGCCCTGAAGGCTAACATAACTCGCGCTCTTCGTGAAATTGAGCCCCATTTGTGCGACAATGTCAACCAAAATTGGTCCACCAGGATAGACCACCTACAGCGGAGGCGCGGCGGCCATTTGGCTGAAATTATATTCCATACATAATGTCAGCAAATATCCTTTTAAATAAAATAAAAATTGTGGCAATATCACTTAAACGGGTTTTTTTTATTTTATATATAAGTTCGAGCGCTCTTAACGAAAAACCCTATATTATTAAAAAAAAATGAAAAGAACTTAAAAGACGGTCACGTGGGTATGTATTTTTTTTCAATACTGTGCACTAATCACTTGCTGTGATGCAAAAAATAAATATATAAAGAAAACAGGATAGCAATGAATTGTAGAGAACAAAAAAAACGCCAAAAAAGTCTACATGTGTTTTCATTAAGCAGTTTTTTAAACAATACTTACCTGAGGCAAATCCTTCGACTTCTGATACTTTCCACTAATATAAACAACACTGGGAGGCACTGGTCGGTTCGAGTCCCATATGGGGTGTAGGTTTAAAAACAGCAACTCAACTTTCCTCTCCAATTCACTCAAAGAAGGCACATCAGGACCAAACATATCTTGTAGCATTTCATTCTCTCTCGCTTCCAAGGATCTGAACGTACTGTCCAATATATAAAAGGTCTTCAACTCCGATATCTTTTCCCATAACGTTAAGTTGATAAATCTTTGTCTAGAAGATAATGGATACGCAAATGGATGAATAGGTACTCCAACCGCTTCGTAGTTTCCGAAAAATCCACCAAAAGTACTGATTTGTATTGAAGGTGCTTTAAATAAATGCGAAAGTATTAATGCTGGTCTTACCATAGATTCTGCAATTATAAGATCAAATGTTACATCTTTATTTTTTATGATCTGCTGCACTTCATCTGTAGCCAGTTGTACCATAAATGTTTCTCTCAACATATTAATTATATATGTGACTTGAGTTATAAAATCATTCTTGCCAGTAGATGTAACTTTCAGTAAGCCTTCTTTCCATGTCTTATAGGATATATCGTGTATATCTATTTCTGTTAAGTTTGCTGGTGCCTGACCTTTGGAGAAGGCTGGATCTGCTGTGATGTAGACCACTTCATGTCCTCTTCTCGCTAGCTCTTGAGTCAGAGGTCTAAACATCACTTGATGGCTGATAGATGGCACAGGGGCCACTACCAGTATCCTCGAGCAGCTAACGACTGCTATAACACACAGTATTATGATCAAGCGCAACATGTTTACTGAACGTTTGGCGATCCATTTTTAGAATGTACACGTTTATATCTAATCTTCATCGAACTAAATTTGTAGACAGTAGTACAATACAAAAAGTCGATACTAGATAATAAAATGTTGGTAAGTATTACATACGTAGACCAGAAAAATATAACGTTTTTAGAAGTAACCTGTTTTTCAAAGGGAACCTACGCAACTTATTTGAATTCATATTTTTGGTTGCAGAAATTACATCAGGGGGCCAACTCTCACCTCACAATAATTTAATCTTACTGCTAAATTGTATACCTCCATGTCATTTAAGCAATTTTACAAACAGTAATAGAATCGCTTGTCGTTTTGATGACGTCACAACAAATTGTTCACTCATTTCGCGAACTCTGACGTAACATTTAATACAAAGTATTACTGTTCCAGCGACAAATCCGTCATGTTTATCCATCTTAAAAAAGCTACTTTCTAGCAGCGGGTTTAAACTTGATTTTGGGTACTTCACGATAAAAATGTGTTTAATTAATGAGTAAATTACGTGCAATGTTTTTATTTCTATTATTCTCAAAAAGAAACGCAGCAAAATTATTTGATGAGTGAAACTAAAAAAGTTTCAGACAGCTGTTGAGTCTGTACATACAATAAAATGTCGTAAAACTATGGTAAATCCGTTCCATAACATCGTAGTTCGGAACAGTGCGAGCGGGATAACGGTATATTATAAATATCTTGTATCTCGCTTGCACAGCCGTGATACTATTTCATTACTATTCTTTAAGTATGATCAAACCAATATTGCTTTATGCGGTTGTGGGTCGTTGATAGTTTGTGTCTACGAATTATTATTTTAACCATGAAACAAAACACTCCTTTTTTTATAATGGTTTCGTAAAAGGTAGGAGTTGGCGCCCAGGAGTATGTTATGGTGTAATTATTATTCATATTATATTACGGTAATTAAGTGTTTTTTCAACACACTTGCTCATAAAGTGGTTTTAATTTCACCGCAATTAGGCACATAATGACACCTGTAATCAAACTGAGTTTTTCCTTGCTCACCAATTCACAAGTGAGTTTTTATTGTTGTAAGTACGAGTTTCTTTTTTCTAAAAAGTTTCAATAAAAAATGTCGTGTTGTATAGAACAAATAAATTGATATACCATTTGTTTTCTCATTTCATACAACTTCGTATTTAAATAGGACTATAATACAAAATAACAATTCCAATACAAAATGATTTTCGAATTATTTTAGAAAACACTTAATTTTACGAAAATCTAACAAACTAGAAGCATAGATATTAGGCTTAAGGACATACATGCAAAGATTCACCGAGTTTGAACACTTAGTTTGAATTTAGATATGACGAAACTACGTTTGTATGGAGAGTGCCACGAGCACTAAAGCCTGGGTGAACTGGCCGATCAGTTCTCCATACAAACGTCGATGTGTGATCACTCCCTTATTTGAGGATTTAGGTACAAAACAAAACTTGATATCGATGGATCTCTTTATTATCTAGGCTTGTATCGTAACATTTTTTTAATAAAACCAATTAACTTCAGAGTTATGAGCCTCGAAACATTTGCAAATAAAGTTTTTGAGGCTCATAACTTACAATTTATTATCTTTTTAAAATTTCGTTACGATACAAGCCTAGATAATGACGAGATCAATTGATATTACGTTTAATTCTGGACCTAAAATTTCAAATAAGGGATCACCCTACGACGTTTGTATGGAGAAGTTAAAGTCAAATCAAATAAAAGGCAAAATCATTTACTCAGAATACGACTGATCAAAAAGTAATGATGATTCAAATAAAACACATTATTTAAAACACAGATTGTATTAATAATTGTTCTACTTTGTGAAAATATCAGTTATTTTCTAAGCTCTATTTTTGTTACAGTGACTTGAGTAATACAAGTAGATACTTTCATATTATCAACAAAGGAACATCCAGATAAAATATTTTAACATATGTTCAAGAGAGTTTTATTGAAACTGGGCTCAGAAACGTGTATCCAAACCTGAGTGGCGAGGTTTAATCATATGGCTACTCAATAGTTGATTTTATTTTAGTACATAATGTAAGCACATTTTTCACTGATAAGTATTCTAGATGACTGCGATATTGAAGTAATATAACTATATTATAATTTGAATTAGGTTTTCTAGTTTGAACGGCATCAACCTTCATAAGTTGTTTAACTTTTCAGTACAATTAATTTGGAGGAAAACAGAGAGCAGAATTATGTTTTTCTTTTAATATCACCCTAATTGGGCAGAATTATGTAAACAAATTACAGAAATCGAGTATAGTAGTAGTGAACGAAGTTTCGTTCACATCAGTTCAATCAATGCCAATTCAATTAAAACTTTTTGTCATATTATGCACTGACAAAATACAATAGATTGTAGGGACCTTAAAACAACATTTTGTAAAAAATAAACCCTACAAAAATACAAAAGTTTTATCTAAACTTACCCGAGGCAAATCCTTCGAATTCTGATATTTACCGCCAATGTACACAACACTTGGAGGCACTGGTCGGTTTGAGTCCTAAATGGGGTGCAAGTTTAAAAACGACATCTCCACATTTTTCTATAATTCACTCAAAGATGGCACATCAGTGCCAAACATCTTGCATCAGTTCATTCTCTCTCGCTTCCAAGGATCTGAACGTACTGTTCAAATTATAAATGGTCAGCAACTCCTATATCTTTTCCCATAACGTTAAGTTGATAAACCTCTTTCTAGATGATAATGGGTACACAAGTGGATAAATCGGTACACCAACTGTTTCGTAGTTTCCAAAAACGCCTCCGAAAGTACTGACTTGAATTGTGGGGGCATCGAAAATATTAATGCTAGTCTTACCATAGCTTCTGCAAGTATGAGATCAAAAGTTACATCTTTGTTTTAAGTAATCTGCTGCACTTCGTCTGTACCAAGCTGTACCTTGAATAAGTCAGTCAACATATTTACCATTGTTGTGAATATGGTCTTATAATCATTCGCTCCAGAAGGCGTTATTTTCAAAACAGCATTTTTCCATTTCTTATAAGATATATCGTGTAGTTCTATTTCTGTTAAGTTTGCTGGAGCCTGACCTTTGGAGAAGACTGGATCTGCTGTGATGTAGACAACTTCATGGCCTCGCCTTGCTAGCTCTTGGTTCAGAGGTTTTTTTTTGTTTTCATTCCAACAAACATCACTTGATGGTTGATGGATGGCACAGGGGCCGCTACCAGTATCCTCGAGCAGCCAACGGCTGCTAAAACACACACTATTATAATCAAGCGCAACATGTTAACTAGGCGTTTGGCCTTAGGAGTTTAAAATTTATACGTTAACATCTAATGTTCATCGATCTATGTTTCAAATATAAAAATAGACTTTAGATAAGAAAAAGTCTATACTTACATGAGAGATAAAAAAAATTGGTCAACATCGTAGGCAAATATGTTTTTGTATCCGTAGGTTATACTCATACTCATTTTATGTCATCGACCAGTTCCTACTAGGAAAGTTTATCATATCATATTATTATTGATTAAAAAAAGAAAAACTTATATTGCAATGATATAAACGTACGAAAAGACACACTAACACGCAAGATAGTCCATGTCTCTTTAATTGTAACTACCCTCTTTAACTCAAGATTTAATGAGAACTAGTTAAATATTAACATTTTGTAAAATAAACTTATAATAAATAAATTATAACGATAGTTGTAACTTAAGTTTCTAGCGCTGAGTTGTACATGACATGTTCCTACTTATGTTAATAAAAAACTTCAAAAATCAAATCAAATCAATATCAATGGATTTTGGTGGTGTAAGGACAGGTGTATGTATGGTAGGTATGGTGTGATTATCTTTTGGATCTGTTAAGGTTATGTGTAGCGGGGTCCATATTGCTGTTTTTCACGAATCTTTTTACTCAGTGTATACCCGAACTTTTAGTTTATCATCACTACTTTTAGTTTATTTGCTTACCAGTATAAATGTTATTAAAGTATGCTATTTTAAACAGTAATATTTTGCAAAGTCACGAGTAGTCACGATGATAGATAATTTTGTTGACAATGGTAACATACATAGGGTGGTGATATTTTTATAGGGTACCGTTGAGGCCAAGGCAAAATATCATCGTAAGACCAATAAAAGAAGATATTCTGCTTTCACTTAACATTCATACGGCTGAGTTATTAAACACCCTACAAGCGCCTTTATATAACCTTATAGACGTTATTTAGAAGTCTTCAGGTACAAATTCGGTTGGTACTTTCTATGCTATTCTAGGTAGACAGTTGTATTTATCTAAAAGATAATTTCTACCAGATTAGATTGCGGTATTTTTTGTATATTATTCGTATAAAGAAAAATGTTATGTTTCAGAACTGAGAAATCAATGCCCAATTGAATTTCTTAGTTAATAGTGGATATCGAAGGTAAGTCAATTAGATTTGAAATTTATAAAGGTTGTTGTCGATTTTTATAGCATATTAATATGCCTTTGCTATCAGTAACAAATAATACTTACTTCCAAGTCAGACAGGCTGAAAAAGTAAAGACTTAAAATGGGCCGTGTTTTGTTATTTGTCGAATATTTGTTAAACATTTTAAAGACAGGGCAATTAGTAAGCGGATATTTGTGTAACCAAGTGAAAAACCCTAAATATAGTTCCACATTTTTTGCATGGTGGTAGGGCATTTTGCGAATGCCCGCCTGGCTAGCTACCACCCTCAAGTAGAAAATCTGTCGCCAAGCACCTAACGGTGTGTTCCGGCAGCTGTCCTTGAGAGCCAGTACTTCTAGGTTAGCCTGTACAACATCTTCGACCACATCATCACTTACCATCAGGTGAGATAGTGGTCAAAGGCTAACCTATCATGCATAAAAAATAAAAAATAAACATACAAGTAACTATTAGAAACCAGGACACGTTTGGTCTAGTACGCAGTTGTCTGTTAGGTGGTGTTCTGTAATCTTATGATAAAATCTTCGATAAAAAATACGTATTCTTGATCGAAGGATAAAATCCATTGATCAAACGGTGAGGTCGTTGTTTCAACTCTTAAATAGTGTGTACTTCTTATATAAGTACTTGATATCACTGTTCAAATAACGTTTATTAGATGTTACTTCATTAGGTCTGCGTAGTCGTAAAAAAACGTTACGTAAATATTTACTTATTAGCATAATATTTTGAAGCGCTCGTAGCGAAGTTTGCTTAGCTGTTCTCAACCGATCAGCAAAGTTAAGCAACGTCGCCCGCGGTCATGAGTTGGATGGGTGACCGCTAGTGACATTACTACTGACCGTTTCCGTGCTTCGGAGGGGGCACGTTAAGCCGTCGGTCCCGGTTGTTGTCTTAGGATGGCAGTCGTTATAGCATGGTGGTAGGGCATTTTGCGAATGCCCGACTGGCTAGCTACCACCCTAAAAAAGCACCTAACGGTGTGTTCCGGCAGCTGTCCTTGAGAACCAGTACTTCTAGGTTAGCCTGAACAACATCTTCGACCACATGATCACTTACCATCAGGTGAGATAGTGGTCAAAGGCTAACCTATCAGGCATAAAAAAAGAAAAAACTTCTTATCAGTTTTTATTATTAACTCTGATAATTGAATTAGTAGATAGATTTAATACATTCATAATTAATGGTTATTTTGTGGAAATCCATATTTTATGTATACAAATATTTTTTAAATATTAATTTCATGTTATCTTAAAAAATTATGAAATATTTGTTATTATCCAAAAAATTAGTTTTATGGACGTTTCCAACGGATGCAAAACTTTTTATTCGTGTAAGCTTTAGTTTTAAATATAGATTTTAGTTTATTCTCAATAAGGAAATGTACTGAAAAAAATACTTAAATTTATTTCATTTATCATTTTTTTATTTAATAAATGAAACGGCAACTCATTAGATTGTAAGTACTTATCATTTCAGAACATAATGTAACCAGCTTTCACTGTTCATAAATGACCACAATATCGAAGAAATAACATCATAATGTTATCATCATTATGAACGGGTTTTTAGTTAACTAAACTAAATGGCTTCGACTAATTTTCAATATGATCTTTTGGAGATAAAAAGAAACAATAATTAAATCAAACTTGTTACATGATGTACGTACCACCAACTTAACTGTGCAGTTTTCGAGGGCGCTGCTGGTCATGGAAATCAACTACAAACTGTCACAATTTGAAGGAATGTTGTAGTTCTTTTTTCTGCCACCTGAACAGATAAGTTGGCGGGTCTGTACCTATTTTTTTTTTTTTTTCTGTTATTGTGACGGAACAAGCAAGAGGCCCACCTGATGTTAAGCGGTATCCTCTGCCAGATAGATTTGATGATCCTCTGACAGATGCATTTCATCACAAGTGACAAACTGCACGGCGCCCATAACCTTGAGACATACTTGTTAAGTCTCATTTTTGCCGGTAATTTCACTGGCTCTCAAGGACTGCTGCCGTAACACACCGTTAGGTGCTTGGCGACAGATTTTCTACTTGAGGGTTGTCGCTAGCCAGGCGGGCATTCGCAAAATGCCCTTCCACCATGCGGTGAAGCTCAAGCCCGTGGCGGGATTCGAACCATGGACCTGCTGGACGGCAGTCCATAGCCAAAGCTACTGAGCCATCACTGCTTCAAAAAATATGTGTTACTTTAGATAAATTCTCACTTTGGGTGTATACCATTTGACGCTAAATTCGTAATTTTCGACAATTTTGATCACATTTTGTGTCTATGATTCATATTAAATGTGGATCCATAGACGCAAAATGTGGTCAAAATTATGGAAAATAACTCAAATAGAATACGGTCATTTTAGCTAGCTTCTTAACATGGTCATGTCTATGGTCTAAAGAACTAGAACACCTTGTATTTACAAATACTGATATAGTAATTGCGTACTGGCGCATAGGTACTGATACGAATTATCTGGTTTTATTATATACACGTACTGACAATATGTCACTGTTTAACTGATAGCAACCAATAATCTTAACATTATTAACTTAAAATCTATATAAAGTTTTAAGCCTGTTTACCATCTTCGGCCACGTCTTTTTTATGCCTGATAGGTTAGCCTGTGCTTATCTCACCTGATGTTAAGTGATGATGTGATCGAAGGTGTTGTTCAGACTAACCTAGAATTACTGGCTTTCAAGGACAGCCGCTGCAACACACCGTTAGGTGCTTGGCGACAGATTTTCTACTTGAGGGTGGTAGCTAGCCTGGGCGGGCATTCGAAAAATGCCCTACCACCACGCTATAACGACTGCCATACTAAAACAATAACCGGGACCGACGACTTAAGAGTGCGCCCAATGCCAGGAAAAAATCAGTTTTTACCCCCACTTCTTCCATCGCCAACTCGAGTGGAAAATACAACCACAGCCAGGCGGCAGCGTCACGATCGCAAACAGCCCTGCGCCGCGCTCGCTCAAGGCCCTGACGTTGAGCGCAGTATATGCGTTACAGTCAGATAAATTAAATCTGTACCAGTGCACTGCGCAGCATGGAAGCGCTCAGTAGTAATCACTAGCGGTCACCCATCCAACTCATGACTGCGGCGGACGTTGCTTAACTTTGCTGATCGGTTAAGAACAGCTAAGCAAACTTCGCTACAAGCGCTTTTAGCTAGCTAGCTATCATCACATAACAACAGGTGGTCAAAGACTACCTTATCAGTTGTCAAAAATCTACTTCCTTTATTTTTGGGCTCAGTGCCATACTCTATCACACCCGAGCTCCGTTACGCGCTGAATTCATCAAAAACTATAAACAACTAAAACTACTAATAAATTTCAGTGTCAAATGTAGTTTTTTTTTTAATTTTGTCTTTGGAGTCATTTACAATGAAGATTGATATGATTGCTTTGCCAGAAAGCATAGTGAGTATAGTTAAAAATGTATTTCTTTATCTAAACTAATATAATCAGGAGGAAAGATTTGATTGTTTGTTTGTTTGCATTGAATAGGCTCTGAAACTACTGGACCGATTAGGATGAAATTTGGTACGGAAATAGTTTGAGACACGGGGAAGGACATAGGATACCTTTAATCCAACTGCGCAAAAAGAGGTTATTGGTTTTGCGGGACAACCGATATACCCGCCGGTGGAGCTGCGGCCGGAAAGGTAGTTGAAGATAATTTGAAGGAAAATATCAAAGGTATATAAATGACCAAATGTTCACCTAAACGATATGCAATTATTGTTGTTCTTTTTTATGCCATTGTGACGGAACAAGCGATGTTAAGCGTACTAACCTCTGCCTATAACAGATGTACTTCATCACAAGTCACAAATTGCACTGCGCCCGTTGTTAAGTGCGACATAGTTGTTAAGTCTCATGTGCCGGGTATTTCACTGGCTCTCAAAGACGGCTGCCGGAACACACCGTTAGGTGCTTGGCGACAGATTTTCTACTTGAGGGTGGTAGCTAGCCAGGCGGGCAATCGCAAAATGCCCTTCCACCGTGCGGTGATGCTCAAGCCGTAGTTGGGGATTGAACCAGGGGCCTGCGACACGGCAGTCCATAGCTATTACCGCTCGGCCATCATTGCTTCAAAATTGCTTATTGTTTCGGTCTCACGTTAAAGTTGTAACAAATACAACTTTAACGCTTTAATTTTGTATACATTTTTCTGTATGATTTCTGACATTGGAACACGAATTTAGTGAAGTGCATTGTTTTTTCCAACAAAGTATTTTATGCGACCATATACACAAACAATTAAACATATAGACCGGGTCATAGTTCGTAACATATCTTCATGCATCTATTCCCAAAGTTGAAGGCAGACAATCACGTTACGCCATATTCCACACTAGCCATGTTTTGGTCCAATGTCAAAGATTGTAAGAGATTACCAGCAAACGGGCATAGTTCCAGACTCTGGCCCTAGTGGACCTTGTCTCCTGTCTATCCTGCACGGATATGATACACTTACCTAGGATGTTGTGGGCTTAGCAGTGATCCAGATCTAAAATTTCGCTGACACTTTGGCATTTTCGGAAGGGAGAGACTGAAAACTGGTCACTAATGCCGGAACATAACTTCAGGTTGTTATGGCGGCATAATCTAAACCAGTGGTGGTAGCTAACCAGACAGGCAAGCTCCATACCACCACCTAACGGTTCTTTGGTCGCATCTTACGATGCTGGCCGGCCGGCCGCAGGAAATTTTATTATTTCTCCTTTCTTGTACGGATATGATATCGAAGTAATAATACTGTTATCTCTACAAATTACCACTAATACTCTAATACTTAAAACAAACAGTTTGAGTTACTATAGACTCAACTACCATATACTATTATTGTTTATCAGTTTTCAATGCTAAAAATAGGCTGATATTTTTTATTAAACACATACAATAAACGAGACAGACCCAGGATGTAAGTAGGTATCTATATACCGATTATATTATTTATACATACATTATTTATGAATCAGTTTACTATTATTTCTAGGTACATTGTTTCAAGAAATTGAGATCAGGGAAGGTATATTTAGCGACACAAATATTGAACCTTTTAACTCATTACGGAGTATTTTTTTCCCTATCTCACCTGATAAACTATCGCACCATGCTATAACGACTACCATCCTAAGACAACAGCAGGGACCGACGGATGAACGTGCCCTTCCAAGCACGGAAGCGCTCAGTACAGTAGTAATCTAGTAATGTCACTAGTGGTCACCCATCCACGAATGGAAACTGGCCCTCAAAGGCAGCTGTTAGGTGCTTGACAACAGATCTTCTATTGGAGGATAGTAGATACCCAGTTTTAACATGTCCTACTACATTTTAAAATAATGTTGGGTATGTTTGGTGACTTGCGTTTTCATTACTGCAAGTATATAAGACAATTTGCTGATATGTTTACATCAGGCGCTTGTTTATAGATTTGAGAATTGAGAGTTATTCATTGTTATGTATCTACGTCACCTGAAAAGGAATCCTACTTGAAGTTAGTGAGTCAAGTCAACACACGAAGAAGATAATCAGGGTTTTAATTAATAACCGCACCATAAATATTTTAACATGCAACCATCGCGGGCCCTGCGATACAGGTTCGCCTAGTGCAGGACTCTCAAGCACTCTGTTGACCTTCCAAAATAAGTATTTTTTTAAACTTTTGTTACACTTTGTTTACTTCATTTATTAAGGTTAAGTATGTATTATTTTTGATAATAAAACTATTTCTATAATAATAATATGCTTTATTGTGCCAAAACAGTTTCTTACATTGATCAGACAAAATATTACAGTATATCACTATAAATGATAATTATAAGCTTATAAGTTAATATAGCAGAAGCAGTTAATATAAAATTTTACCAAATAATCTTATAATCTAAATATTTTATATTATAAATCATATTATATTAGACTGAGTAACTGAATAATTCACACTAGCACCCACACTAGGGTACCCTGTGTTGTGGGTGGTCTAGTTCTCTTCTAAATGTAGATTATTTTTATTAATGTATGATCAAAAGTTTAGTGTAATAGATAACAGAGTATTCTAAAATCATACTTACAGTTAGTATTTAATGTACCTATTGTTATTTTTAATTAAGGAAAATAGTATAACATGACTTTCTTAAATAAAATGGTAAGTTACAGTAATACTAATATCTTGATAGTAAACCAATTATAAAGTTGCAAACCGTGGAGAAAGAAATTATATTTTTTTTTAACAACAACAAACAAAAAACATCATTTAACATAAATATATCAGAGTACAATAATACAGCAGTAAATTTTACATTAACATTGGAAATACATTGGTACCCAAACTAGGACAGACCTGTGAAATGGCATACCAATGCCCTGCCCCGGACATGAATAGTAAATTAAGAAATTTATTATGTAACTCATTGATTTATGTTTACTTATATATAGAACAAAATAACGAAGTTAATCAAGTAATAATTATTTTGAAAGTATGTGATGAAATAATAATTAATATGTTATTTAGCATGCATTTCTGTAAGCGTACTTAGATATATGTGGAAGGAGTTTAGAAATGAATGTGTGGCTGCATGAGAGTAAATGGGTGAGTGTGTGAGGGAATGTGTGTGTGTGTGTGTGTGTTAAGGTAATTGTATGGGTTTCTATGTTGAATTCAGTAAGCTGAGTGATTTATGTGAGAACCGTTAATAATTTTTCAACTGTAGTGTAATCTTGTTTTAGTAACCATTCTTTTAACATACATGTACATTTGTGGCGAGTCATTGGGTAATAGTTAAGGATTTTGTAAAGCCTGTTGTAGATGTGTGTGGCAAGAAAGGATGATTGTCTTCTGGCAAAGGCAGTGGAATAGAATTTTGTTACACAAACGTTCTTAGTAGACCGTTTAGATTTGATTGTGGGATCAAATTGAAATATTTTATGTTGATAAAGGACCAGATTGAGAATGAAGAGGTGGCGCACAGGTAATACCTGGCAATTGTTATAGAGCAAGTGAGTTGGATATCTGTATGGTTTAAAAGTCATAAGTTTAAGTACAGACCGTTGAGCCCTTTCAATATAAATAAGCTTTGTTTTGCATGCTCCTCCCCATACAGAAATACAGTAGGTTAGAATTGCTTGGCATACTGCGACTATACTATAAATTGTAGTGTTTATATAATACTATAAATTATATAAACACTCCAAAAATATCAATCGACCGGAGTACCTACATAAAGGTTGTGATATAAGAATGTTGTTTCACCACACTATTGACGATTAACATTACAAAAACATATAGAGGTTGTTAATAAAACATGATGTTTATTTTAATAACAGAGGACATAATATTCTTATTAATTTTTTTTTATGTTTTATAGGTTTGCCTGTAAGTGATGATGTGGTTGGAGCTGTTGTTCAGGTTAACCTAGAATTACTGGCTCTCAAGGACAGCTGCCGGAAAACACTGTTAGGTGCTTGGCAACAGATTTTCTACTTGAGGGTGGTAGCTAACCAGGCGGGCATTCGCAAAATGCCCTACCACCATGCAACGCAAATACACCTGTATTGACAATATGTAAGATGCATTCTAAAAACCAGAACTGTGCTACATAATTGAAGCATTGGGAGCAACAAGGGCGTTAGGCACCCAAGGCCCTTTTAATGTTATTGCATCAAAATATTCAAAGCTTCATCTAGTTTCTTATGACAAAAGCTCATTTGGATCTAGCGGACATAGATGGCGTGATAGACAATTATTGAGATTACGAATATGCGTTTGAATTTCACATTGCGACCTGTTACTTGCAGAAAGTTTATTTAGTGTAAAAAAATATCTGAAACTTCTGAAATAAGTAATTTTAGTGCAGTTGATGACCAGAGTGATTACGTACCCTCAAAAAATAAGTAAAAAAAGAGGTTAAAGAATAAAAGGTATAGAATACTACATTGCACATCGAGGGGAGAAAACGATCTATTTCTGTTCAAGAGTTTGTTTAAAGACAACCCGAGAACAGAAACAGAACTTTCCCCCGAGTGATACATAGTGCTTTATACTACATCTACGAGGAAATTAAAATCAATATACGTTTTCTCGTACTTATCTCGAGACTTCTCAGGCAGTAAGTTCTTTATGACTTCTTGAGCTGCATTTCTTATTTCTGGTGGCGTCATCATTATAAAAGCGTCACTTTCACTATCAGATGACATTTTGGCAAATTATATAGAATAATTAAAAGCGTACTGTTCAAATATCAATTAAATAAAAAACAAAATGTATCCGAACATAAAAAAATTGCCGTGCTTTATTTCTCGTAGTGAAAAATAAGGTTGCCAACCTCCTTTCATTGAAAATCGAGTACAAATAAAAATCACATATCTTTTTTCTAATTATTTGATATAAAACCTTTTTGAGTTTATTTCATTGTAAGTTCAAGAGTTCGTTGTATTTATTTATGTTAGTGCAGCTAAAAAAACAACTGCTACGGAGTGAAGGAATGAAAATACATATAACCGCCGCATAATATAAGGTATAAGGAAGAAATGACGAACTTTATAAAATGTTTTTGAACGAGTAATGAGACGCTCTTAGTGGGTGACTGGGTGTGGTATAAAAAGTATGTGCTCAAGGCTAAAAGTTGTGGTGAAGAGTACCTACACATCGGCTCGAGCAAAAAATTACCCTCAAAGCATTTTCAACATGTAATGAAGTATAGTTCTAAAAAGTGTACTGATAACATTGATAGGAACGCTCAAAACAAGATATTCGCTGTGTTCTAGTGAATTGGTGCCAAAGGACAGCAAGATGTCAGGAGAACAGGATCCTGATAAAAGAAGAAAACACGACAGTCGACCTAATAAAATTTCTCAAGATGTATACAAGAACACGTATACAGGATAAAAAAAAACACAGGGCCAAATTTCCAAGCAAGAACACACACTATGAACGAGACAGTAAAAGGAGATATTTTGAAAATATAGATTTATCTGTTAAACGTTAAGGCTTTATATAGTTATAAAACAGATAATATTTCAGATAATCAGTATTATTTTAACCAAATAAAAATATTTTATGAATTAAATATAAACACATATCTACTTAAACACTAATATTAAGGAAAGATTTGTATTTATGTATGCAACGAACACACTTAGAAACTACTGGATCGATTTGGATTAAATTTGGTATGGAAATAGTTTGAGACCCGGGGAAGGGCATAGGACAGTTTTAATCCGACTGCGCTAAAAGAGGTTATTAGTTATGCGCGATAACCGACATGCGCGCTGAGGCTGAGCCGCGGCAAAGCTGGTCACATATATATTTATTGAAATTTGAGGATTAAACAGTATTTAACCTTAAACTAAACTAATAAATGAATGCTGTGATTAACATTGAAAAATTACTGATTAACATAATTTTTTATATATTTGTATCTATTGTTTATCCCTAAAATCCGTTTATAATATGAACGCCCAAATAATTTACCGGGGGGTGCAACGAGGGCAGATAGCATGTATTAAGAATATGTTATTTGGAGGTACCTAATTATCTCAATCTAACAATAGTACTAGAATCTTGTAACTTAATTATGGTACAAATATGTTAATGGTGCATCAAATTAATTGAAATAATATTAAGAATATAAAATACATCAAAATCTTTAACATCAATTATCTCAAAACTCACTTTCTTGAGTATAGTACCACCAACTTAACTGTGCAGTTTTCGAGGGCGCTGCTAGTCATGAAAATCAACTACAAACTGTCACAATTTGAAGGTATGTTGTAGTTCTTTTTTCTCCCGCCTGAACAGATAAGTTGGTGGGTCTGTAACGCCCTTGTTGCACCCAATGCTTCAATTATAGAATTTCAAATGACGGTACCTCCATAAAAAATATTTATTTGCATCCATCTGACCAGTATTTGTTTACATGCACTGATGATAGGATAGCGCACATAGAAACAGTTTGTTTATGTGTGATGAGATGAGTGTAAAATGTACAGACCCGCCAACTTATCTGTTCAGGTGGCAGAAAAAAGAACTACAACATTCCAAATTGTGACAGTTTGTAGTTGATTTCCATGACCAGTAGCGCCCTCGAAAACTGCACAGTTAAGTTGGTGGTACTATAACTGAGTGTGTGTAAGTTGAGTGTGAACAAGAAACAAATTGTGGCGATATGGTATGTAGGTATTATGATAGTATCACACGGGTTTTTTTTCTTACTTATTTTATAACTTTATTATTTTAGTAATATAATATATAGCTTTGACAAAAATAAAATAGATAATTTAATGGTTTTTTGGCTTTTTTTCTGTTTTATAATAGTTATCTTGAAACTATGTAACTTATTAAGAGCCTTATTAATACCAAGTAAAAAACATAAAGCATTTTTGGGAGTACATTCGTCAAAAAGATCGGAAATTGCATAAATTAAAACAACAGCAACCACACAGATATGTAAGCCTTTGACCACAATCTCACCTGATGGTAAGTGATGATGTGGTCGAAGGTGCTAACAAGCTTAACCTAGAATATGCTATCAAGGACAGCTGGCGGAATATACCGCAAGGTGCTTGGAGACAGATTTTCTACTTGAGGGTGGTCGCTAGCCAAGCGGGCATTCGCATAATGCCCTTCCACCATGTGGTGAAGCTTTTGCCACTGCGAAATCACTGCGTTTTTGCGTTGGCTTGGCTATTGCAAATCATTATGCAATAATGATGTTGCACTATATTAGTTCATCCAGATGAAATAATATTACGCAATCTTAGCGCATATATTGTTTATTACTGAGATTGCGCAATATTAGTTCATCCAGATGTAATAATATTACGCAATCTCAGCCAAACCAAATTTAATTTATTTGCAAGAATATGAGTAAGTATTCGTAAAGTAAATATATTGGTACGACTTTCCATTGACGTCCGTCTAATTTAGGGGGGAGAGGGGGGTGGAGAGTGCCAACACCACCACCCTCCCCTCTTCAAAGGAAATACTCTGGAGCCCCTGTTTGACTTATTTTTAATTTTCCTCATTTTATAGATAAATATCATATTTTTTTTTGAATCGATTGTAATTAAAAAGGAGGCTAAAAGGGGAAGGGGAGGGTCCTCGTCTCTTTTCCACTTTCGAAACTTTATCCTTTAAGTATCACAAACAAAAAGTTCACATTTGGAAACATTTAGTTCAAGGCATAGACTTAGGACTTTTTCGCTTCGCTCAAAAGACCTACGAAGTGTGGAGGTGAAAGGTCCTAAGCTGCTACAAACCGTCGCGAGAGAAAAAGAGATAGTGAAACAAGAAGACGGTATGTCATTTTTTACGCGAGTAAGAAGAGGCTATAGCCTCCCGGCCTCTTCCAAGTCGGCGCGAATTTTGTATTTGCTCAAATATCTTACGATTATATTATAAAATATGTATTCGGCAAGCACGGTGTCTTGTTCAGTGATTGAATGTGAGGTTACAAGACGCAATAACCCGAATATACACGTTTTACAGGTAATTTATGTTTATTTGTACTGCTTTTTTGATAATCATTATTTCATCATTTTGTTTTAAAATGAGTTAAGTATAAGAACTGTGGAAATATTAGAAAATAGGTTTCTCTTCATACTTGTCATCAAATTACATTCCTAAATCAAGAATTGGTTGGTATTTTACGAAAAACTATAAAAACATTTGTTTACGATAGGGCATGACAAAGTCCTGACGTCACAAGTATCGATAAAGTCGATAGTTTGTGTCTGACTTGTAGGATCGACGTGACTGCTCGGGTACATATTCGAACCTCGAAAATAACCGGTAGTTAGTTTAATCATAAATTAGTTAAAAAAATAATATAATTACATAATATATAACGGGAAGTTGACAGATCAGTTTATAGCTTATTGAGTATTTACGAATAAGGGAGTAAATATTATCACAAGATATATTATTCAAAATTTATTATGATGTTTTCTGTTAAAAGTTCCCTAACACTCAATAAAGAATTCGAAATATCTCTTACTTCTGTCATAAAATATTTGTATCTTTATTCAAATGGCTATTTAATACAATTTGAAATAACTATATACACACGTATAATAATAATTATGTTCTTACAGATTTGCAACAAATTTTTAGTATGTGATAAAAGGGATTGGATTATTGCTGGACTCTAAATAAAAACTCTACAGTTTGTAGTGAACTTTGAATTAAAATGCTTCATATAAAAGAAAATAACGATGTATACTAATGAAAGACTCAATACCAACTTTTAATGTCCCTGAATTCATGAAGCTGTGGAAATGGTAGTCAATAGCTTTAGGAAATGATGACACAAGTAACAGTTTAATTTGTAGTAAAATACATGGTCAAATAATTTGTTTTTTAATGTTAAGACTGTAGGATATGTAGATTCAATCTAATAACCCTTCCCTTAGCGTCCCTGGTGAAATAAAATCTACAATACTCGCTTATTTGCATCGCTGGATATCTATGGCTATCCTGACACAAAATAAATTTTATTTTTCTTTTCAGATCAAATTGAAAATAATGCGGCCCTGTCCTTACGTAAATAGAGATATATTACCACCATTGGCCTTTACCTGGTCCTTCAAATCGAGTACTGCCTCCAAGAAAAAAAACTTATTAACTAGTTGTGACAATAATAACAGAAAAAAATTAGCTCTTAAGAGGTTTAAAAGCTAAAAAATATGATAAAACGGCTTTTAGAGTTAAAAACAGACTTTAAAGAATTATATGTTTAGTAGGCCAGTTAGTAAAGATAATCGAAATTATGAACACATCGTCATTTCACACAAAACAAATTCGACCTTTGCTTACCATATGTGAATAGTTTACGCAAATGGTATTCAGATAAATGTAATTTAATAATTTACAGGATCTGTATATTTACAGCTTATTGATTTTGTTAATGGTAATAATAATACTTAGTAAAAGTAAGTTATATTTTGATATTGTTACGATGAAGTTATAGTTGGTTGACTTTTAAAAGTGCTGTACCATTTTCAACCTACAGTAAATGCATTTGACTTCGACTTTGAATGAGTTTTATTTTTAACAGATCAAAATATGGAGCAGGTTCTCAATAAGTTTGTTTTCATGTTTTAATTTATTCTATTTATTTTATTTCAATTGTATGTTATTGGTTTGATTTTCAATTCTAAGATTCATGCCATTGAAATTTCATCATAATCAGTTCAGTAGTTTGGATTTTAAATAATAATAACTGGAAAAATAAGTTGTCCATGTTAATGAAATTGCATATTTTGCATATCTGTGATTTAAGTGTTGTTAACGGTCATAACAATCTCAATGAACTATATAGGGCATAATTTCAAACAAATGTGTCCTAAGATTCAACCAGTAAAACTGTCGATAGTATTACGCCCGCGTCAATACAACACTATGTCACCCACACATTTACATTTCATTTTTTGTAACACCGTTCATCTATCACTGTTTGTCTTGTACAGTCGCCTGCAATAAGAAGTATACATTGTAATTTTCAAAATTGTGGCAAATAGTTCTGTTTTTCCCTATGTAATCAGAAGTATCTTAAAATCAAATAATAATATGAATACTTTTACTCAGGTTAATGTTAACTTCGATTAATAATAACTTGCGACAACACATTATTTTGAAAATTACGAAGTGTATACTTCTTATTGCAGGCGACTGTACACCCAAAGCCTATAGTTCAAGGCCAATAAGACGAAAATCGTCTTGAAGTACTCAAAGCGGATGTAATTAAGTACTCGCAAGTCATGTTAAATTATTGTGATTGAACGTATAAAATTAAATTCTAGCAAGTCAAATGTTTAGTCAACATGTTGCGCTTGAGCACAGCACTCGCTATTTTAGCAGTCGCCGACTGCGCCAGGATACTAGTTGTAGTCCCTACACCATCTGTGAGCCATCAAGTGATATTTAGACCCCTGACTCAAGAACTAGCGAGTCGAGGACATGAGGTTGTCTTTATCACAACTGATCCAGCTTTCCCCAAAGGCCGATCTCCAGCAAACTTAACTGAGATAGATCTACACGACATATCTTACAAGTTATGGAAAGAATTTTTGAAGTATACGTCTGGATCGAACGATTATAAGACTATAATCACGACAGCGATAAATTTGTTGCGGGAAATATTCATGGTACAGCTGGCTACAGATGAAGTTCAGCAAATTATAAAAAACAAGGATGTATCTTTTGATCTCATAATTGTAGAAGCTATCTTGAGACCGGCGTTAATATATTCACATATATTTAAGGCTCCCATAATTCAAGTCAGTTCATTTGGTGGATTTTTTGGGAACTATGAAGCGGTTGGAGCACCAATTCATCCCTTAGTGTATCCCCTATCTTCGAGACATAGGATAAATGACGTAACATTATGGGAAAAGATATCTGAGTTGCGAACCTTCTATATTTTGGACAGCACGATCAGATCCTTGGAAACGAGAGAGAATGAAATGCTTCAAGATATGTTTGGGCCTGATGTGCCATCCTTAAGCGAGTTGCAGAAAAACGTTCAGATGTTGTTTGTAAACGTGCACCCAATTTGGGATGCGAATCGACCAGTACCTCCCAGCGTTGTGTACATTTATGGCATTCATCAGAACCCAGAAAAAACTTTGCCTCAGGTAAGTTTCTTAAAAAACAATGTAAACTAGATGCTACGGAAATAAGTGTATGTCAATTCCAGTTATTGATTTAACAAATTTTTGGAAGTAAATGGTAAAAATATCAATTGGTAATCATAGCATTGTTGATAAGATTAGAAGACTAAGACATTAAACAACGAGCTTCTTATGTGCATGTGTAACTAAAACATCAATGCTGTTATTAAAAAAATCACACCTTTCCTCAGCTTATCTAGAAAGTACAATTCTTCTTGAATAAAACGTCCAGATTATGTACTGAGTCGTTGAAGCGGTAAAACTTAATTTGCCAGAATGGGGAATCCTGAACTTCTATTGCTTACCTAGTTGTTCCTGTTATTTTTTAGAAACAATGTATATTCTTACCTTTGCCGAGTCTGAATAAACAAAAACAACCTATTGCAAAGCACTCAGTGGTGTGTTTTAGCAGCTGTCTTTGAAAGTTTATTCGTGTTGTATGCGCGGTCTGCACTGCCTTAATACAAATATACTTTACTATTACTTACTACTATGTTATAAATTGGCGCATTCAGTATTTATTGGTAAATAGAAGATATTGTACACCCTATACTGAATTCAGTTTTTTTTTAGTGGTCCCTCATTAAATTTTATATTAATTATATATAAATAAATATAATAACTCAATAAGTTTAAACAATGACAACCTAGATGCTAAAGTTAAAAAAAGTGTTTATATTCAGCTACCTTTTTATTTATTAAAGCCCCCCTAAAAAATATCTAGTTGAATTTATAGTCCTATATTCATCGTTAGGTCGAAATATATCAAAATTTCAGGATTGTTACTTATTTCTTTCGCAGGCTTGAGCCCCTTGTCATACGCGAACAGACAGATTGCAGGGCTCCGTTTGGCCATTTGGGTATTAAACTCTATATATTAACAGTACTTACCCAAATTTTAAACTCAGTCGCAAAGTCAACTGTTAGACGCACATGAGTGTTCGAATACAAGAATGGTCAATGGCAATGATAAGGACTGTGGGCTTGTCTTTCAGCAGATAGTAGGTAAGCACTTTGCGAATGCTTATTAGCAGAAAATCTGTTACCAAACATCTTGTGTTCCAGCAGTTGTTCTTGAGAGCTTTTCACTTTTTTTTATTATTAAATACTAGATACTACTGAGTAACAGACTCGTGGTTGGTATTCTTATTTGTTTGTTTTTTTTTATATATGTAATCATTTTTAACTTTGAGATCATTCTCCAACATATCAATATTTTTCCTGAAGGAAAGTTAGCCTAGTGTTAGTTAAAATAACTTAAAATATCTAAACTCAGTCCACACTTATATATTTCTTATCTTGTTTGTTAAATTATTACATTATACATTTAATACCGATTCAGTTTGTTGTTGAAGGGTCAGCCACAGATTCAGGCGATGCCCTTGATGTTTTAATTAGAGATTAGAGCCTCCACAACCTCTTCGTTTCTGTTTCGTATAGCCATTTTTAGGTGGTAGTCGACCGCCTCCGTTGCCCGCCAGCTCGAACCCTCTAATAGCATCCAAGCTGTCCTCGTTACAGTATTTTTTTTTATGCTCTTGCTTGCTTTTTCCCAATAAAATCTTTGACTACATCATCACCCACTGACAGTTTTAAGACAATGCAATAGAATGCAGAGTTAACTTACTTAACATGTCTGATAAGAAAACACCTTAAAATCAAGCTATGGGTAGCTATTTTAAATGCCTCTTGTTCTTTCTTTTAGGATTTAGAACTTTACCTGAACTCTTCAAAACATGGAGTAATTTACGTGAGTTTCGGGACTAATGTAAATCCATCCATGCTGCCACAAAACAAAATTAAGGCAATGGTAGATACTTTCTCTGTACTTCCATACGATGTCCTGTGGAAGTGGGATAAGGATGAGCTTCCTGGACGGACGAAGAATATCAAAATATTGAAGTGGCTCCCACAGTCGGATATGCTAAGTAAGTTTGCGAAAGAACTTAGTTAAATTTAAATTAAATGGTACTCACCACGATAACAACATTGTACTGAACTGATCCCCGTGGGGTGCCGGGTTAGAATTGCACCTCCCCATATCATCCCGTGGGTGTCGTAAAAGGCGACTAAGGGAAAAATTATACTGGAAGGTGGGCAGCAGCGCCTTCTAAAGAACTACTTACAAGGGGTACTACCCCCTTAATAGGGGAGGCTGTTTTCAGCAGTGGACGATCCGGCTGATACAGTACAGTACAGTACTGAACTGTAGCAACTGCATTGTCCACTGCTGGACCACAGCATTGCCAATTATGGGGGTGTTTGCCATAATCCCCACGCTTGGCAGGCGTCTCGGAGATCGCAGTGTGAGATATCAGTTCCTCAAAAAGTGCAGCTGCCCTCCTTCTGGTGTGTTACCCTTAGTCGCTTCTTACGACACCCATGGGTTATATACCCACAATAAAGATAAAATAGTGGTGCTAGACTTAGATCAGTAAAAACAAATAAAAGTTTCTCTTTTTAATATTGTTTGCAATAACGCCTACTATGAGGATTACATTACAAAACCCGCACATGACTTAAATTTTTCCGATCGTATATTTGTCATTTTAAAAAGTTCTCCTTAGGCAAACAGTTCCCTACCTGAGATTTTATAATAATAAATTATAATACAAATAATATAATATTCCTTATTATATTAGACTTCTCACAGAAGGAAAATTCAAGCTGCATGTAAAAAAAACTTTTTCTACTTGAGGGTGGTAGCAATCCAGGCGGGCAATCGCAAAATGCCCTTCCACCATGCGGTGAAGCTCAAGCCGGCGGTGGGGATTGAACCAGGGACCTGCGGCACGGCAGTCCATAGCTGTTACCGCTCGGTCATCATTGCTTCAAAAAACGTGTTTAACGAATAAAGACAGAATCAGAGGTATAACCTTACCTTGACGCCTATTTTCAGTTCTCAATGTGGGACATTATGAAAAAGCGCTGATTTTACACAATATCTTATCACAATATTATATCTAATTAAGGAGGTTAAGCTAATTGACCCAGTGACAATTGCTAAAGACCATCGCTCAGGTGGTTTATAGCTTGAATTCCGCTAAGAACTTGAGTGTAATCGGTAGCAGAGTCGCAATAAACCTGTGTCAGATAGTATTTCACAAGTAAAAAATCTGTCGCCAGGCAAGCAACCAATGCGTTAAGTCTGAAAAATCGAGTTCATTTAGCGGCTACACGTAATGCAATTCCTAGAGTTCCAATTTTTCATCTGTTTATTTGCACGTCGTAGTCAATTATTTATAACTAGCGCCCGCCCCGGCTTTGCACGGGTATTTAACACAAAATATAAATTAAAACATAAAAGTAAGTAGTTATTGTGACATAACTGTAATAGTTAGATATGGTATTCTGGACTTTTTTGTAGATATTGATGTCCCCTTTAAAATTGTAGTACATTACTTTGCTCTGTTGTCTACAACTTCCGCAGCATACTCGATATAATGTTTTTTTCAAAATTTGGGTTACATTATCGAAGCTTTCATACGGATCCTTAAGTGTTTGAAAATATTCTATAGGCTATGTTCATCAGGGATAGTATAAGATTCTAATTGTGAAAGAATGTTTTAAATCGTTCCAGGAGTTTTGAAGTTTATTCGTTATCGTATTACAAGAATACATATCTTTCCTCTTTATAATATAAGAATAGATTAGACTGTATATGATATTAATACAATGACGAAAATACGTTTTTAGTTAGGTTGAACTGGCCGGTCACTTTTCCATACAAACGTCGTAGGGTGATCACTCCCTTATTTGAGATTTTAGGTATATCGATTGATATCGTTATTATCTAGGCTTGTATGATGACAAAATATTAAAAAGCTAATAAAGTTGTTAGTTATGAGCCTCGAAAACTTTATATGAAAATGTTTTGAGTCTCATAATTCTTTAGTTAATTACTTTCTTAAAATTTCGGCACGAGATCAATCGGTATTATGCTTTATTTTGGACCTAAATCCTCAAATAAGGGAGTGATCACCCTACGACGTTTGTATAGAGAACGGGCCGGCCAGTTCACCCTTAATCTAGTAATTATTATTAATAAGAAATAACCATCTTGATCATATTACTAATATTTATGGAATTGTCCCTTTCATTATCTTATCACAAAAACTGAACCGAATTCTAGCATGAAAGTATGAAATTACTTGTAGAAGTCGGACCTTGAAAATGGGATAATTTGAATCTTCAGTGACCAATTTTTTTATATAAAAACTTAATTATACTATCATGTTTTTTTAAATAATAAATGCCATATGGTAGACCAATATTAGGAATATTCTGTAGTTTAGGTACTCATACGAAATAATTAACTTATCTAGTCTCTATTTGTCTCTTACATATGATGAGTAATGTCAATTTCTTATGAATATGTTATCATTTACAGAACACTCAAAAATTAAGCTGTTTATCACACAAGCAGGCCTCCAGTCTACTGACGAAGCAATTCTAGCTGGAGTACCGATGATAGGTATACCCATGCTTGGTGATCAGTGGTACAATGCAGAGAAGTATGTCCAGCTGAAAATGGGCCTTAAAGTGCTTTTGGAGGATTTGACAAAGGATACCTTGAAAGAAGCTATTGAGACAATCGTCAATGATGAAAGGTAAGTTACACTAATAACACGGCTATTAAGAGGCCTTTTACATTATGCAGCCCTCTCACTCGCACTTTTAAAGATAATTTCAAATAGCAACAATATGGTTTATATTTTTTTTAAATGTGGTCAATCCTTATTTCGCTACATGCAACTATAGATGTTCTCTACTAATTTTCATTTTGATATCTGTAATGGGGAATCTAAAACGCGTAATTTAGTAATTTTAAATTTTGGGCCTCTAATTCTAATTGGACTCAACATGTAACAAAGTAAAAATATGTAGAGAACATCTATAGTTGCATGCAGCGAAATAATAATTGACCACATTTAAAAAAATATAAACCATATTGTTGCTATTTAAAATTATCTTTAAAAGTGCGAGTGAGAGGGCTGCATAATTTAAAAGGCCTCTTAACCCTTTAACTGGGATTCACATTTGAGCACTGTTTATATCATATTAAGCAACGCTGTGGTCTGCGGTAAAGCACTCTTAGTAAAGCTTAGCTCAGAAATGGACTTTTTTAATTTTGGTTTGAAAACGCCCGGGTTGTATTTTCTAGAAGATAGTAGTTAATTAACTCAGAGAGTTCCTTCGCAGTTTGTACAATAAATGTTGAAGCAAAGTACTTTGTGCGTTTCTTTGGAATTTCGATTTTAAAACGTCGTATTTTCGCCGTGTTACTCCTTGTTTGGCGGTAGAACGAAAATATATTAGATTGTACATTTCCATTGCGCAGTCTCCGAAATATATCCGGCAAAAGATAGATAGATAAAAAAACTGATTGTGGCAAATGTTCCAGATTTGAGAGTTTTATCTTAGCAAGCTTGCAAAACTAAATAAAGGTACCGGGCTGCCTGTGGGGACACTCGTCACTATTCTAACAAAAAAAAGAAATATCTAAATCGGACTACGCGTAAATAAATTACAACTTAGTGTTAAATTTCGATTTTCATCCTCTTTCCCGAAAGAACCATGCTGAATTTCGGGATAAAAAGTATATAATGTCCTTCTTCGTAATATGAACTCAAATCGTGCTAAGTTTCATTGGAATTCGTGCAGTAGTTATGGCATGATACAGGCAAACAGACAGAGGGACAAAAATAAAAATGCAATACAGTTTTGGCATCAATATCAGCTAAAGAGTGAGTAAAGGTTCAAGTCCGGCTGGAAGTTACCTTTTTCCATCCGTAATATTTTTTATGTTTTCGCTAAGCATGCGTCAATGCTCTTATAAAATAATACTAGTTAAAATTAATATGCTTCAAAAACAAAACCTTTGTTTCAGTTATCGACGTAACGTTGCCAAATTTAGAGCCATAATGCACGACCAGCCACAACGGGCTTTGGACCGCGCCGTGTGGTGGACAGAGCACATCCTACGTCACGGAGGCTCCCACCTCCGAGCTCCGACAGTCGGCATGTCTTGGACAGAGTACTTGGTGCTGGACGTCGTGTTAGCCTTATTAAGTGCTGCACTGGTTGTGATTAGTGTAGCTGCTACAATATTGTACTTTGCCTATGTGTATGTTAGTTCCAAACTTGCAAGTGCGCCGAAGGTGAAAAAGAACTGACCATTATATTATTTGATAGGAGTGTTTTTTCTATTTGAACTCAGTGTTACTGTTCAATATATATAATGAATTAAGTTTAAGTTTGATTACATGTGATTAGTATTATAGCGTTAATAGTAGGGATTATCGATGTTGTAAAAACATCGATAATAGAATCAAAGATAACATGGGCAGCTCAACATCGTTGGTAGATGATTCTTGAAATCTAAATATCTTGTTTGATGTCACAACATGATGTTTTTTCCTACACTTAAGTTAAATAAAACAGTAATATTTCACACGTTTTGCCCATGTTTTGGTTGCGTTCATAATTTGGAGACTTGTCAACATCACGGAGCCTGACGAAGGCTTGGTGACAAACGAGTGTCTAGTTTCGACTTGGATCTATTGTCACAGACTACGAATAAATATGTCGCAGAGCACATTTTCGAATGATTATTTTTGCGAAGGGAGTAAAACGAGGAATGTATAGAACTAACGAATAAATAATAGTTCGGAGAATATTTACCCAATATTACTGACCACTTGAAATGGGTAACCTAATTAAATGTAACTTCTAACCTCAAATTATTCTTATCGATATTTCTTTTTAAAATTTATACATATGCGTTTGCAAACATAATATCGTTAAAAACCATTTGAATTTATTTAAATATCGAATTAATAACTTTTATTTGTACGAGTTACAGTGAAAATACAGACTAAACTGTTTAAGAAATGCTTAGGTATAGGTTTTTTTATATTAATAGTTAAATTTTGACATGATATTACTAATATGTATTATGAATCTGTATATGTATATACGGATATTATATTGTATATTTTTGCCTATACATTTTATTAGTTTTGTTTGTATATAATGTATTATTATTATTATTGAATAATAGGCGAGCAGCCACAGGCTGATGTGCCTATATCTAGGTTGGTGTGTGTTTGTCCATAACTGTTTATAATAAATTTTAAATTACTATTGTTCCACTTTCACTATTACGTTTATTTTCACTAAACCACTTGTCAAGTCTACTCTTAAAACTGTTGGTAGATGGAGCATCAATCACTTCCTGCGGTAACTTGTTCCACAACATCATCACTCTGTTATTCCAGCGAGCTAGTTGCTTATTATTACTACATCGTGCTCGAGTAGTATCACTGGGCTTGAAGACGAAAGGCAGTTTAGAGCAGTTGTATTTGCCCGAGATCATTTTATAGGTTTCGATGAGGTCACCTCGTCTACGCCGGTCTTGTAGGGTTGGCAGTTTCAAAATCTCTAGTCCTTGTTCATAGGTCTTCTTCTGCAAGTAATAGGGTAGTTTAGTCGCTTTTCTCTACACACTCTCTAGTAAGTTTATGTCTTTGACTCATCGAGAAACTAACCTCGAAAGTGGATTTCACGGTTTGTTCAATCTGTTAACTAATGTGTGATATCGCACACTTTCCAAATTTAAAATATACCGCGTAATATTTACCGGATATTGCTCCGATTCCTAGCTAGCTTATTTTAAACTTATAATACTTTATTAATACAAATTTGTTTTACATAGAGAGTGTGTTACGCGCTGAGCAACAGAATTCGGATGAGACGTCGGTCTCATCCGAATTCTCGAAGTCAGTCTCGCGTCATAGGTCGCGCTACGTGTATGACAGGCAACTCGGTATAGTGTTGCGATCCAACATTTGGTGCCTCATCACTGAGCTTGAGAGAGTTATGCTCTAGCTGAGCCCTTTTTTTTTAATCTCTGTCCTATTCACTCAATGGGACTCAGGAAAGGGCAATGGATGTCCGTAAAAAGATTGTAGTTAAATGTAACGGAGACAATTTTACCACTGCGGCTGAGTACTCTATCGATATGATAGCGCGGGGGAAGTATATAACTATGTTTTTGAGGTGTATCAGAATGGAAAACTTTAGGGAAAATGTGGTACTGATGGTCGACCTAAAAAACTATTACGATTTACGGGGCCAATTTTAAAACATTAAAAGGAATTAAAAGGTAACTTATTTATAAATGCCACGTTTTACACGGCTCCCAAAACCGGTAACGGTTCCTCAGGGATAGTCCAAGCGAACGAAGCCGCGGGTAAAAACTAGTTAAAAATAAAGATTACGATTACACATTTTATGTAAATGGTAAGTACTACAATTTTTGTTAACAATATATTGTGGGTCAAGTATGGTATTCATAATGATAAAATAACTGATAACCCAGAATGGAAACTGGTCAAAGTCAAGTATCAAATGTCAAAGTCAAGTGTAATAAATACTAATTCGTCGCTACCGCCCCACCATTCCTTCCGTATGAGCCCTATAATCAGAATAGCACTATAATCGCTTGTTTCGCGTATTCCTCTGATGTGTGCGCCTCTACGAATCAATTATTTCTTCGTAGGTGCGCATAGAGAAATAGTATATTGTACATCGAGAGGAGAAAACGATCTATTTCTGTTTGAATAAAGGCAACTCGAGAACAGAAATAGAACTTTCTCCCGAGTGATACATAGTGCTTTATACTACACCTACGAGGAAAATAAAATCATTATACGTTTTCTCGTACTTACCTCGAGACTGCTCAGGCAGTAAGTTCTTTATACTTCTTGAGCTGCATTTCTTATTTCTGGTGGCGTCATCATTATAAAATCGTCACTTTCACTATCAGATGACATTCTGGAAAATTATTTAGAATAATTAAAAGCGTACTGTTTAAATATCAATTTAATAAAAAACAAAATTTAACCAAACATAACCAATTGCCGCGCTTTTTTTCTCGTAGTGCAAAAAAAGGTTGCCAACCTCCTATCATTGAAAATCGAGTACAAATAAAAATCACACCTCTTTTTTCTAATTACTTGATATAAAACCTTTTTAAGATACCAGGGCAGGTATGGATTTTCATACAACATTCCTTCAAACTACCCAGGAATCAGCGGTATGGTTTAAAGTTACCTTACAAACAATATTGACTCATTTGCGTTTGTATATGTAATAAAAAATATATAAAAAATGGGTGCCTCATGATATGACTGAAAACTGAAAGAAACGCGTTTTAAATCTTGTGTTGCCTTGTTGAATCGATACAGAAATGAGGAATATTGGATCGAATTGTGACAAGTGATGAAAAGTGGATTCTTTATGATAACCGTAAGTGACAAAATGCAATGGCTGACCCCAGGTGAAACGCCGCAACAGTGTCCTATAGTAAAGCTTACCAATAAAAAAAGTAATGGTAACTGGTTGGTGGTCTCAGCATGGTATAGCTTTCTCCGATCTGGTCAAGCAATAACGGCAGATGTCTACTGTGCCGAACTCCGAACAATGATAGCCAAACCTTCGAGTCAATGAGCAAAACTAGCAGTGAAACAGCCCCGACTCATGAATCGATATTCACCATTATTGCTCCAGCATATAACGAGAGACCACATACAGCACGAGAAACCGTTTTAACTCTACAGGAACTGCAATTAGAAACCATTCGTCACCCTCCGTATTCACCAGACCTTGCTCCAACGGACTACTATTTTTTTTCGTGATTTGGACAATTTTCTACGTGATTAAAAAGTTTTCCTCCCAGGAGGCAGAACAAAATGCTTTCACACAGTTTGTCGAATGTAGATCATCAGAGTTCTATCGCAAAGGCATAAATTAATTTCCAATAAGATGCCAGCAATGTATTGTTAATAGTGGTAATTATTTTGATTAAATACATATTATGTTAATTTTAAAAACACGAATTTCAATTTTTCAGTACAAATCGGCCAATTTATACTTTAGACCCTAATGTTATCGCAGAGGGAGAAGACTAGATATAAGTCTAGACATAGATACTGAAGTGTATATATATTATCTAGATCCATGGTTCCGCATATGGCATAACGATAAGCGCTAATAGTAAGCGACGTGAGGACACAGCTATCTTATCTAGTGTAATCTAATATGACATTGAACGTATAAATTGAAATTGTAGCAAGACTAATGTTTAGTCAACATGTTGCGCTTGAGCACAGCACTCGCTATTTTAACAGTCGCCGACTGCGCCAGGATACTAGTTGTTGTCCCTACACCATCTGTGAGCCATCAAGTGATATTTAGACCCCTGACTCAAGAACTAGCGAGTCGAGGACATGAGGTTGTCTATATCACAACTGATCCAGCTTTCCCCAAAGACCAATCTCCAGCAAACTTAACTGAGATAGATCTACACGACATATCTTACAAGTTATGGAAAGAATTTTTGAAGTATACGTCTGGATCGAACGATTATGTGACTCAAATGACGACATCGATAATTTTGTTGCGGGAAATATTCATGGTACAGCTGGCTACAGAAGAGGTTCAGCAAATTATAAAAAACAAGGATGTATCTTTTGATCTCATAATTGTAGAAGCTATCTTGAGACCGGCGTTAATATATTCACATATATTTAAGGCTCCCATTATTCAAGTCAGTTCATTTGGTGGATATTTTGGTAACTATGAAACGGTTGGAGCACCAATTCATCCCTTAGTGTATCCCCTATCTTCGAGACATAGGATAAATGACTTAACATTATGGGAAAAGATATCTGAGTTGCGAACCTTCTATATTTTGGACAGCACGATCAGATCCTTGGAAACGAGAGAGAATGAAATGCTTCAAGATATGTTTGGGCCGGATGTGCCATCCTTGAGCGAGTTGCAGAAAACCGTTCAGATGTTGTTTCTAAACGTGCACCCCATTTGGGATGCGAATCGACCAGTACCTCCCAGCGTTGTGTACATTGGTGGCATTCATCAGAAACCAGAAAAATCTTTGCCTCAGGTAAGTTTTCTTAAAAAACAATGTAAACTAGATGCTACGGAAATAAGTGTATGTCAATTCCAGTTATTGATTTAACAAAGTTTTGGAAGTAAATGGTAAAAATATCAGTTGGTAATCATAGCATTGTTGATAAGATTATAAGACTAAGGCATTAAACAACGAGTTTCTTATGTGCATGTGTAACTAAAACATCAATGCTGTTATTAAAATAATCACACCTGTCCTCAGCTTATCTAGAAAGTACAATTCTTCTTGAATAAAACGTCCAGATTATGTACTGAGTCGTTGAAGCGGTAAAACTTAATTTGCCAGAATGGGGAATCCTGAACTTCTATTGCTTACCTAGTTGTTCCTGTTATTTTTTAGAAACAATGTATATCCTTACCTCTGATGAGTCTGAATAAACAAAAACAATCTATTGCAAAGCACTCAGTGGTGTGTTTTAGCAGCTTTCTTTGAAAGTTTATTCGTGTTGTATGCATGGTATGTATACCACTTTAATACAAATATACTTTACTGTTACTTACTACTATGTTATAAATTGGCACATTCAGTATTTATTGGTAAATAGAAGATATTGTACACCCTATACCGAATTCAGATTTTTTTTAGGTATCCCTCATTACATTTTATATTAATTATATTACAAGTATGCTAACCTCGGTATGGGTTACATATTTGAGCCGTTTGGTGTAGAGACGTTGGGGCCATGGGGACCGGGAGCTCATCGTATTTTCCAAAATTTATCAGAGCGCTTGGTCGATGCGACGCGTGATCAAAATGCTGGCACCTATTTGGCTCAAAGAATAAGCATTGCAATTCAACGGGGCAATGCTGCCAGCATGCTGGGCACGCTGCCAACTGATAGTGGGCTAGAGCATTTGGACTGCCTATGAGTCCAAATGCTTTTATTGTAGTAGCTGTAGTATTGTAGTAGCTGTAGTGTTGTATATAGTTTGTAGTATTTGTTTAATAAAGGCATACCGCCGGTAAAAAAAAATAAAAAAATATTATATTAAAATAAATATAATAACTTAATAAGTTTTAACAATTACAACCTAGAGTGAAAAAAAGTTTTTATATTCAGCTACATCCTATACTCATCGTTAGGTCAAAATATATCAAAATTTCAGGATTGTTACTTATTTCTTTGAGAGGCTAGAGACCCTTGTCATACATGAACAGACAGATTGCAGGGCTCCGTTTCGCCCTTTGGATACGAAACTCTATAAATTAAATGTAATAGTACTTACCCAAATTTTAAACTCAGTCGCACAGTTGACTTTTAGACGCACATGTGTGTTCAAATACAAGAATGGTCAATCGCAATGATAAGGACTGTGGGCCTGTCTTTCAGCACATAGTAGGTAAGGACTTTGCGAATGCTCATTAGCAGAAAATCTGTTGCCAAACATCTTGCGTTTTGGCAGCTATGTTCTTGAGGGTTTTTTACTTTAATATTAAATACTACTACTGAGTTACAGATTCGTGGGTCGTATTCTTATTTGTTTTTTTTTTGTAACATATGTAATCATTTTTAACTTTGAGATCATTCTCCAACTTATCAATATTTTTCCTGAAGGAAAGTTAGCCTAGTGTTAGTTAAAATAACTTAAAATTTCTAACGTCAGTCCATACTTAAATATATATATATATTTCTGCTTATATCTAGTTAGTAAGTTTATTACGTTATACATATAATACCGAATCAACTTGTTGTTGAAGGGCCAGCCACAGATTCAGGCAATGCCCTTGATATTTAGATTAGAGATTAGAGCCTCCACAACATCTTCATTTCTATTTCGTATAGCCATTTTTAGGTGGTAGTCGATTATGTTTTATAGCTAGCCTCCGTTGCCCGCCAGCCCAAACCCTCTAATAGCGTCCGTGCTGTCATCGTAATAGTATTTTTTATTATTTTGCTTTTGCATGCTTTTCTCCATTAAAATCTTTGACCACATTATCACCTACTGACAGTTTTAAGACAATGCAAAGTTTTAAGAATGCAGAGTTGTAATAACATGACTGATAAGAAAACAACTTAAAATCAAGCTGTTAGTAGCTATTTTAAATGCCTCTTGTTCTTTCTTTTAGGATTTAGAACTTTACCTGAACTCTTCAAAACATGGAGTAATTTACGTGAGTTTCGGGACTAATGTAAATCCATCCATGCTGCCACAAAACAAAGTTCAGGCAATGGTAGATACTTTCTCCGTACTTCCATACGACATCCTGTGGAAATGGGATAATGATGAACTTCCTGGACGGACGAAGAATATCAAAATATTGAAGTGGCTCCCGCAGTCCGATATGCTAAGTAAATTTGCAACTTATCTTCGAAAGAACTTAGATAAATTGAAATTAAATGGCACTCACCACGATTACAACACTGTACTGTATCAGCCGGATTGTCCACTGCTGAACACAGCATTGCCAATTATGGGGGTGTTTGCTATAATCCCCACGCTTGGCACGCATCTTGGAGATCGCAGTGTGAGATATCATTTCCTCGGAAAGCGCAGCTGCCCACCTTTTGGTGTGTTACCCTTAGTCGCTTCTTACAACACCCATGGGTTATATACCCACAATAAAGATAATGTAGTGGTGCTAGGTCTTAGATCAGTAAAAACAAATAAAAAGTTCTCCTTAGGTAAACAGTTACCTACCTAAGATTTTAGAATAATAAATTATAATAAAAATAATATAATATTCCTAATTATATTAGACTTCTCACAGAAGGAAAATTCTAGCTGTATGTAAAAAAACAATTGATAAAGCGTATAATAACATTAGTGATTATTTAGATGACAAAAATGCTTTGGTCATTTCACCTTTACCAAGCCATCGTCAGTGACTAATGCTTATAAATGTTATTATAATTATATAATAGACTTACGTAACAATTTGTAAAAGAGTATAGACATAAAGAGATAGGTCCCGAGTATTTCCCTTCTTCTCTAATATGCTCTATACCCTTTTTGCTGAACGCGGAAGTAAAATATTTTTATAGTAACATTTTGGAATTGACGTTCATAAGACCGTCGTGGACGCCAAAATATAATAAATAATTTTGACTTTGACCCATAAAGTTTTTCTAAAAAACGAAATAAGAACTAATAATTATATACTTAACATTTCTAAACTATAGCATAACTAGTGATTCGAGTAAATGGGAATAAAAAGGTATTATATAATAGTGACGGAACAAGCTCGAGGCCCAACCGATGTTAAGCGGACTTACCTCTGCCTATAACAGATGCAATTCATCACAATGTCACGAATAGCACTGCGTCCGTCACTTTGGGACTTTGGGACGTAGTTGTTAAGTCTCATGTGCCTGTAATTTCACTGGCTCTCAAGGACTGCTGCCGGAACACACCGTTAGGTGTTTGGTGGCAGATTTTTTACTTGAAGGGTAGCTAGCCAGGCGGGCAATCGCAAAATGCCCTTCCACTATGCGGTGAAGCTCAAGCCGGCGGTGGGGATAGAATCAGGGACCTGCAGCACGGCGGTCCATAGCAATTACCGCTCGGCCATCATTGCTTCAAAAAACGTGTTTAACGAATAAAGACAGAATCAGAGGTAAAACCTTACCTTGACGCCTATTTTCAGTTCTCAATATCAGACATTATGAAAAAGCGCTGATATTACACAATATCTTATCACAATATTATATCTATAACCTTCTTAAAAAATATTCCGCAATATCACTATTGCATAATAATTTGAAATAGCCCATCTACGCTAATAATGCAGTTACAATAGTGAAGGCCCAGTAAAGCTAAGTTTTAGACTGCCGCACAGGGTTCGAATCTCGCTACCATATTGAGCTTCATCGCATGGTGGTAGCAAGATGGTAATAACCCGCAAGTAGAAAATCTATAGCCAAGTACATATTAGTGTAGGTATATATTTTGAAGCGCTCGTAGCGAAATTTCTTGGCCGTTCTTAACCGATCCGCTAAGTTAAGTCAGCCGCGGTTATGAGTTGGATGGGTGACCGCTAGTGACATTACAGCTGACCGTGCTTCGGAGGGCAAGCCGTCGGGCCCGGTTGTTGTCTTAGAATGGCAGTTATTACAGAATGGTGGTAGGGCATCTTGCAAATGCCCGCATGGCTAGCTACCACGCTCACGTTGAAAATCTATTGCCAAGCACTTAACGGTGTGTTCTGGCAGCTGTCTTTGAAATCCAGTTTTTTTTTGTTTTTATTGCTAATAGGTAAGCCTACAATCTCACCTGGTGGTAAGAGACGATGTGGTCGAAAGTGTTAACAGGCTTAACCTAGAATTACTGGCTCTCAAATACAGCTGCTGGAACACACTTTTAGGTGCTTGGCGATAGATTTTCTACTTGAGGGTGGTTGCTAGTCAGACGGGCCTTCGCAAAGTGCCCTTCCACCATGTGGTGAGTTAAGTCTAGGTTAGCCTGAACAACATCTTCGACCACATAATTGTAGTGTGTAGACGTAAGCTAATTAAGTAGGTGTAGTTATATGTGACAGTAGCTTTTAAGTATTGTGTGAATGCGATGTGTGCCTGCAGTTATAAATAACAGAATATACGAATTGGACGTTTATATATAATATTTGCTAAGCTGATTGACCCAGTGACAGTTGCTAAATAAAGACTATTGCTCAGGTGGTTTATAGCTTGAATTTCGCTAACAGCTTGAATGTAATCGGTAGCAGAGTCGCAATATACCTGTGTCAGATAGTATTTCACAAGTAAAAAATCTGTCGCCAGGCAAGCAACCAATGCGTTAAGTCTGAAAAATCGAGTTCATTTAGCGGCTACACGTAATGCAATTCCTAGAGTTCCAATTTTTCATCTGTAATTTGCACGTCGTAGTCAATTATTTATAACTAGCGGCCCGCCCCGTCTTTGCACGGGTATTTAGCACAAAATATAAATTAAAACATAAAAAGTAGTTAATGTGACAAACCATAATAGTTAGACATGGTATTCTGGACCTTTTTGTAGATATTGATGTCCTCTATAAAATTGTAGTACATTACTATCTATTCTATTGTCTACAATTTCCGCAGCATACTCGAAATAATGTTTTTTTCAAAATTTGGGTTACATTATCGAAGGCTATGTATAGGCTATGTTCATCAGGGATAGTATAAGATTCTAATTGTGAAAGAATGTTTTAAATCGTTCCAGGAGTTTTGAAGTTTATTCGTTACATACAAAATTATATATAATATACTAGCGGCCCGCTCCGGCTTCGCACGGGTATAAAATATATAGCCTATTTCATTCACTGAAAAAATGATTAAAATCGATCTAGTAGTTTTGATTTATTCATTACTGCCCGTGGCCCGCACGCGTTAAATTTAGAGTAAAACAATTCTTCTTTCCCTAAACCATGAAGATGTCCTTTGGAATATCTAAATTCATAAACTACATTTTTACTTATTTACTTTTTACATTTTTACACTACCTACTACACGCTCCCGCTGCCCGGGCCGGCCGGGACCGCTGCAAACGCTACGTCCCGCAATTTTTAAATCTGTAATATCTTCGAAAATATTCCCTTAAATCATATACTAAAAGGGCCATATAGATCTACATTAAATCAACAATGTACTTAAAGTATTTAATTAGATAAGGATTAATGCTGTATTGGTTAAAATCACTTCGAAAATTAGCCATTATTTGTCGTAAAAAGTAAATGACAAAAAAAAAATATTGTGGGATAACCATAGGAGATAGACATATACCATAGCTGAGTTTTCATTAGACCTTTTCAATGTATACAATACTTAGTACATTATTTTGATAAATCTCGTAGGGTTCAGCCTGCGTTTGCAATGTAAGCGGAAAAAATTTAATTATTTACGATATCACATTAGAAACCTCAAAAATAACAGTATTTATCCACTATTTAATGGATGTTATTATAAATAAATACCTTTCTCTTCAATCACTCTATCTATTAAAAAAACTGTCAAAATCCGTTGCCTAGTTTAAAAGATTTAAGCATACATAGGGATATAGGGACAGAGAAAGCGACTTTGTTTTATACTAGGTAGTGAAGAATAGATAAGATTGTATATGATATTAATACAATGACGAAAATAAGTTTTTAGTAATAAGAAATAACCATCATGATCATATTACTAATATTTATTATCGAATTGTCCCTTTCATTATCTTATCACAAAAACTGAACCGAATTCTAGCATGAAAGTATGAAATTACTTGTAGAAGTCGGACCTTGAAAATGGGATAATTTGAATCTTCAGTGACCAATTTTTTTTATATAAAAACATAATAATACTATCATGTTTTTTTAATAATAAATGCCACATGGTAGACCAATATTAGGAATATTCTGTAGTTAGGTACTCATACGAAATATTAAACTTATCTAGTCTCTATTTGTCTCTTACATATGATGAGAAAAGGCAATTTCTTATGAATATGTTATCATTTACAGAACACTCAAAAATTAAGCTGTTTATCACACAAGGAGGGCTCCAGTCTACTGACGAAGCAATTCTAGCTGGAGTACCGATGATAGGTATACCCATGCTTGGTGATCAGTGGTACAATGCTGAGAAGTATGTCCAGCTGAAAATGGGCCTTAAAGTGCTTTTGGAGGATTTGACAAAAGATACCTTGAAAGAAGCTATTGAGACAATCGTCAATGATGAAAGGTAAGTTACACTAATAACACGGCTATTAACCCTTTAACTGGGATTCACATTTGAGCACTGTTTAGCAACGCTGTGGTCTGCTGTAAAGCACTCTTAGTAAAGCATAGCTCAGAAATGGACTTTTTTAATTTGGGTTTGAAAACGCCCGGGTTGTATTTTCTAGAAGATAGTAGTTAATTAACTCAGAGAGTTCCTTCGCAGTTCGTACAATAAATGTTGAAGCAAAGTACTTTGTGCGTATTTTTGGAATTTAGATTTTAAAACGTCGTCTTTTCGCCGAGGTTCTCCTTGTTTGGCGGTAGAACGAAAATATATTAGATTGTGCACTTCCATTGCGCAGTCTCCGAAATATATCCGGCAAAAGATAGATAGAGTTAAAAAAACTGATTGTGGCGAATGTTCCAGATTTGAGAATTTTATCTTAGCAAGCTTGCAAAACTAAATAAAGGTACCGGGCTGCCTGTGGGGACACTGGTCACTATTCTAACAAAAAAAAGAATTATCGAAATCGGACTACGCGTTAATAAATTACAACTTAGTGTTAAATTTTGACTTTCATCCTCTTTCCCGAGGGAACCATGCTGAATTTCGGGATAAAAAGTATATAATGTCCTTCTTCGTAATATGAACTCAAATCGTGCTAAGTTTCATTGGAATTCGTGCAGTAGTTATGGCATGATACAGGCAAACAGACAGAGGGACAAAAATAAAAATATATTACAGTTTTGGCATCAGGCTAAAGGTTCAAGTCCCGCTGGAAGTTATCTTTTTCCATCCGTAATAATTTCTATGTTTTCGTTAAGCATGCTTCAATGCTCTTATAAAATAATACTAGTTAAAATTAATATGTTTCAAAAACAAAACCTTTGTTTCAGTTATCGACGTAACGTTGCCAAATTTAGAGCCATAATGCATGACCAGCCACAACGGGCTTTGGACCGCGCCGTGTGGTGGACAGAGCACATCATACGTCACGGAGGCTCTCACCTCCGAGCTCCGACAGTCGGCATGTCTTGGGCAGAGTACTTGGTGCTGGACGTCGTTTTAGCCTTATTAAGTGCTGCACTGGTTGTGATTAGTGTAGCTGCTACAATATTGTACTTTGCCTATGTGTATGTTAGTGCCAAACTTGTAAGTGCGCCGAAGGTGAAAAAGAACTGACCATTATATTATTTGATAGGTGTTTTTTCTATTTGAACTGAGTGTTATTATAATGAATGTAGTTTAAGTTTGATTACATGAGATTAGTATTATAGCGTTAATAGTAGGGATTATCGATGTTGCAATAATATCGATAATAGGATCAAAGTTAACATGGGCAGCTCAACATCATTGGTAGATGTTTCTCGAAATCTGAATATCTTGTTTGATGTCACAACATGATGTTTTTCTAACACTTAAGTTAAATAAAACAGTAATATTTCACACGTTTTGGCCATGTTTTGGTTGTGTTCATAATTTGGAAACCTGTCAACATCACGGAGCCTGACGAAGGCTTGGTGACAAACGAGTGTCTAGTTTCGACTTGGATCTATTGTCACAGACTACGAATAAATATGTCACAGAGCACATTATTGAATGATTATTTTTTCGAAGCGAGTAAAACGAGGAATGTATAGAACTAACGAAAAAATAATAATTCGGAGAATATTTACCCAATATTACTGACCACTTGAAATGGGTTACCTAACTATATGTAACTTCTAACCTCAAATTATTCTTCTCGATATTTCTTTTTCAAATTTATACACTTGCGTTTGCAAACATAATATCGTTAAAAACCATTTGAATTTATTTAAATATCGAAAATGATAAGTTTTATTTGTACGAGTTACAGTGAAAATACAGACTAAACTGGTAAACTGTTTAAGGAATGTTTAGGTATAGGTTTCTATATATTAATAGTTAAATTTTGACATGATATTACTAATATGTATTATGAATCTGTATATGTATATACGGATATTCTATTGTATATTATTGCTTATATATTTTAATCGTTTTGTTTGTATATAATTTAAGCTCATATTATGCACATTTTGATGTGCTCGAGTAATATTAAAATTGTATAGACCTTATTTAAATTATGAATAAATGGTCATGAACACCATGAAGCTAATATTTAACAAAATCTTAATTTTCAAAGAAATGGAATGTATTTAGTAATTATTACAAATGAATTAAATAACCTAATTATCTTGTTCGCGTGTTGACTTGACTTAACTAGGATTCCTTTTCAGGTGACGTAGATAATTAACAAAGAATTACTTTCAAATCTCAAATCTATAAACAAGCGCCTGATCTAAACATATCAGCAAATTGCTTTACGTAGTTTTTTTTTTTTTAATGTTATTGTGGTGGAATAAGCGCGAGGCCCACCTGATGTTAAGCGGTATCCTCTGCCTATAACAGATGCATTTCATCACAAGTAACGAACTGCAATGCGCCCATCACCTTGAGACATACCTGTTAAGTCTCATTTTGCCTGTTATTTCACAGGCTCTCAAGTACTGCTGCCGGAACACACCGTTAAGTGCTTGGCGACAGATTTTCTACTTGAGGGTGGTCGCTAGCCAGGCGGGAATTCGCAAAATGCCCTTCCACCATGCCGTGAAGCTCAAGCTCTGGGCGGGATTCGAACCATGGACCTGCTGCGCGGCAGTCCATTGCCAATGCCACTGAGCCATCACTGCTTCGAATTACTTTGCAATAATGAAAACTAAAGGCACCAAACATACCCAAAATTATTTTGATATGTAGTAGGAGTACTTGGACATATTATTACTGGGTAACTACTTTCCTCAAAAAGCAGATCTATCGTCAAGCACCTAACGGAGGATTCCAGCAGCTGCCTTTGAGGGCTAGTTTCCATGCTTGGATGGGTGACCACTAGTGACATTACTACTGAGCTTCCGTGCTTCGAATGGGTACCTACACTTTAGTTACTAGTGTGCCGCGCCGATAAGGTGGGACGACCATGTAGGTACTAATAATTGACCTATATATATAGGTCAATGGTACTAATACGGATAACAGACCCATTGCCAAGTAGGTAAGTGAAGGTTTTTAAAATTATTGTATTAGGTACTTATACTATACATATATAAAAATGGTAGTTCTTCCCAACAGCTAAATCTACATTTAAACTAATATTACAAATAGAAAAGATTTGTATTTTTGTATGTAACGAATAAACTCAAAAACTACTGGACCGATTAGAAGAATTCTTTTACCTTTAGAATCCTTTTTTTTTTTGGAGGTGGGGAAATGCCTTCGCTCAGCCCCTGCACCACGGGGGTGGTGGAAGGGGATTTAAGTGTGGGACTTGAACTCACTAAAACCCCCGTGAGCAGTCCTTCGCCAAGAGGGGTAAGATGGGGTCGCGTTAGCATTCGCCATCTTGCCCCGGCGGTAGGCCCGAACCCCATCAGGCCTCTGCGCCTGTGGAGGGGTGACCTTGCTCACCAAGGCCACCCCCCAAACGTGTGGGGCCGTGCAAGCTGGTGGAGAACCCCCCGACTCTCCACCAGTTACCCCACTACGGAGAAGGGAGGAGGCTGGCAAACTGCCGTCTCCTCGTCCCCGTTCGTCTGCGCCGAAGCGGGGCAGCATGGACATCACCCTCCCTGACCCGCTCCGCAGCCTCCTTCTGCGCCATTACCGCTTCGCAGAAGGAGACCACCGCCTGTCACGATCTCTCTCCCCCGAGCATGGCGTCCCATTAGAGTCCTATATTATCCCTAATGAAGGCTATAGAATATTTAGAAAAGAGTATTTTTTTTAACTTTTCTTATTTACCTGTACGATGCCGGGGCGGACTGCTAGTACTAAATAAAAATAATATTTGCAAATGTGTTGAGTTTCCGTGATTAATCTGCTCATCCATAAAAAATTAATTGACCTAATAGTATCAAAAGTTTTCAATTTTATGATGGTAGGTGCAGATTGTTCCAACACTTGGCTCACGTATTGCATTCCATAAAAATATGGTGCCACGTAACGTACTTATTACGATTTGGACAATTTTCTACGTGATTAAAAAGTTTTCCTCCTAGGAGGCAGAACAAAATGCTTTCACACAGTTTGTCGAATGTAGATCATCAGAGTTCTATCGCAAAGGCATAAATTAATTTCCTATAAGATGCCAGCAATGTATTGTTAATAGTGGTAATTATTTTGATTAAATACATATATTAATTTTAAAAACACGAATTTCAATTTTTCAATACAAATCGGCCAATTTATACCTTAGACCCTAATGTTATCGCAGAGGGAGAAGACTAGATATAAGTCTAGACATAGATACTGAAGTGTATGTATATTATCTAGATCCATGGTTCCGCGTATGCCATAACGATAAGCGCTACTAGTAAGCGACGTGAGGACACAGTTATCTTATCTAGTGTAATCTAATATGACATTGAACGTATAAATTGAAATTGTAGCAAGACTAATGTTTAGTCAACATGTTGCGCTTGAGCACAGCACTCGCTATTTTAACAGTCGCCGACTGCGCCAGGATACTAGTTGTTGTCCCTACACCATCTGTGAGCCATCAAGTGATATTTAGACCCCTGACTCAAGAACTAGCGAGTCGAGGACATGAGGTTGTCTATATCACAACTGATCCAGCTTTCCCCAAAGGCCAATCTCCAGCAAACTTAACTGAGATAGATCTACACGACATATCTTACAAGTTATGGAAAGAATTTTTGAAGTATACGTCTGGATCGAACGATTATGTGACTCAAATGACGACAGCGATAAATTTGTTGCGGGAAATATTCATGGTACAGCTGGCTACAGATGAGGTTCAGCAAATTATAAAAAAACAAGGATGTATCTTTTGATCTCATAATGGTAGAAGCTATCTTGAGACCAGTGTTAATATATTCACATATATTTAAGGCTCCCATAATTCAAGTCAGTTCATTTAGTGGATATTTTGGTAACTATGAAACGGTTGGAGCACCAATTCATCCCTTAGTGTATCCCCTATCTTCGAGACATAGGATAAATGACTTAACATTATGGGAAAAGATATCTGAGTTGCGAACCTTCTATATTTTGGACAGCACGATCAGATCCTTGGAAACGAGAGAGAATGAAATGCTTCAAGATATGTTTGGGCCGGATGTGCCATCCTTGAGCGAGTTGCAGAAAACCGTTCAGATGTTGTTTCTAAACGTGCACCCCATTTGGGATGCGAATCGACCAGTACCTCCCAGCGTTGTGTACATTGGTGGCATTCATCAGAAACCAGAAAAATCTTTGCCTCAGGTAAGTTTTCTTAAAAAACAATGTAAACTAGATGCTACGGAAGTATAATAATAATAATAAAGCCTTTATTTCCGAAGTATTTACATTTTTACACTTTGTGTCTTAATTAAAATTTTTAGATACAAATATAACCGTACAAAGTTATTTTTAAAGAAGAAATATAACATATTAGTAATTGAAAAAAGCTACACTTATATTATATCTCTTAATTCGGTTTGCCTCACGGCAAAGGCCTCCTCCAACTGTCTCCACTGTTTTCTATCTGCTGCTACTCTCATCCAAAGTGGTCCTAGGGTCATTTTTAAATCATCCTCCCATCTAATTGCTTTACGACCTCGGCTTCTTTTGTTGCCCCTTGGGTACCATACTGTCACAAGTTTACTCCACTTTTCCTTCTTGCAGCGGAGCATATGACCAGTCCACCGCCATTTAAGTTGGTCCATGTATGATAATATGTCTGTTAATTTAGTTTTATGCCTGATGCCTTTACTTGTAACTTTGTCTTTTAATTTTAAACCTAGCATGCTTCTTTCCATGCTTCTCTGGCATCTTGCTAGTTTGTCCCTATGGTGTTTTGTCAGTGCCCAGGTTTCACAGCCGTACGTAATGCAGGGTAGAATACAGGTATCAAACGTCTTTTTCTTTATCTTCATGCTCAGTTCCTTGCTTTTCATGATTTCTTTTAATGCCCAATACTTTTTCCACCCAGTCGCAATTCTTTTGTCTACTTCTTTGGACATTTGGTCAATTGGCGTTATTATCTGGCCTAGGTACACATATTCCTCTACATACTCAAGTTTCTGACCGTTTATAGTTATATCTATAGGTATTGAGTTGGTCATCATTTTAGTTTTAGTTGTGTTGATTTCTAGCCCTACTTCTCTACTTCTGTCTACAAGGGTTTGTATCATGGATTTCAGTATCAGTGGATCCTCTTCCAATATGACTAGGTCGTCTGCAAATCTTAGGTGATTCAGTCTTGCTCCATTTATATTTAGCCCCAGATGTTGCCATTCCAATTTTCGGAACATTTGTTCAAGTACTGCTGTAAACAGCTTTGGTGAGAGTGGGTCACCTTGCCTGACGCCCTTTTCAATTGGAAAAGCATCTCCTGTAGATTCTAGCCTGATTCTAGCTTTACTTCCACTGTAAATATTCTTGATCAATTGTGCTAAAGTCTTTTCTGAACCCAGCCTGTTCCACTGGTTGATTTTCATCTAATGTGAGTGATATTCTATCCAGAATCACTTTAGCAAAGACTTTATATACATTTGAGATGAGAGAGATGGGTCTATAATTTCCTATATCGTCTTTTGGACCTTTCTTGTATAAGAGTATTATGTGGGATTCTGCCCATTGGTTTGGGATGCTGCCTGTATATAGAGTCTCATTAAATACCTTTGTTAGTATAGGGCTTAGATCTTTAATTGTCCCTCTCATGAGTTCATTTGTGATTTTATCTGGTCCAGGTGCTTTTTCCATCTTTTGACTTTTTATAGATTTTTCTACTTCCGATGATAAAATTTCTGGTATATGTTCTGTGTCATCTGTCCCATGTTTTAGTATATTACAGTATGCTCTATCTGGCATTTGTATTTTAGAAGGATTTGAACAGTTTTCTTGGTATAGTAAGCGATAGTAGTTTGTTGCTATATTTTGGATTTTGCTGCGAGAAGTGGTTGACCGATTTTTGTCTGATAACTTTGGTATCCATTCTTTTCCCTGTTCTCGAAGTTCCTTGAGCGCTTTTCTTGTGCCTCCTGTTCTACTAATGTGATTCTCTAGGGTATTCATTCTTCTGTTTTTCCTATCCTTCCTCATACTTTCGCGAATCTGATTGCTAAGGTTATTGATTTCTTTTTGATTTTCTTTCTTGTTCCTTTTCATTATTAAGTTTTTTCTGTCTTCAATTAGTTTTATAGTTTTTTCACTATGATGAGATTTTTCACTCTTTTTTATTTGTATTTTTGCCTGTTCCTTAATTTTGTTTTCAATTTTTTTATATTTTTCGTTTAGGTCCATGTTCGAGCAAACTACTTCCATTATGTCTTCTGTGCTGTTGTTTGGGTTTTTATTTTCACAAATTGTTTGTAAGTAGTTCATTTTAATTCCTTTTGGTCTTGATTCTTTTTTACCCTATTCATTGAGACAGCTACGTACCAAACGGTGGTTAGTATTGAAGTTTAAATTTTGTACTATTCCCGTATCACTAAATGACCTGACTTTATTGGTTATTATGTAGTCAATTTCGTTTCTAGTTTTTCCATCTGGAGACATCCAAGTCCACTTGCTTTTGGGTTTTTTGCGAAACATGGTGTTTAGAATTGTTAAATTTTTCTCAAGTAGGAATTCTACCAGCTTCTCTCCGTTTTTGCTTCTTTTGCCACTTCCGTATTTCCCTATTACATGTTCTTCTCCAGCTGATCTAGCACCGACTTGAGCATTGAAGTCACCCATGAGTACTATATTGTTTTCTGAATGTTTTTCAGTAATTTCACTTAGTTTGTTGTAGAAATTATCTATGTCCGTTTTTGTTGCTTTTTCTGTTGGCGAGTAGACTTGGATGACTGTCCATTTTTTCTGATGGTTTGGTAAATTTATATGAACCGCGGCTATTCTATCTGATATCCCTTCAAACCCAATGATCTGGCTCTTTAGGTTTAGCTTTACCAAAAAACCAACTCCTCTGTGTCCGGCGATTTCGCCTTTGTGATACATGATATAATGGCTCCTCTCTTCTATTCCTTCCCCTAATCTTAGCATCTCGCTTATGCCCAAAATATCCCACTTGATATCTTTAATAGCTAGCTCTAACTCCTGCAAACTTTCAGGTGTTCTTAAGGTTCGTGTATTTAGTGTACATAGGTATAGACTACTTTGTTTTTGTGTTGTTTCTTTTATATTGGATTTAGTTTTCTGATTTGTTGGAGGGTGGTGGTCGGCTTCCCCCACGGTGACCAGCCGGCTTGGGGGGCTTTCTTCAGAGTTTGATGTGTATGTTGTTGTGTTATTTAGTTTAGTTTGTTTCCAGTTGCCGGTGGTCATTTTTAGTTTTTTGGAGTATCAGATAGGCTGTCTTGTTTGCCTTGTTCAATATAGTTGATACGAATATTCGACATTGGTTTCATGAAGCTTTTTGTTGTAGCTGCAGCAGGAGGATAAGTTGAGTTTTCTTTTATGTTTACTTTCTTGTGATTTGATGAATTTGGTGAGTTTGATTGCTCCCTCTTTCTTTTATCTCCGGATTTGTCTATTGGTTTCTTTACTATTATTTTGTCGTATTTAATAAAAGCTACGTTTCCCTTCTTCTTTTCTTCTTCCACTAGTGTCTGTAATTGCTTCCGCTTTTCTAGTACTTCTTTGGGAAAATCTTCTTTTACATATATTCCCGGCGGGAATCTGCTCTTGTTTTTCAGTATGTTGTGTTTTTTCCATATAGATGTGATGGATACTACAATAGGGCGATTTTTGTTGTTGGTATATTTGCCGATTCTATATATATTGCTGATTTCGTTGCTATCGAGGTGTGTTCCAGTTTCTAATACTGTTTCCTTTATGTGGTCTACCAACTCTGCTTCTGATTTTCCAGTCTCTTCTATTCCAAAAAACACCAGATTGTATTTCCGTTTTTCCTTATCTAATATGCTGACTTTATGCTCAAGTGTGGACACTTGGGCTTTAAGTTGAGTATTTTCTTCTGTTAATATTTTTAATCTTTCGTCTAAAGCTTCCATAACGCATTTTGTTACTGACGCAGTAATAAGTTTGGTTTGTTCATTTAATTTCTCGTCTATTTTTGACAACAGCATCTCCATACTTTTTTCCATATTTTATAAGTAGTTTTCTTAATATGGCAACACTAGTTTGTTTATGGTCGCAATTGTTGTGTCAATTGTCAATGTCAAATAGACGTTGACAATTATTGTCCTGTCACTTTACTCTTTATTTTATCGCAGTAGCTATTTCCCCGCAGTAAATGACAGGAATATATTATCTGTGGAACCTTGCATAGATAATATAAAAGAGTGAATGAACCCTGTAAAACTGAGTGCGTGAATGGGCAGCTTTTCATAGTTTTAATTATTTGATTTTTACTGACGAAAAATAGCTGTGGGAGCATAGAAATATTCCAAAACTATTGAAAAATATTTCATTAACAATTCCTTTTGCTTCTTTTTTCGTTCCTTTTGATTTTTGTATGAACATATATTGTTCACATTGTCCTAGATAAATACGAAATCTGAATATTGTAAAAAATGGCAACATGGGTGCCCGGAGTGTCAGAAATATGTGTATGTGTGTATGTATTTCTTTGAAAGTGTGAAGGTTTTTGTGTATGTGTGCTACTGCGTGGGCAATGTTTTGGCTATTTCCCCGCAGTACCAGTATAAAATAACCCTTGTCACCGTTCGCCTTTCTAGATTGTAGGGGTCTTTTAGACTGGTTCTTTTATAGTGTGCTGTATGTATAAGGCTTTTACGTTCTTACGAAGATATACGTTCCGTGACACGGAATTAAGAGTTGTTCTTATTCTATACGAATTTTGTTTTAGTAAATATATGTAAATGGCTTTTTAAAAGGATTAAGAATAAATTTATACTTAATGTAAAGTAAATTAAGAAAATATAAGAAATTTTATAGACATATATCAATACTAGCTGGCCCGGTGTACGTTGTTTTGCCATATAAATTATATCTAGTGAATATTTTGTTAGTGACATAAAAATGACTAACTTATTTAATGTAAGTAAGTAAAAAAAGGAAGAGGAAAGAAGCGCTATTAACGATAACCGCATATAAAAATAACAAAACAAAGATACATTTCTTGAATTCATTGTCCTTTTATTATCTTACCTAACTAATAAATTTTAAACTACATCTTTTAGTCTACATTTATATTTTCAATACAAAATACAGCCTTTTTTTTTATATTGCGTTAATTCTTTCATTCACAATTACTTGCCAGTTTGCTGCTTCTCATCGTACTCAACATGCTATGCTATTTTGGATATCCGTGAACATTTGTGAACATAGTGAAATTTTAGGAAATAAAACTGTTGAAGCCCTAAACTCTAGGAAGTGATAGAAAGCTTATTGTGTGAAAAAGACAGGAGTCCTGCCTACACCATGCTGTTTACGGGGTTAGAAGTGACACCGATAGACGCCTGGCGGAAATAACAGAACGAGTGGTAATAGCAGCCCTAAAACGGCCACAGCAAATTCATCTCTAGGCAATTCATTTCCTGATCAATTATCGACCGCCGAGAGTAGAAAATTATTAAAGTACCTACTTGTATAGCTATTAAAAAATAGGTGTTGGTGGTAGAAGGGTGAAATTTTAGGGTTTAATGTATTTTAATGCCAAATCGTAGATAAATTAAAAAAATGTTTTTGTCCGAAAGATAAAAATAAAATGTTGGGTATGAAAAATAGTTTACGTCATATTCTCAGACCTACTGAATATAAACACAAAATTTCATAGGAATCGGTTAAGCCGTTTCGGAGGAGTTTTGATACTAACACTCAGACATGAGAATTTGATATCTACCTACACTAATTAACCGAGCGAGAACTTAACTCAAGAGAAGCGTCGCTACTACAAAATGCTTTCGTATGTCCGGTTGTTCTAAAAAGGTCGCATTTCTCAACAGATTCTCACGAAATTTTGTGAGCAAGTTTGATAAGTCCATAAAGTATTTTTATCCATTAAGTTTTTGGAATTTTTTCGTAATGACGGAAATATTTAATTCATATATTTAGATACACAAAACAAATTACAGATAATTATGTCATACATTATCTTATGTCAATTATAACTGTTATACAAATTTTTAACTAGATTGTAATTTAACATAATGTGTGTACAGAAAGGTAAAGTAAATTATATTATTATTATACATTATATTATGGTGTTGAAAGTATGGACTCCTGCCTTAAATTTAATGGCAATGTCCCCAATACGCACGTCGTCAGATGCCTATAAGTGATAGGCTCTCGCTCTCTCTTGTATAATCAATTATTTTATTACGATGTTTCTGTAGCCAGTGTATTATTTCTAGTTAATTAAATAAAAATATATTTTTTTTGATGTTGGCAAAAAAAATTACAAAACACCAAACATACATTTCTTGAATTAATTGTTGTTTTATTTATTATTCTTGCCTAACAAATTTTATTAAACGCAATATTTTGGTCTACATTGATATTTTCAAAATACAGCCGTATTTTTTATCGACTTCAAAAAAGGACGAGGTACTCAATTCGTCTGTGTTTTTATTTTTTATGTTTGTTACCGCAGAAATTTTGACTGGGTAAACCGATTTTTATGATTCTTTTTTTATTTGAAAACTGATGCTTGCCGTGTCGTCCCATTTAAATTTCATCATCGGAAATCGGAAAGTGGATCAGCCTTTTTTGATCTTGATGATATACTGATTGACAGTGAATGACAATCGATCCCATAAGTAGCAAGGGTCACTAATGAGGGTGAAAAATAATGTTAAGGACATAGGATAGTTCTTTCCAACTACGCAAAACGATAACCTACATACGCGCGGACGGAGTCACGGCCGGAAAGTATTAGATATTTATATTACGTACATTATTTTAGTTTTAATTTAGTTCGATTGATATACAATTTAAGTATTTTTATCCCATCAAGAAATCATAGATAAATGTTTAATTATATTAACATACAAATAGGAAGGGAGAATTTGTTTACACTATTGAAATAAAATTTTAAATATTTTACTGGTTTTTGGTTGATCATGGCCTTTTTACTATCTTGTTCATATCATAGGCATCTCCGGTATTTTTGAATACATACAGATGTAAGTACATGTTCGATATTTGGAAATTTAAACCATTTGATATGACGTAGGTACTGGTAATAATTTATTTTGTCTATGTATTTGTTCACAAGTTATGTAGTCACAAGGCTTCAGTTTCCATACACGTGCATAGTGGCTATCACATCACACCACTCTTCCGGGATAAAAAGTACCCCATGTGGTCTACAATGCAAACCCTAATATATTCTTATTATATATTACTTACTAATATAAGATATTTATGGGGTTTACCTATAGCAGGGCTGAAGCTTTTTTGAAGCAGTGATGGCTCAGTGGCATTGGCTATGGACTGCCGTGCAGCAGGTCCATGGTTCGAATCCCGCCGCGGGCTTGAGCTTCACCGCATGGTGGAAGGGCATTTTGTGAATGCCCGCCTGGCTAGCGACTACCCTCAAGTAGAAAATCTGTCGCCAAGCACCTAACAGTGTGTTCCGGCAGCAGGTAATTACAGGCTAATGAGACCTAACAACTGGACGTCTCAGTGTGACGGGCACAGTGCAATTCGTCGTTGACGAAATGCGTCTGTTATAGGCAGAGGTTAGTCCACTTAACATCAGGTGGGCCTCGGGATTGTTCCGTCACAATAACATTAAAAAAAAACTATTCAGATATCAATCGACGACACGAGCCTAAAGCTGAAGCATCGAGAAACTAACCTCGAGAGTGGAATTCATGGTTCGGTTTATCTGGCAACTAGTGTGTTGTATCGGACACACTCCAAATTTAAAATATCCTTCCTCCTAGTGTTGTGATTACAGTACTTATGGTGGTGAATATCGATTTTATATAGATAATTGTCGATATTATGATACCCTTCTTATGGTAAATTTTTGATTCCAACTAAGGAATTTTTACACGGAAATTCATAGTCATCTGGACCATCACTGCTTCTAAAAGATACAGTGGAATTTAAACAGATATCGCACAACTTATTAATTTCTATCTATATAGTTTTGTCTTACATAGTTAGTAAAATATCTACTACACCTATACACTTATAATATGGCCATTATTATTATTATTCAATTTATATGTATATATACAATGTATATGTATTGTATAAAAGATCTTTATTTTATTTGTTTGAATTAGTTTTATGTATATCTAAACACACTCAAATACTTATTTTATAAATAAACCTGTTACACTTCGAAGGAAGCCTTATAATTATAATAAACCATTTTTAATATTTTCAAATACCGAATTTCTTAATACTCAGCGATCTAATTTTTTTCAATAATGTCGTAGTAGATATTTGATTAGGTTATTTAGGGAGTCATTTAATATTTTACTTATTTTAAGAGATGCGAATCATAGTAATTACTTTATTTATAACCTATATATATAACTTAAAGCTTATAAAACAATATTTGGAAAGCTAGAATGAGTTTGGTAAAATTATAAGTTAGAATGAGTATTCTAACTTAAATTTTTTCCGTTGTTTTAGTCTTTTTTTTATGTAATTGTGACGGATCAAGCACAAGGCCCGCCTGATGTTAAGCGGACTAATCTCTGCCTATAACAGATGCATTTCGTTACAAGTCACGAATTGCACTGCGCCCTTCACCTTAAGACATAGTTGTTAATTACATAGCCTTTGACCACTATCTCACCTGATGGTAAGTGATGATGTGGTCGAAGAGGTTGTTCAGGTTAACCTAGAATTACTGGCTCTCAAGGACAGCTGCCGGAACACACCGTTAGGTGCTTGGCGACAGATTTTCTACTTGAGGGTGGTCGCTAGCCTGGCGGGCATTCGCAAAATGCCCTTCCACCATGCTTTGAAGCTCAAGCCCGCGGCGGGATTCGAACCATGGACATGGGGCACGGCAGTCCATAGCCAATGGCACTGAGCCATCACTGCTTCGTATTTCTTCTGTATTTTATTTTATCTTATTGATAGCTGTGAAAACTAAAATATTAACTTACATTATGTGGATTAGCTAAAATGCGCTGACTTTATTAAAAATAGACTTAGCAGAATAGACACGGTGAGTGACTCATGTTAATTTATAAGTGTTAATTGATAAGTATCCCCTGGGCTACCGTGCTAGAATTTTACTCCACCATTGCTAGGTAAAATACCGAAAGGTACAGCGCTTTCTGAGGAACTGATATCTTAAACTGCGATCCCCAAGACGCCTGCCAATCGTGGGAATTATGGCAAACTCTCCCTAAATGGTGGAGAATGTGTTCGGAAGTGGACAATCCTGCCAATACAGCAGTTTGTAAGTGTATTTGACGTTGTAATTTGCTAACATTAGGTTTTGTTACACAGTAGTTTCCATTGTTTACCTACTTCTTACAGACAAGCATAAATAGAATTCACACTCAACGCTTAAGATGTTTATAGATATATTACCACGTTGATGTTCTAAGTATGCACTATATCGATATCGATTAAAATTGCACATTCGTTCCGTCCCATCACTATAAATTACGTGGTCGTGGCTTAGCCAATTAGAACGTGTTTCGATATGAGAAAAATTGACAGAAATTTGTTTCTTACAAAGCTAATAGAATGGCGTCTCTTCGGGTTACTTTCTCGAAGAGCTGAAGAGAGTAACTAACGAAGCTGTATAGGCCAAACTCATGAAATTCTAATAACATTCACTCGCTTAAAATAGTGTTCATCGTGGACAATAGCAAATACTATTAAATTTAATAACAAATACCAATAAAGTTTCTTGGTGAATGTGATATGTTTTTACTTCTTTGGAGTACAATTTACTGTACTGTATCAGCTAGATAGTCCACTACTGAACACAGCCTACCCATTTAGAGGGTATTTTTGTTATCCCCACGCTTAGCAGGCGTCTTGGTTACAGCTGAAAACCAGCGTTGGGTGTTTGTAATACACCCAACACATGCTGAGCTGAACACCAGTTAGGTACTTGCGTTCAGAAGTATTTAAACACATATGAGATGAGCGGAAGTTACCTAAAACCGTAGTTTCTGTCTGCCTTCCCCTCCAGGGTTCAGGCATGACTTTATGTACATATGTATCTTTGTGTGTTCCACTTGGTTATTCATTTGTTAGATATTGGCTCTGTGTTCTATATTGTGTAAGTACCTAATAAAATGTTTCTTTCTTTCTTGGGGATCGCAGTCTACGATCGTAGTTCTTTAGAAGGCGCTGCTGCTCATCTTCAAGTGTTTTTCCATGGGAAGATATGGGGAAGTACAATTGATAATAATTTAAAATACCAGACTGACTTTCCACCTAACAGCGAAATAAGAAACAGTAAATTGCTAGCATTGAAATCGCAATTAAGAGTCGTCGGTCTGTACATAACAGATAATTGAATTCGCTCGTAGCGAAGTTTACTTAGCCGTTCTGAATCGATCAGCTAAGTTAAGCAATGTCCGCCGCGGTCAGGAGTTGGATGGGTGACCGCTACTGACATTACTACTGAGCGCTTTCGTGCTTCGGAGGGCATGTTAAGCCATCGGTCCCGGTTGTTGTCCCACGTTACAGCATGATGGATGGGCATTTTGCGAATGCCTGCCTGGCTTGCTACCACCCTCAAGTAGAAAATCTGTCGCCAAGCACCTAGCGGTGTGTTTCGGCAACTGTCCTTGAGAACCAGTAATTTTAGACTAGCCTGAACAACATCTTCGACCATATCATCACTTACCATCAGGTGAGATAGTGGTCAAAGGCTAGCCTATCATAGATATAAAAACAATTATTATAAACATTTTTCTTGGTAATATACCAACAAAAATCTTTTTTAATAAATAGGAAGGTGTTAGTTTCTAATATTTTTTCTTATTTCTAATACCTATATATTTATAGGAGTCCTGAGGTTTAGGTTTTTGTTTAATCTAAATCAGTCTACCCAAAGAGAAGTTATGAGATTAAAACATGATTATTATATGCCTATACAAAGGTAACGGAATATGGATAACACTTTGTTGATGTCATACTACTAATGGGCAATGGAAAAGAAATAAATAAAGCAGTTCAGTTATTACAGGAAGAGTTTAATATTTATAAAGAATTTCTAGATAGTAAATTATTTAGGTATTGAAACATAGGCACATTGATATTATCACAAAAACGTTACTGGAATATGCTTGACTGTACACAGGCTTGACTAAAGACTTGATTGAAGACGTCAATGGAGAAAGATTTTACGTTCCTGAAAAAGAATGGAAATTATATTCATCAGTACCTATGTCTCAACAAGTTCTTATTGACTGTATACAAAGCTGCGATGTGATCACAGCACAACACTGCTATCATAGCCCTAGAGCAATAGCACACATCTTATTCAACTGGCGTAATAATATCTGTAGAGCAGCATCAAGTTGTGCCTGAAGCTAAGCACCACCCGTGCTCCCATTGCAATGTCACCCAGGAGCTTAGATCTGAATACGTGCGTGGCACTGCTCTGCCCTCGTCACTCCAAGATTTTGGTTTTACGTTACTGGAATCTGAAATCTCTACATTATAGTCGGCTTGTACACCTATCCCTACCAAGATTTCCACTTCAATCTACCGGTTGTGCTGTCTGTCTTAACAGACATACATATAGTAAATAATATTCATACATAGGGATAAGTGAACTTAAGTTAACATCTGTCACAGCACAACGTGTGTAAGTAATACTTGTGACTTTGTTTTTAGCATAGTGGTGGGGCATTTTGCGAATGCCCGCCTGGCTAGCAACCACCCTCGAGTAGAAAATCTGTCGCCAAGCACCTACCTTGGCGATAGATGTTAGGTGGTTGGCAAAATGACAGCTGTCCTTGAGAGCCAGTAATTGTAGGATGATTAGTAAAGTGTGTGCCTTCCTCCTTTGTCCGGGCTGAGGACCGGCATCATATATGTCAAAATTCAACATTATGAGGCGGAGTTACACAAACACTCATCTTTTATAATTTTATAAGCCAAGTATATACTAACACCTTATTTTAATATTCTTAGGTTTGCAATATCGCCTGCTATGCGGATTACATTACAAAATCACAAATATACGATAGGAAAAATTTAGGTCATGTGCGGGATTCGAACCCGCGTCCATCCACCCCTTGAGCCGGGGTATGCTCTAACCAATTGAGCTAACATGACATGACGTCATAACTCAAATCTTTCCCACCGGTCTTTAACCATCGTATTGGGATGGAGCGACATCTATAGTACCACTTGCGTTGTACTACAAACAAGACCAATTTTGCAATTGGTTTTATACTTTGTAAATGAGGACGCAACCTTATAATTTTAATATAGGTTTGCAATAACGCGTGCTATGCGGGTTCGAATCCCGCCCATGACTTAAATTTATCCTATCGTATATTTGTGATTTTGTAATAACACCTTATTTACTAGACATGCAGCCTGAGGAAGCAGAGCCCCCTAAGTAAGTTGAAACAGAAACATGCATTATAAACATAATACTGCAAAGATCTAGCCTGCATTGCCGTTCAGCCGCGTTACTGTACAGGAGCAACATTACAATAAACACAAAAATTCTTCTAATAGACTTAGGGGTTGCTAATACTAAGCAACCCCCGAAGTAATTTTAAAAGATCTATTCAATGATGCCCCACACGATGGGATAGACGACCAAAAAAAAATCATCCGCACATCACTTATATGGGAGCTACCTTAAAAAAAATATTAATAAAAATATTTACCACTTTAACAGCGTGATAAGTTTACATACCCTTACAAAATTGCAGCTTTCTTGTACAAACAGTATCTTAGCAAAACCTCGGACAGACGGACATGACGAAATTATAAAGGTTCCTTGTCAGGACTACGGAACCCTAAAAATGTAACAAAAAACTCATTAATATTGCTCTACTATAGTTTAATGCATAACAGTATAACAAATCACAGATTAAGTAATTGTACCTATATACATAACTATGTTAGATTAATATTGTTAGGTTTGCAATAACGCCTGCTATGCGGATTACATTACTTGAGGGTGGTAGCTAGCCAGGCGGGCATTCGCGAAATGCCCTGCCACTATGCTATAACGACTGCCATCCTAAGACGACAACCGGGACCGACGGCTTAACGTGCCCTCCGAAGCACGGCAACGCTCAGTAGTAATGTCACTAGCGGTCACCCATCCAACTCATGACCGCGGCGGACGTTGCTTAACTTAGCCGTCGGTCCCGGTTGTTGTCTTCGGATGGCAGTCGTTATAGCATAGTGGTAGGGCATTTTGCGAATGCCCGCCTGGCTAGCTACCACCCTAAAGTAGAAGATCTGTCGCCAAGCACCTAATAGATTGTTCCGGCAGCTGTCCTTGAGAGCCAGTAATTCTAAGCTAGCCTAACAACATCTTCGACCACATCATCACTTACCATCAGGTGAGATAGTGGTCAAAGGCTAACCTATCAAGCATAAAAAAAAACTAAAAAAACTGCTGAGATGCAGTATAAAGTACATTAGCTTAAAATCTCGTTCCTTTAGTTTGTACATGAATAAGTGTAAAATCCAAACAATATCTTTCTACCAACACGTTTTTACAAGTACTTTTATTAGACCATTGGAAAAGTACCCTTGTTATGGCAGTAGTGATTAAATTCACAACATACACCAAACACCATTGTCGTCGAATCAAAATACAAGTAAATTATTTAATACATTTGAAGTTCTCGTACAAAAATAAGTACCTATTTATATAATTATTGTAAATAGTTCTAAGAACCTTGAAACCTTGCCTGATAGACTATTTCATTTACATGTTCTGACTGACACTGAACTTATAGTCAATGAAAGCACTCAGCTCAAATGTTAATTTAAAATAAGTTATTGACTCAAGTACTTTGCCGACTAAAATACTATATGAGTGTGTTATACTCACATGTAACAAAACATCAACTAAAGTTGACCATTTCTTAATAATTTTTTAAAGAAATTGATGTGTAAATAACCTCTGCCATGGTAAAAAAAACATGCGCACAAGGGTTTTGATTGTTATTAAAATCTATCTGGCAAAGACGTTTGATTCCACTAATTCAAACTTGAATAAGTTTTAGACCAGACACAAGGACAAAATCCCAGCATATGCAATCTAATGTAATAATTAAGTACATATTATGAGGATGGGGGAAGCATTTGTTCAAAATTGTATGTCTTCGGGCTTATGATGATAATGATAAACAAACATACCTATACACACAATAAAAACAAACAAATATTATGACCTAACAAATGAATTAACCAAAAACGATTATGTGGTTAATTTATATGCCGTAGAAGTTGGAGCAAGGGGTATACCAGCGAAATCCCTATATAACCTACTTAAAGACCTTGGCCTACCAAGAACAACCGTAACTTCCATCCTATAATGTGTATCTAAGGCAGTATTAGTAGGATCTTACCAAATTTGGTTAGGTAGGGGTCCTCCCCTTAATGCTCCCTTCACCGCTCGAGCCTTCTGGCTCGGTGAAGAGAGCATTGATATATCATAAAGGGGCCCCTTAACCCTACTCCTGGGTTGCAAGTCCCAGGCCCCTCTAGCCTCTACCTCTGCAACGCGATGGACCCGGCACCCGCACGGTGAATCCATAGAATGCTAAGTAATTTGTCTCTTGTACAAATAATGCTTCACTACTTATACAGAAAAATAACTGATTATCTACGTACACACAAGCTACCTACCTACCACAAACAAACCAGCCTATTACAAAAAATACTTCTAGGTTAGCCTGAACAACATCTTCGACCACATAATCGCTTACCATCAGGTGAGATAGTGGTCAAAGGCTAACCTATCAGGTACAAAAAAATAAAAAGAATAGTCAATATATTTAGTATCATTGGTATCGCAAAAAAACAAACCACGGTTTAATCACATGTGCCGTATGTGCAGAGAAAAGTTCAGCACATCCAAGTATAAATATCTGCTTATAAATTTAAATTTGTTCATTGTTCAATGAATTTACTCATGATTTTAAACCACCTACAGAAATAATATTTTTTATTTTTCAAATATTGGTATTCCTACTAAAACGCATGCAAGAGTGTATATTTGAAAAGCCATGCAAGGGCTTTAAAAATTGTATGTAGATTTAGAATTTATCATTCAATTATATATAAGGCACAATAAATATATGAAAAATAAAAATGACTAAAATAATTATTTACAGTAAGTAATTTATAAGAAAGTTTTCTATCATCGTCCTTTAATGAAAAGCTGATAAATGTTTTGTTTATTTAACTTTATGCTCCTGTGCCCATCCTACAAGAAAACAAAAACATTTTGTCCACTCCTTTGCCTCTATTCCGTTTCTTTACTGGTTTGCATCAAAAGCCAGATTTTATTTACATATGGTGTGTGCATATTAGATATAAAAATTAAATTCACTTAACTTTTCCCATGGAAAGAACCCGCTCACCCTGTGTTATGTAAAATAAATTGATTTTAGCTTTAGACCTTTTGACCTGTCTATTATTCAAAATTTTTGAAGACATGTAACAAAAATGTACAAATGTATTACTACCTATAATTTCACTCAAAAGATGCGAAAATGAGCTACCTACAGTATGGTAATATGTTATGGCTAAATATGGGTGTTGAAGTAAACTTAACGTTAGTCAGCTATCTTTGAGTAACTTTTTTAGGAAAGGCTAATGTTTATTTATTTCATTTTTGACTTGGAAGGACACTTGGAAGATAGACTGCAGGAGTTCTTCGCAAGCTGTGTATAACTTTGGTAACCATGTTTGTTTGCGGTTTGTTACGTGTGTGCTTACGGTCTATTCGGTGTATCATGTATTAACTTGATACCCTTGTTTCATCTTTATTATGATTGCCATTTTGGATGGTTGCCTACACACGCTGTGTGGGATCAATCCTGACTGGTATTCATCTTATGCTGACTACAGCTCCAAAGTCGACCCAGGCACATATTTCGTCTCCAAGGCGGGGGGGGGGTGAGATCTGGGTTGTTTCAGAATCTTGGGGTGCGGACTTGACCAAGTTTACGTTTCATGGGTTACCGGAGACGTCTGGTATATCACTCGCGCCTTTGAGAGTGAGATTTTATGTGTATCGCGACACAGTGATTGAATTTTAGTCATTGCCCTGATACTAGTTATGTTTGCAGTTGACCGAGAAGTAGTGCACCGAGGAGCGCCACGGGCTTACCGTGACTCCGCGGCAGGATGGGTGATTAGGTATACTCATCTTGCATTAATATCTATAGGAGGTGGATGTAGAGAGCAGGCTGAGACACAACAACAACCCATAACGAAGGCGAAGCAGAGACAAAGAATTAGCAGCCTACAGGAAGACGAATCCAGGTATGAGAAATACATTAGTACATCGCGAAGCTATAACCTCATATGTATTTTATAATAAGATAGATAGGTATGGCAAGTTTTGCGACACTGACCATATAGGTTATATTATTATAGGTGACCAATTGACCATTAGTAACGTTTTCAACTGACCTATTTCAAGATTAGGAGGGCGTTTTCATCTCTTTATTAATGGCAAATTGTTAGTATTTACAGTGATTCCTACCATGCAACAGTTAGAGGTTTTCATAACGACGTTTTGTTGTATTATACTGGACTTACTTACATTTGATATAAGATCGGACTTGACGGACAATTTCTAAAACAATCAATCTTTAATAGCTTTTATATTTAGAGAACTTCAGTTTTATAAAATACAATAATGTAAACAAACCTAATCATCGACAGCAGGGCTGTCAGATACAAAAATAAGATAATAGTATACCACCTGTAAAAAAGTAGTACATCTGGGTATTTTTTATAAAAACAATAGTACATATTAAAAATATTTATTTATTTCAAATAACGTATGCTTTTTATAAATTACATTCCATGCCATTTTAGGCATAATTTCGTTATTTGGTTTAAAGTTTGCACAACTACTGGCTTCAGATAAAATACATATATTTTATTTGGCAAGTCTGGTAATTGATACTTTCATTAGACAAACTATCACTAGGTAATTATAGTCGTAATCATATTAAGATTTAATTCATTGCACGTAGATACTAGATATATATATGATTAGTCACAGTCACAATTGTAAAATACACACGTCACACACCTTTGAAGAGACGAGGCTACGTAACCTGAATCAAGTGCGATTACTAAAAGGTAACCTAAATTGAGAATCCCTTGATAACAAGTAAGTTATCTTTAATAATGAATTTACAAAATATGCCGTATAACTAACGATCTGATAAGCTTAGGAATCGGGGAAACCCCGTGATAGGTACTTATATAATAAACTGAATTGTGTTTTGAATTTCATAAGGTCTTGGATGGATTCATCGAGACCTAAAATCAATTGATGTGTTTGACTAAAATAAGGTTTTAATAAATAGATTAAGTAGTACATTAGCCGTACGACTTTCGTATTGCGGTAGTACGGAGAAGAAATTCTAAAAAAGTCGTACAAATACTATTTAAATAGTACATCTGACAGCCCTGATCGACAGACGTATAACACAGATAATAAATCGCTTGGCAAAGCATCCCATTCACGGTTACAAGTCAGTTGTATGGCCAATACTGAGTTACTTAAAAATCTTAGTAATGGTAACATTACACTGAAGAACGAACAGGTATATTTAGTCTGTGCTAAAATTACTGCGGGGAAATAGCTGCGGCCTTATTTTATTGGTAAGGTTGGTTGCACTGATAATTGATGAGAATTGCACTTATGTTATGTCGTTGAGTGGAAATTTATTGCAGTTTTTACGACAGATGAATGTGTTTTGCACTGTGATCACTTTCTATAAATGTTCTTCACTGACTAATATACCGGATTTTACGTCGAGACACTTTAAAAATACGCTTTTTGCACTGTTATAAATTTATATTTGCGGAAGACGTTGACGTATGTATTCACTGTTAGATCGCCGGAACCGGAAAAAACTACGGAAGTAAGTGTATATCAATTCCAGTTATTGATTTAACAAATTTTTGGAAGTAAATGGTAAAAATATCAGTTGGTAATCATAGCATTGTTGATAAGATTATAAGACTAAGACATTAAACAACGAGCTTCTTATGTGCATGTGTAACTAAAACACCAATGCTGTTATTAAAATAATCACACCTGTCCTCAGCTTATCTAGGAAGTACAATTCTTCTTGAATAAAACGTCCAGATTATGTACTGAGTCGTTGAAGCGGTAAAACTTAATTTGCCAGAATGGGGAATCCTGAACTTCTATTGCTTACCTAGTTGTTCCTGTTATTTTTTAGAAACAATGTATATCCTTACCTCTGATGAGTCTGAATAAACAAAAACAATCTATTGCAAAGCACTCAGTGGTGTGTTTTAGCAGCTTTCTTTGAAAGTTTATTCGTGTTGTATGCATGGTATGTATACCACTTTAATACAAATATACTTTACTGTTACTTACTACTATGTTATAAATTGGCACATTCAGTATTTATTGGTAAATAGAAGATATTGTACACCCTATACCGAATTCAGTTTTTTTTTTAGTTGTCCCTCATTACATTTTATATTAATTATATTAAAAGTATGCTAACAAGTATGCTAACCTCGGTATGGGTTACATATTTGAGCCGTTTGGTGTAGAGACGTTGGGGCCATGGGGACCGGGAGCTCATCGTATTTTCCAAAATTTATCAGAGCGCTTGGTCGATGCGACGCGTGATCAAAATTCTGGCATCTATTTGGCTCAAAGAATAAGCATTGTAATTCAACGGGGCAATGCTGCCAGCATGCTGGGCACGCTGCCAACTGATAGTGGGCTAGAGCATTTGGACTGCCTATGAGTCCAAATGCTTTTATTGTAGTAGTTGTAGTATTGTAGTAGCTGTAGTGTTGTATATAGTTTGTAGTATTTGTTTAATAAAGGCATACCGCCGGTAAAAAAAAAAAAAAAAAATATTATATTAAAATAAATATAATAACTTAATAAGTTTTAACAATTACAACCTAGAGTGAAAAAAAGTTTTTATATTCAGCTACATCCTATACTCATCGTTAGGTCAAAATATATCAAAATTTCAGGATTGTTACTTATTTCTTTGAGAGGCTAGAGACCCTTGTCATACATGAACAGACAGATTGCAGGGCTCCGTTTCGCCCTTTGGATACGAAACTCTATAAATTAAATGTAATAGTACTTACCCAAATTTTAAACTCAGTCGCACAGTTGACTTTTAGACGCACATGTGTGTTCAAATACAAGAATGGTCAATCGCAATGATAAGGACTGTGGGCCTGTCTTTCAGCACATAGTAGGTAAGGACTTTGCGAATGCTCATTAGCAGAAAATCTGTTGCCAAACATCTTGCGTTTTGGCAGCTATGTTCTTGAGGGTTTTTTACTTTAATATTAAATACTACTACTGAGTTACAGATTCGTGGGTCGTATTCTTATTTGTTTTTTTTTTGTAACATATGTAATCATTTTTAACTTTGAGATCATTCTCCAACTTATCAATATTTTTCCTGAAGGAAAGTTAGCCTAGTGTTAGTTAAAATAACTTAAAATTTCTAACGTCAGTCCATACTTAAATATATATATATATTTCTGCTTATATCTAGTTAGTAAGTTTATTACGTTATACATATAATACCGAATCAACTTGTTGTTGAAGGGCCAGCCACAGATTCAGGCAATGCCCTTGATATTTAGATTAGAGATTAGAGCCTCCACAACATCTTCATTTCTATTTCGTATAGCCATTTTTAGGTGGTAGTCGATTATGTTTTATAGCTAGCCTCCGTTGCCCGCCAGCCCAAACCCTCTAATAGCGTCCGTGCTGTCATCGTAATAGTATTTTTTATTATTTTGCTTTTGCATGCTTTTCTCCATTAATATCTTTGACCACATTATCCATTACTGACAGTTTTAAGACAATGCAAAGTTTTAAGAATGCAGAGTTGTAATAACATGTCTGATGAGAAAACAACTTAAAATCAAGCTATGAGTAGCTATTTGAAATGCCTCTTGTTCTTTCTTTTAGGATTTAGAACTTTACCTGAACTCTTCAAAACATGGAGTAATTTACGTGAGTTTCGGGACTAATGTGAATCCATCCATGCTGCCACAAAACAAAATTCAGGCAATGGTAGATACTTTCTCCGTACTTCCATACGATGTCCTGTGGAAGTGGGATAACGATGAACTGCCTGGACGGACGAAGAATATCAAAATATTGAAGTGGCTCCCGCAGTCCGATATGCTAAGTAAGTTTGCAACTTATCTTCGATAGAACTTAGTTATGTTTATATTAAATGGCACTCACCACGATTACAACAATGTACTGTATCAGCCGGATTGTCCACTGTTGAACACAGCATTGCCAATTATAGTGGTGTTTGCCATAATCCCCACGCTTGGCAGGCGTCTTGGAGATCGCTGTGTGAGATATCAGTTCCTCAGAAATGGTTATGAAAAAGTCCTACTAATAGATTGCTGTTTTGTCTGTGTTTTATTAAAGTTTATTGGTAATTCTTGAACTCGCTTTTTATACTCTTTTTTTCTCGGCGAATATCTTAGCCCGAGTTCAGGAATTCACTGAAAATCAGTGTTGTGTTTGCACCTTGACTGGTGTGGCCATAACTCAAACTGAGTGTATTCCTTTTGCTATAAGTTGTATATTGTTAGTAAGAAATTGTATGTCATTTATTTTCTTTTCTGTAGCAATAAATAATTATTCTATTCTATTCTAGAAAGCGCAGCTGCCCACCTTCTGGTGTGTTACCCTTAGTCGCCTCTTACGACACCCATGGGTTATATATCCACAATAAAGATAAAATAGTGGTCTTAGATAAGTAAAAACAAATAAAAAGTTTTCCTTAGGTAAACAGTTACCTACCTAAGATTTATTAATAATAAATTATAATAAAAATAACATAATATTCCTAATTATATTAGACTTCTCACAGAAGGAAAATTCTTGCTGTATGTAAAAAAAACAATTGATAAAGCGTATAATAACATTAGTGATTATTTAGATGACAAAAATGCTTTGGTCATTTCACCATTACCAAGCCATCGACAGTGACTAATGCTTATAAATGTTATTATAATTATATAATAGACTTACGTAACAATTTGTAAAAGAGTATAGACATAAAGAGATAGGTCCCGAGTATTTCCCTTCTTCTCTAATATGCTCTATACCCTTTTTGCTGAACGCGGAAGTAAAATATTTTTATAGTAACATTTTGGAATTGACGTTCATAAGACCGTCGTGGACGCCAAAATATAATAAATAATTTTGACTTTGACCCATAAAGTTTTTCTAAAAAACGAAATAAGAACTAATAATTATATACTTAACATTTCTAAACTATAGCATAACTAGTGATTCGAGTAAATGGGAATAAAAAGGTATTATATAATAGTGACGGAACAAGCTCGAAGCCCAACCGATGTTAAGCGGACTTACCTCTGCCTATAACAGATGCAATTCATCACAATGTCACGAATAGCACTGCGTCCGTCACTTTGGGACTTTGGGACGTAGTTGTTAAGTCTCATGTGCCTGTAATTTCACTGGCTCTCAAGGACTGCTGCCGGAACACACCGTTAGGTGTTTGGTGGCAGATTTTCTACTTGAAGGGTAGCTAGCCAGGCGGGCAATCGCAAAATGCCCTTCCACTATGCGGTGAAGCTCAAGCCGGCGGTGGGGATAGAATCAGGGACCTGCAGCACGGCGGTCCATAGCAATTACCGCTCGGCCATCATTGCTTCAAAAAACGTGTTTAACGAATAAAGACAGAATCAGAGGTAAAACCTTGCCTTGACGCCTATTTTCAGTTCTCAATATCAGACATTATGAAAAAGCGCTGATATTACACAATATCTTATCACAATATTATATCTATAACCTTCTTAAAAAATATTCCGCAATATCACTATTGCATAATAATTTGAAATAGCCCATCTACGCTAATAATGCAGTTACAATAGTGAAGGCCCAGTAAAGCTAAGTTTTAGACTGCCGCACAGGGTTCGAATCTCGCTACCATATTGAGCTTCATCGCATGGTGGTAGCAAGATGGTAATAACCCGCAAGTAGAAAATCTATAGCCAAGTACATATTAGTGTAGGTATATATTTTGAAGCGCTCGTAGCGAAATTTCTTGGCCGTTCTTAACCGATCCGCTAAGTTAAGTCAGCCGCGGTTATGAGTTGGATGGGTGACCGCTAGTGACATTACAGCTGACCGTGCTTCGGAGGGCAAGCCGTCGGGCCCGGTTGTTGTCTTAGAATGGCAGTTATTACAGAATGGTGGTAGGGCATCTTGCAAATGCCCGCATGGCTAGCTACCACGCTCACGTTGAAAATCTGTTGCCAAGCACTTAACGGTGTGTTCTGGCAGCTGTCTTTGAAATCCAGTTTTTTTTGTTTTTATTGCTAATAGGTAAGCCTACAATCTCACCTGGTGGTAAGAGACGATGTGGTCGAAAGTGTTAACAGGCTTAACCTAGAATTACTGGCTCTCATGGACAGCTGCTGGAACACACTTTTAGGTGCTTGACGATAGATTTTCTACTTGAGGGTGGTTGCTAGTCAGGCGGGCCTTCGCAAAGTGCCCTTCTAAGTTACCCGTTAAGTCTAGGTTAGCCTGAACAACATCTTCGACCACATAATTGTAGTGTGTAGACGTAAGCTAAGTAAGTAGGTGTAGTTATATGTGACAGAAGCTTTTAAGTATTGTGTGAATGCGATGTGTGCCTGCAGTTATAAATAACATATTATACGAATTGGACGTTTCTATATCTGCTAAGCTAATTGACCCAGTGACAGTAGCTAAATAAAGGCTATCGCTCAGGTGGTTTATAGCTTGCTTTCCGCTAAGAACTTGAGTGTAATTGCACGGTACAGTCCGCGAGGCATAAGCTGAGCTTTGCATTAGTGTGAGTGATCACCAATCGGCAGGAGCGCGGCGAGACAGAATGGTGCCGCGCCTCAGGCCGGTTACCCAAAATCAGGTTTTTACCGGGCGAAAATGGCGCCGCGCCTAAGGCCGGTTGTCACACCTACACTATCCATGTACACTCACACAAATGCAAAGCTCAGCTTATACCTCGCGGACTGTAGCAGTGTTGCAATATCCCGGCGTCAGATATTATTTCACAAGAAAAAAATCTGTCGCCAGGCAAGCAACCAATGCGTTAAGTAAAAATCGAGTTCATTTAGCTGCTACACGTAATGCAATTCCTAGACTACCAATTTTTCATCTATTTATTTCCACGTCATAGTGAATTATTTATAACTAGCGGCCCGCCCCGGCTTTGCACGGGTATTTAACACAAAATATAAATTAAAACATAAAAATAAGTAGTTATTGTGACATAGCTGTAATATTTAGATATGGTATTCTGGACTTTTTTGTAGATATTGATGTCCTCTATAAAATTGTAGTACATTACTATCTATTCTATTGTCTACAATTTCCGCAGCATACTCGAAATAATGTTTTTTTCAAAATTTGGGTTACATTATCGAAGGCTATGTATAGGCTATGTTCATCAGGGATAGTATAAGATTCTAATTGTGAAAGAATGTTTTAAATCGTTCCAGGAGTTTTGAAGTTTATTCGTTACATACAAAATTATATATAATATACTAGCGGCCCGCTCCGGCTTCGCACGGGTATAAAATATATAGCCTATTTCATTCACTGAAAAAATGATTAAAATCGATCTAGTAGTTTTGATTTATTCATTACTGCCCGTGGCCCGCACGCGTTAAATTTAGAGTAAAACAATTCTTCTTTCCCTAAACCATGAAGATGTCCTTTGGAATATCTAAATTCATAAACTACATTTTTCCTTATTTACTTTTTACATTTTTACACTACCTACTACACGCTCCCGCTGCCCGGGCCGGCCGGGACCGCTGTAAACGCTACGTCCCGCAATTTTTAAATCTGTAATATCTTCGAAAATATTCCCTTAAATCATATACTAAAAGGGCCATATAGATCTATATTAAATCAACAATGTACTTAAAGTATTTAATTAGATAAGGATTAATGCTGTATTGGTTAAAATCACTTCGAAAATTAGCCATTATTTGTCGTAAAAAGTAAATGACAAAAAAAAAATATTGTGGGATAACCATAGGAGATAGACATATACCATAGCTGAGTTTTCATTAGACCTTTTCAATGTATACAATACTTAGTACATTATTTTGATAAATCTCGTAGGGTTCAGCCTGCGTTTGCAATGTAAGCGGAAAAAATTTAATTATTTACGATATCACATTAGAAACCTCAAAAATAACAGTATTTATCCACTATTTAATGGATGTTATTATAAATAAATACCTTTCTCTTAAATCACTCTATCTATTAAAAAAACTGTCAAAATCCGTTGCCTAGTTTAAAAGATTTAAGCATACATAGGGATATAGGGACAGAGAAAGCGACTTTGTTTTATACTAGGTAGTGAAGAATAGATAAGATTGTATATGATATTAATACAATGACGAAAATAAGTTTTTAGTAATAAGAAATAACCATCATGATCATATTACTAATATTTATTATCGAATTGTCCCTTTCATTATCTTATCACAAAAACTGAACCGAATTCTAGCATGAAAGTATGAAATTACTTGTAGAAGTCGGACCTTGAAAATGGGATAATTTGAATCTTCAGTGACCAATTTTTTTTATATAAAAACATAATAATACTATCATGTTTTTTTTAATAATAAATGCCACATGGTAGACCAATATTAGGAATATTCTGTAGTTAGGTACTCATACGAAATATTAAACTTATCTAGTCTCTATTTGTCTCTTACATATGATGAGAAAAGGCAATTTCTTATGAATATGTTATCATTTACAGAACACTCAAAAATTAAGCTGTTTATCACACAAGGAGGGCTCCAGTCTACTGACGAAGCAATTCTAGCTGGAGTACCGATGATAGGTATACCCATGCTTGGTGATCAGTGGTACAATGCTGAGAAGTATGTCCAGCTGAAAATGGGCCTTAAAGTGCTTTTGGAGGATTTGACAAAAGATACCTTGAAAGAAGCTATTGAGACAATCGTCAATGATGAAAGGTAAGTTACACTAATAACACGGCTATTAACCCTTTAACTGGGATTCACATTTGAGCACTGTTTAGCAACGCTGTGGTCTGCTGTAAAGCACTCTTAGTAAAGCATAGCTCAGAAATGGACTTTTTTAATTTGGGTTTGAAAACGCCCGGGTTGTATTTTCTAGAAGATAGTAGTTAATTAACTCAGAGAGTTCCTTCGCAGTTCGTACAATAAATGTTGAAGCAAAGTACTTTGTGCGTATTTTTGGAATTTAGATTTTAAAACGTCGTCTTTTCGCCGAGGTTCTCCTTGTTTGGCGGTAGAACGAAAATATATTAGATTGTGCACTTCCATTGCGCAGTCTCCGAAATATATCCGGCAAAAGATAGATAGAGTTAAAAAAACTGATTGTGGCGAATGTTCCAGATTTGAGAATTTTATCTTAGCAAGCTTGCAAAACTAAATAAAGGTACCGGGCTGCCTGTGGGGACACTGGTCACTATTCTAACAAAAAAAAGAATTATCGAAATCGGACTACGCGTTAATAAATTACAACTTAGTGTTAAATTTTGACTTTCATCCTCTTTCCCGAGGGAACCATGCTGAATTTCGGGATAAAAAGTATATAATGTCCTTCTTCGTAATATAAACTCAAATCGTGCTAAGTTTCATTGGAATTCGTGCAGTAGTTATGGCATGATACAGGCAAACAGACAGAGGGACAAAAATAAAAATATATTACAGTTTTGGCATCAGGCTAAAGGTTCAAGTCCCGCTGGAAGTTATCTTTTTCCATCCGTGATAATTTCTATGTTTTCGTTAAGCATGCTTCAATGCTCTTATAAAATAATACTAGTTAAAATTAATATGTTTCAAAAACAAAACCTTTGTTTCAGTTATCGACGTAACGTTGCCAAATTTAGAGCCATAATGCATGACCAGCCACAACGGGCTTTGGACCGCGCCGTGTGGTGGACAGAGCACATCATACGTCACGGAGGCTCTCACCTCCGAGCTCCGACAGTCGGCATGTCTTGGGCAGAGTACTTGGTGCTGGACGTCGTTTTAGCCTTATTAAGTGCTGCACTGGTTGTGATTAGTGTAGCTGCTACAATATTGTACTTTGCCTATGTGTATGTTAGTGCCAAACTTGTAAGTGCGCCGAAGGTGAAAAAGAACTGACCATTATATTATTTGATAGGTGTTTTTTCTATTTGAACTGAGTGTTATTATAATGAATGTAGTTTAAGTTTGATTACATGAGATTAGTATTATAGCGTTAATAGTAGGGATTATCGATGTTGCAATAATATCGATAATAGGATCAAAGTTAACATGGGCAGCTCAACATCATTGGTAGATGTTTCTCGAAATCTGAATATCTTGTTTGATGTCACAACATGATGTTTTTCTAACACTTAAGTTAAATAAAACAGTAATATTTCACACGTTTTGGCCATGTTTTGGTTGTGTTCATAATTTGGAAACCTGTCAACATCACGGAGCCTGACGAAGGCTTGGTGACAAACGAGTGTCTAGTTTCGACTTGGATCTATTGTCACAGACTACGAATAAATATGTCACAGAGCACATTATTGAATGATTATTTTTTCGAAGCGAGTAAAACGAGGAATGTATAGAACTAACGAAAAAATAATAATTCGGAGAATATTTACCCAATATTACTGACCACTTGAAATGGGTTACCTAACTATATGTAACTTCTAACCTCAAATTATTCTTCTCGATATTTCTTTTTCAAATTTATACACTTGCGTTTGCAAACATAATATCGTTAAAAACCATTTGAATTTATTTAAATATCGAAAATGATAAGTTTTATTTGTACGAGTTACAGTGAAAATACAGACTAAACTGGTAAACTGTTTAAGGAATGTTTAGGTATAGGTTTCTATATATTAATAGTTAAATTTTGACATGATATTACTAATATGTATTATGAATCTGTATATGTATATACGGATATTCTATTGTATATTATTGCTTATATATTTTAATCGTTTTGTTTGTATATAATTTAAGCTCATATTATGCACATTTTGATGTGCTCGAGTAATATTAAAATTGTATAGACCTTATTTAAATTATGAATAAATGGTCATGAACACCATGAAGCTAATATTTAACAAAATCTTAATTTTCAAAGAAATGGAATGTATTTAGTAATTATTACAAATGAATTAAATAACCTAATTATCTTGTTCGCGTGTTGACTTGACTTAACTAGGATTCCTTTTCAGGTGACGTAGATAATTAACAAAGAATTACTTTCAAATCTCAAATCTATAAACAAGCGCCTGATCTAAACATATCAGCAAATTGCTTTACGTAGTTTTTTTTTTTTATGTTATTGTGGTGGAATAAGCGCGAGGCCCACCTGATGTTAAGCGGTATCCTCTGCCTATAACAGATGCATTTCATCACAAGTAACGAACTGCAATGCGCCCATCACCTTGAGACATACCTGTTAAGTCTCATTTTGCCTGTTATTTCACAGGCTCTCAAGTACTGCTGCCGGAACACACCGTTAAGTGCTTGGCGACAGATTTTCTACTTGAGGGTGGTCGCTAGCCAGGCGGGAATTCGCAAAATGCCCTTCCACCATGCCGTGAAGCTCAAGCTCTGGGCGGGATTCGAACCATGGACCTGCTGCGCGGCAGTCCATTGCCAATGCCACTGAGCCATCACTGCTTCGAATTACTTTGCAATAATGAAAACTAAAGGCACCAAACATACCCAAAATTATTTTGATATGTAGTAGGAGTACTTGGACATATTATTACTGGGTAACTACTTTCCTCAAAAAGCAGATCTATCGTCAAGCACCTAACGTAGGGTTCCAGCAGCTGCCTTTGAGGGCTAGTTTCCATGCTTGGATGGGTGACCACTAGTGACATTACTACTGAGCTTCCGTGCTTCGAATGGGTACCTACACTTTAGTTACTAGTGTGCCGCGCCGATAAGGTGGGACGACCATGTAGGTACTACTAATTGACCTATATATATAGGTCAATGGTACTAATACGGATAACAGACCCATTGCCAAGTAGGTAAGTGAAGGTTTTTAAAATTATTGTATTAGGTACTTATACTATACATATATAAAAATGGTAGTTCTTCCCAACAGCTAAATCTACATTTAAACTAATATTACAAATAGAAAAGATTTGTATTTTTGTATGTAACGAATAAACTCAAAAACTACTGGACCGATTAGAAGAATTCTTTTACCTTAAGAATCCTTTTTTTTTTGGAGGTGGGGAAATGCCTTCGCTCAGCCCCTGCACCACGGGGGTGGTGGAAGGGGATTTAAGTGTGGGACTTGAACTCACTAAAACCCCCGTGAGCAGTCCTTCGCCAAGAGGGGTAAGATGGGGTCGCGTTAGCATTCGCCATCTTGCCCCGGCGGTAGGCCCGAACTCCATCAGGCCTCTGCGCCTGTGGAGGGGTGACCTTGCTCACCAAGGCCACTCCCCAAACGTGTGGGGCCGTGCAAGCTGGTGGAGAACCCCCCGACTCTCCACCAGTTACCCCACTACGGAGAAGGGAGGAGGCTGGCAAACTGCCGTCTCCTCGTCCCCGTTCGTCTGCGCCGAAGCGGGGCAGCATGGACATCACCCTCCCTGACCCGCTCCGCAGCCTCCTTCTGCGCCATTACCGATTCGCAGAAGGAGACCACCGCCTGTCACGATCTCTCTCCCCCGAGCATGGCGTCCCATTAGAGTCCTATATTATCCCTAATGAAGGCTATAGAATATTTAGAAAAGAGTATTTTTTTTAACTTTTCTTATTTACCTGTACGATGCCGGGGCGGACTGCTAGTACTAAATAAAAATAATATTTGCAAATGTGTTGAGTTTCCGTGATTAATCTGCTCATCCATAAAAAATTAATTGACCTAATAGTATCAAAAGTTTTCAATTTTATGATGGTAGGTGCAGATTGTTCCAACACTTGGCTCACGTATTGCATTCCATAAAAATATGGTGCCACGTAACGTACTTATTACGATTTGGACAATTTTCTACGTGATTAAAAAGTTTTCCTCCTAGGAGGCAGAACAAAATGCTTTCACACAGTTTGTCGAATGTAGATCATCAGAGTTCTATCGCAAAGGCATAAATTAATTTCCTATAAGATGCCAGCAATGTATTGTTAATAGTGGTAATTATTTTGATTAAATACATATATTAATTTTAAAACACGAATTTCAATTTTTCAATACAAATCGGCCAATTTATACTTTAGACCCTAATGTTATCGCAGAGGGAGAAGACTAGATATAAGTCTAGACATAGATACTGAAGTGTATGTATATTATCTAGATCCATGGTTCCGCGTATGCCATAACGATAAGCGCTACTAGTAAGCGACGTGAGGACACAGTTATCTTATCTAGTGTAATCTAATATGACATTGAACGTATAAATTGAAATTGTAGCAAGACTAATGTTTAGTCAACATGTTGCGCTTGAGCACAGCACTCGCTATTTTAACAGTCGCCGACTGCGCCAGGATACTAGTTGTTGTCCCTACACCATCTGTGAGCCATCAAGTGATATTTAGACCCCTGACTCAAGAACTAGCGAGTCGAGGACATGAGGTTGTCTATATCACAACTGATCCAGCTTTCCCCAAAGGCCAATCTCCAGCAAACTTAACTGAGATAGATCTACACGACATATCTTACAAGTTATGGAAAGAATTTTTGAAGTATACGTCTGGATCGAACGATTATGTGACTCAAATGACGACAGCGATAAATTTGTTGCGGGAAATATTCATGGTACAGCTGGCTACAGATGAGGTTCAGCAAATTATAAAAAACAAGGATGTATCTTTTGATCTCATAATTGTAGAAGCTATCTTGAGACCAGTGTTAATATATTCACATATATTTAAGGCTCCCATAATTCAAGTCAGTTCATTTAGTGGATATTTTGGTAACTATGAAACGGTTGGAGCACCAATTCATCCCTTAGTGTATCCCCTATCTTCGAGACATAGGATAAATGACTTAACATTATGGGAAAAGATATGTGAGTTGCGAACCTTCTATATTTTGGACAGCACGATCAGATCCTTGGAAACGAGAGAGAATGAAATGCTTCAAGATATGTTTGGGCCGGATGTGCCATCCTTGAGCGAGTTGCAGAAAACCGTTCAGATGTTGTTTCTAAACGTGCACCCCATTTGGGATGCGAATCGACCAGTACCTCCCAGCGTTGTGTACATTGGTGGCATTCATCAGAAACCAGAAAAATCTTTGCCTCAGGTAAGTTTTCTTAAAAAACAATGTAAACTAGATGCTACGGAAATAAGTGTATATCAATTCCAGTTATTGATTTAACAAATTTTTGGAAGTAAATGGTAAAAATATCAGTTGGTAATCATAGCATTGTTGATAAGATTATAAGACTAAGACATTAAACAACGAGCTTCTTATGTGCATGTGTAACTAAAACATCAATGCTGTTATTAAAATAATCACACCTGTCCTCAGCTTATCTAGAAAGTACAATTCTTCTTGAATAAAACGTCCAGATTATGTACTGAGTCGTTGAAGCGGTAAAACTTAATTTGCCAGAATGGGGAATCCTGAACTTCTATTGCTTACCTAGTTGTTCCTGTTATTTTTTAGAAACAATGTATATCCTTACCTCTGATGAGTCTGAATAAACAAAAACAATCTATTGCAAAGCACTCAGTGGTGTGTTTTAGCAGCTTTCTTTGAAAGTTTATTCGTGTTGTATGCATGGTATGTATACCACTTTAATACAAATATACTTTACTGTTACTTACTACTATGTTATAAATTGGCACATTCAGTATTTATTGGTAAATAGAAGATATTGTACACCCTATACCGAATTCAGATTTTTTTTAGTTGTCCCTCATTACATTTTATATTAATTATATTAAAAGTATGCTAACAAGTATGCTAACCTCGGTATGGGTTACATATTTGAGCCGTTTGGTGTAGAGACGTTGGGGCCATGGGGACCGGGAGCTCATCGTATTTTCCAAAATTTATCAGAGCGCTTGGTCGATGCGACGCGTGATCAAAATGCTGGCACCTATTTGGCTCAAAGAATAAGCATTGCAATTCAACGGGGCAATGCTGCCAGCATGCTGGGCACGCTGCCAACTGATAGTGGGCTAGAGCATTTGGACTGCCTATGAGTCCAAATGCTTTTATTGTAGTAGTTGTAGTATTGTAGTAGCTGTAGTGTTGTATATAGTTTGTAGTATTTGTTTAATAAAGGCATACCGCCGGTAAAAAAAAAAAAAAAAAATATTATATTAAAATAAATATAATAACTTAATAAGTTTTAACAATTACAACCTAGAGTGAAAAAAAGTTTTTATATTCAGCTACATCCTATACTCATCGTTAGGTCAAAATATATCAAAATTTCAGGATTGTTACTTATTTCTTTGAGAGGCTAGAGACCCTTGTCATACATGAACAGACAGATTGCAGGGCTCCGTTTCGCCCTTTGGATACGAAACTCTATAAATTAAATGTAATAGTACTTACCCAAATTTTAAACTCAGTCGCACAGTTGACTTTTAGACGCACATGCGTGTTCAAATACAAGAATGGTCAATCGCAATGATAAGGACTGTGGGCCTGTCTTTCAGCACATAGTAGGTAAGGACTTTGCGAATGCTCATTAGCAGAAAATCTGTTGCCAAACATCTTGCGTTTTGGCAGCTATGTTCTTGAGGGTTTTTTGCTTTAATATTAAATACTACTACTGAGTTACAGATTCGTGGGTCGTATTCTTATTTGTTTTTTTTTTGTAACATATGTAATCATTTTTAACTTTGAGATCATTCTCCAACTTATCAATATTTTTCCTGAAGGAAAGTTAGCCTAGTGTTAGTTAAAATAACTTAAAATTTCTAACGTCAGTCCATACTTAAATATATATATATATTTCTGCTTATATCTAGTTAGTAAGTTTATTACGTTATACATATAATACCGAATCAACTTGTTGTTGAAGGGCCAGCCACAGATTCAGGCAATGCCCTTGATATTTAGATTAGAGATTAGAGCCTCCACAACATCTTCATTTCTATTTCGTATAGCTATATTTTTAGGTGGTAGTCGATTATGTTTTATAGCTAGCCTCCGTTGCCCGCCAGCCCAAACCCTCTAATAGCGTCCGTGCTGTCATCGTAATAGTATTTTTTATTATTTTGCTTTTGCATGCTTTTCTCCATTAAAATCTTTGACCACATTATCCATTACTGACAGTTTTAAGACAATGCAAAGTTTTAAGAATGCAGAGTTGTAATAACATGTCTGATAAGAAAACAACTTAAAATCAAGCTATGAGTAGCTATTTGAAATGCCTCTTGTTCTTTCTTTTAGGATTTAGAACTTTACCTGAACTCTTCAAAACATGGAGTAATTTACGTGAGTTTCGGGACTAATGTGAATCCATCCATGCTGCCACAAAACAAAATTCAGGCAATGGTAGATACTTTCTCCGTACTTCCATACGATGTCCTGTGGAAGTGGGATAACGATGAACTGCCTGGACGAACGAAGAATATCAAAATATTGAAGTGGCTCCCGCAGTCCGATATGCTAAGTAAGTTTGCAACTTATCTTCGATAGAACTTAGTTATGTTTATATTAAATGGCACTCACCACGATTACAACAATGTACTGTATCAGCCGGATTGTCCACTGTTGAACACAGCATTGCCAATTATAGTGGTGTTTGCCATAATCCCCACGCTTGGCAGGCGTCTTGGAGATCGCTGTGTGAGATATCAGTTCCTCAGAAATGGTTATGAAAAAGTCCTACTAATAGATTGCTGTTTTGTCTGTGTTTTATTAAAGTATATTGGTAATTCTTGAACTCGCTTTTTATACTCTTTTTTTCTCGGCGAATATCTTAGCCCGAGTTCAGGAATTCACTGAAAATCAGTGTTGTGTTTGCACCTTGACTGGTGTGGCCATAACTCAAACTGAGTGTATTCCTTTTGCTATAAGTTGTATATTGTTTGTAAGAAATTGTATGTCATTTATTTTCTTTTCTGTAGCAATAAATAATTATTCTATTCTATTCTAGAAAGCGCAGCTGCCCACCTTCTGGTGTGTTACCCTTAGTCGCCTCTTACGACACCCATGGGTTATATATCCACAATAAAGATAAAATAGTGGTCTTAGATAAGTAAAAACAAATAAAAAGTTCTCCTTAGGTAAACAGTTACCTACCTGAGATTTTATAATAATAAATTATAATAAAAATAATATAATATTCCTTATTATATTTGACTTCTCACAGAAGGAAAATTCTAGCTGTATGAAAAAAAAAATATTGAAAAGGGTATAGTAATATTAGTGATTATTTAGATGACAAAAATGCTTTGGTCATTTCACCTTTACCAAGCCACCGTCAGTGACTAATGCTTATAAATGTTATTATAATTATATAATAGACTTCCGTAACAATTTGTAAAAGAGTATAGACATAAAGAGATAGGTCCCGAGTATTTCCCTTCTTCTCTAATATGCTCTTTACCCTTTTTGCTGAACGCGGAAGTATAATATTTTTATAGTAACATTTGGAAATTGAACTTCAGAAGACCGTCGTGGACGCCAAGATATAATAAATAATTTTGACTTTGACCCATAAATTTTTTCTAAAAAACTAAATAAGAACTAATTATATACTTAACATTTCTAAACTATAGAATAACTAGTGGTTCGAGTAAATGGGAATAAAAAGGTTATATAAAAGTGACGGAACAAGCTCGAGGCCCAACTGATGTTAAGCGGACTTACCTCTGCCTATAACAGATGCAATTCATCACAATGTCACGAATAGCACTGCGTTCGTCACTTTGGGACGTAGTTGTTAAGTTTCATGTGTCTGTAATTTCACTGGCTCTGAAGGACTGCTGCCGGAACACACCGTTAGGTGCTTGCCGGCAGATTTTCTACTGGGTGGTAGCTAGCCAGGCGGGCAATCGCAAAATGCCCTTCCACCATGCGGTGAAGCTCAAGCCGGCGGTGGGGATTGAACCAGGGACCTGCAGCACAGCAGTCCATAGCTATTACCGCTTGGACATAATTGCTTCAAAAAACGTGTTAAACGAATAAGGACAGAATCAGAGGTAAAGCCTTACCTTGTCGCCTATTTTCAGTTCTCAATATCAGACATTATGAAAAAGCGCTGATATTGCACAATATCTTATCACAATATTATATCTATAGCCTTCAAACTTAAAAAAATACTCCGCAATATCACTATTGCATAATAATTTGAAATAGCCCATCTACGCTAATAATGCAGTTACAGTAGTGAAGGCCCAGTAAAGCTAAGTTTTGGACTGCCGAACAGGGCTCGAATCCCGCTACCATATTGAGCTTCATCGCATGGTGGTAGCAAGATGGTAATAACCCGCAAGTAGAAAATCTTTAGTCAAGTACATATTAGTGTAGGTGTATATTTTGAAGCGCTCGTAGCGAAATTTCTTTGCCGCTCTTAACCGATCCGCTAAGTTTGATCCGCAGCCGCGGTTATGAGTTGGATGGGTGACCGCTAGTGACATTACAGCTGACCGCTTCCGTGCTTCGGAGGGCAAGCCATCGGGCCCGCTTGTTGTCTTAGAATGGCAGCTATTACAGCATGGTGGTAGGGCATTTTGCGAATGCCCGCATGGCTAGCTACCACCCTCACGTTGAAAATCTGTTGCCAAGCACTTAACGGTGTGTTCTGGCAGCTGTCTTTGAAATCCAGTTTTTTTTGTTTTTATTGCTAATAGGTAAGCCTACAATCTCACCTGGTGGTAAGTGACGATGTGGTCGAAAGTGTTTACAGGCTTAACCTAGAATTACTGGCTCTTAAGTACAGCTGCTGGAACACACTTTTAGGTGCTTGACGATAGATTTTCTACTTGAGGGTGGTTGCTAGTCAGGCGGGCCTTCGCAAAGTGCCCTTCCACCATGCGGTGAGTAAGTCTAGGTTAGCCTGAACAACATCTTCGACCACATAATTGTAGTGTGTAGACGTAAGCTAATTAAGTAGGTGTAGTTATATGTGACAGTAGCTTTTAAGTATTGTGTGAATGCGATGTGTGCCTGCAGTTATAAATAACAGAATATACGAATTGGACGTTTATATATTTGCTAAGCTGATTGACCCAGTGACAGTTGCTAAATAAAGACTATTGCTCAGGTGGTTTATAGCTTGAATTCCGCGAAGAACTTGAGTGTAATTGCACGGTACAGTCCGCGAGGCATAAGCTGAGCTTTGCATTAGTGTGAGTGATCACCAATCGGCAGGAGCGCGGCGAGACAGAATGGCGCCGCGCCTCAGGCCGGTTACCCAAAATCAGGTTTTTACCGGGCGAAAATGGCGCCGCGCCTAAGGCCGGTTGTCACACCTACACTATCCATGTACACTCACACAAATGCAAAGCTCAGCTTATACCTCGCGGACTGTAGCAGTGTTGCAATATCCCGGCGTCAGATATTATTTCACAAGTAAAAAATCTGTCGCCAGGCAAGCAACCAATGCGTTAAGTAAAAATCGAGTTCATTTAGCTGCTACACGTAATGCAATTCCTAGACTACCAATTTTTCACCTATATTTTTCCACGTCGTAGTCAATTATTTATAACTAGCGCCCGCCCCGGCTTTGCACGGGTATTTAACAAAAAATATACATTGAAACATAAAAAGTAGTTATTGTGACATAGCTGTAATATTTAGACATGGTATTCCGGACTTTTTAGTAGATATTGATGTCCTCTATAAAATTGTAGTACATGACTTTGCTCTATTGTCAACATTTTCCGCAGCATACTCGAATATAATGAATTTTTCACACGTTGGGTTACATTATCGAAGTTTTCATACTGATCCCTAAGTGTTTGAAAATATTCTATAGGCTATATTCTTCAGGGATAAAGAAGAATTCTAATTGTGAAAGAATTTATTTAAATCGTTCCAGTAGATTTGAAGTTTATTCGTTACATATACGAAAATATAAATATACAAGAATACAAATCTTTCCTCTTTATAATATTAGAATAGATTAGATTGTATATGATATGAATGCAATGACGAAAATACGTTTTTAATCTAATAATGATTATAAGTAAGAAATAACCATCATTATCATATTAGGTACTAATATTTATTATGGAATTTTCCCTTTCAGTATCTTATCACAAAAATGAAACCAACTTCTATCATGAAAATATGATATTACTTGTAGGAGTCGGACCTTGAAAATCGGATGATTAGAATCTTCAGTGACAATTTTTTTTATTAAAAAATAATAACGCTGTCATGTTTTTTAAATAATAAAAGCCATATGAGTGGTAGACCAATATTAATAATATTTTGTAGTTTACTCATACAAAATAATGAACTTATCTAATCTCTATTCGTCTCTTACAAACAACATTGTAATGATAAGTAAGTTCAATTTCTTATCAATATGTTATAATTTACAGAACACCCAAAAATTAAGCTGTTCATCACACAAGCAGGCCTCCAGTCTACAGACGAAGCAATTCTAGCTGGAGTACCGATGATAGGTATACCCATGCTTGGTGATCAGTGGTACAATGCTGAGAAGTATGTCCAGCTGAAAATGGGCCTTAAAGTGCTTTTGGAGGATTTGACAAAAGATACCTTGAAAGAAGCTATTGAGACAATCGTCAATGATGAAAGGTAAGTTAGACGAATACCACAGCTGTTAACCCTTTAACTGGTGGCAGGGTCTTTTGTCCAAGAAGTATTGTTTCATTCATGATTTTTTCATGTCAGTCAAAGACTTTTCAAGGTAGTTAAATATATTGACTTTATACATTTAATGACTAATACCAGAGAAGTAAACATTTACAAACAGGTTTATCGTGTCTTTCATTGACATGATCTTCAAATATAACTTAATAATCACAATTAAATAACCCGACTGCTAATTATTTATTTTTGTTAAGCGTTTTATCATTCCATTGAAATTAAAACTGCAAGTTACATATATTTATAGAATTGTTTCTTAAAGCCCTTCATTTTGATACCATACTTGAAATTCAATATGGCGTGTAAAATCTGCTAGGTTGTTTTTTTTTTACCTTTTTTATGCCTAGTGCCACCTGCGCTGTCAAGACGAATCTAATGACATACCTTACATGATAAATCGGTTAAGCCGTTAAGAAGTTACGGTGGATTAAAGAAACTAAATAAATAATTAGCAGTCGGGTTATTTAATTTATTATTAAGTTATACTTGTTTTCTTACCAAATCGCGTTCTAATTAATATGCATATTTAATCGATATCGATGTTTTGTTGAAATACATATTAACAATCCACATCTTATTGGGTTGAGTGTAATAATACAAATAAATACTAATTATGCTTGGTTGTAAGTAGATAGACGGTGGAAACAAATTTCTATGTATAACATTATGTGTTTAGTTATATTATTATATTTTGTATAAAAAATATATACTGTTTAGTTATCCATTACTTAGCAACTACATAGCGGATTTTTATAAGTAAGGGGGTTAGTGTTTATCCTTGTAATTGTTTACCAAAGGTTCATATACTTTTTATAACTTTAAAATTAGCTTCTTATTACGAGCTGGAGTGGGGAATGATAATTAGCTTGAATATGATTTTCCACCACACCATCAGGCGAGCTATAAAAAGTATATTTTTTAAATTATTATGTTTCAATAACATAATCTCTGTTTCAGTTATCGACGTAACGTTGCCAAATTTAGAACCATAATGCATGACCAGCCACAACGGGCTTTGGACCGCGCCGTGTGGTGGACAGAGCACATCCTACGTCACGGAGGCTCTCACCTCCGAGCTCCGACAGTCGGCATGTCTTGGACTGAGTACTTGGTGCTGGACGTCGTGTTGGTCTTATTAAGTGCTGCACTGGTTTGTATCAGTGTAGCTGCTACAATATTGTACTTTGCTTATGTGTATGTTAGTTCCAAACTTGCAAGTACGCAAAAGGTGAAAAAGAACTGACCGTTATATTATTTGATATTGGTTTTAAGGTTTGTTCTGTTTGAACTGAGTGTTGTTATAATTAATTAAGTTTCAGTTTGATTACATTAATATAAGTATTATAGCGTTAATAGTAGGGATTTTCGATGTTGCAAAAATATCGATAATAGGATCAATGCGTTGGCATTGATCCTATCGATGGACAGCTCAACGTCTAGACAACTAGATGTTTACCAAAATCAAAACATCTTGTTTGATGTCACAACATGATGTTTTTTCCGACACCTAAGGTAGATAAAACAGTAATGTTACACACGTTTTGCCCATATTTTGGTTGCGATCATAATTTAACCTGTCAACATCACGGAGCCTGACGGAGACTTGGTGACAAAAAAGTGTCTAGTTTCGACTTGGATCTATTGTCACAGAGCGTATTTCGAATGATTATTTTTGCGAATGAAGTGAGTAAATCGAGGAATGTATAGAACTAATGAATAAATAATAATTAGGAGAATATATACCCAATATTATACAGACCACTTGAAATGGGTATATATAACTAAACTCAATTTTTATTTTTATATGCCTTATAGTTTAGTCTTTGATCACTATCTCACCTGATGGTAAGTGATGATGTGGTCGAAGATGTTGTTCAGACTAACCTAGAATTACTGGCTCTCAAGGACAGCTGCCGGAACACACCGTTAGGTGTTTGGCGACAGATTTTCTACTTGAGGGTATGGTAGCTAGCCAGCCGGGCATTCGTAAATTGCCCTACTACCATGCAAATTATTCTCGATATTTCGTTTTCAAATGTTTACACTTGCGTTTGCAATCATAATATAGTATTTGAATTTATTTAAATATCAAATTAAAATCTTTTAGTTGTACGAGTTATAGAGAAAATATAGACTAAACTGGTAAACTATTTAAGGAATGTATAGGTTGCTAAACATAGTGCCAGAAATAAAAGGAAGACTTTTTTACTTTTTTACTTACAAAATTAATCAATTTATCAAATGCTCAAAATGAGTCTCTTCCTGTTGAATACAAAGTCGAACTCTTTTGATTATTTCGCTCCCTGTCGATTTTTTGATCTTGTTGTGGTGGGTATTTAGAATAACACGGCTAAGTTCTGCTTGTAGCTCATAATTAGTAATAGGTACTTAAGATAATGTCAGTTGTATGTCCTTACGGCAACGTGAGCTTTTAATTTTTCTGAACAAAATTTCACATTATATGTTAAAATTCAGTCTTCCTTTTATTTCTGACACTATGTTATTTAGCAAAATATAATCTTTATTTTGAAGCCTTTCGACCAGTATGATAAAGCTACAGGTGATTTTTCTTGTGTAACGGGTTCGATTTCCGGTTCAACCATGTAATTTAAATGTCTTTGAATTCAGTTGAAATTGTTTTTTAGATTAAAAATAATGTCTTCTTTCAGTAAAATATTCCATCTACAATATTCAAGGTACTTTCCGTCCATGTGGCATATCCGTGGGACGCTATAAATATTAATAAGTACTTACATTTTTGACATCATATTACTTTTATGTATTATTAATCTGTATATGTATATTATATTGTAAATTAATGCTTATATATTATTATTATTATTGCTTGTATATAATATTATATTATAATTTAAGCTCATATATACACCGTGTCCCAAAATTCAACGATAAGCCGGCATCGGTGCATGGACCTACTCATGACACCTCGGAAAAAAAAAAAAAAAAATTATAACTGTTTTTTTTATTAATTACAGAGACTTTTATAAATTTCATCGATATTCGATACCCATTATGCTATTTTCAACTACCATGACCACAATTTTTGACATATTTTTGATATTTTTTGTGCATTAGCAACCTAAGAAGGACGGCTATCTACCACAATCCTTTAAAATTACAGAAAGTCTGTAGTTATTTTACAAAAATCAGTAAAAAAAAAAAATTTTCTTATAATTTTCATAGATTTTAACATTCTATGCACTTTCTATAGTCTGGGTTAAAAAAAAAGTATGGACACCACCCTGGCAAGTTTTATTAAAAGTTGGCGCAACTTTATAAAAGTCTCTGTAATTAAAAAAAAAAAGAGTTATAATTTTTTTTTAATTTTTTCCGAGTAGTCATGAGTAGGTCCATGCACCGATGCCGGCTTATCGTTGAATTTTGGGACACGGTGTATATACATATTGATTTGCTCAAGTAATATTAAAATTGTATAGACCTTATTTAAAATTATGAATAAATGGTAAATTGTTATGATTATAATTTCCTGCTATAGTTTGACTACATACTCATCACTATCGGTATGTCCTCCACGAGTACATTCTAAGGTTACATGGAAGAGATTGTTTTTATTGATAACACTGGTAGTGTTAATTTCAATTGTTAATATTATCTGATATTTTATTTTGTGTGGTTTGAATACAGATACAACTTAATACAAATATTTTGTTTCGGTTTATTTAATTTAGATGTATTTCATGGGCTACTGAGGACTTTAAATATTATAAATTAAACCGGCAAAAAACACTCACGTTGAGGATCGAATACGTCTCGCGGGTTTCGAGCATATCAGATGCTCATCATCAGGGCGAGTGCGCAGCTGCGTCTGCGAGCTCCCGGCGGGCACTGCGTAGCGCCGCTCCGGACTTACTGAGGACTTTTTTTATTTTTATGTTATTGTGACAGAATAAACCGAAGCCCACCTGGTGTTATGTGGACTAACAGATGCATTTCGTTAACACGAATTGGACTGTACCCGTCATGCTGACGTACAGTTGTCAGGTCTCATGTGCCTTTCAATTTTAAGTCAATTTTACTGACTCTCAAGGACAGCTGCCGGAACACACCGTTAGGAGCTTGGCGATATATTTTCTACTTGAGGATGGTCGCTAGCCAGGTGGTTATTCGCAAAATGCCCTTACAAAGGTTCCATCATGCGGCGCAGCTCAAGCCCGCGGCGGGATCCAAAACATGGACCTGCTGCACGGCAGTCCATAGCCAAAGCCACTGAGCCATTGCTTCAATGTTTTTTTTTGTTATTGTGACTGAACAAGCTCGAGGCCCACCTGATGTAACATTACTACGATAGACTATGTCTCGCCTTAGTGCAGTTTATTTGGACTATGTAAGTACAAAATTTATTTATACGCTGCTGCCGCCCACCTTCTGGAGTGTAACCCTTAGTCGCCTCTTACGACACCCAGCCACGGGTACACATGGCGGGGACGGGGGGGACATTCTAGCCCGGCACCCCATGGGTGCAGTATATGTCAGTAGAACTCTTGGTTTAGTAGGAGCATAACTATTTTGGCGAGTTCGTCCGGGTAGTGCCAAGCCGTAATGTTTTCACCTCGGTCCCGAATTGAAGGGTATAGGTGTCATCGGTGAAATTACAGGCACATGAGACAACATGTCTCAGGATTAAAGGCGCAGTGCAGTTCGCCATTTGTGACGCTTCGTAATAATCAGTTTGCTAGGTTCATGATTATTTCTGGAGTACCTGCTACTACCGGTACCTACGTACCTGGGTGAGTATTATATCTTACCTTGGTACAGGTAGGTGTGGGTGTTTGTGTATATGTATGTATGTAAGTGAGTTGAAGAGTAAGTTTTTGTTTAAGCAGTTATACGAAACAATCGCGTAACCCTTTTAGCTTTTTGAGCCCTAGGAAAGCGGCGAATAGTTCTAGTTGATTAATGTTTAGGGAACGGTCATTTTCTGTCGAGGGGCCACCAGCACAGTCAACGCCACAAGCGGCCCCCCAACCCCCCAAAGTTGAGGCATCGGTAAATATCTCCTGGGGCTTAAGTCTCTTAGTTATTGACCAAACGCCACGCTACTGCGATCCTTCTGCGATTGAACTGCTGTCAATGTCTAATTTTATAGGTACCTAGTCTGTTTTAAATATAATTCCCAATCGCAGTTATATAGCATACCTGTATTGAAAACTTCTATCATTCAAGCATCATTCAAAACATCAATAAACAAGAGCAAAAGGACAATAAAATAAAGTAATTATTAATAATTTAGATGTTTTTCTATCTAAAAAGCTTCAAAATATCTCAGAAAATGAGACTGCCAATTGTATGCCACTGTAGCAACGCAATAGCTTACAGCATACCAACTCTGTAAAAAAACTATCGATAGCAAGCCGCTGGCCCGCGATCGAACGTAAATAGAGAGCAAAATGTCACAAATGACAAACAAAAAAATTACATAAATTTCACAAATTCTTCTATCCACTCAATTAATTTTATATATGTTTCTTTTACTCATGTTATGGTTTTCAGTACTATTTTTTTTTACTTTTATCATATTTTTATCGAAAAGTAGAGTGCTTAACACCTAACGTAAGTTATCAACTCCTATTTGGACTATAGCTGCATTAATTTTAAATAGTTTCTAATCACGCTCTTGTTATCATAAAATATTATAGAAAAACAATTTTTATATTACTCTTGTTCGTAGTGAAAAGTAGAGTGTTTAACAAGGGTGACAGTCATCAATTCCTATTCGGACGATAGCCGTCCGTAAATATTGCGAGCAAAATTAAACTTTCAATTTCACAAATATTTCAAATATCTCAATTACTTAATTTTTAAATAGGTTGCCTTCATGTTAAAATTATTAATGAAAAATATAGAAAATCTACTATTTTCTTCACGCAAATCTGTCGCCAAGCACCTAACGGTGTGTTCCGGCATCTGTCCTTGAGAGCCAGTACTTCTAGGTTAGCCTGAATAACATCTTCGACCACATCATCACTTACCATCAGGTGAGATAGTGGTCAAAGGCTAACCTACCAGGCATAAAAAAAAGAAAAAATAAACATTAATTCCTACTGGGACTATAGCCTCGCACGCTACGATTGGGCGTCTAAATACCTCTTATGGGAATTGATTCCTTTCGACCTATGGCCGCTAGTTTTTTGTACACAATGTTGAGCATGAAAATTCCAGGCGAGCATACCTAAAATGCACAGAGAACCAGTAATCTTGCAAAATTACTGGTTCTCAAGGACACATAGCGACACACGCCATTAAGTGTTTGGCGACAGATTTTCTACTTTAGGGTAGTAGTTGGCCAGGCGGGCATTCGCAAAATGCCCTACCACCATGCAAAATTACTGGTTCTCAAGGACACAAAGTGGCACCCGCCATTAAGTGCTTGGCGACAGATTTTATTCTTGATGGATCTATTCAGGTGGGCATTCGCAAAATACTCTACCACCATGCAAAATTACTGGTTTTGAAGGACATATAGCGACCCACACCGTGAAGTGCTTAGCGACAGATTTTCTACGTGAGGGTGGTAGCCAGGCGGGAATTCTCAAAATGCCCCACCACCATGCAAAATTACTGGTCCTCAACGCCACATAGCAGCACAAGCCATTAAGTGCTTGGTGACAGATTTTCTACTTGAGGGTGGTAGCTAGCCAGGCGGGAATTCGCAGAATGCCCTACCACCATGCAAAATTACTGGCTCTGAAGAACACATAGCGGCACCCGCCGTTGAGTGCTTGGCGCCAGATTTTTGGTTACCGTTTCATAAGGGTAATCGTTAAGGAAACTGTACTACCGTTTATATATGTTACCAATACATACATACGGTTATCGTTTCATGCGATTACCTTTATAGTCAATACACTATCACAAAGGTAAGATCGTCGTCAGTCGAAAGCGCGCGCAGAGCTACGAGCGACAAAACCTCCCCATGCTACCGCTTGCGCACGACTGTCGGCCTGTCGCCCGCGTCCGCGACAGGGCTGGATTCAGATTCTCAAAAAATATACTACATGGAAAATAAAATTATACTATTTGTCCAAAATTATACTACGTTAGGTAGGTCCATCTTCGATATAGAGGTCGCCCGAACAATCCAACTCGGATGGGCAGCGTTCGGGAAGTTACGCGACATCTTCTCGTCCAATATCCCGCAGAGCCTGAAGACTAAAGTCTTCAACCAGTGTGTGTTGCCAGTGATGACATATGGCACTGAAACGTGATCCTTAACTGTTGCCCTTATGGACAAGCTCAGGGTCGCTCAACGAGCTATGGAGAGAGCTATGCTCGGAGTTTCTTTGCGCGATAAAATCCGGAACGTGGATATTGGCCAAAGAACCAAAGTCACCGACACAGCTCTCAGAATTTGCAAGTTGAAGTGGCAATGGGCGGGCCACATTGCTTTACGAACTATTACAAACCTATAATTACCCTTATTTGGTAAACCCTATTACATTTAAATATTTACTGTACAATATAGGGATTTTACTATATGTACGGCAACATATACTAAGATCTTGGGTTGATACGTCTGAAAACTATCCATTACAAAATTTGCTCTTGGCTTCTTAATTTTACCTCACGCAAACGATGATTGTAAAAGAGTGTTGAGCAATGTTAATTAAGCAAAAACCAAATTAAAAATAACCTTGCTACTCGCTCCATTGGCTCCCTGCTACTTTCTTGCGATGCAGTAAAAGAAAGTAAATCCAATAACCGCATATAATTTATACCATCTGACAACATGTTAAATATGTCAATGCTAAGGAAGATGTTCTGACTGGCGAGTTAGCAGAGATCGACGTCCACTTGCCTGAACTTGATTGATATATCTATAGTTATGTAAATATTTTTTGTCTCGACTGCATAAAATATTATTACTTACGAATTACGAATGCATTTTTATTTCATGGAATTTATTTCCACTCATCCATCCATCTGTGGTGGGAAATCAAATAAAAATTACAGATTTTTCACGCTTTTAAACTGAGAAGTTTAGAACCCATTCTACATGATTATAGTATTCGCAAGTTTTTAATAGTATTGCTCGTATTATCTTGAACTGTTAGTGGACACCAATACCGTCAAAAAATTAAAAATTACGTTACCTAACTCGTGACAAATGGTACCTTTATATGATGGTAATGGTATATTCAATAAGTATGGCAGATATGTATTAGATATTGTAAAATCTCTTCTCCGAATCTAGCTTTGCATGCGATCTAGTAAGATGTATAAATCATTTAATAATAAAAAAAAGACTACTTTTGTTTCCTGCCAAAGACATCAATTTTTGCCTTTATTCAAGACATTAATGCCGAAAACCGAAACATTATGAAAAAATACTTGAAACATAGTATTTTGGACATATAGTATATTTGCCATGTACAATAATTGTTTGATGATCTGAATCCAACTCTGCTTTGTATTGATTGAATAACATACAAAAAACAAAAACATTTCATTACAACAAAACACACTCAAAGTTGCAGAAGCCATTAACAAAGAAATAATAATAACACACTCAAAGTTCGTAACATGTATGTATTAAAACAAACAAAGTAGGTTATTCAGTAAGCGACGATACTATTATCTTATCATTATTAATCATTATCATTTAATATCAGAAACGAATAACGTAGTAAGCATGTAGTAGGAATATAAATTTCAATTGTAGCAAGCCTATGGAGTAGTAATGAACATGTTGCGCTTAATTTTAACACTCTGTGTTTTATCAGTCACTGATTGCGCCAGAAAACTAGTAGTGGTTCCTTCGCCATCTATGAGTCATCAAGTGATATTCAGACCTCTGACCCAAGAGCTAGCGAAGCGAGGACATGAAGTTGTCTACATCACAACAGATCCAGCCTTCCCCAAACACCAAGCTCCAGCAAACCTAACTGAAATAAATCTTCACGACATATCTTACAAGGAACAGAAACGTGTTTTATCAAAGTTGAGGTCTACTGCATCAAATGATATGATAACTGAAATGATGATTGGACAAGAGTTCATGACAGACGTAATAATGACTCAGTTGGCTACTGATGAAGTTCAGCAGATTATCAATAACAAGCATGTAACTTTTGATCTTATAATTTTAGAAGCTTGGATCAGACCGGTGTTAATATATTCATATATTTTTAAGGCTCCCACAATTCAAGTCAGTTCTTTTGGTGGATATCTTGGGAACTATGAAATGTTTGGAGTTCCGATTCATCCATTGGTGTACCCTCTAATGACGACACACAGGTTAAATCAATTAACATTATGGGAAAAGATATCGGAGTTGCGAACATTCTATGCTTTAGACAGCACATTCAGATCCTTGGAAGCAAGAGAGAATGAAAAACTTCAAGAGATGTTTGGTGCAGATGTGCCCAAACTGAGTGAATTAAAGAGAAATGTTGAGATGTTATTTTTGAATGTGCACCCCATTTGGGACTCTAACAGACCAGTGCCTCCCAGTGTAGTGTATATTGGTGGCATTCATCAGAAGCCTAGAGAGGCTTTGCCTCAGGTAAGCTTCACAATGAAAACTGATTTAATATTTTAAATTTTAAATACCCAGCTGTACCATATACATACGGCTTGGAAAATGTATCTGTAGGGAAGTAAATGTAGGTACTCCAATTATTTTGAACTCCACTTGATTATAAAGTTTAATTGCTAATTTATAGATTATGCTATGGCATGATGGCACATGATGAGATGTTTATATGCTTTTATCATTATTTATTCTGATACTGTTATTAAAAATGCTGCGTTCACATACATCTCAAATTCCCTAGAAAGTAGAATTCTTTGTTAGTTTAATACCTGCATAAGTGCTGAGCATTGTGGACGGAATGGCCAAACTGCGCTTGCTTTGCTGCTATATTAAGTAATGATTTATATTCTGTAATATATTTTTGCCTCTAAATCTACATGAAATATACTCCTTTTTACTTTACCAATAAAACTATTGGTTCATTTCCTGTAATGTATCATTCTGTAATAGAGTTATCTGGGAATTTGAAATGACTCAAAAAATTATCTGTCAATGCGGCACACAATCTTGCTCTGCACTCAATATTATGTCTTACCTGCTGTCTTTAAAAGCTTATCCAATTCTGTGTCAGAACAGATGCAATATACAACCTTAACTAGATTGTTACTGTTTTAAAAGTAAGTTATATGATACATAAGAGCATAAGCAGAGAGGACTATTATAAAACCCAATCTAATTTGCAAAGCTAAATACTAATATTAACATTTCCGTTAGCTTGATGTAGAAATAGGCTGCAAAGCATATGTAAATGAAATTTATAATAGGCAATGACATGGACTGAAATGGAGCGGATTCGGGCCTGTTCCTGTAGTTTTACCACGTCAAGACACCTTCCTTATCGGCAAGTATCATTCTTGGTGGGTACCACCTCAGTGTCAAATATTTTGCCTCAAAGCATTAGTGTGTAAACTCCAAGTGAAATTGCTACTGTTGGGGGTTCCCTGAGACCAGCCAGCTCTGAGAAACTGCTTGTTGTCACAAGATATACAGAAATAGGAACTGGAATGATATCAGGAAAACTTGGAATAGAATAATAATAATAATAACTTTATTCATCATATAAACTTACTTATTTACTTACAATGAATCTTACTTCTTTACTTAAAACAAAGTTGTTACCAATAAAAAAAAACAATGTTGTTGTGTTTTTTATTCTGTTTAAATTTTTGGTGCTTTTAGCCGCATTTAACTCAGCCAGTCTACTCCCATTAGCACAATCATTTAATTACAAAGAACCAATATAAAATTTTAAAATATAACTTAGTGTTCTGGCAGAGTCAGATGACAGCACTGCCAGTGCACTCTGGATTAAACCAACATCAAAATTATTGATGCCCACACCTACTTAATACCTATCATTGTATAGGTTCACCCCAGGGACACTCGATCAACAAGTGGTATAAGTCTTCTACAACACCTCACATGTTGAACTTTTTACTGACTTTTGTAGTTAAATAAATAATAGAAACAGTATAAATAATTGTACCCTGATTGATTCTTGTGTATGAAGTGAGTAACGAGGTAATATAACTTAATTTTATCAGGCATACATTATTCAAATAGCCTTTCAATTCATAAGTACCATATAGCTCGATAATGAGAGGTGGAATGCGTAGGCAAGTGCAATTTGTGGCCATTATTTTGAATTTGAATCAAATGAAAAACGTATTTGGACAGCAGTGATTTATGAAATGAGGTGATAAGTAATATGATGCAAGTGGTTAATCACAAAATTTGTGTCCAAATGATATATAAAAACTAACCATAGCCCAAGAAAGCCCAGCATCGGGCTTGAGTTTCAACGCTTAGAGTTAGGGTACTTAGTGAATGCTAACCTTGCTAGCTACCATGAGACCCAGAAAATCTGTCGCCAAGCATTCATTCACATGACCATGAAATCTAGGTCCTGTTCTAAATATGCAGAATTGTGCAAAGATTTGGCTGACGAGCCAGTTTAGCTTATAACCAGACTAGCTGCTTTAAATGCCTCTTGTTCTTTCTTTTAGGATTTAGAGTCATACCTAAACTCTTCGAAACATGGAGTAATTTATGTGAGTTTTGGGTCTAATGTCCTTCCATCGTCACTGCCACCACACAAGATCCAAGCAATGGTGGATACTTTATCCCTTCTTCCCTACGACGTCTTGTGAAAGTGGGACAAAGATGAACTTCCTGGGCGGACGAAGAATATCAAAATATCGAAGTGGCTTCCGCAGTCGGATTTGCTAAGTAAGTTTAGTAGCAATTCCTAATAAATTTAGCGGTTCTAATTCTAGTTATGATTTTAAGCACTATTGCGTACTGAGCGAAAATCACATTACAAATTATTGGGTACACATGTTTTTTTTGTTCCGGACGGGAATCGATCCCGCGTCTACCGATTTCGCGCCGGATGCCCTATTCCACTCAGCCATCGGAACCTTACCCTTACGAGCCGAAAATTTGTGCTACAATTTTATTTTTTTAACCATCAAGTGGATGGTGTGTGGTTATCAACCAGACTATTTGACTACGTCTGATGAAAATAAGTGTTTTTCGAACACAACTCTCGCAATTATGTCGCTACCCTTCTATATTTCTAAATATGATTATAAGCATTTGTCGCGTGCTGAGCGAAAATTACATTTAGAGACGAATTTCTTAGCATTCCATGGATTCACCGTGCGGGTACCAGGTCCATAGCGTAGCAGAGGAAGATACCAGAGGGGCCTGGGACTTGCAACCCAGGAGTAGGGTTAAGGGGTCCCTTTATGATGCATCAATGCACCCCTTCACCGCTCGAGCCTCCTTCCCTGCCTAAACAAATTTGGTAGGATCCTACTAATGCCGCCTTGGATTCACATTCTAGTATGGAAGTTATGGTAATTATTGTAGCACAAAATCCGTATGTGTTCTAGTGATACTTATCATAATAATTGTATTCCACAGAGAAGACCATCCGATCTAGAAGTTTCTTTGGAACCATTCTTCGCATGCAACGTTATGAGGTATTAGGGTTAATTTCATATGAATATTTTATCACTTACAGGGCATCCCAAAATTAAGCTTTTCATAACCCAAGCAGGCCTTCAGTCAACTGATGAATCAATTCTTGCTGGGGTACCGCTGATAGGTATACCAATTCACGGAGATCAGTGGTACAATGCTGAAAAGTATGTTCAGCTGAAAATAGGCCTTAAGTTGCTTTTGGAGGATTTGACAATGGATACGCTGAAAAGAGCTATTGAGACAGTCGTCAATGATGAAAGGTAAGTTTAACTATTATTAACCGATACCTAAATTGCATTAATAATTAGATACTTCTACCCATAATCACCAACTAATATACAGGGTGTTTGGTGGACAGTTTGACAAACTTGGTGGGCGTGTAGGTGGAACTATTTGTAAAATACAAATTGAAGCAGAAGACCCTAATTGCTCACTTTTTTTCAAATGTTTTTATATATTCTTTTCTGATATTTTTTGAAGTTTAACCACCTAAAGAACCTAATTGCTCACATTTTTTCAAATATTTTTAATTAATATTTTCTAATGTTTCCGAAATTTCACCTCTTTACGCCTACAATTTTTTTTTGGTAAATGTTTTCAATTTAACTTTTTAGTTGATTTTGGTCCCAGACGTATCCTTGATCTATCAAAGGCATTGTTAATCCAAAATAATGAGTAAATAATTAATTAGGGGATCTCAAAGTTTATAAAATAAAATAATTCAGTTCCAAAGGTCAACTTAGCTGATCAGAAGTCCACGCATATCTGTGAAACTGACGAGATACACGCCTGTTTTACCCGAAGGGGTAGGCAGAGGTGTGTTACCACCGACGTTTCGCCAATTCGGTTTTGGTCCCATGTAGCCTATTTCCATTCACCGGGCACAGTTTTAGGGTCATACAAAATGTTTTCTATAACACAATGGACGAAACACAAGAACATATTACGAACAAAATGTTTATGCTAACAGCATAATATAAGACAGGAACACAAGAACATATTGCATGAAACCTTGGCAGGGCACTAAGATGGTATACAGTCCTGTTGTGCATCTAAGGCACATAACATCCTACTCAGATCCACAGGAGAAGTGCATTCTGCTCGTCTGACACACTTTTCCCTTAGTCGCCTCTTACGACACCCACGGGAAGAAATATGATGATGAAGAAGGTGACATTCTAACCCGGGACCTCATGGGTATGAGTATCATTTCAAAATTCGAGCTATACAGATGGGTGAAGGTGGGTCACTTCACACTTCACCCATCTCCAACTGTTTTATTTTACAATATTTACAATATCTATTTTATATAGTATACCTGTGAGTGTTTATATGAAATATCTATTTGTTATCCCATTGCATAATTCTGTGTGGTTCTGTTATTGTATTGTTTTTTTTTTTGCCTGATGGGTTTGCCTTTGACCACTATCTATCCTGATGGTAAGTGATGATGTGGTCGAAGATGTTGTTCAGGCTAACCTAGAAGTACTGGCTCTCAAGGACTCATCGGTTGGGAACAGCTAAGTAAACTTCGCTACGAGCGCGTCAAAAATTGCTTGTAATTATTTTATGTAGTCTAATGGCCTCCACGAGTTAGGCCTGACTGAGTTTGTATCTTTAGTAAACTAAAATCTGATATAAAATATCTTCTTTTCTATCTCTAACACATTTGATAGTTGAAACCTTGAAAAATTTATATCTATACTAATATTATAAAGGGGAAAGATTAGTATTTTTATATTTTTGTATGTAACGAATAAACTTAAAACTACTGAACCGTTTTGAAAAATTATTTCACCATTAGAATTATACTCTATCCCTGATGAACCTATGTTCACATACTACAGCCTATGCTGTAAAATATTTTCAAATTCTTTGGGATCCGAATGAAAATTTCGATAATGTTACCCAAACTGTGAAAAAAATACTATAAAAATCATTATATCACATACTGTGTCAAGCGGATTGTCCACTGCTGAACACAGCCTCCCCTATTAAGGGTGGGTTTGCCATAATCCCCACGCTTGGCAAGCGTCTTGGGGATCGTACCTAATTAACAGTAAGATATCAGTTCCTCAGAAGACGCTGCTGTCCACCTTCCGGTATTTTATCTTAAGTCTTACGACACCCAATGAGTGTCAGGTAGCAATTGGGGGGGTGATATTCTAGCTCGGCACCTCACGAAACTATATTCACGTACGCCTCGGAAGTTGTTGACAATAGAGCAAAGTGATGTGCTACAATTGCATAGAAGACATCAATATCTACAAAAAAAGTCCGCAATACCATATGTCAACTATTACAGTTATGTCACAATAACTACTTTTTATGTGTTTCAATTTATAATTTTTCTCTCCCACTTTCTTCCTGCTAAAGCTAAAAAATAAGAGTACGATTGCTGCTGCCGATTATTTCAATTCACAACATTGTCATTCGAAAATTAAACTAAGCTCGTTTGAGACTTTCTGAGGTACTCGAATGAAAACAACTGTTCGGACCGATCAATTTCGCGGGCAATTAGAACACACCGCTTTGCTAGTCGTGTTTTTGTGATCTATGGTTTTTTTGTACGTGAGATTATCTTAACTTTTTTTGCAATTCATTCTACTTTTAGCACCCCATGGAATTACTTGATAGTTTTTTGTTTTGTTTGAGCGTATTGTTCTACGCTAATAATTTGTGATTGTGATTTGTGATTTAGAAACTGTTGGCACAGCGCCATCTAGCGGTAACTTTGTGAAACTTACGATATTTTATTATGGTTTTTTAGTTTTTTTCATTTAAGCTTTAGTTTTTCAATTCCGGTCTTTACTCGTTATAAACAAGCAAGTACTCTTAGTACATTTAAAAAAAACTAATAATCTTAGTCACCTTAAAGGATTAAGGATTTACTAAGGATTTTGTATTTGGTACAAAAATAATTAAACATCATCAAAAATAGATAAAATAATTAAAAATATGTCAACGAATATTACTGCTAAAATAATAAAGTTATCTTAAAAGCTGTAATTTTCCTATTACCTAGAGAACACGAACAACAACAAAAAAAAAGAACAATAACACGAATACTAGAAAATCTTGGTTTATTCCTAATGGCCTTCGTCCACCCATGATAACCATGGCACTTCGCCTTGCAGTTTTCTCTCTTTTCACTATTGATTCTGGATATCGCTGGTTAGGTTTAGTCGTCATCACCGTGGCACGTCCGCCGTAACGTATCACGCTGTCATTTTCAAAGTTTTCTGCTCCAGATACTGCTTTCATCTTGCGTCATCACCATTATGGTTCAGACACGTGGCATAGTGCTTCAACCATAGTAGAATCCCTGTAATAAAACCACCTTCCTCAAGTATAGGCCTGTGCCGTCTTCCAATCTTAAAATCCCCATTTCGTTCCAGGATAACACTGATGAAACTGATTAGTTCACAGTCCTCATTTCTAATGTTAACTGTCACATTTTACTACTGTCCCAGGAGGTGTTGCCTGTTCGGCGGTTGGTATCAGACTGACGTCACTGATGAGTAAATCGCAGTGTCTCATGACGTGCGTTAGCTTCGAAATGACAGGCGATGCTAGTGTTGCACCTTAGTCTCTAATGACTATAGACTAGCAATGACCACAGACTAGAAAGAACGTCGATAATTCAAATTGTGACCAGTCTCGTAGCAAACTCACTCGTGCTAATCGCTTGACGTTCCTAAATTTAACTTGAAAGAAAGAAAGATAGAAAGAAAAGAAGTTTATTCAATACTACAACAAAAATATTATAAACCATGTTAAACTTAATCCTATAAAATTTTAAAATGTTAACAATTTTCTTAAATATATATATTCAGTAGTAAGATGTCCAGTAGTATTGAATGAGCCTTGTCTCAGCATAATGCTTATTGTCTAAGACAAAAGCGCTTGCTTGATGTAATATTTTTTATTTCATACCTGACTGGGTAGCACTTGACCAATATCTCACCTGATGTTAAGTGATGATGCGATCGATAATGGAGCGTGCTTACCCAGAAGATACCTATTCACTCGCGTTTTGAAGACCCCCATATGTATTTGACCAATGCAGGGTGTTCCATTCCCTAGCGGTTCCTATGATGAACGAAGAAGCAAATCGCTTCGTTCTGGTAAATGGAATATCCACCTTATAACAGTGGCGCTTAAGGTATGATAAGGGCCCAATATAGTATAGTTTGTGCTCACGCTGCCACCAACATATACTTCAATTTTACTAAATATAAAGCTATAATTGTATTATCAGGAAATTAGTAGCCTATTTAAAATTCAAGTATGTAATCGTAAAGTAATCAAGATAATAAACAACAAATACCTTTAATTATAATAAGATAAAGAGATAACATAAGATAATTACTATGTAGGTAATAATTCCCCGTGGGTGCCGGGTTAGAATGTCACCTACCTACCTAGTCTACCTAAAAATGGAGGGGTACCTGCCTCACCTCTTACGACTGTCAGACTAATGGTGGTTGTGAGGAACTGATATCTTAAACTGCTATCCCCATGACGCCTGCCAAGCGTGGGGATTATGGCAAACACCCCCTAAATAGAGGAGGAGGCTGTGTTCAGCAGTGGACGATCTGGTTGGTACAGTTACAGTTAATAATAATCGTCATAAGAGAGATCGTCAGAAGGATGGGACAGAATATTAATATTCACCTAGTTTTTTTTTATTGTGACTGAACAAGCTCATGGCCCACCTGATTTTAAGCTAACTCTATCTCTCCTATAACTGTTATAAGCAGAGGTTATTACTTGCATTTCATCACAAGTCACGAATTGCACTGCGCCCGTCACTTTGAGGCATAGTTGTTAAGTCTCATGTGCCAGCTTAGACCATGTAATTTCACTGGCCCTCAAGGACTGCTGCTGTAACACACCGTTAGGTGCTAGGCGACAGATTTTCTACTTGAGGATGGTAGCTAGACTAGCGGGCAATCACAAAATGCCCTTCCACCATGCGGTGAAGCTAAAGCCGGCGGTGGGGATCGAAACAGGGACCTGCGGCACGGCATGCGGCAGTCCATAGCTATTACCGCTCGGCCGTCATTGCTTCACAAAAATTGCTGTTTTGCAAGATCTACCTATTCTTTTGATATTGTTTTGCAAATAAAGAAATAAAAGTAGAAATATATAACCCATAGACATAGAATAAAATGCCATAGACTAGAATAGAACTCCAGAATTACTTGATTCATATTATGCATTAAGTAATTCTTGAATGTAAATAATCATATTTTTGCTCTCGTTCTTCAACCATCGTATCGGGATGGAGCGACAAATGATGATGGACGCGGTTCAAATCCCGCACATGACTATATTTTTTTCTTTCGTAATTTTTTTTATTTTGTAAGTTAATTGGCCAAGCAGGCGTTATTTCAAACATAACAATATTAAAATCATATTTTGTTAGTTTATATCAGTATGTAGTTTAAGTTTTTGTTTCCAAATAAACAAAATTAAAATGGTTTCATATATGCAAATGGTACCATATTTAGAATGTATCTATTTTGAACTTAATAAGTTATTAAAATGACTTCTTCGTTCCAGTTATCGGCACAACGTTGCTAAATTTAGTGCCTTGATGCACGACCAGCCACAACAAGCCCTGGACCGTGCCGTGTGGTGGATTGAGCACATCATACGTCACGGAGGAGGCTCCCACCTCCGAGCTCCGACAGTCGGCATGTCTTGGACAGAGTATTTAGTGCTGGACGTCGTGTTAGTCTTATTAAGTGCTGCACTGGTTGTGATAGGTGTCACTGCAATAGCCTTGCGTTTTGTTTATGTTTATGTAAGGTCTAAGCTGTCAAGTGCGCAGAAGATTAAGAAGAACTGATCGTTACCAAAAGAATAATGTTTATTCTAGTATTATGTGTATAAAAGATAACGTAGATAATAAAAATAATACCAAATTCAACTACATTATAATAAATTATTAATTTATTTCAAAATTGCCGTTTTTATTTACTATACTGTGCAGTAAATACTCTGCAGCTTGAAAAACGTAAGCTGTGCACCGAGAGGGGTAGCTCGGGCGAGCGGTCTAGAATAATGTGTTTAGAGTTCTGCTCGGTTCACTGTAGGTACTACACATAACGAGTTCTACAGTTCTGAAATCTTTGTTACATGTCCCACGGTCTCTTGTTTTCACGATTGTTTTTTTTTTTTTTTTTTAAATCCTTTTATAGTTCTTGCACTGGTCTGATAAAAAAAAATATATTGTCGGAAATAGCGACAATTGATTGCGAATTCAAAATAGAACTCCGACAGATCGTGCTTTTTCTTTGACCACCGCAACCTGACAGCTGTTGAGTATGTATAATGTGGATTTGAGTGTTTGTATGTGTGTGTTTTAAGAACTTATAACATTGATATATAATGAATAAATTAAGAAATAATATTCCCGTCACAAAAATACTAAAATGTGTCAACAAAGTTGTGTGTCGCAAAGTAACTGGATTTTAAAATGGTGTCTCATGTTTTTTTTTGCTTACAGTGTTTCTCAAAGTTAATAAGCAACAAAATACCATTTTGCATTGTTTTAGCAAAACAAGATGATCGCAATAAATATATCTTGTACCAAGTACCTACTTGGGTTAAAAACAGCATCCTTTTTAGCCAAGATCAAAGAAAATTGTGGTTTAAAGCTCTTGAGAGATAATGCAGTTAGCCAACAGAAAATTGGAAAAACATTAAATGCAAAGAAAATTCAACGGAATTCACACGTTTGCAGAAAAGCTTAAAGTGTAGGAACTTTTTTATATATAAATAGTTGATTATTTTCATGTCAAATAATGTCAATAAAGAAATAAATGCTGTTTTCCTATGTTTTATTTTATTATAGTCCCTAACATTGTCAATACTGGAATAAATACTTCGTACATGGATATTGCAAAGCATGCATAAAAGTTTACATTTTACATCTTTCAAATAGCACGTTTAAAAATGGACGCAAAAACATTTCTATAGGCGGTTTCACACTTCCATAATATAAAGCTATTATTAAGAATCCATTCCATTCCATCTATTTTGCACAAAGTTGGTCAAAATTCATTTTTCGCGCTTTTGCCAACTAGGCCAACTATTTATATTGAATGACAACTTTATGAATTTTCGTGATTTCGACACATTTTGAGGCAAAACATCTTATAGTAGATTGTTATACAAGGGTCGAAAGGAATCAATTCCCTTACGAGGTATTTAGATGCCCGAGCGTAGCGAGGGTGGCTATAGTCCGAGTAGGAATTGATGACTTTCACCCGTGTTATGTAAGCACTCTACTTTTCATTTAGAATGTAAGGAAAGTAAAAAATTGCATTTTTTCTAAATTGTTCATTAATAATATAACAGCGCCTATTTAAAATTAAGTAATTGAGATGTTAGAAATATTTGTGAAATTTAAAGTAAAATTTTGCTTGCAATATTTACGGACGGCTATCGTCCTAATAGGAATGTATGACTTTAACCCTTGTTAAACACTCTACTTTTCACTACGAATATGAGTAGGTAATATAAAAATTGTTTTTCTATAATATTTATTGATAACAAGAACATGAGTAAAACTATTTAAAATTAATGCAGTTATAGTCCAAATAGGAGTTGATAACTTACATCCGTGTTCAACAGTCTACTTATCAATAAAAATATGAGTAAAGTAAAAAATAGTAGTTTTTCTAAAATTCCATAAAAAAGCTAAAATATTTACTGAAAACCGTAACATGAGTAGAAGTAACATGTATTAAATTAATCAGGAGCCAGGCGAGCGCCTGGCTAGCGACCACCCTCAAGTAGAAAATTTGTCGCAAAGCACCTAACGGTGTGTTCCAATAGCAGTCCTTGAGAGCCAGTGAAATTACAGGCACATGAGACTTAATAACTATGTCTCAAGGTGACGGTCGCAGTGCAATTCGTGACTTGTGATGAAATGCATCTGTTATAGGCAGATGTTAGTCCGTTTAACATCAGGTGGGCCTCGTGCTTGTTCGTCACAAAAGCATAAAAAATAAACTAAATAAGGGTGCCGGGCTGCTCGAGGATGCCGAGCTGCCCGTGGGGTGCCGGGCTCACTCGTCACTATTCTAACAAAAAAAGAATAATTGAAATCGGACTACGCGTTAACAAATTACAACTTTTTTTTATTGTTTTTATTTTATTGTGACGGAACAAGCTCGAGGCCCACTTGATGTTAAGTGGACTAACCTCTGCCTATAACAGTTGCAATTCATGACAACTCACGAATTGCACTGCGCCCGTCACATTGAGACATAGTTGTTAAGTCTCATTGTGCCTGTAATTTCACTGGCTCTCAAGGACTACTGCCGGAACACACCTTTCGGTGCTTGGCGGCAGACTTTCTACTTGAGGGTGGACGCTAGGCAGGCGGGCATTCGCAAAATGCCCTTCCACCATGCGGTGAAGCTCATGCTCTGGGCGGGATTCGAACCATGGACCTGCTGCGCGGCAGTCCATAGCCAATGCCACTGAGCCATCACTGCTTCAAAAACTAACTACGTTCATAAATCAACATTTTGACTTTCATCCCCTTTCCCGAGGGAACCGTGCTGAATTTGGGGATAAAAAGTGTACAACAACCTTCTTCGTAGTATGAACTCAAATCGTGTTAAGTTTCATTGTATTCCATTCAGTAGTTTTGGAGTGATGCGCGGCCTGGATACAGACAGACAGACAAAAATAAAAAAAAATACAGTTTTGGCATCAGTGTCAGCTACAGATTGCGCTCAATTTTTTTCAAAATATCTGCCATGTCCAGAATTGGATCTGTTACAGTTTTATAATAAGTATATAGATGATCCTAATTTAATGAATTCTCATATATTTGACACCACGTAAACAATGCAACATGTAAGAATAAAATTAATAGGATAAAAAAGAAACGTGTATTGAGCTATTTCGATTCGTGAATTCATTAACTTCTCTGTTAAGGTTGAACTGGCCGGTCGCTTCTCCATACAAACGCCGTAGGGTGATCACTCCCTAATTTGAGACTTCAGGTCGAGAATTAAGCATAATACCGATTGATCTCGTCATTATCTAGGCTTGTATGATGCCGAAATTTTAAAAAGATAATTAAGTTGAAAGTTATGAGCCTCGAAAATGTTATATGAAAATGTTTCGAAGCTCATAACTCTCAAGTAAATTATCTTATTAAAATTTCGGCATCATACAAGCCTAGATAATGAGGAGTTCAATCGATATCATGCTTTGTTTTGGACCTACATCTTCAAATAAGGGAGTGATCACCCTACGGCGTTTGTATGGAGAACGGCCCGGCCAGTTCACCCTTAAAAGTCGAAGTCCATCGGAATTTACCTGTATTTTTTGTTTGATTAGGTACTCAGTTTCAAGGTCAAAACCAGTAGCAAAAAAAAAACATTTGAGAACTGGTTCTGGTGATGTTCGTATTTATGCCAGGTAGTGATATAGTATGTTTAAATGTTACTACACATGTTACCATCCAGTTACAACACATTGTTACATAATTGTACACTAGTAACAATGTAAACGCAAAATTTGGAAAATGTGTGGACACAAATTAATCCGTAAAATTTCGACACAGCGACATAACTAAATTACTGAAACCAGTCGTCAAATTACTCAATCAAATTACTCAAACCGTCACATTGTTACTGAACTGTCGCAACACATAACATGAAATCTCAATACAGTTGCCAATGTTGTATTAGTTACGACTCTGCCGCGACATGTTACATCTTTGAAAATCTGCGACCGAAAATGGCTATATGAGTGGAACTAGTCCAGTGTTGGAAAGTCCAGTTTTGGAACCCTGAAATGCACGGAGGCTCCGGTTATTTCAAGTTGCAGGAGCTGGTAGCTCAACTGGGTCATTTTCCTACTGAGCAAGACAGGACTAGCAGAGAGTCTTCGTGGATATGACCCAACCAGCAAACATGAGGTAGTAATAAGGCCTCAAGATAAGGGTTCTAAGTTGCCTGAAGGGCGTGTAACTTAACCACATTCTTTTTAGTATTCAAGATGTTAAAAAGAATGTGGTTAAGTTTACATGGTTCATTGATAAGTTACATTAAGGACAATTAACAAGATGCAATTAGCTAGAAGAGTATATACAGGGTTATTAGTAAAATGCTTACAACCTCTTAGGGTTTAACTTCTGCTAGTCCTAACAACAATTTTGAGATTCATTTTTTTTTGAGTGTCTTAAAAATGTCAGACAATACTAGAACAACTTATTGTTTTGAGTCTTGTAGTAAAAGACAATGCCTACTCCGAGCGAAGAGCGCCCGCCGCGGCAACACTGGATCGCGCCGCGCTCCCTTTGAATAGGGTTTTGAAAAATAATATCGAGCAGTGATAAAAAAAATATGAAATAAAAACTACAGGCACAAAAGACTTTTTACATCAGGTGGTCCTCGTGCTTATTCCGTCAAATACCTACACGTAAACAAACGCAAAAAAAAAAGAAAATAAATTCAACTCGAAGTGTGTGTAAAGACTAGCAGAAGTCAACCCTAAGAGGTTGTTAGCGTTTACAAATAACTGTATATAAAACAGCTACGTTATATACCACAGAATAAAAAGCAGTTATAATATGAAGAAGTCACAAAGGTACATCTGAAAATTAACACACAATTAATGCTCAAAGTAAAACACAGTAGTATAGAAGTTAAGTTAGGCTATAAAAAAATTCACTCACCCATTATGGGGTTATAAGAAGCACTCAAATTATTATGAAGGGCACTTCTAGTATTGTAGATATTAATTCGGGGAAAATCAAAGCAAGAATGAGTGGGTCTTACTAATTACCTTACATGGTGGTGAATCGGCGATTCTCCCTCATTACCAAATAATTGCTCTTGCTAACATTCTCCAAAAGCACATGCAGCTTGTGTATCAGTTCTACACAGAGCTCTACGAAAAGCACATGCAGCTTGTGTATCAGTTCTACACAGAGCTCTACGGAGCTGGTCCATAATAACTACAGTTTTTGAGTAATTTTGGGGTTTCTTCTGTAGCGCGTTAAATTACTTTGCAGAAACGCGTGTCAATCAGTTTAACGCTCGTGTAAACAAAAAATCTGCATCGCTGATACACAGAATGAGTTCTAATAGTAGGTATTTTATGATGACAGATGGTATCGGAAAGTATGGACTCTTCGATTAACAGATGAGATGCGGAGATATGAAAAGTACCTTTTTCCTCTCACAATTTGGCAGTTACCTATGCCAGTGCCGTAAGTTATGTCAAAATATTCCTAAAATTATTACTATGGTATTTAAAAGTTATTCTACTTTTAATAATATTTTCAGTTTCATTATTGTTTACTAACATCTAGATCTTGTTACCTCAATGAAATATTATTATAATAGATTAGGAAAAACATTGATCATCCAATTAAAACAAAATCTAAGTAAGCAGTCAGTTCAAATAATACCATTCGGTAATGATCAGGCCTTTTTAATTTTTTGCGCACTTGAAAGCTTAGATCTTACATACACATAAACAAAATACAACGCTGTAGCAGCTACACTACTCGCAACCAGTGCAGCACTCAATAAAACTAACACGACGTCCAGCACCAAGTACTCTGTCCAAGACATGCCGACTGTCGGAGCTCGGAGGTGAGAGCCTCCTCCGTGACGTAGGATGTGCTCTACCCACCACACGGCGCGGTCTAGGCCGTCTTGTGGCTGGTCATGCATTATGGCGCTTACTTTGGCAACTTTGTGACGATAACTGGAACAAAAAGGTTATTTTTAAATAACTTATTAGTTTGAAATTGGTACATTGTTATAACTATGGTAGGTACTATTTGCGGACATATATGAGAACGTGTGTTTAAGTAATTAAACAGCTATAAATCGTTCAGAGGGTGACTACAAAAGTATGTTTTCGCGATTACTACACCACTACTACACTACATGGGGCACACTAAAAGTTTTGCACTTGTAGCTAATCGGAACTATTTGAATTTCGAATGTTATATTTTTTTAAATGACTTGCAACCTTTTTAGTAATAAAAAAAAAATAGGCGGGAAATTATTTGTCAATTGTTTTTTTTCACACATCAAAGTTCTACGTAGCAACGAAAATGGAATTAAGTCGAAAAGATTTTAGAGTGATGTTTTTTATGATTTTAATTGTTCTCTCTCTCCGAAAGACTGTGCCGCTCGTCTTCAAAATGCTTTTGGGAGAGAGGCACCTTGTTTGAGCACCGTGAGGGGATGGTTTGCTGAATTTGAGAGAGATCGGGTTTCTTTACATGATGAATTGAAGAAAACCCGAGGATTAGCTATGGACAATTCCCTACTACTATTGGGGATTGGTATGAGTCAAATTCAGAAAATTTTACAAGAAGAATTAAAAGTTCGATAACTTTGTTGTCGTTCGATCCCTCATGAACTGACAGTAGAGCAGAAGCGGGCTCGTGTGGAATGGTGCTCACAGATGCTACTGAAGTACGACTACGGACATTTAATTCTGTTTTTGACATTGTCACAGGAGACGAAAGGTGGATTTATTGTTTTGAACACGAAAAAAAAAAGCAATTTTGTGAATGGGTGTTTGAAAATGAGAACAGGCCAACAAAGGAGAGGCAGGCGAGAAACGTTGGTAAAAAATTATCACGTTTTTTTTCTTAGCTACGGGTCCATCTGCACAATTCCACTTGAAGATCAAAAGAGTGTTAATGCCGAGTATTCTATCATTTGTTTAGCCAGGGTGTTAGAAAACGTTCGCGAAAGACGACCAAATTAATTACCAAGTGTTCAAACTCAGTATAATTTTGTACGCATATGTCTGAGCCTAATATCTATGCTTCTGGTTTACCGGTTTTTCGATTTATTATTTATTTATTCCTAAATGTCAAATCCCATACGAAACGATTTTTCGAATTATTCTCGAAAATACTTTATATTACGGAGATCTGATATACCTACCAGAAGCATAGATATTAGGCTCAAGGATATCCATGCAAAGTTCACCGAGCCTGAACACTTAGTATTTAAAACATGACGAAACTATATACGTTTGTATGGAAGGCGCTTCGTGAACCATCAGGTAGCCAAATTGACTAAGTAGCAGAATGCCGGCATCCTAGTAATATGTCCATACAGCTGTTTGACTAAGTACAAAAAAAGAGACGCCTTCAAATTTGAATTTTGTCATTAACCAATATAATATGGCTTCTATAGTATTTTTATGCATCCATTTAGTTTTTTTTTTTCTTTTTTTTTCTTATGTTATTGTGACGGAACTATACGTATATAAAATATGTGTAAAATTGTACGTGATCATTTGTCTTTTATTTTATGTTTTGTATTTCAGTTACAAAAATTCTTTACCAAATAAATGTAAGGGATAAGTTTTTTTGCAATTTGTGACTTTTTGAGTACTCCAACGAAGGTTAGTCCCAAAGAAGTTTTTGACCAGTATTAGAAACAGGATCGGTTGGCATCAAAAAATGTTTTTGTGTAAAATGGCTATTTTCTTGCTAACTGTTTTTTTTTTTTAATCTGTGAATGGGGATCAAAATTCTATAAAAAAATATGGATAGTCTTCTAAGACCATTTCCGAGTAGCTGCAACGGATAAGGTACTTCCCCTTACTGCCCCGCTGAAAGCTTCCACCCTGTATACTAAAACATGTTCTGTCAAAATTTGATTTGAATTCCTCCTAACTACTACGGTTCAAATAATACAATCTTTTAATTGTCGGACGGATGGGCAGACAACGGAGGCTTAGTGGTTGTCCCACTCTCTCATTTGGAACTCTAGAAAACAGTTACTACAATGAAAGCAGCTGTAAAATATATTGTTACAAACCTAAAAACAGTCTATAACAGATGCATTTGCATACATTCGGAACACAGTGAGGCTGTTTTCTACTTGAGGGTGGTAGCTACCACCCTCAAGTAGAAAATCTGTCACCAGTGGAGCAGATCAGCTCGCCTGGATAGCTATCCAGGCGAGCATTTACAAAATGCTTTTCCACCATGCGCTGAAGATCAAACCCAATGGCGACGGGGATCGAACCATGGACCTACGGCACCGCAGTCCATAGTAGCCGCTCGGCTATCATCATCATCATCAACAGCCGGAAGACGTCCACTGCTGAACAAATTCCTCCTCCATAGAACGCCACAAAGAACGTCTATTAGCCACTTGTAAGCACTGGCTACACGCGACATTCACGATGTCATCAGTCCATCTGGTGGGGGGCCTACCAGCTCTACGTCTTCCGGTGTAGTGTGGTAACCACTCGAGAACCTTTCTTCCCCATCGGTTATCAGTTCATCGAGCAATGTGGCCCGCCCATTGCCACTTAAATTTGCAAATTCTGAGAGCTATGTCGGTGACTTTGGTTGGTTTATTTCCGAGTAGCTGCAACGGATAAGGTACTTCCCCTTACTGCCCCGCTGAAAGCTTCCACCCTGTATACTAAAACATGTTCTGTCAAAATTTGATTTGAATTCCTCCTAACTACTACGGTTCAAATAATACAATCTTTTAATTGTCCGACGGATGGGCAGACAACGGAGGCTTAGTGGTTGTCCCACTCTCTCGTTTGGAACTCTAGAAAACAGTTACTACAATGAAAGCAGCTGTAAAATATATTGTTACAAACCTAAAAACAGTCTATAACAGATGCATTTGCATACATGCGGAACACAGTGAGGCGTTTGGTGACAGATTTTCTACTTGAGAGTGGTAGCTAGCCAGGCGAGCATTTACAAAATGCTTTTCCACCATGCGCTGAAGATCAAACCCAATGGCGACGGGGATCGAACCATGGACCTACGGCACCGCAGTCCATAGTAGCCGCTCGGCTATCATCATCGTCATCATCATCATCATCAGCCGGAAGACGCCCACTGCTGAACAAAGCCCTATAGAACGCCACAAAGAACGTCTATTAGCCACTTGTAACCACTGGCTACACGCGACATTCACGATGTCATCAGTGCACCTGGTGGGGGGCCTACCAGCTCTACGTCTTCCGGTGTAGTGTGGTAACCACTCGAGAACCTTTCTTCCCCATCGGTTATCAATTCGTCGAGCAATGTGGTCCGCCCATTGCCACCGTAGTATTAAATTCTCTTTGATTGCCACTTAAATTTGCAAATTCTGAGAGCTATGTCGGTGACTTTGGTTCTTTGGCGAATATCCACATTCCGGATTTTATCGCGCAAAGAAACTCCGAGCTTAGCTCTCTCCATAGCTCGTTGAGCGTCTCTGAGCTTGTCTATAAGGGCCACAGTTAAGGACCACGTCTCAGTGCAGGACCACGTCTCAGTGCTATCATTGCTTGGAAAATTCAACCAATTTAACTGTCATTATTTTTGTCAAACCAATAAGTACCATCTTCATGGCATTACGCTTACCTTTCATCATTGATTATTGTTTCTATAGCTTCTTTCAAGGTATCTGTTGTCAAATCCTCCAAAAGCACTTTAAGGCCCATTTTCAGCTGGACATACTTCTCAGCATTGTACCACTGATCACCAAGCATGGGTATACCTATCATCGGTACTCCAGCTAGAATTGCTTCGTCAGTAGACTGGAGGCCTGCTTGTGTGATAAACAGCTTTATTTTTGGGTGCTCTGTAAGAGAATAATAATATTATTATATATTGTATAACATACTGTGTTGTTAGGTTTGTAGTTTTTTGTCATTGTGACGGAACAAGCCCGAGGCCCACCTGATGTTAAGTGGACTAACCTCTGCCTATAACAGATGCATTTCGTAAACGGCGAATTTCACTGTGCCCGTCACACTGAGACGTACAGTTGTTAGATCTCATGCGTCTGTAATTTTACTGGCTCTCAAGGACTGCGGCCGGAACAGCAAGCGTCAAGCACCTAACAGTGTGTTAGTTGCTTGGCAAAATGCCCTTCCACCATGCGGTGAAGCTCAAGCCCGCGGCGGGATTCGAACCATGGACCTGCTGCGCGGCAGTCCATAGCCAATGCCACTGAGCCATCACTGCTTCGAAAAAATAATTAAAACTGTCTTGGCATCGTAGCTCCTAAACGGATGAAACCATTTTTGATATAATGTTATTGTCTCAAAGGCAACTTGATAGAAAGTGTCCTTAGCTATGATTCAAGAAAACTTGTCCAGCCGGTTGATTACATTACTCTTTTTTATGGTTTATGAAAAATAATAACGTCAAAATTTTTCTACGATGATACTCTGAGAGAGAAAATATTTTACAATTTTTTCTATAGCTACTTATCAACTCCATCTTAATGAACACTACAATGGAGCTATAGGGATCTTATGACCAACCAATATGCAGAGAGTTAGAAGTATTAAGTGTACATGCTCGAGGTCAGTCAGCCTCAACAAACTAGAGAGCCCCACTCAATACCATCAATTTGCCACACAGCTCAGCCATTAAACGAAATATGAACCAAAGCAGTGCAAAGGAAGAATCAGAGTAACCAAGATAATGGGTACCAAAACTTGGTATTTTCCAGTTACCCAATCGGTAGAAACTTTGGTTCATTACTTGATAATAATCGATAGTGCTCTGTTGAAAATAAATACATGCCTAGTGTTTCTTACAAACAGATTAAAAAGAAAGTTATGGATTCTGGAAATGATAGGAATACCAGATGGACGCGGGTTCGAATCCCGCACATGACTTAAATTTTTCCTATCGTATATTTGTGATATTGTAATGTAACTCGCATAGCAGGCGTTATTGCAAACCAACAAAATTAAAATTATAAGGTTGCGTCATCATTTACAAGTATAAAACCAATTGCAAAATTGGTCTAGTTTGTAGTACAATGCAAGTGGTACTATAGATGTCGCTCCAACCCAATACGATGGTTAAAGAACGATAGGAAAGATTTGAGTTATGACGTCATGTCATGTTAGCTCAATTGGTAAGAGCATACCCCGGCTCGAAGGGTGGATGGACGCGGGTTCGAATCCCGCACATGACTTAAATTTTTCCTATCGTATATTTGTGATTTTGTAATGTAATCCGCATAGCAGGCGTTATTGCAAACCTAACAATATTAAAAAAAAGGAATACCATAGTTATTGTCTACTGTTTTTTAGCACTCAGACTATACTGTGGTGGTGACCCCTTAGTCCATCAAGGCCCTAACTCCTGCGCCGTTCTTTAAGGGCATTACAGGGTTTTGCTCTCAGACTATACGAAAGCTGAATAAACTTACCTACTTAATAGTCTTACGTGAGCCAGTATGTACATATTTTCATTTATATTTGAAGGTAAGTAATAGGTTCAGGTGGGCAGCAGCGCCTTCTGAGGAACTGCTATCTTAAGCTGCGATCCCTAAGAAGCCTGCCACGCGTGTGGATTATGGCAAACCCCCCGGAGGCTGTATTCATCAGTGGAAATCCGGCTACAGTAATACGTACATACTAAAATGGATTCATTTGGTATGGTACTTATAATAACTTTGTTGTATCTTTTAATACGATTATTTATGGTCTTTACACAAGAATAATTTCATCTTCCTAGGTTAAGTAGTTTAGAAATTATTTATCACTCCATTTTCCACCAGTAAGTGTTTGCAGGGCAAAATGTATCGAGAGAAAGTTTCTTGTTATGTATTTTAATTTCTCAATTTGAAACACTACCCGGTATCTTAGAGTAATACAATTTTTATTGTGTATAGACAAGGATACCTAGTTACTTTAACAACTTTTGAAATATAACGATCGAATATATACACGCTTCACAATAAAAGTTTTTTACACGACTGCCCAAAAAATTTGTGTTATGATTTCAGGGCTCATGTATGTTTGTAAGTTTCTTTATTCCACCCTAACTTCTAAACGGCTAAACTGATTTAAATGTGATGAGATATCGTTACATTCGCCTTGATAGTGCAACGGAAACTAGGTACGTTAAAAAAAATAAAAATTCAATCTGGCGGATTTTTGACACCATATTGGAAATGATTTTATTTCTTCCAATCCCATCGATTTGGGTATCAAAATAAAGTGCTTTAAAAACAATTTTATACCACACCCACTCAGAAAAGGTCTCATTACTCGTTCAAAAACATGTTATAAAGTTCGTCATTTTTCCCTTACAAATGTACGGCGGGGAAAGTTATATGGATTTTCATTCCTTCACTCTGTGGCAGTGAAGGAATGTTGTATGAAAATCCATACCTGCCCTGGTAGCGTTAGCTGCTTACGTATAAGAATTCAAATTCAAAAAGGTTTTATATCAAATAATTAGAAAAAAGAGGTGTGATTTTTATTTGTACTCGATTTTCAATGAAAGGAGGTTGGCAACCTTTTTTTGCACTACGAGATAAAAAGCGCGGCTATTTGTTATGTTTGCTTAAATTTTGTTTTTTAAATTGATATTTATTAAATTGATATTTTAACAGTACGCATTTAATTATTCTAAATAATTTTCCAAAATGTCATCTGACAGTGTAAGTGACGATTTTATAATGATGACGCCACCAGAAATAAGAAATGCAGCTCAAGAAGTCATAAAGAACTTACTGCCTGAAAAGTCTCGAGGTAAGTACGAGAAAACGTGTAATGATTATATTTTCCTCGTAGGTGTAGTATAAATCACTTTGTATCACTCGGGAGAAAGTTCTATTTCTGTTCGAGAGTTTTAGCGCAGGGCTTAAAGGCAACTCGAGAACTATTCGAATTAAAGAGATAAGATCGTTTTCTCCCCTCTATGTACAATGTACTATTGTAAATATATAAGTACAGGGTTATTAGAAAAATGCTAGCAACCTCTTAGAGTTGACTTCTGCTTGTCCTAACAAACATATTGAGATGTTTTTTTTTGTTTGTTTATATGTATTTGACGGAATAAGCACGAGGACCACCTGATGTTAAAAGTCTCTTGTGCCTGTAATTTATTATTTCATATTTTTTATTACTTTGCTCGATGTAAATATTCAAAACTCTATTCAAAGGGAGCGCGGCGCGGTCCAGTGCTGGCGTGGCGGGCGCTCTTGGCTCGAAGGAGGCATCGTCTTGCATCAAATTTTCACCAGTCTAAGGGTTTCTGTAAATCAAACTATCGACCGCCGACCAGGATCCCGGTTTGTATATAGATAATAGAAAAGCTAGGCACTTGGTTTGTTCAAATGAGGGGTAGGTTTTTTTGTTCATTATATATCTTTCGGTAAACGTTTTATGGAAAATATCTATATTTTAGATTTGTAACTCATTCTGTTTGTGAGTTAGAGACCCAGTATGGTATGATAAAAATGGAGGACTCTCCGCGATTCAACTCAAAAAAGTACTACACAAATGCGCCAGCCCGTTGTACTTAAACGCCATTATACATACACGCGAATTTTTGAAGCGCTCGTAGCGAAGTTTACTTAGCTGTTCTTAACCGATCAGTAAAGTTAAGCAACGTCGCCCGCGGTCATGAGTTGGATGGGTGACCGCTAGTGACATTACTACTGAGCGTTTCCGTGCTTCGGAGGGCACGTTAAGCCGTCGGTCCCGGTTGTCGTCTAAGGATGGCAGTCGTTATAGCATGGTGGTAGGGCGTTTTGCGAATGCCCGCCTGGCTAGCTACCACCCTCAAGTAGAAAATCTGTCGCCAAGCACCTAAAGGTGTGTTCCGGCAGCTGTCCTTGAGAGCCAGTACTTCTAGGTTAGCCTGAACAACATCTTCGACCATATCATCACTTACCATCAGGTGAGATAGTGGTCAAAGGCTAACCTATCAGGCAAAAAAAAAAAAAAAAAAAAAAAAAACACGTAACTGTGCGGGATTTGACGCTAGATGAAAGGAAAACCTACTATTTTTCAAATTGTTGGGTGTTAGAAACGTGTTTCTGGGTAGTAACAAATTTGCGTACTTGGGCACACAATTTCGGTGTGAGTCACAACTTCCTCCCATTTAAACAATTTCATGGTTTAATGTACAGCTACATCGAAATCAAAAACCATTACAATAACTAGCGAACTTACTTAGCATATCTGACTGCGGAAACCACTTCGATATCCTGACGTTCTTCGTCCGTCCAGGTAGTTCATCTCTGTCCCATTTCCACAGCACGTCGTAGGGAAGCTGAGAGAGCGTATCCACCATAGCCTGGACCTTTTGAGGTGGCAGCAACGATGGACTTACATTGGTCCCAAAACTCACGTAAATGACTCCGTTTTTTGAAGAGTTTAGATATAGCTCCAAGTCCTGAAAAATAATGTATTTATGATTACGTATGAGTGACATAAATGGCAAATTTGGAACATTGTTAGCAGATAGTTGTGCTAAGGACTGCTGCGCGGGGAGTACGGATGTTGCTGCGGACTGCTTCACCATACCCTAAGGTTATTTTTCAACACCCTAGCTCGTAAAGTGAGCTTTATTATATCGTTCTTAGGGCCATAAACCGACGTATAACACCCTCGTGCATAATAATATTATACCTACACTAGTGCGTAATAGAATTATCCCTACAAAGTTAAGTTAGTACCCAGCTGCAAATTATATGGGAGTAAACAGAGCATTTTCAATTTAATCGGGTAATTTATCCCTACAAAGGTAAGTTAGTACCTAAATGCAAATGATATGCAAGTAAACAGAGCATTTTCAATTTAATCGGTTAATACAGATTTTTAACATCAAAGAGGTTTATATGTAATCAACCATTACACATTTGCCACGCGCAAAAAAAAACTTGCGCGCTATTTTCCATAATTTTCGTATGTTGTTTGTATCGAACTTGTGCAATATATTTGTTTTCCTCGCAAGGGTGTTGAAAAAGTGCGTATGAAACTCGTGAGCAACTGGCTCATTATACACTCGGCTGATTTAAGCCCTCGCCTACGGCTCGGGCTGCAACACACAGCCTCGTGTATGATGAGCAACTTAGCTCACTTGTAGCATCTCACTTGGATTGCTCCTTTTATTAGAAAATTAAAACTTGCTTGCAAGTGTTCTGGCAGCTGCCTTTAGAAACCAGTCGCCAATCTAAGTATAGGCTACTCAACATCTTCGACAAAAAAAAAATATAATTGAAGTTATTGTACAGTACATGGTGTATGAACAGTCAGAAGGTGTCTAAGAAGGCTCATCAGGCTGTTCATTGAGAAGTTGGTTCCAACACTAATGTTTGGTAGTGAACGTAGGGTATTTTTTTTTTTTTTTTTTTTTTTTTATGGGATAGGAGGGCAAACGAGCAGGCGGCTCACCTGGTGGTAAGTGATCACCGTCGCCCACGATCATCCGCAATACCAGAGGTATCGAGGATGCGTTGCCGGCCTTTGAGGAGGGAATATGCATAAAAAGCATGAAAGTAGAATAAATGTATTGGACATGAGAGCATTGAGAAGCATGAAGAGATGAGAGGAGTCAAATGGAGTGTCATGATAAGGAATAGTATGATAAGGGAACGATGTGGTGTGAATGAGGATGTAGTGACAAAAATCTAGAAAGGTATGTTAAGTTGGTTTGGACATGTAGAGAGAATGAATGAAATAAGACTGACTAAACATGTGTATTTACATGGGAGATGTGAACGGAAGTGTTGGAACGGGAAGACCTAGGCGAACGTTCTGAAAAAAGGGCCAGGTCAGGAATACCCCAAACCGACGCTCATGTGTGAAAGGATTGATGAGTGTAGATGAAGCGAAAGAGATATGCAAGGATCGTAGCAAGTGGAAACCTGTGGTCACTGCCTACGGGAAAGAGGCGTGATGTTATGTATGTATGAATTTATTGTTCTATGATCATCTTCGGGTCAACGTTCTACACATAATTTCAAAAGTTCAGGTTAGTGCCTCATTTAATATCTAGACTGACATAATTTCGGACTGACGGATAGACGATGGACTTTTGAAGCACTCGTAGCGATGTTTGCTTAGCCGTTCAGCTAAGTTAAGCAACGTCCGCCGCGGTCATGACTTGGATGGGTGACCGCTTGTGGTATTACTACTGAGCGCTTCCATGTTTCGGAGGGCAAAACACTGTTAGGTGTTTCGCGACAGATTTTCTACTTGATCGCTTTCGACTTGGTCGCTAGCCAGGCGGGCATTCGCAAAATGCCCTTCCACCATGCATCTTTTTATTTTAATTATAATATATAACTAAGTAAAGATTGGTTAAATCTACATAATAAAAGTGAAAAACCGAGTGTATTAGTCGTCCATAAAACCCATTTTAGTCTCGATCCCAATACCAATGACCATTTTAGTCAGGCGTCTCCGCTAAATTGACTTGTTTTATGCACTTGTTGTACAATTTACTGTATTTTTTCTTTTAAGTAATTTAAGGCCTGTTTCAGAATGATCGAGTAAGTTCCGGTTATACTACCCAGAACATATTTAATAAATAAAACACTATCTTTGCGTTTCACAGTCATCGATTTAGCCTATCCATCGGTTAAAGCTTGAAACGCGCTGCATGTTAACTGTCATTTTTATCATGCAAAAAACCCATATTTGTATGTGGTGATTTTAATATAGATATTTTATTGAATACTAAAAATAAGACTGATCTTATTTCATTGTTTAAGTCATTTAATTTGAAATTTCTATTTTGTGAGCCCACTAGGATATCAGACACTTCAGCTACCTGTATAGACAATATATACTCAAACTGTAAGACTAAAGAAAAGTCAATAATGAAGGGTGTTAGATCTGATCATGAGGGCCTAGCGATAAAATTTGATGGAATCAGAAAAACAGAGAGGTATGAAATTGAACATAGACCATTAACAACTAGTAGGCTGGAAATACTCAGTACCAACATAGAAGCTAAGCTTGGCATTACAAGTTTTTCTCATAGTGACCCAAATGACATTTATAATAGCTTATTTTCTTTAGTAAACACTGAGTTTCAAAAAGTATGTCCAAAAATAAAAAAACAAATAGATGGAAAGTTGAAGTTCGGTGATTGGGCAACAACAGGTATTCGAAAAAGTAGAGATAATTTGTTTGATCTGTATCGTAGGAAAAATTTAACATCTTGCAAACAGTTTCATGATTATGTTAGGAAGTATTCAAAAATGTTCAAATCTGTTTGCTTGTGTGCTAAATCTCTTTTTATTAGAAACAAAATTAGCAAGTCTAAAAATAAAATATAAACCATTTGGAAGACTATAAATAGTGAAACTGGTAAAAATAAACCTAGAGATTCAACATATGTCTTAACTATTGATAAAAATCAAATCTCTGATTCAATACAAGTGGCGAATATATTTGAAAATTTTTTTTCTACCTTGCCCCTAGAAGCCACTAAGTCATTGGATTCTTGTCCCAATGTAGCAGAAACTATGTTAAAACATAATTTTCCAAGCAAATCACCGGACTTTTCTTTCAGACACACCACAAGATTTGAAATTATAAAAACATTTCAAAGTTTAAACATAAAGAGTACTGAAGACTTGTGGGGTATGTCAGTAAAAGTGGTAGAGTCTATAATTTACATTATTGCACCATATTTAGAAACAATATTCAATCTTTGTGTCGATAGTGGAAACTTCCCCGATTTAATGAAACTGTTAATGGATGCAGGTTGTTCAATTGATGTCGCATATACTGGAAGCCTGGGAGAGTTCACATGATGCTATTGGCGTATTTTGTGATATTTCCAAGGCATTCGACTATGTAGAGCACTGCACTCTGATTCGTAAACTTTCCCACTATGGTATTCGTGGAAAAGCTCTGAATCTTATAGAGTCATATCTGTCAGACAGGCTACAGAGGGTTGGAATAAGTGGCAATACTTCTTCCGGGTCATTGGTAAAAATGGGATTACCACAGGGATCAATTTTGGGACCTTTTCTGTTTCTAACATATATTAATGATCTGCCTTGCATGGTCAAAGATTTCTGCGATATTGTTTTATTCGCAGATGATACCTCTCTGATTTTTAAAGTAGATAGGAAAGACAGTGAACTGACGCATGTAAATAATGTATTATCTAAGATTTGTAAATGGTTCGCCGCTAATAATCTTCTCCTTAATTCAAAAAAGACGAAATGTTTAAAGTTTTCTTTACCAAATGTTCCTTATGTTGAACCAAACATAAAGCTTGGCCCAGATAAACTCCCTATTGACAAAGCGACAGTCTTCCTGGGAATCAAAATGGATTCCACTTTACAATGGGATCCACATATACATGATCTCTCCGGAAGACTTAGTTCTGCTGCATATGCAGTTCTTAGGATAAGACAGTTAACAGACGTAGCTACTGCTCGCCTAGTTTATTTCGCGTACTTCCACAGTATTATGTCGTATGGCGTATTGCTGTGGGGAACTGCTGCTGAGATAGAGACAATCTTTATCATACAAAAGCGTGCAATTCGAGCCATATATAAAATGGGTCCTAGGGAATCTGTGAGGGATCTTTTTAAAGAAATTGATATTTTAACTTTACCAAGTCTGTATATATTTGAAAATATTATGTATGTTCGTAAAAAATTGAGTAAATTTAAATTAAACAGTGACAATCACGATTACAATACTAGGAATAAAGATAAAATAGTGGTGCCAGGTTTTAGATTAGCAAAGACAAATAAAAGGTCCTTCTTAGGTAATTGTGTGCGGTTTTATAATAAAGTTCCTAAACATATTACAACGCTCACAGAAGGGAAATTCAAGTTGCATGTGAAAAACATATTGATTAAAAAATCCTACTACACAGTTTCTGATTACATAAACGACAAAAATGCCTGGACAATTCCGCCTCCGCCAAGCTATTGCCTGTCACCTACATAATTTAAACAAATATTGTAATAACTCTATTATATAGTATGTATGTAACACATTGTTAAAAGATGTTTAAAAGAATGGCCCCGAGTTTCTTGCCCGTTCTTCTCGCAGTGGCTCTATACAATTTATTTGCTGAACGTGGCAGTACAATGTAGAATATTTCATTACTAAAATTTGTAATTGACCTTCATAAGAGCGTCGTAGACGCCTAAATTGAATAAATGATTTTGACTTTGACTTTGATTCAGTTATTTTATGTGGGTAGTATAACCGGATCTTACTGGAACATTCTGAAACAGCCTCTAAGTGTGACATTTGCAAATTTTAAACCATTATTGTTACAGGGTCTTTCTCAAAAACTCAACTTTGTATCATACAATTGAAGTCCGGCTTATTATTTACCATATCATCTATTCAGCCCACAAATATAGAAAGTTTCGACTTATAATGTGATTTTAACAAATGTTTTTCCCTTTACGGCCTCTTACAATACAAAATATTAATTTCGGTAACATTAATCTAATTTACAAAGTTTACATAATCATAAAAAATAAAACTAATATAAATTTTTCAGTACAAATCAGCAATTTCATACATTAATCCCTAATATAAAAAAAATACCAAAATCGGTACAAAACAAAGAGTAACGAGGTAACACAAAATAATACAGTTGAATTGAGAACCTCTTCGTTTTTTTTAAAGTAGGTCATCATCTTAACAAAACAGTCATTAAAAAACAAACTTTATTACAGTCATTATGTACATACAAATGTGGTTTACTTATATGCAGATTTAAACAAAGCAGAATTATGTGAAATTACATTTTTATTAAATATTTTATACATAATGACCGTAATAGTGTTATAGCAACATGTTGTGGAGTGGGCCGATCTATTCCATAATCGAAGCTTTTTTTATTTATTATTTTATGCTTGATAGGTTAGTTTTTGACCACTATCGAAACTGATGGTAAGTGATAATGTGGTCGAAGATGTTGTTCAGGCTAACCTAGAATTACTGGCTCTCAAAGACAGCTGCCGGAACATGTCGTTAGGTGCTTGGCGACAGATTTTCTACTTGTGGGTGGTAGCTAGTAGCGAGCCAGGCGGGCATTCGCAAAATACCCTACCACCATGCTATAACAACTGCCATACTAAGATTTGTATATATTTGTCGAGAAGTTTTATATTTCCTGTTAAATGTAAGCAATTTTTAAATACGTATAAAAAAGTAGACAAATTGTGTGAGCTACCTACGTTCTTACATTTTGTCAGGATGTTCAATAATTAGAATTATAGAACATTTAGTAATAATTAGTCACACTCATTATTACTTATTACCTTTTCACGCAGAAACCTATTCCCCCGTAGGGTGCCGGGTTAGAATTGTACCTCCCCATATCATCCCGTGGATGTCGTAAGAGGCGACTAAGGGAAAAATACTGGAAGCTGGGCAACAGCACCTTCCAAAGAACTGTCATCTTACACTGCGATCCCCAAGCCGTCTGCCAAGCGTGGGGATTATGGCAAATACCCCCTTAATAAGGGAGGCTGTGTTCAGCAGTGTACGATTCGGCTTTTACAGCATATTACCTATAAAAATGCGAAAGTTTGTAAGTAAGTGAGTGTTTACTTTAGGTCGTCTTTCACGCCGAAACGGCTGATCTGATTTGGATGAAACTTGATACCCATATTTATAGGTCCTGGATTTACACAGGACATTCTTACATAAAGATTTTTCAAACGGAATCTATTGCAACAACTAAACTAAATGGTTAGGATAAATGTCTGCGATTTTGGTATACAATATTTTACTATTTTGCTAGCAAATACTGAAAACGTTTATTTTTAGAAATTATGGATGGCGATGGTTAGTAAAGGAAACAATTTTTTTGTTAATTTGAAAGAATAAGCTTACACCCGCTTTCGATAGGTATAGACAATTTTTATTACAAATCTTACCCGAGGCAAATCCTTTGGTTTCTGATAAATTCCACCAATATACACTACACTGGGAGGCACTGGTCGGTTCGAGTCCCAGATAGGGTGCACGTTTAAAAACAGCATCTCAACGTTTCTCTCCAATTTGCTCAAAGGTGGCACATCAGGACCAAACATATCTCGTAGCATTTCGTTCTCTCTCACTTCCAAGGATATGAACGTACTGTCCAAAATATAAACGGTCAGCAACTCTGATATCTTTTCCCATAACGTTAAGTTAATAAACCTCTTTCTAGAAGATAATGGGTACACAAGTGGATGAATTGGTACACCAACTGTTTCGTAGTTTCCAAAAAAGCCTCCGAAAGTACTGACTTGAATCATGGGGGCATTGAATAAATACGAAAATATTAATGCTGGTCTTACCATTGCTTCTGCAATTATGAGATCAAAATTCACATCTTTGTTTTTTATAATCTGCTGCACTTCTTCCGTAGCCAGTTGTACCATAAATGTTTCTCTCAACATATTAATTATATATGTGACTTGAGTTATAAAATCATTCTTGCCAGTAGATGTAACTTTCAGTAAGCCTTCTTTCCATGTCTTATAGGATATATCGTGTATATCTATTTCTGTTAAGTTTGCTGGAGCTTGACCTTTGGAGAAGGCTGGATCTGCTGTGATGTAGACTACTTCATGGCCTCGCCTTGCTAGCTCTTGAGTAAGAAGTCTAAACATCACTTGATGGCTGATAGATGGCACAGGGGCCACTACCAGTATCCTCGAGCAGCTAACGAGAGCTATAGCACACAGTATTATGATCGAGCGCAACATCATAACTGAGCGTTTGACCTTTCCTGTCTAAAATTTATATGTGGAGATTTAATATTTAGCAATCGAGATTGATATGAGATATAAAGAGTTACTGAATGTGTTGTTTGTAACCTTGAAAACTTACATAAGTCAATTGATTTTTCTGTAAAAAGATGTTTTCTACCAAAATAGGATTTAAGAATTCTAACAGTCAATATAACAGTCTACATAGTGACAGGCATAAATCTACGCTTCGCAATATTTCCTGTCGAACGACTTTGTATAATAGCATTTTTTATAATGGGTACGAAAATTTATAACAATTTGCCACCCACTCTTAAGGACATTAATTTTATAAATGTGTTCAAATATAAACTGAAATGTTATTTGCTAGATAAGGTATACTATTCCATTAATGAATTTATGAATGATAAAAAAATTATATTATGACTACTAATCTTTTCTCTAACATTAATTATTTTACATAATTTATTCTATTGACATAAATTTATTTATTAGATCCATTTCATTTTTGGTGCATGTAAATGTTTAACTGACATTTAATTTTCCTGTGTTTGCAATGTGAATTTTGTATTTATTTTAAACAACTACAACTAACACAAAAATATGTGATACATATTCATACATATGTGATACAATTTATTTTGCACACCCTAATAGGGTTGAATGTAGTGAGTAATTAAGGTTTTTACATCTTAACCATTTTATGTACCTATGTTCATGCATTAAATGATTTTGAATCTATACGTTCTTTGAAAACTACAAAGCAATTTCAATTAATTTTTTGCTTAAATTTACATCTGGCCAGGAGTAGGTATGTTATGATCTATTATAGATATATCCGTGATAATTATTATTATCCACGTTATAAAAACGTGAGCCCTCCGAAATTCAAGGTCTCATATATTGCGGGGGTCTTGATTACTGGTCGTCATGACTGATAGTATTATGATTATAACGATAAGGTTATTTTGGTAGTGGGAGGTCATAGGCATTTGCTGTAGCTAATATATTATCTTAACAACCAAATAACTTATAACTAAATTTAATAACCTAAATAATTTACACTTCTTCATTTGCCTGGTCATTCCATTCCACAGTTCTAACATAGCCAAAACAATATTTAGTGTCACGATAACTATAGAGATTTGATATCAAGTTTAACATACACAGGATGGTTATTTTTTTCTAGTTAACATTGTGGATAGCCAAAGCCAAAGAGTAATGAAGCAGTGATGGCTCAGTGGCATTGGCTATGGACTGCCGTGCAGCAGGTCCATGGTTCGAATCCCGCCGCGGGCTTAAGCTTCACCGCATGGTGGAAGGGCATTTTGCGAATGCCCGCCTGGCTAGCGACCACCCTCAAGTAGAGAATCTGTCGCTAAGCACCTATAAAAGTGTGTTCCGGCAGCAGTCCTTGAGAGCCAGTAAAATTACAGGCATGTGAGACCTAACAACTGTACGTCTCTGTGTAATTCGTCTTTGACGAAATGCATCTGTTCTAGGCAGAGGTTAGTCCACTATAATAGCTAGCTAGTATTAGCTTCGGTTAGATCTCCTCGTAGTCTTCGCTGTTGTAAAGTGGTCAAGCCCAGTTTCTTGAGACGAAGTTCATATGGCACATTCTTCAATGATACAACCATTCTGGTTGCTTTACGCTGTACTCTTTCAAGAAGATCAATATCTTTTTTGAAGTATGGACTCCAAATTTGGAATGCATATTCCAGCCGTGGTCGTATATATGTTGTATAAATCTTCAAAAATAGAGTTTTGTAAATGTGCATAAAAGTTTTGCGTATTGTGTACAGAATTGAGTTGGCTTTTTTGTCATACTTATGATATGATGATTAACCCTAATTTGGACGTGGACAATGCATTTACGCATTCCTGTCCACCCCGGGGGAGGTGGGCAGGATATGTCGGGCTCGACACCAACTACTCCCACAGCAGCAAGTGCCCCTTTCGACTAAAAACCACACGGTGTTCCTACGGAACGCTTTAAACGCCAGGGCCACGGGAACTCTTAAGCACTCTACCGCGGCCCGGGCAGCGTTGGCCCTGGGCATGGTCCCTTCCCTTTTAGGAGTGGAATCCACTGCTTCATCTTTTAGTGGCGCACCACCTCGAGGTCTTTAGGCATAAACCTCCTCCAACTTTTTCCAGTCTTATGGTGAGTAGGTGCTAATTAAATATTAACTTTTTTACTCATTTATATCTTACACGTGGCTTCTGGACAGCCAGTAATATTCATCATCAAGTTGTCAGTTCTTCAGAAGGCGCTGCTTTTTTCCAGTATTTTTCGAAGCGCTCGTAGCGAAGTTTGCTAAGCCGTTCTTAACCAATCAGCAAAGTTAACGTCCGCCGCGGCCATGAGTTGGATGGGTGACCGCTAGTGACATTACTACTGAGCGCTTCCGTGCCCCGGTCCCGGTTGCTGTCTTAGGATGGCAGTCGTTACAACACGGTGGTAGGGCATTTTACAAATGCCCGCCTGGCTAGCTACCAAAATGATAAAAGTTGATCGCGCCAACAGCAATTCGCCGGAAGTTACCCAGATTGCGAACTGTGACGTGGTCCAATTTTACTTATACCTTGGCACTTTAATCACGAACAATGGCGGGTGCATTGATGAGATAAAGCGACGCATGGCTATTGCAAGGACATCTATGGACAAGATGAAGAAAGTATGGAAGAACAGAAACATCACCAAACGAAGCCAGTCACGAAGACTAGGCTCGTGTGGACACTCATCTTCCCCATATTTCTTTACGCTGCTGAAACATGGGCTTTGCGAGATGTGGAAAGGAAGAAAATAGACGCTCTGGAGATGTGGTGTTGGAGAAGGATGCTTGGAGTTTCCTGGACTGAGTTCCGAACAAATATCTCCATACTCCAAGAACTCGGCATAAAGCAGCGTCTATTTACAACAGTACAGTCTCGCATCCTTACCTTCTTTGGCCAAGTTTCGAGACGTGATAATCTGTCCATAGAGCGCCTAGTCGTACAGGGCAAAGTGGAAGTTACTAGACCGCGCAGAAGGTCACCCACTCGATGGACCGACCAGATAAAGAAAATTGTTGGTAACCCTTTAAATGAGTGCGCCAGGATGACCTCCAGCAGAGAGAAATGGCGGGGCATCGTAAAGCGAGTACTGTCTGCCAACTCCACCATTCCTACATGACGACCACGACCGCTCTGCCAAGAGCGTATCGATTTAGAAGAAGAAGCTAGCTACCACCCTCAAGTAGAAAATTTGTCGGCAAGCACCGAAGGGTGTGTTTCGTCAGCTGTCTTTGAGAGCCAGTAATGCTAGGTTAGCCTGAACAACATCTTCGACCACATCATCACTTACCATTCGGTTAGATTGTAGTCAAAGACTAACCATATACTATAAGGCATAAAAAAATAAAATGAGAGAGTCGCCTTTACAACACCCATGGGAAGAAATGGGTGGTGACAGTCTAAACGAGCATCTCACGGAGGTACCACTCATAGAATAAAACAAAACTAATGACTATTTCAGCATATTGCACTTACTTGTTCCACGGGTCTGGGATCACCTGCGGAGTTCATCGGTTATGGACACATAGGACATACAAAGCCACGCTTCCTGTGAGAATCTTTCTGATGCTGGCTTTTGCTGGCACTGGGCAGGTATAGTATTTTTTATCGCTTTTTTATTTTAATTTAATGCTTATGGGTTTAGAGGTTAGAAGTATTATTGGTTATACTGTTATGATAGTATTGGTGTTTCGTCTTCCAGACCAGACATATTTCTGTACTCAAAAAATCTAAAACGCATAGTACTTATAGAACTTACTGTGCCGTGGGAAACAAACATTCCTAAAGACCACACAATAAAAACAAACAAGTATTATGACCTAACAAATGAATTAACCAAAAACGGTTATGTGGTTAATCTGTATGCTGTAGAAGTTGGAGCAAGGGGTATACCAGCGAAATCCCTGTATAACCTACTTAAAGACCTTGGCCTGTCAAGAACAACCGTAACTTCCATCCTAGAATGTGTATAAAAGGAAGCATTAGTAGGATCCTACCAAATTTGGTTAGGCAGGGGAGGAGGCTCGAGCGGTGAAGAGGAGCATTGATATATCATAAAGGGGTCCTTAACCCTACTCCTGGGTTGCAAGTCCTAGGCCCCTCTGGCCTCTTTCTCTGCAACGCTATGGACCCGGCACCCGCACGGTAAATCCATGGAATGCTAAGAAATTCGTCTCTAATAGGTAGGGGTTGATTTTCAGTCGTGTAGTATAAGATTATAACCATATAGCTTTGTTATATTTCTAAGCCTTTTGAGTGCTACATTTCCACCTAATTTAGGTTCCCATCTTCCGCGTCTTTGTAAGCTCCAAAATCGGCTGCGGCTATCTTCCAGACTATATACTATACTTCACCTAACCGAAAAAATGTCCAGAAAGGCAGCGTAAATAAAATATCACATGGTACTTTGGCGAAGCAATTAACCGACACTTCACGGATAAAAATATAAAACACCGTGCCGCCTGCACCGGTCGTTACATCCTGCCGCAGGCTTGAGCTTCATAGCATGTCGGTTAGGCTTGAAAGCCAATTTCCTTTCCAGGTCCCATCCCTTTAAAGATTATCATTTGTCCAACGCGCAACGGTGAGACATACTAGCGCAAGCAAATCTGTAATATTTAAAAAGTTTGTCATTTTTTACCTCTAGTTTCCAATATTCTACTTGAAACTTCATTGGTATTCCTGAAAAAGAACATAAACACACATCTGCGTTACGAGCCTAACAGATTATAAAAGTAAAACCGCTAGTCATACTCTGACTGACGTCGTCATCGGGTGGTTAAGTTTTTATAAATGAAAACATTATATTATTGTTGTTAAGCATTATATCATTGAAATTACAACTGCAATCATATTTTATAAATTATTCTTTTATGCTCAAATTTTTTTTTATGCTTATAAAGACTAAATCGTCACTTTGAGACGCAGTTGGTAAGTCTCACGTGCCTGTAATTTCACTGGCTCTCAAGGACTGCTGCCGGAACACACCGTTAAGTGCTTGGCGACAGATTTTCTACTTGAGGGTGGTAGCTAGCTAGGCGGGCAATCGCAAAATGCACTTCCACCATAAGGTGAAGCTCAAGCCGGCGGTGGGGATCGAACCAGGGACCTGCGGCGCGGCAGTCCATAGCTATTACCGGTCGGCCATCATTGCTTCAAATTTATTTATATGAAGAATAAACGCAGTCGAATTTCAAAGCAAAGGTTTTCGTTTTGTGTTTCGGTGCGTCATCAAACAAAGGTGATGGCTTTCCAAGACGCGAACACATGACATACAGTGGTACAAGCGTGAAACGCGGAAACTTCAGATAGATTTCGCTAACTGCCAACGACTGGCCTTGACTGGACTTTATTTATTTAGTCCATCATTGCTAACAGAGTTGTTCCAAAAAAATATAACTAAGAATATACATAAGTATACTTGGATAGAGGGGGCCAACTACCTACCATCTCTTAATTCAGTCTTATTTTAACCTTACATTAACAATTTTAAATTGCACTACCACATGTCACTATATTAAACTTACATTAGAACTTCAACGTGAGAGCGGGCTGCATGCATTGAATCAAGACATTTGTGCGATAGAGATAGCGCTATATGAACAGTATTGTTTCCTGACGGCCGTGGTACGCATCTTAGTATCAATATTTAAAGTTTGAAATAATGATGTTGGTTTTCCATAATAGTTTTTAAAAGGAAGGAGTTGGGCATATGGTCGCATTTCTTAACCGATTTTCGTTCAATTTTAATTTATTTACTACATAAGCTTGACTTGTTTACCTGTATTTTTAAATCGATAGTTTTATTTCTACAGGGTTATTGAAAAAATGCTAACAACCTCTTAGGGTTCACTTCTGCTAATCCTAAAATTAAAATAATAAAAAATAATAAAATAAATAATTTTTTATTACGAAGCTGTTACTACGACACAGAACTTAAAAGTGTCAGACAGTACTAGAAAAAGTCTCGTAGTAAGAGACAATGCCGACTCCAAGCCAAGAACGCCGCCGCTGCTGCACTGAACCGCGAATATAATAAAAAAAACATCTCAAAATGTTCGTTAGGACGAGCAGAAGTCAACCCTAAGAAGTTGTTAGCATTTTTCCAATAACCCTGTAGAAAAAGAAATACTTTCTCACTTAAGATTATAATGTAAAAGGAATTCCTAATCTTTAGTGAGATAACATTTTTTTTATTGCTAATAGGTAAGCATTTGACCACAATCTCACCTGATGGTAAATGACAATGCAGTCGTAGGTGTCAACAGGCTCAATCTAGAATTACTGGCGCTCAATGACAGCTGCCTGAACACACCGTTAAGTGTTTGGCGACAGATTTTCTACTTGAAGGAGGTCGCTAGCCAGGCGGGCATTCGCAAAATGCCCTTTCACCTTTGAAGCTCAAGCCCGCAGTGGGATTTGAATCATGGACCTGCTGCGAGGCAGTTCATAGCCAATGCCACTGAGCCATCACTGCTTTAACTTTGGTGGACTAGGATCAGGTCTTACTCCACGCTTCGCTTGTTTATGACAATGAAGATATATAAGCTACCTGATTCAATGGAATTGTTTTCCATTTATTAATTAAGGAACATTCCCCGTGGGGTGCCGGGCTAGAATGTCATCCCCCCATCTCTTCCCGTGGGTGTCGTAAAAGGCGACTAAGGGAAAAATACCGGAAGGTGGGCAGCAGTGCCTTCTGAGAAATGCACACCAATAACTGCGATCCCCAAGACGCCTGCCAAGCGTGGGGATTATGGCAAACCCCCCCTTATGAATAGCACAAAAATAACTCGGCCCCCAGTCCCCGGCAGCTCTATTATTCCTGGCCCTGGTAGCAGGCCAGGTAACGGTGGAGCAGGGGGTGCGAAGAATCCCCGGCAGATGCACGGCTACCAACATCAAAAACGACGACCCTTGGCCCTGGCAACACACAACATACGTACGCTCAGGGAGGACCACAAGATTGTCGAGCTGGAGGAAGAATTGAACAAGTTACGCTGGGATGTCATGGGGTTATCGGAAGTCCGAAGACAGGGACAGGACACCGTTATCCTTGACTCCGGTAACTTGTTCTTCTACCGGGAAGGTCACCAAAAGTCTCAGGGTGGTGTTGGGTTTCTCGTCCGGAAGTCCCTTGTTAACAATGTTGTAAAAGTCGAAAGTGTGTCGAGCAGAGTAGCGTACCTTATACTCAGAATCACCAAACGGTATTCGCTGAAGGTCATACAGGTTTACGCACCGACCTCGACACGCTCAGACGATGAAGTAGAGGCTATGTATGAGGAGATATCAGAAGCCATACATTCCTCCGAAACATACTTCACCGTTGTGATGGGGGACTTCAACGCTAAGTTGGGCACACGGAATGGCGATGAGTTGAGAGTGGGGCCATTTGGATATGGGCAGCGGAACCAGAGGGGCCAGCGGCTGGTCGACTTCATGGAGAAGGAGGGACTCTTTGCGATGAACTCCTTCTTCGAGAAGCGACCATCCCGGAAGTGGACGTGGATAAGCCCCGATGGTTCAACAAAAAATGAGATCGAGTTTATCATGACGACCAGGAAGCAAATATTCAATGATGTCTCTGTGATCCATAAGGTGAAAACCGGTAGCGATCACCGTATCGTTAGAGGCACATTGAATATCAATGTAAAGCTTGAGAGGTCGCGTCTGATAAACTCCACGCTCCGGCCTAGCGTTGCCCAAATCCAAAACCCCGAGAGCTTTCAACTCGAACTACATAACCGCTTCCAGTGCCTAGCTGAATGCGAAACAGTGGACGAGATAAACAACGGGTTGGTGGAAGCTGTCCAAGCGGTGGGGTCTCAGTTCTTTAAGACCCCCCGCCGAAATAAACCAAAGAAACTCTCAGAAGTAACCATCAAGCTGATGGAAGATCGGAATGAGATGAGACTGCAATCTTCAGCTGACATGTCGAACTACGGCAAGCTCAATAGACGAATTTCGAAGGCACTGCGACACGACTTGCGCGCCTTCAATACAAATCGTATAAAGGCCGCAATTGAGCGTAATCATGGCTCCAAAGTGTTCGCTAAAAATTCGTCTATAGGGCAAAGCCAAATGACTAAGCTGAAGATCGACGATGGCAGAATCATCTCATCAAAACCGGAGATTCTGAGAGAACTTGAGAGGTTTTATGGACAGCTATACACCTCGACACAAGAACCCGTTGTCAGTACAGCTCAGGACACGAGAGCTAAACTGACCCGACACTACACCGAAGACATCCCGGACATCAGCCTATACGAGATTAGAATGGCTCTCAAACAGCTTAAGAACAACAAGGCGCCAGGTGATGACGGAATCACGACAGAACTTCTGACAGCGGGTGGAAAACCGGTACTCTCAGTCCTCCAGAAGTTATTTAATTCCGTCATCCTTGAAGGTAAAACGCCAGAAGCATGGAGCAGAAGTGTAGTGGTACTGTTCTTCAAAAAAGGCGACAAGACCTTGTTGAAGAACTACAGGCCCATTTCACTTCTGAGCCATGTTTATAAGCTGTTCTCGAGAGTCATTACGAATCGTCTTGCTCGTAGGTTTGATGACTTCCAGCCTCCCGAACAAGCCGGGTTCCGAAAAGGCTTTAGTACCATAGACCACATTCATACGCTCCGCCAGATTATACAGAAGACTGAGGAGTATAATCGGCCATTATGTTTAGCGTTTGTGGACTATGAAAAAGCCTTCGATTCAATCGAAACCTGGGCCGTACTGCAGTCTCTTCAGCGATGCCAAATCGACTATAGGTATATCGAAGCGCTGAAGTGTTTGTATAGAAACGCCACCATGTCGATTCGATTACAGGACAAGAGCACGGAACCAATCCAACTGCAACGAGGCGTGAGACAGGGAGACGTTATTTCTCCGAAACTGTTCACGAATGCGTTGGAAGACGTTTTTAAGCTCTTGGACTGGAAAGAATTCGGCATCAACATCTATGGCGAATACATCACTCACCTTCGTTTCGCCGACGACATAGTCATATTGGCAGAATCGCTTGAAGAACTCAGTACAATGCTCAGCGACCTCAGTAGAGTTTCCCAGCAGGTTGGTCTTAAAATGAACATGGACAAGACGAAAATTATGTCTAATGTCCATGTTGCACCCGTACCAGTAGTTGTTGGGAACGATACACTCGAAGTTGTTGACCATTACATTTACCTGGGACAGACTGTCCAGTTAGGTAGGTCCAACTTCGACAAAGAGGTCGCCCGAAGAATCCAACTCGGATGGGCAGCGTTCGGGAAGTTACGCGACATCTTCTCGTCGAAGATCCCGCAGAGCCTGAAGACCAAAGTCTTCAACCAGTATGTGTTGCCAGTGATGACTTATGGCACTGAGACGTGGTCCCTAACTGTGGCCCTTATGGACAAGCTCAAAGTCACTCAACGAGCTATGGAGAGAGCTATGCTCGGAGTTTCTTTGCGCGATAAAATCCGGAACGTGGATATTCGGCAAAGAACCAAAGTCACTGACATAGCTCTCAGAATTTGCAAGTTGAAGTGGCAATGGGCGGGCCACATTGCTCGAAGAACTGATAACCGATGGGGAAGAAAGGTTCTCGAGTGGTTACCACACTACACCGGAAGACGTAGAGTTGGTAGGCCCCCCACTAGGTGGACTGACGACATCGTGAAAGTCGCGGGTAGCCAATGGTTACAAGCGGCTAATAGCCGTTCTTTGTGGCGCTCTATGGGGGAGGCCTTTGTTCAACAGTGGACGTCTTCCGGCTGATGATGATGATGATGAATTAAGGAATAAATTATCTGCTTGGCTCATTGACCAGTGTTTTTACATAGTAACCGATTTTCTTGAGTTTATATTGTATAAATGCTCAAAATATACTATTATCATAAAGTAGGCAATCGCTATTTAGTTGAATATAGATACCTAATATATATTAATATGTTTAAAATGTGACCTTATTGTGTAACCTTATAAACATGTACATGTATTTGAATCCCTTATTTCATGTTATACTGAGCTCATTGCGTAAAAGTTTTAATTTATATTAATTAGCTGTTGAATTACTTCGCAGCAAATTTATTTTCATTCCGTTTCCGCCTCTTTCTGATAAGTGATGGAAGGTTTTGTTTGATCAGCACCACCCAAAAGTTAACCACATTCTGGCCTCGAGGTTGAAAATCTACATACGCGAAATGCTTTCAATATCTCCCCACGGACCTCAGGATATCGGCAGTCCACCTAGTGAAGGGCAGTCCCCTTATATAAGAAGAAATATCTTGTGTTGAGAGTTATCGCTCACACATTACCACCCAGTAATAACCACATGTAGATCTAAATCTTACATACGAGCCAAACATTCATCAACTCCCCGTGGCTCTCAGGATACCATCTGTCCATCTGTGTATTATTCATATCATTACATTTACTTAATTCCTCTGTTTTTAAGCAAAGGTGCCCATCACACACGCCGCATTCCCATCCTCTGCATGAGGAACGAACCGGAGCGGGAGTCACCTGTGTTTTCTATAAGTGGTTGCCCTATTTCTCTGATAAGTTCTTTAGCTTCAATACCCCAGCAACCCAGTCTACACAGCAATCGCCATAAAGTGGTAAAGCGGTTCCATAGCGACATACTCAAGCCTCATTTGTAAACTTGTATCTTCTGTGGCGACCGACGTAGAGAGGACGGTGCAACTTAAGTGGCTGGTGGCAACAGTGTTGACACAAGTAGCGTCCCGAATTGGCCCCTACCGTCGTTCCAAGGCTCCAGAGGCAGCCTGTCCAGCCTCTTACCGTATGGCACAGACCCGGACACTCAAGCACGTAACGAACGTTCGCTGATATATGGGCTTCTACGCACTATGTCATTGAGAGCAAGGTGGTGAGGAAATCTCCCTGTACAGCGATGACAACTCAGTGCATGATGGCCATCGGCCTCCACCATGGAACCGCAGGTGCATTTGTGGTGTTCACACACCTTGCAGCCCAAGTGGAGAGCCACGGCCACACACAAAGAGTTATCGTTTAGCAAAGTGCCCAGGGGAGGCGAAGGCAGCGCATGCGACCACTCTTTGGATACCGGACGCAACACAGCCTGCAGCCTAGCCATATCAGCACTGATGGCACTTTCTAATAACTGCGTCTGGACACACCCCACCCCTACTTCATCCTACGCCCGATCAACGTGTGTCTTTTCTGGGATTATCGCACGCGAGTTGAGGCCTGACCACGGTGACAGAGCATTCGACACAAGGGGTATACAGGCCAGGCCAATGTTGGCAACCCCATGCGCCTGCGCCTGAAAAGCTGACAGGGCCAGATCACAAACACGCATTATATTACAATTAATTGAAATGCTAAAATATTTAGCTGGTGGTTAGTTTAACATTAATTTTGGTTAGTACCTATAGATCGTCATATAGGTATTAAGACAGTTAAAATTTTATCTGGTCTGTTTCTTTTAGTAAATTTCACCACTGTTCATATGACCGCTTGAGATTTTAGCTAAACATGTGGCTTTTCGGTTGCAATTACGTCTTTGATTTTGTAATATAAATTGTATGATTTCCCGTGAGTGTGAGTGAAAAGGAAGTCTGCAGAAATATGAGTATCAACTGATTTTTTTTTATTTATTTATTTATTTATCAATAATTAAAACGGTACAAAAGACCACTTACATTAATTACACAATTACAACAGATTATAAATTGAAAACAGTCATTAATAAAATAAAATCAAAAATAATAATAATTCAAGAGTACATAATGTCATTAATAATAATAATAATACATAATGAATATCAGAAATTGTAATAGGCAGAAACAAAATCAAAAAAAAATAATGTCACATCATTCATCCCTTTCGCAATATCTCAAACACGCCAACATTATTTCCGACCATCCATCCCCAAATAAATCACATTCTGGATTGGTAGCCAAGAGAGTGTTGAGTGCGGCGAGGGAGCGCGGGATGGGCGAAAAAGAGCGTGCCACTGTTCGGCAGTGTGGCAACACAAACAGCTTATGACACCTACTGCGGTAATAGTTGTCCGGTATGAAAAATCGACACAGCCTGTCGAGCAGATCGGGTGCATCGATATCTCCACGGAGAACTTTGCACATAACGGTAACTTGCTGCATTTCCCGTCTGACTTCAAGTGAATTGTAGCCTAGACAACCCAATATAAACTTCGTCGGGTACATATAAGGATAGTACCCGTTCACACGTTTATATAAGTACCTTAAAAAGGCCTTTTGTACTTTTTCGAGTTGAAGTATATATGTGTCTTCGTGCGGATTCCATACACACATCGAGCTCTCCAGCTTACTGCGTACCAATGCGCTGTAGACAAGGCGGATCACATGCTGGTTACGGAAGTCTTTGGAATTCCTGAGTATAAATCCTAACCGCCTAAACGACTCCTTCACCAGCGCATTTATGTGGTCGTGGAATGTCAACCTTTGGTCAAATATGACACCCAAATCTTTAATGTTGATTGACCGTGTTATGGAACCGGTATCAATTTTGTAATCATAATTGACTGGGTGCCACATTCGCGAAAAGGTCATTACTTGACATTTGGAGGTATTGAATTCCATCCCATTGAGGCGGCTCCATTGGACCAGTGCATTGACGTCTTGCTGCATGGCAACGCAGTCTGCACTTGACCTTATCTCAGAGAAGAGTTTTAGGTCATCTGCGTACATCAAGCATTGTGTGTGCTCTAAGATGGATGGGATATCATTCACCATTACCAGGAATAACAAAGGACCCATTATTGAGCCCTGACTTACACCGGAACGCGTGTGATAGGGCTTCGACTCAAACGATCCAAGCCTCACGAACTGCTGACGGTCACGCATGTAGTCGGCAAGAAGTTGGAGAAGCTGCGGAGCGAAGCCAATGGCAGCGAGCTTAGCCAGCAGAATGTCGTTATCTACCCTATCAAACGCCTTCCGGAAGTCGAAATAGAGCACGTCTACCTGGGAACGACGGTCCAGTCTGGAAGCAATAAACTCAACAATAGTCAACAGGTTAGTATCAACCGACCTTTTCCGTCTAAAGCCGTGCTGAGTATTAGAAAGATATTTATCCACCTGTGCATAAATGTATTTGTGGAGTATGCTTTCAAATACCTTTGCAGGTGACGACAGCACAGCGATAGGGCGGTATTCTTCGACGCTGACTTTGTTGGATCCTTTTGGTATAGGAGTAACTCTCGATACTTTCCACTGAGGGGGATACCTTCCAGTTTTCAGTGCAGTATTGAAAATGTGGCAGAGAGGAATACAAAACTGTTTTGCCGCCTGTTTCAATACCGCCGGAGGAATGCTATCAGGCCCCAAGGAACTACTAGGTTTCAGCTTCTTTATACCGTACATAACGTCATTAAGTGTAATCTCAGAAATGTTGACATAGTTACTGTTGCAACTAAGGTCAGATTCATACGCAAGTTCAGTTCTTAATGACGGTATGTCCAGCAAAAACACACTTGCGAAAAAGTTTGCAAATGCTTCAGCAGCGCTTACACCGGTATATGATTCGCCCTCGTAAGAGACTGTTGGTTCAAAGCCGCCTTTGGTACGCAGGCTAGACACATGTCGCCAAAACTGTCTTGGATTCAGCTTTATATTTTCTTCGACGCCTTCAACGTATGAAGTGTAGGCAACCGAAGCACGGAATTTAAGCTCAGCCCTGAGACTAGAGAATTGCTGATATATTACGGAACACTTAGTTCTCTTCCAAGAACCGTGTAACCTATTCTTGCATTTTGTGTCACGGATCAATTCACTAGAAAACCATACAGGGTAGCGCCTAACTTTCTTATTCATCCGCCGTTTTTTGGGCATGCATTCATCGAAGTAGTCATAGATAACCCTGTACAAATGTTCTGTTGCGGTACTGACATCAGGTGCCTCCAAGACTGAACTCCAAGAGCTATCTTTTAACAACGAAAAAAGCCGTCTATAGTCACACTTTTTGAAATTCCAGTCTTTAGCAGTATCTACATTGGATGGCTCCAGAAAATCTGAACGGCAAGAAGTGTCAATTTCCACGTCAATATCTAAAGGCGGATGATATGGGTCGATCTTCACGATATTTTCAGTGGCGGTGACCAAAACTCCCCGCACATCATCACTCTCCCGGACCAAAACAACGTCTAATATACCTCCATAGGTGTTAAGTACATTATTACTTTCATACAACTTACAATATGACACAAAATAACAATAGTAGTTGTTAATGCTCAAAGAAGCGCTATTCAAATTCAAATCACCGAGAATAAAAACCGGTGCCTTTAACGAATCTATAATACTCTCAACTTTAGTAAACCATGGGAAGTATTCACTATCACACGCGTTTGACCTTATATATACAACACATACATATACTGTACGTCCATGCCATGAGAAGGATGCCCAAAGATCCTCGCCACTATCAGTTTCTAAGTGCTGATGTCGGCACAATATTATAGGCGGTCTCGCAGCTAGGGCCGTGCCCCCACACGGAGTATTACGATCACGGCGCAAAATAGTCCAGTCACCACATACGACTTCTGAATCCTCTACAGAGCCATCCAAGAAAGTTTCCGTCATCGCCACGATGTAGTGTTCTGTTAGAGCCAGATTATTACGCACTTCTTTCAGTTTACCCTTCAGACCACGCACATTCTGATAATACAAGTTTAAACTAACAACTTTTTTGGTACGCTGATGTGGGGACACGAAAGGGCTGACTAGCACTTATATTCGAAGGAACCTTTTGGACGTTATCCATTTCCGTATTTAGGGAAACAGTCGGTTTTTGGTAAGGTATCCATGGCTTGATTCTCGCATTAACTGGCCAGACATCAATCGAAAAGCAAATGTCATAAGCAGCAACTGGAACTCCTATCTTGTAAGATTTGTAGTCACCTCTTGGCTTGAGTTCCTGTACTGTGCACGATTCACTGGGACACAATTGGCGAAGGTAATCTTTAATGTCACCAACTTCAGACTCCATGTTCCACAAATGCAGGTACTTTTTTGGTGCTACAGCTTTAAGGCTTGTCATCGCAGGGCCCGCAGTACCACACAGGGATGAAGGCCTGTGATTTCTCCTCTTCTGCACCTCTGTCCATTTCTCCGCATTTGAATGGCGTGGAATAGCACTACTTTGAGCTACTAGACTAGATGCAGCCACAGAGGCGCTGTCCAAGTAACTTCGGGAAGAGCTTGCTGATGTCTCAGGAATCTTAGGCTGGTTTTGTTTTTTACTGGCAACACTTTTCTGCTTCCGTGATTTCAGCTTCGACTTCACAGGAGTTGAAATTGCAACTATTTTAGTTTCAGAACTATTTTTCAACGTCGCCTGAATATTAGCGGTCTTAGTTTCACTGTTTGGCAGGCTAGTTTCATCTTGGGATGCCAATTCCATTACAATTGGTGTTTGGTTGACGGTGGAAGCTTTATATTTGGTGATAGTTTCTAAATCACTGTGTTCTGGCAGTTGTAATGAAGATTGAGCTTGATTGGTGGCAATGGCGCTGATAACCCTTACAGTGTTTTCGAGTGTCTGGCTAAGCTGCCTTACTTCGGAGGCGTACATATTAACAGTCGACTCTAATTTTATTATAAGACTACCGGCATGGGTCAGCTGATATTTGAGTGACTGCATCTCTAGTCTTAGAGCCTTTATACCCTCGGGTGAAGTCTCGGTCTCACTCCCACTCTGCTCAATCATTAAAGTGCTATCGTCAGTTGGACGTTTCGAAATTAATCTATTTCTGACTGTAACATGGCAAGCAAAAGGTTTTTTCCCCGAGCCTACTGGGGTCGAACTGTTGTCACCCCCTCTTTTGGCAGTACAGCAGCATTCAGGGCAAGTCCATGCACTGCAAGATTCAGGCATGATTTTTCCACCAGTACACAGAAGGTGATAAGTCTTACTGCAGCTGTTAATGGAGCATTGCAAATATTCCTCCCCTACATCAACTCTGCCACAGCACGCAGCGCATTCCATGCTAGTGTCAGTGAAAAAATATTTATTTACAAGCTGATTGATAGGCAACAGAGAAGTGTAGGCAGTTTAAAAAAATCAAATAGCGCTCGCTCGTTGTAACGATGACTTAGATCGCTGTCGGCACACAGGCAGGCGGTTCGACCGGTTGCATAGACAGTGAGCGGGCGGGAGGGATGATGACTCACCACACCGACCGATAGCAAGCGGCCGTTGTCGTCGCCTGCTAGCAACCACCGATACACATTTAAAATTTTCAAAACAAATATGTTTATAACTCCGGATCCACTTGCCTGATTTACTTGCGATAAACAGCACTGTTATTGTTAAATCCTTGGCTACAAGACTATATAACTTTCACTGCTATCGCTTCACTTTTTACCACTTTTATAGGAATATATTTACGGAGCGAGGTAACGTAATGCCACCTCGAGAAAAGTCTTGGGCGAACATAATATGATATGAGAGAGAGACGAATTACTTAGCATTCCATGGATTCACAGTGCGGGTGCTGGGTCCATAGCGTTGCAGAGGCAGAGGCCCAAGTCGAGGTGCCTGGGACTTGCAACCCAGTGAGTAAGGTTAAGGGGCCCCTTTATGATGCATCAATGCTCCCTTTCACCGCTCGAGCCTCCTCCCCTGCCCAACCAAATTTGGTAAGATCCTACTAATGCCGCCTTGGATACACGTTCTAGGATGGAAGTTACGGTTGTTCTTGACAAGCCAAGGTCTTTTACTCGTAGTAGGTTGTATAGGGATTTTGCTGGTATACCCCTTGCTCCGACTTCTACAGCATATAAATTAACCACATAACCGTTTTTGATTAATTCATTTGTTAGGTCATAATATTTCTTAGTTTTTATTGTGTGGTCTTTAGGTATGTTTGTTTCCCACGGCACAGTAAGTTCTATAAGTACTACGCGTTTTAGATTTTTTGAGTATAAAAATATATCTGGTCTGGATGACGAAACACCAACATCCTCAGGAATTTTGTAATGTTTTTCATACGTGTCCATCAAAAGAGTCCAATCGGGAGCTGCGCCTAAGATGGAGTAAGGCTTGGATTTCGATTTTGTATTTGACCCTTCTTTTACAAAAACAACCTGTCGTTTGTTCGTGGTCAAATCTTTTTTTTGCTCTAGCTGCCGAGAGACTCGCTGCTTCTCGTATGATTTCGAGGACTCTATCATGACGGCGTGAATAATGACCCCTATCAAGGAGCACCTTGCATCCTACCAATAGGTGCCTTGCTGTACCTATGGCCTCCCGACAAATACCGCAAGACTTTTCGGTGGCTTTCCCCCATCTTACTAAATTACTTTGGTCTGGGAGGGTCATCTGAAAGGCGTTAAGATAGAATTTTAATAAGGCAGGTGACCAGTCGTATAATAAGGTGCGCCACTTTAACGCCAGAGGGATACAAAATTCACCTATGGTTAGCCATTCGCTTTGCATTTCCAAGCTATACCTACTATACCTACGACTATACCTACTTCACACTACATGTATTATTCACGTGAATTAAGCAAATTTTTATAAATAATACAGTTTGCGCGCAAAATCAAATAATTAATTTACAATTATTCCGAACGTTAATTAGTATTAATAAAACAAAAGGGTTCCTTCTGGTTTATTAACTTCATCTTTGTAGGCTCTGGTTTTATAAAAAAAATACGTTTGAACTCCACAAATAATTGCCGTAATCAGCAAGATATTCAACGACATGTGGTTATTATTAACAAGCTGTACATACCTGCGACTTCGTTCGCGATTGCCGTATCTGCAGACTAATTATTCACATTTGACCACTGTTTATATGTGGTGTAGTGTAAGGTGAAGCCCTCTTAGTAAAGCATAGTTCAGAAAGGAGCTTTTCACTTTGAATTTGAAAACTCCTGGGTTGTATTTTCCAGAAGACAGTACTTAAGTAACTCAGAGAGTTCCTTCACGGTTCGCCCAATAAATGTTGAAGCAAAGTACATTGTGCGTTTCTTTGAAATTACGATTTTAAAACGGCGTCTTTTCGCCGATGTTTGAGAAACCAACGCTCTTCTATCCAAAATGTATAATAAAGCCGTTAACTATTAGAAACGTGTAAGCAGTGAGGTTTTCCAGAATCCCTTTGGTCTCACACTTTACCACGTGCATCGTGGCTTATTCGGCTGGTTTCCTGGAAGTCACAGGAAGAAACTAGCCAATATATGTATGTAAATACGGGGAACAATTATAATCCACCAACCTACTAGTGGCCCGTGTACTGAAAGGGAATATTATACTAAAATCCCTAACCTCCTAGGACTGCAGTACTGTTTGGTACGATTTATTATGTATAAATATAGTATTAGTATTATAGTGGTAAAGTTGTTATTCCTATACCCAAAATAGGTCATATGTTAAACTTTATAAAAATGTATTTAAGACCAGCATGTACACCACATATGATGCAATAAAGAATTGAGAATTTAGAATTGAGAATAGACGGCCCTGGCTGCGGCAGCCTCCATTCCGCTGAGTAGTAGGGGGGACATTTACACATCGCTGCTCAACCGTACTGAAAATAGGGAGGATGGTACTCCAGCCTCGGATACTCATGATGAGGTGGCGAGTACCTCTCCGGCAGCGCAGGTGCAAGTATTGCCCCCTGCTGTGGGGCCCGACCGCAGTCGGTGCCGCCGCAGTGCCTCCTGCGCTAGCGCACCTGTATCCCGAGCCCCCACCCGTGGGGGTTCGGGGGCCTTGGAGCCACAGGGACGAAGACACGAAAACATGCTGCATTGGCTGCATAGGTGAACTTGAGTCACCTTCTTCACTTAATGCAAGGTTGTCACAGATGCGTGAACAAACTGGATTTTTACGTGAAAATGAGACCCCTTGTTCGCGACAAGAAAGACTCACAGGTATGCAACGCAATTATCGATGCCACAGGCAACTCTTTAATACCGATGCTAATTTTCTGAACACAGTATGGAAAATACCAGATAGCATCTGCTATTCTTGCGATAAAACTTTATATCAAAAGCAAACGCATCGTGTATCTGTGATAAGTAGTATAACAGTATTACCGCAAGACCACCAAGACGAATTTGTTTCTTGTAGTAGACTATTTTAACGAACAAAACTCCACCAAATACATACTGGAACAACAAGCCTGTAGCACCCATTCCAGTTGAGCTAGAGGCCCTCTATGAAATGGAAATGAGGCTTATCTCACGTGTTCAACCGTTTAGTAAAGTTGTACGTTTGGGAGGCAGATTTGGTCAGCAAGGATTTAAAGGTCAGGTCATCCTTTTCGCTTAGCAAGTGGAACAGCTTTCTGAATAGCTTCCTATTTCTGCCGCCAACGCTGGACTCACTATCGTCGCTGAGTCATTGGAGAATGTCTCTTGCACGAGCAGGTACTGCGTGGATATAAATAAAATAAGGAATAAAATTGTTTGGGATTTAATATGACCACCATAAAATGCTTTGATACCCTTAGTTACAGAAAAATGAGTTGCGAATGTATGCGAATAGAATAAATACGAGTAGAATAAGCATTGCAATTCAACGGGGCAATGCTGCTAGCATGCTGGGCACACTTCCAACTGGTAGTGGGATGGAGCATTTGGACTGCCTGTGAGTCTGCAATGATTTATGGGTATGTATATGCTTTTATTGTAGTAGCTGAAGTGTTGTATATAGTTCGTAGTATTTTGTTAATAAAGGCATACGGATTGAAAAAAAATCGAACATACATTTAGTAAATGATCATCAAATGTAGTAAATGATCACTAAATCTCAAAGTTATATTTAGGTGCGACGATGAGCAAAGCGAGGAGGACTTTCAGAGGACTCAGGTTACTTGTGACCATAATAACGCCCAAGCCGAGCGAGCAACGCGAGCGTGCCGCGGCAGCGGCCGGCGAAGCTCCAGAAGAATTGTAGAAAGTTTAATTTTGGTGATCATTACTACTTTTGGGTTAAAAATGATTTTTCTGTTCCAAAAATGGAAAACTGATAACCAATCTTTTCATTGTAGTCGGGGGACGGTTCCTTGGAATAGTTCTTTACGGCTTCGATGAAACGATTGGTTATCAGTTTTTGGGCACAACGGTGTTTTAATTGCCTACCTCGTGTCACAAAATGAAACTGAAAACCACAGTAAATACTGTCACTTTGAGAGCTGTAACATCTACATCTTCAGAGTTATTCTAGTAGCAAAAGTATTATTTATAGGTTTTTTGACAATGATTGCTTTATTTTTGTAGCCATGAAGATGTTGATTTCGTTTCCAGACCAGTGGGTGCAGTGGTAAATGGGAATTACCCATCGCTATCCACCAATAGGAAAGTCTAGTGGAAGGACGGGGCATGACCCAGGTTTTAAAATCAACTATATCTTCTACAGCTTCTTTACAGTACATATTTTTTTTATTTTAGCTGATAGGCTAGTCTTTGACCACTATCACAACCGATGGTAAGTGATTATGGTGTCGTAGGTGTTGTTCAGGCTAACCTAGAATTACTGGCTCTTAAGGACACCTGCTGGAACACAATGTTAGGTGCTTGGCGCCAGTTTTTCTTTTGAATAGTATCTAGGCCATGAGGGCATTCGTAAAATGACCTTCCATCATGCTGAACGACTTTTTTAAAATGGTTGTCATTGTATACCATCCCGTTCAGCAGTTATGGATTTGATTCCAGCAGGTTTGGGCTTCACAACATGATATAATAATATCATATAAGGCCTTGTTATCAACAATATTCAAGTAGAAAATCTGTCGCCAGCGTTTCACGGCACCTGTCTCAAGGAAAAAGTTTCATTTCTAGGCCCGACCCGACTTAAAATTATCGTACCCTTTTCTACTGTCTTAAAACACATACCTAACCCATTGTTGAGAAAGTAGTCAAAGGCTAGACATATTACTAGAACAAAAAAATGTGGGAAAGTAATGGTTAAAAAAAATCTGAGACCAATGTAATTTTTGAATACGGAACTCCAATACAGTACGTAGTATATGAATCGATTGAGAATTTGGCTGAATACAATACAATACAAATTAATAAATTTGCCAGTGAACGACAGTTGATATTTAGCTCAGGTCATGATAAGTAATAATGGGATTTTATAAGGAGTATAGTATTTTCGATTTGCCCAAACAATTTCATAAAGTGGTAGGTCTGCAAACCGAGCCGAAATGGAGGAACGTGCTGATTCTTGGCTTCTACCATTTTTATGGATTATACTGGTGTATTCTATACACGTTTCCAGTTAAATGGCAGACAGTTGTTTATGGTAAGTAATAATAATAAAAGCCTTTATTTCGGATAGTTAGTTCCTTAAACTAAATTAAATTTCGATATTCTTCGACAACCCCTAGTTTATTATTATTATTGTGATACACTAAGCAGCTTAAAGCTGATGCGTGTATATGGAAAAAAAAACAGTGCACATTAATGTTATAGTTCCAAATGTTTGTCTAGTCTATTTATAAAACAGTTCACTGAAGGGACACTAATAACGGTTTCTGGCAGTCTGTTCCATTCATTGAATATACGGTTTGGCAAAAAATGTTTTTTTTTGTTTGCTGTTGCAATTCAAAATTTGCAGCTTCAGAGAGTGTCCTCTCGTCCTATTGTTGTCATTCTTTGTGTAGATGTGTGTCATGTTTGGGACATTATAATATCCATTCAAGATTTTATATGTTTCAATTAGATCTCCTCGTTGTCTTCGCTGTTCTAAAGTGGTCAAGCCCAGTTTCTTGAGACGAAGTTCATATGGCACATTCTTCAATGATAGAACCATTCTGGTTGCTTTACGCTGTACTCTTTCAAGAAGATCAATATCTTTTTTAAAGTATGGACTCCAAATTTGGAATGCATATTCCTGCCGTGGTCGTATATATGTTGTATAAATCTTCAAAAATAGAGTTTTGTCAATGTGTTGTTTTGCGTATTGTGTACAGAATTGAGTTGGCTTTTTTGTCATACTTATGATATGATGATTTACCCTAATTTGGATGTGGACAATGCATTTACGCATTCCTGTCCACCCCGGGGGAGGTGGGCAGGATATGTCGGGCTCGACACCAACTACTCCCACAGCAGCAAGTGCCCCTTTCGACTAAAAACCACACAGTGTTCCTACGGAACGCCTCAAACGCCAGGGCCACGGGAACTCTTAAGCACTCTACCGCGGCCCGGGCAGCGTTGGCCCTGGGCAGGGTCCCTTCCCATTTAGGGGTGGAAACCACTCCTTCATCTTTTAGTGGCGCACCTCCTCGAGGTCTATAGGCATAAGCCTTCTCCAACTTTTTCCAGTGTTATGGTAAGTAGGTGCTAATTAAATATTAACTTTTTTTATTCATTTATATCTTACACGTGGCTCCTGGATATCCAGTAATATTCATCATCAAGTTGTCAGTTCTTCAGAAGGCGCTGCTTCTTTCCAGTATTTTTCGAAGCGCTCGTAGTGAAGTTTGCTAAGCCGTTCTTAACCAATCAGCAAAGTTAACGTCCGCCGCGGTCATGAGTTGGATGGGTGACCGCTAGTGACATTACTAACGAGCGCTTCCGTGCCCCGGTCCCAGTTGCTGTCTAAGGATGGCAGTCGTTACAGCACGGTGGTAGGGCATTTTACAAATGCCTGCCTAGCTAGCTACCACACTCAAGTAGAAAATTTGTCGGCAAGCACCGAACGGTGTGTTCCGGCAGCTGTCCTTGAGAGCCAGTAATTCTAGTTTAGCCTGAACAACATCTTCGACCACATCATCACTTACCATTCAGTTAGATTGTAGTCAAAGACTAACCATATACTATAAGGCATAAAAAATAAAATAAAAGAGTCACCTCTTACAACACCCATGGGAAGAAATGGGGGGTGAAAGTCTAAACGAGCATCTCACGGAGGTGCCACTCATAGAATAAAACAAAACTAATGACTATTTCAGCATATTGCACTTACTTGTTCCACGGGTCTGGGATCACCTGCGGAGTACATCGGTTATGGACACATAGGACATACAAAGCCACGCTTCCTGTGAGAATCTTTCTGATGCTGGCTTTTGCTGGCACCGGGCAGGTATAGTAATTTTTGTCGCTTTTTTATTTTAATTTAATGCCTTTTTATGGGTTTAGAGGTTAGAAGTATTGGTTATATTATTTATTATTGGTTGTATTATTGGTAGTATTAGTGTTTCGTCTTCCAGACCAGACATATTTCTGTACTCAAAAAATCTAAAACGCATAGTACTTATAGAACTTACTGTGCCGTGGGAAACAAACATTCCTAAAGACCACACAATAAAAACAAACAAGTATCATGACCTAACAAATGAATTAACCAAAAACGGTTATGTGGTTAATCTATGCGGTAGAAGTTGGAGCAAGGGGTATACCAGCGAAATCCCTGTATAACCTACTTAAAGACCTTGGTCTGTCAAGAACAACCGTAACTTCCATCCTAGAACGTGTATAAAAGGTAGCAATAGTAGGATTCTACCAAATTTGTTTAGGCAGGGCAGGAGGCTCGAGCGGTGAAGAGGAGCATTGATATATCATAAAGGGGCCCCTTAACCCTACTCCTGGATTGCAAGTCCCAGGCCCCTCTGGCCTCTTCCTCTGCAACGCTATGGACCCGACACCCGCACAGTGAATCCATGGAATGCTAAGAAATTCGTCTCTAATAGGTAGGGGTTGATTTTCAGTCGTGTGGTATAAGATTATAACCATATAGCTTTGTTATATTTCTAAGCTTTTTGAGTGCTACATTTTCACCTAATTTAGGTTCCCATCTTTCGCGTCTTTGTCAGCTCTAAAATCGGCTGCGGCTATCTTCCAGACTATATACTATACTTCACCTAACCGAAAAAGTGTCCAGAAAGGCAGCGTAAATATCACATCACATGCTACTTTGGCGGAGCAATTCTTACCAACACTTCACGGTAAAAATATAAAACACCGTGCCGCCTACACCGGTCGTTACATCCTGCCGCAGGCTTGAGCTTCAAAGCATGTCTGTCAGGCTTGCAACCCAATTCCCTTTCCAGGTCCCATCCTTTTAAAGACAAGTCATCTTTAAAGGGATAGGATTAATACCCACGTTGAGACTTGAGACATACCAGCGCAAGCAAATCTGCAATAATTAAAAAGTTTGACATCCTTTACCTCTTTAGATTCCAATATCCCACTTGAAACTTCATTGGTATTCCTGAAATAGAAACATAGACACACATCTGCGTTACGAGCCTAACAGATTTTTAAAGCAATACCGCTAGTCATACTCTGACTGACGTCGTCATCGGGTGGTTAAGTCGTTATAAATGAAAACATTATATTATTGTTGTTAAGCATTTTGATAAATTAAAACTGCAATCATATTTTACAAATTTTTAGGAGCAAATTTTTTTTATTCCTGAACCACATGGCCTTTTGGGCACGGTCTTTTGAGACGAAATTTCTTGTTCCAATTTTATTACTTTTAACGTCATAGGGGACCAGATTCATCTGACTCTACTTCATCTGATCGAAAGAAGTGCTTTTCCAACATTTAACTCTCGAACCTCCTCTTCTCGAACTCTCGCTACCCTTCAGTAAATAAATATTAATACTGCAAGCCGTCAGCACTGCAATCGAATGATATCTCATTAAAATCGGTTAAGCCGTTTGGAAGTTACGGTGGTATAAACTCACAAACATACATAAATACACGAACCCTGAAAACATAATACTCCTATTTTGGGCAGTCGTGTAATTAGATGCGTATGTACCATCATTGTCAGCCGGAAGACGTCCACTGTTGAACAACTCCCCCATAGAACGCCACAAAGAACGGCTATTAGCCGCTTGTAACCATTGGCTACCCTTGACCTTAACGATGTCATCAGTCCACCTAGTGAGGGACTACCAACTCTACGTCTTCCGATGTAACGCGGTAACCCCTCGAGCACCTTTCTCCCGTTATACGTTCGTTGAGCATCATTACCTATTGCAGCGAAACTTATGAGCACCAAAATAATTCCATAATGTGTTATTCGCTAATAATTTGATAGTGTTTAATATACCTCCTTGTGTACCTTTAGAACTCCATTTACGAGTGGGTCCGTGACCACCGCTTGCACCACAAGTACAGCGATACAGAGGCGGACCCCCACAACGTCAACCGAGGGTTTTTCTTCTCTCACATTGGCTGGTTGTTGATGAAGAAGAACAGTCAAGTTCTGGAGAAAGGAAAGCTGATCGACATGAGCGATATTGAAGCGGATCCCGTTGCTATGTTTGATTATAAGTAAGTTGTAGCCTATTTGCATCTCCATCTTGATACCTGAGACTAATAGAACATTAATAATAGAAGGTGTATTTACGGAAAGCTATAATTAATTCTATCATATATAAAATACTCCCACTGAAAATAGTAGTATATAAATACTTTAAGAAAATGTTGAATTAATATTATTTTAGAACAATGATTTATACGAAAAATATATCTAGTCATAATTCCACCTAAATTTCCGCAGGCGTTTCCTAGGCGGAATAGCATTCGACACGTTTCGGTTCTACGAATACATGAAAAATACATTTATTAACATCTATTAATATTTATAATCGATTTATCGGACATTATCAGCCTTTCACCAAAATCTAATTTAATGGTAAGATTATTTCTTTGAACAGCAGTATGCCTTTCGACAAACTATATACAAGTCCACAGCTACCATAACGAAAGAAACAAGGCAACCTTCTGGCTACTACTACCCTATTTACTTTGAATTTATTATATTTTATTTGTTCTATTCAGTTACAACATCATAAAGCAAAAAAAGATGTCAGTAAAATAAATCCTGAATCGCTTATTGATTTCGAAAGGTAAAGTCAGATGATTTTGTGTATTCAGCGGTCGATTGCACGTCATCTATTTAGCAAGAAGTGCATGAATTCGAATCAATAGACGGCATCTTTATTGCAAATATGATCAGACAAATCTAGTTTTCAAGCTAACCTAGAATTTCTGGCTCTCAAGGACAGCTGCTGGAACACACCGTTAGGTGCTTAGTGACTGATTTTCCACTTGAGGGTTGTAGCTAGACAAGTAGGTTATCGCAAAATGCCCTACCACATGGCTCTAGACTGCCATCTTGACAACATCTGGACCAATGACCGCGCTCAATACTAATGCCACCAGCGGTTACCCAACCAGATTATGACCTCAACGTTGCTTAACCTACCAAATAAGCTCGCTACGAACGCTTCGAAATGCACTGAAATAAAAGATGATAGAATGGAGACGTGAAATAGAATAAAAGTCATACTTATTATTATAAAGTGGTAATATCCCAGTAGCTATGGCTACGGATGGAAAGGCACAGCAGGCCTATGATTAAAATTTCCTCAGGACTGAAGTTTCACATAGAATATTGTTTAACGCATTTCGGATCAGGAGGTTTTGGGAACTAAACGTTCTTGAATGCACATTGACTGTACTACATTTACATATTTTTGAGAGCTCACATTTTCTCACCTCGGGTGTTTATCGCATGGTTCGATTTCAATTAAACCCACTCAACAATTTTGTGCCCTTAACATTTGTAAATCTGATTTTCGCTTAGTACGTGGTGGTCCATGTACTCATATAAATAAATATATGTGACGTAACGAGAACGATCAAAACTTCACCAGACCGTGCGCTCGAAGACTCAACCTAAGGATGCGTGGTGTAAAAGCAAAACCCATCGAAAATTCTTCCGGTTTGGCTGCCTGGCGATTGTAACATCACGGCGGCTTAACAGCAAAATTAGGCGGGATTATGACCAGATATATTTTCTAAGTATTATCCTAAAATAATAATATATTGTTTTATTTAAAATATTTTTAAACTAGCTGTACCTGCGACTTCGTTCGCGATTGCCGTTCTTTTAAACTAATTATTCACATTTGAGCACTGTTTATATTAAGCAACGCTGTAGTCTGCGGTAAAGCACTCCTAGTAAAGCATAGCTCAGAAAGAAGCTTTTTACTTTGGGTTTGAAAACTCCCGGGTTGTATTTTCCAGAAGACAGTAGTAAAGTAACACTATCAGAGAGTTTCTTCGCGGTTCGCACAAAATGTTGAAGCAAAGTACTTTGTGGAATTTCTTATATAAAACGGCGTCTTTTTGCCGTAGTTCTCCTTGTTTAGCGGTAGTACGAACATATATTAGATTGTGCACTTCCATTGCGCAGTCTCCTAAATGTGTCCGGCAAAATATAGATAGCTAAAAAAACTGATTGTGGCGAATGTTTCAGATTTTAGAGTATTATCTCAGCAAGCTTGCAAAACTAAATAAGGATGTCGGGCTGCCCGTGGGCTGCCGAGCTGCTCTTGGGATGCTGGGCTGCCCGTGGGGTGCCAGGCTGCCCGTGGGGTGCTGGAATACCCGTGGGGTGCTGGTCTGCCCATGGGGTGCCAGGCTGCCCTTGGAGTGCCGGGGTGCCCGTGGGGTGCCGGAATGCCCGTGGGGTACCGGGCTGCCCGTGGGGTGCCGGGCTGACTTGTCTCTATTCTAACAAAAAAATTATAATTGAAATCGGACTACGCGTTAATAAATTACAGCTAATTGTACATTTTGACTTTCATCCCCTTTCCCGAAGGAACTGTGCTGAACTTCGGGATAAAAAGTATACAATAACCTTTTTCATAGTATGAACTCAAATCGTGTTAAGTTTCATTGAATTCTATTCAGTATTTTTGGAGTGATGCGCGGTTGGGATAGAGACAGACAGACAGAAAGACAGACAGACAGACAAAAAAATACAGTTTTGGCATCAGTATCAGCTACAGAGAGCTCTCAATTATTTTTTTTTAAATATCTCCAAAGTACAATTTTGGTCCTGTTACAGTTTTAATATACGTTAATAGATTATAGATTATTTGTTATTATTAAATATGGATTTCCGCAAAGTGACGCCTGAATCTATTCATTAAATATTGTTTAACCTTAAGTTGATAGTTAATGTCCTATAGGAGCGTATCAAAAATGTTGATATTCAGCCCTTTGTTTCAGATATTCGGTATTTCTGAGTCTTCTTATGTGCCACACTCTACCGACCGTAACTGGGATACTATTCTTCGATGAAGAGTGGAAGACCGCCGTTGCTTGGCACTTTTTCATCAGATTTTATGTAGTTCTTCATTCTGAGATGACTGTTAACAGTTTGGCTCATATGTATGGCTACAAACCTTTTTCCAAGTAAGTAAACAATTTTTTCAACTAAGTAAACAATTTATTCCATGTAGGTAAACAATTTTTCCAAGTAAGTAAACAATTTTACCAAGTAAATAAACAACTTTTTCATCAGATTTCTTGTTGTTCTTGATTCCGAGAAGATAGTTAACAGTTTGGATTATATGTACAATTATTTTTCCAAGTAAGTATGCAATTCAGAATCCATTAAATCTATTACAGACCTGCTCGCTCACAAAGACTCACCCCTCCACATTTAACTACAGTTGCATATTATATATTATATAGCATAGCTAGCTACCACCCTCAAGTATAAAATCTGTTACCAAACACATAATGGTATGTTCCGCCAGCTGTTCCCTCAAGGGAACTTGGTCCCAAGAACCCAAGAATTGGGTCTCAAGACCCAATAATTCTAGTGTTAACACCTTCGACAACTTCATCAGTTACCTTCAGGTGAGATTGTGGTCAAAAGTCTTACCTAACAGCTATAAAAAAAAGGTACCTACCACCTTCAAGTATAAAATCTGTCACCAATGGTGTCTTCCGCTGTTCTTGAGAGCCAATACAATTCTAGGATACCCTCAACAACATCTTTGACGGCATCTTCACATACCATCAGGTATGTTCAAAACCATAATAGCCATATAAAAAACATCAAGTGGTTTGGATCTTGGTATATTTAGACTATACCTACAGGGTTATTGGAAATATGCTAACAACCTCTTAGGGTTGACTTCTGCTAGTCCTAAGTTTTTTTTTATGATATTGTTTATTTGACGTAATACAAACTTAAAACAATATTTTTTTCTAGTACTGTCTGACACTTTTAAGTTCTGTGTCTCGTAGCAAAAGACAATGCCTACTCTGAGCTAAGAGCGCCAGCCGCGGCTACACTGGACCGCGCCGCACTCCCTTTGAATAGAGTTTTACACAGAGCAAAGTAATCAAAAATATGAAATAATAAATTACAGGCGCAAGAGACAAAAAAAACCTCTGATAATATTTGTTAGGACTAGCAGAAGTCAACCCTTTTTCCAGTAACCCTGTATATTTACTGTTTGTTCTATTGTTTCAGAACAATTGAACCAACACAGAACGCATTCGTCTCTACTGTTACTGGTGGTGAGGGTTGGCATAACTACCATCACATGTTTCCCTACGACTACAAGGCGGCAGAAACTTTCGATTTCCTTAACATGTCTTGCTTCTTAATAAGATTATGGGCGAAACTCGGTCTCGTATCCGATTTGAAGGAGCCAAGTCCTGAACTTGTACAGGCTGTAGTCAAAAGGCAGGGTGACGAAGAGATATACAAGAAAAACAAACCTCTTCGTAACTATTTTGACATTTTCCTAAACGTAAAAACAAGAGGGTTAGGACAGTGATCAAATATATTATTTAGAAGCTTGATATTAATATTTTTAAGCAATATCATGTTTACATACACTATGTAAGTTAAGCAATTTTATCGTTATGCCAGCCAAGTCTACCTTTGTACTCTGATAAATTAGCTTCTGGTATTTGAATAGCGAGAAATAGATTATTTTATTTTAGCAAATATATAGTTTTAATCATATTAACTACATTTGAGAACCTTTTACCTTTTTTTAACCGGCGATATGCCTTTATTAACAAAATACTACGAACTATATACAACACTACAGCTATTACAATAAAAGCATTTAGATACCCATAAGTCCTTGCATAATCACAGGCAGTCCCAACTCCCAATGCTCCCACTATCAGTTGACAGCGTACCCAGCATGAAGGCAGCATTGCCCCGTTGAATTGCAATCCTACTTCGTTAAGCCAAATACGTGCCAGCATTTTGAGTATGTGTCACATCGACCAAGCGCTCTGATAAGTTTTGGAAAGATATTATTATTTCATCTCAGTTATCCCCGTATCTGCACCAAAATGAATACATTTTCTTTTAAGAACTAATAATGTTACAGAGAAACTCCAGATCCAAGCTATTGAATTAATAGTACATCAAGATATAAGTGCGGTAAGTTGAAAATTACAGCTTTCTTATTGCCCTCGCCTATGGCTCGGGCTACAAGAAAGCAGAGGCTGTAATTATCAAAGCGCACCTATGTCATACGACGTTTCATAACATATTTGCGAGGAAATAAATAAAACTCAGACTTTCTTAAGCGAATAAATCTTTAATCACTTGTTAAAGCAGTTAGAACATTTTTAACAATTTGTAAAATTGATTATAATCTCCCAAAGTTAATTTTATATATAAAATGTAGACCACATTTCTGACATAAAACTTTTTGCTAAGATTTAAAAACCGACCAAGTGCGAGTGGGACTCCCGCACGAAGGGTTCCGTAACTAAATATTCTGTGAATAGTTAAAGCGTCTACCTGTCACCGTTATTAGTATCGAGCAAGAAACGGTAAAAAAATCAAGTTTTTTTGTATGGGAGCCCTAGGAGTATATTTAAGGGGGGCTCCCCTAAATATTTATTTTATTTTATTTTTATATTTGTTGTTATAGCGGCTTTTCTATATTCGTTGTTATAGCGGTAATAGAAATACATCATCTGAGAAAATTTCAACTCTCTAGCTATCACCGTTCTTGAGATACAGCCTGGTGACAGACGGACGGACGGACAGCGAAGTCTCAGTAATAGGGTCCCGTTTTTACCCTTTGGGTACGGAACCCTAAAAAAGTACCGTTCCTTTTAGACGGAGCATCTCGATAAACCGTGCGTTTTACCTTATTAAAAAAGAAACTCGTGCGTTTTACATTACAATAACGCACAAGTACGTAATGAGATACATTACAATTTTGAAATTAGTGAAATAAGAGACCCTTTACCCTAACCAAACTGTAATGGAAACATTGATATCCACACTTGTGCACTAGACGTGATTTAAGCCCGAAAATGTTGCCAATTTTTTCTTCTGACCCCCACGAGAACTATTTTTTTGAATAAAATTACCTCACCTTGGTTTACGAACTGATGGATGCATGGAAAGTTCCCTAAACATATAATAGCAAGCCTTCAAGAATATTTAAAATTTTGCAACTGCAAGTCCAATGAACGATTATTAATTAGCCTCTAAACATCGACCTTGCGATAGATGCGGTATTAGATGTGTCTGCAACAGGTCTGCAAATTTGCAAAACCGAATTTAAGTGGTTATAGTAGAGGTCAGTCCTCCGAAACCAGTTTTGACATTTAATTCATTACAATCATCCAATGTCAAGGTTCATAAAAGGCCGGCCGATACTTGAAATATCCAATACCTGCTTTACAAGGTTTGGTGGCTACTACTCTGTCGGGTAAGTATGTAATATAAATGACAGTTTGGGCAAAAACGCCCATGTATGTCAGACGCTTTTTCGTCGTTCGGAATTTTCAGTTGTTCTCCTCTACAGGTCGCAATTCTCAACCGATTCTCGTGATATTTTGTAAGCAGGTTTGATAATTATATGTATTTTTGTCTGCTTTCGTTTTTTGGAATGAAGTTCCTTATCGCGCTTTGCGAAAGGGGGCTAGACGGAAAAAATTAAGACTAAAAGTTGTAACGTCACTTTTTGCTATAGTTGTAAGCCGTTTTGTTTGTTTGTTTGCATTTAATAGGAACTCTGAAACTACTGAACTGATTAGGATGAAATTTGGTTTGAGACATGGGGAAGGACATAGGATAGTTTTTATCCAACGGCGCAAAATGAGGTTAATGATTTTGCGCGATAAAAAAAACATAAGAACAAAAAATATATCAATAAAAGTAAAATAATTGTATTTAAACATTATTTATTATTTTCTTGTTTTAGTAACCTGACTCAAATACACTCACATAGACATTCTATGTAAGTGCATAATATTTTTTATTTTTTTTAATACCCGTGCGAAGCCGTGGCTGCTTGCTAGTTATAAATAAAAAAATATTATTATAACTTAAAAAAAATATTACTATTCCTTCACTAATTAATCGAAAGGAACTTCACCTCTCAAGCTTTTTTTCTAAATAGAGATTTGGGGTGGAAAACGTAATTAAACATATTATACACATATTTCTTAGACTTCAGATCAGAGAGCCACTAGTACAGTGGGTAATGTGTTAGATCCAGCTTACTCTAAGGGCCCGTTTCAGATGTCTTAATAAAGTTTTGGGTTGCTAACCAACACATAAAATAACTGAATGATAAAAATGACAGTTAGCATGCAGCGCGTTTCAAGCTTTAACCGATGAATAGGCTAAATCGATGCCTGTGAAACGCAATGATGGTGTTTTATTTATTAAATAACTTCTGGGTAGTATAACCGGAACTTACTCGAACATTCTGAAACAGCCACTTCTACTCATAACAAGTACAGAATACGTAAACGCACCGCAGTCTATACCTATGTTTTTCGCTACCAGATATCCGTGGATTGTTTGTTTGCAAAATACACGTATTTTCCACAAAATATGCCAAACAATGATGTATAACTTTACATAGGGCCTCAAAGGTCACATTTACCATAATGTAGCTAATTAATTAGTATAGTAGGAAGCGAAAAATTAATACTATATTATTACTTCGTACGCACCACTCTTGGTGCGTACGAAGTAATAATATAGCAATTGTTTTTCAGTAAATATTATGTTTACTGTCTGGCAGGGATTGCGTCACCTCTTACCACGTAGTATATATTCTATTTGATCTATGCCTCTAACTAATACATAACGTCATGCACTGCGCATCTAAAAGCGCGTTGCTATGGTAACGTAATAACAAATCTCCACACTAAAAGTGCAAACAAGTTAGTCTTCTTATTATTTATACTGAAAGTAGGTATAATTAGTATGAAATAACTATGTATTTCTGTCGGCTTCTTAGTTTGTCCTAGTTTCAAGCTGTGACGGAGCATCAGATCGACTTGATTTTTAGGACATAGATAGTTCAAAGGCTGGACTGTAATGTAAGCTGCTTTTTATATCGTAATAATGTGCTGTTCCTGTTGGATACCATAACAATGAATTTACTTAACAACACAATTAAGTATATACTTTTTGCGCTGCTGGCTTGGTAATGCCATCTTCGACGAAGAACTCGGGACTCAGGAGGATTCTGTAGCCCCATTTTATGCTACCCACACAGATAATTTTGTGATTATGTACCTAGTTGTTTCGTTACCAAAACCAACAGCATCAATCTCAAAAATACCTCGAAATGGACTTCAACACTCAAAAGTGTGAATGTCTTGTTGAAGTCGATATCATGATTGTTCAAAAGTACCTATAATCTCAATATTGTGCGCATGGTATCGACATCGACAAGTTATATATTTCACACATATTTGAGTGTTGAAGTCGGATCCATTTTGAGGTAAGTAAAAAAAATATTTCACCATTTTTAGTGACCAGTGCTACTTACGGAATCGTTTGTCATTCACTGTCAATGACTATATCATCAAGAAAGGAAAACACTTTCAGTTATTGTAGTGTAACTCAAAAACGGCTTGACTGATTTTGATGAAAATTAAATGGGACTACACGGGAAGCACCAGCTTTTAAATAAAAAAGAACTATCAAATTCGGTTAACCCAATCGAATGTTCGGAGGTAACCAACATAATAAAAAAAATCGAATCGATAACTTCCTCCTTTTTGAAGTCGATAAAAGTTATAATTCGATTCCTTCAATAGCGACGTTATTGTTAAATGGAAGCTCAGTTCAATAATTCAATGGGTGGTGTCTTCTTCAAAGGTCATCAAAAAGGACAATGGTATCCCAATTGTTGAAGTAAGCAATTTATCTGGACGTAAGTATGGTTTTATGGCTTCTTCAATTTCGACCTTTTCTATGTGTAGGAGTAATAGGGATGTGCCTTATCTTGTCAACTTTGACCAACATTGACGGAACAAGCGGAACGAACAGTTTAATCTCAGGAAATATAATGATCAGTTTAAAAAAAAACCCACCAAGGGCGAGTGGGACTCGCGCACGAAGGGTTCCCTAACTAAATATTCTGTGAATAGTTCAAGCGTCTACCTGTCACCGTTATTAGTATTGAGCAAGAAACGGTAAAAATATCATGTTTGTTTGCAGGTTGATAGGCCTCCCTTAAATATTTATTTTATTTCATTTTTAGTATTTGTTGTTATAGCGGCAACAGAAATACATCATCTGTGAAAAATTCAACTGTCTAGCTATCACCGTTGTTGAGATACAGCCTGGTGACAGACGGACGGACGGACAGCGAAGTCTCAGTGACAGACTCAGTATTCGGGTCCCATTTTTACCCTTTGATTACGGAACCCTAAAAACACGTCTTTTTATCCTCTTAACGACTTTATGTCTCAGGGTAACGGGCGTAGTACAAATTGTGACAAAATGTATCAGTTATAGGCAGAATTTAGTCAGCTTAACATCAGGTGGGCCACGTGCTGTTCCGTCACAATCTCATTAAAATCTAATGCCACCTTTTTTTTATGTTCTTGTGGCGGAACTAGCTCTAGGGCCCTCCTAACCCTGCCTATAACAGATGCATTTCGTCACAAGTCACGAATTGCACTGCGTCCTTCACCTTGAGACATAGTTGCTAAGTCTCATGTGCCTGTAATTTCACTGGCTCTCAAAGACAGCTGCCGGAACACACCGTTAGGTGCCTGGCTACAGATTTTCTACTTGAGGGTGGTCGCTAGCCAGGCGGGCATTCGCAAAAATGCCCTTCCACCATGCGGTGAAGCTCAAGCCCGCGGTGGGATTCGAACCATCGACCTGCTGCGCGGCAGTCCATAGCCAATGCCACTGAGCCATCACTGCTTCAAAATGCCCTCCGAAGTAAATAAAATAACGTCATCCAAATAAATGAAACCAAAATATGTTTCATACGGAAGTATTATGTTCTTAGCGTTTAAATTGTGGTAAATCTTCACTATTGTCTACAGCAGAAGTTTCCTACCTTTTCAGTATCAAAGAATATACATATCAAAGTTGGCTTATTCACATCACTATCAACTGATCCGCCCAAGTCTGTCTCAAATAGGCAATATATATGTGTCAGCAACAAAGATACCGGGAATACTTACTAGATTGTTGTAAATTGTAAATGTGGATTTTGAAAATTCGTTAATTTTAGCCATCATGCATGACCATACATTTGCATGAATGAGCAATGGTTTTGGACAGTGGCTGGAATAATATTTTTTTCCAAATGGATCCGACTTCAGCAATCAGATGTGCTAAATAACTTCTTGAAGTCTTCTGTTTGTTTTTTGGTACTTGGACTTACTCAAGATCAACAAAGTGGATTTGAAAGAGCGCGAAATAGTTTTTTTTACGGTTTACAGCATCTATCTACGGTAAAGTGCTCTTTGGATACTATGAGCACCCAAGAGCAATCTACGTTAAAGTGCTCTTTGGGTACTCTAAGTACCCAAAAGTAATCTTCGGTCAAATGGCCTTTAGGTACTCTTAGTACCCAAGAGCAATCAACCGGCATCGAGGTTTTTTTTTATTTTATGGCTGATAGGTTTTAAGCATTTGGTATTAGTGATAGTATTAGTAATGACGTGGTCTTAGATGATGAACTCGACTGCGATGGGCTGTCCTTCGCAATATCAATATACTTACATTTAAGTATACATTACCTGATAGATGCTAAAACTGAAATTCATAGAATATTTATAATAATTTTAAATTAATTTAGGAATAAAAATACCATAACTTAGAAAAAAATATGTTTACTATAAATGAAGTTACTAAAAATATATGCTCTTCGCAATTTTCCTTTTATCTGTGCTATAAGACGTTGCTACGTAAATCAATTTCAAGATTCTCAGTTCACGGAAACTTAACTACCCAGTAGGTTTTGATTCCCTTGCGAGTGTCGAAAATTTGCGGCATAAACGGCTGTATCTTTGATAGCTTTGGCTTAAAAGTTTGATTTTTTCACAGCTCCAAGGGACAGACAGTAGACCTGAGTATTTGATATTAATTTCAGTTTGATACCTCCACGCGTTCCGTTCCTTGACGGACAGACAGAAAAGCGATCTTATAAGGGTTCCGTTTTTTCCTTTTTATTTACGGAAACCTAAAAAAAACATAAATACACTAAGATTACCGTCTGCTTTTTAGTATCCCGACACAAACCCAATATTATTTTGGGATAGAATCAATAGTAAATGTTATACCTACATAAATGTTTACAATGAAAGCTTTCCTTCAAAATTACCCAAACTCAAACGGCGCATGTATGTTAACATATGTATGGTGTAAGGTAACAGAAAAATACAGCAGTAATAAATCAGTAGGTTTATGATTAATACTTTAATTTACTTTAAATAAGTTATGATCGGGCAGAGTTACCCCGTACAAGAGTGTCGGTGAAAGAGTAGGAAGAAAATTGGCGGGCGCTCTCTTATAAAGCTGGCTTGTCACATCCCCTCCACAAGGCTGGCTCGGCTAGGTGGCGCGGCAGGCGCCTGGAGGGGGGGGGGAGTGACGTGGCTTGGCTGGCTGGCTTCCGCTTGCGGCACAGAGGGCGGTACTGCGGCGTTACACTCGGCCATCCTGTAACAATTGCTCCCGCAATGGGAACAGGACCCACCATTAGTCTGGTGTTTGAGGCATGCAAAAGAATGTAGTTAAAGCTAACTCTCCAAAAGGTCTATGAGATCCTCTGTCTCAAGCTGGTCATCGGTACTGCTTCCGCTATCAGACATGTGTGCAGCACTTTTATATGGCCTCAAAGCATCAGATGAGACAAGTCCAGTGAACTTTTTATACCCTCTTAGCCCCTTAATGCTCCTTATTTTGTACCTATCTTTTCCTAAAACTTTCACAACTACATATGGACCTGAATAAATATCATCTAGTTTGGAGTTGACCTTACTAGCACTACTAACCGGAGCCTGCTTCCACAGAACAAAGTCTCCTTTCTTATAGACCGTACTATCCTTCCGCTTCCTATCATATTGCTTCTTCATCCTAGCACTGGCCACTTTATTTCGTGCTACTGCATTTGCACGCCGATTTTGCACTGGCTCGGAAATTTTACCAGGCATTGTGACATCACATAAAGACCTACCAGCCTGAGCAAACATTAAGTCATAAGGTTTAAATCCTGTTGACGTATTCCGAGTATTATTAATGCCCCATATAACATTAGGTAGGCTATTATCCCAGTTGTTCCCTGCCTCACTTGGTTCAGTAGCCCTGAGTGCATCTAGGATAGTGCGATTCGTCCTCTCCACTTGGCCATTTGCTCGAGGGCAAGCAACAGTACACAATGTGTGCCTGAACTGTTTATCAGTTGCAAACCTTTTGAAATTCCTACTTGTAAACGCCTTTCCATGGTCAGAGACTACACGTTCAGGAAACCCAAATAAACTGAAAATCTTTTTCAAGGCACGAATGGTTTCAATGGAGTTAACCGTTCGTGTAGGTTCTACAACAACGAATTTTGAAAAAGAATCAGTAACAACTAACATATACTGATAACCTTTTTTGGTTTTACAGAATGGCCCAAGATGATCAATATGAATCATCTTCATGGGTTCAGTAGGTTTAGGGATGGGATGCAACTTGCCTTCTTGTTTTCCGTATTCTCCCTTTCCGTAAGAACAGTGTAAGCAGCTTGAAACATATTTCCTAATAAATCGCGACATCTTTGGAAACCAGAAATCTGCCTTAATGAGTTCCGTGCACCGTTTGAGCCCAACATGACCGATATCATCATGGTGCATCTGTAAAACTTTCCATCGTGCAAAATCCGGGACTATCAGACGGTTACCATTAAGAGTTTTACGATACAATCGGTTATCTATTAAAGCGTAATTATTCACAATGTCCGAGTCTGTGCACCCACTATTTATCAATTCAATCGTTTTGTTCACTTTATCGTCCTGTCTTTGAATGGTATAAAACCAATCTGTCACATCTAAGCGGTTGACATTGACACTGTCTATGACTGGTTCAGAACTCTTTGTGACGGGACGTTCGAAAATGGATTCAACAGTCGTCCTAGGAACGGCCGAGAGTTTTTGAACGGAATCCACATTCACCGGATTTCTGCTTAGTGCATCCACGTGTTTCATTCGCTCACCCGGCCTGTAGTCAATGTCAATGTCAAAGTCCTGTATTAAAAGCCACCAACGGGCAATTCATGGTATTAAATCTCGCTTTGTTAAAGTAGCGCGTACGGCTGTGCAATCTGTGACTACCCGCACACGTTTTCCAAAAACATAAATACGAAATCTGCGTAATGATTCTACTACCGCCAACGTCTCTAATTCATAGCTATGGTACATACCCTCTTCCCGTGTCGTTACGCGACTAAAATATATTACAGGTCGTAAGGTATCATCGAATTGTTTTTGCAGTAGAATACTTGCAATGCCTAGCTTGCATGCGTCCGTGTGAATTTCTGTTAACAGAGAGGGGTCATAAATAGCTAGTACGGGCTTACTGCAAAGCTTGGTTTTAAGGTCATCGAAGCTTTTAGCTTGCGTGTCGTCCCAAACCCACGGAATATTTTTCTTTGTGAGTTCAGTGAGTGGCCGTGCTATTACAGCAAAATTACAAATGAATTTACGAAAATAGCTACAGAGGCCTATAAATTGTCTTACTTCATGAACGTTCCGCGGCGTTGGAAACTGTGATACCGCTGTCAATTTTAGTTCGCCCGGTTCTATGCTGTTAGGCGATATTTTGTGGCCTAAGTAGGTGATTTTATTTTTAAGGAATGAACATTTACTCATGTTTAACTTTAAATTTTCAATCTGAAGTTTATTCAAAACTTTTCTTAATAACTCAATACCTGACTGTACATCTACTGATGGTAATAATAAGTCATCAAGAAACGCTAATATTTCCGTGTTATTACGTGTTCCTGATTCTTCTGATCCATCTATTGATTCTATTACTTTATTGATCAAGCGCATAAAGACAGACGGAGCATTTGCAAGACCGTAAGGGACGCGGCAGTACTCATAATGACTTCGATTTGTTGAAAACCCAGTTTTGTGCGTATCTTCTGGGCTTATACACACCTGATGGTAACTCTGAGCCATGTCTAGCCTGGTAAAATAATTTTTACCTGCCAGTTTAGCTACTTGATCGTCAATGTTAGGGAGTGGGTATCTATCGCGTACCGTGATTGAGTTTAATGCTCGATAATCGACACATAAGCGACTGTCGCCATTTTTCTTTTTTACCAATAACACAGGGGACGAATAACTAGATTCAGACTCCTTTATTATACCAGCTTCTAGCAACTCGGAAACTTTGTTTTGTACGATATCCTGTTCGGCGTGCGATAGTCTATAAGGTCGATAGAAAATAGGCTGATCGCTTTTTAGCTCAATCCGCATCTGAACTAAAGTAGAACACCCTAAGTCTTTTGTACCACATGCAAAACAGTTACAGTAATCGGACAATAAACTAATCAACTCACTGCGTTCGCTTACACTTAAAGGGCCAATATCGAGATCTGTTATATTTACACCCCCTATGCTCTGCGTATCATTAGGCTCGATCAGGCTAGTGCTAAGCACACATTTGGCTAAGGGCGAAGGGCAAGTATTGGCATTAAGACTGACCTTGTGCATCGGTAACCCCGGTGAGTCATCGCAGCTTTCGGCACGTACTAGAATCGTGCCCTCGTTCCACTCGACGTCCTTGTCCCCTGCGTTGAAGACCTTCAGGTAACCTTCAGTGCCGCAGAGGAGAGTTGCAGGCAGCGAATAAGTGACCCCGTGCAGGTCAAAGTGTCGAGCTGGCGTGACCACGTTGTTGCCTTCACGATTTCCATGAATGTAGACCTTGACGACAGATGTACCCGGCGGCAGGCATTCTTTGCAAGCAGTAGTGACTTCAAAGCGATCTTTTTCTTCAGTGATTTCAATGCTTGCTAAGAAATCAGGTTCAGTCATTTTGAGGACAGCTGTGTTATTTTGTACTATTAAGGAAACACCGTCGCTGTTAATGATGGGTTGTCCAATTATTAAGTTTATTCCATTCATTTGGACGTTGGTTAAAAAGGCCGTACAGGAGACGTCTAGGCCATCAAGTTGAAGTCGGAATTTTACTTCACCTTTACTGTTGACGCTATCACCGTAAAATCCCTTTAGTGCTATTAATGATGGTTTAACATCCAATTTGAGAAGATCGGCGACTTCAATGCTAAGTATGTTGACTTGACTACCAGTGTCAATATATGATTTGACGTAGACACCGTTGATCTTAGCAGTTTTCTTGTATATATCGTTATAGTTTTGAATTAATTTTATCTCCTTCACGTAGGCTCGTTTGTCGTCGGTTTTAGGATTATTGGGGCAACGTGGTGCGATGTGACCTTGCGCACCGCATTTGAAACAGGTGCGCTGATCTGGTAAAGGGCAATTTCGTACTAGGTGCCCCGTCTTTTTACAGCGAGGGCAGGGGTCAATCTCGACGTTTACAGGTCCTTTCTTCTCTGTAACTTGGCGAGAATGATCCTTAGTCGTAGTCCGCGCATCTAGTTGATGTGCTGGCGAGCGGTAATCATCAAGGGCAGATAAAAAGCCTTCGTATAACTCTTCCGGTCGATCGCACTGGAATGCCCTTGCGTTCGATTGGAGAACAGAGGGCAGGCCGCGGATAATGCACGAAACAGTGGCAGCGTTGGAAAGCTTACACCGGAAGCACATGGCAATTTTTTCTTGATAATATTTAGTCATGCTTTCGTTTGGCATTTTTTTTCTGTTTAGCATTTCTTCTAGTATGTTGGCGTAGTCTCGATGCTTAGGAAACGCACGCAGAAGCATGTTTTTCCACTCTTCCCATGTGTAGTCATATTCTTCGAGGCGGTTATACCATTTACGTGCTTGGCCCCGTAGCTTATCTTGGAGGTAGAATGATTTAGTTTTTTCGTCCCAGTCGTAGATTTCACCTAATTGTTCGATCTTCTTCAGCCAGGATGCTACGGTGCAGTCTTCGCTGTCTGGATCGAATTCGGGGATAAGTGATGCAGCTCGATGTTGCTTTGTTCTGGTTAAATTAGGCATCTCATCTTCCAAATCTTGAAAAGCTTTCTGCACCTCATGCGTCAATAGACTTCTAAGGATTTTTCTTGCTGGCGGAGATGAAACGCCGTCGCGGTCATCGCTTGATGATCCTTGGTCATTGTCATTTCTGGTGCCGTCTGTAGATTCAGTATCCCAGTCACGAGGTCGTGGTCTCTTGTTAATTTTTGCAGTCCGCGTCTTCATTGTAGGTAGGTAGTATACCACTTCTGAATTGTAAGGTAACAGAAAAATACAGCAGTAATAAATCAGTAGGTTTATGATTAATACTTTAATTTACTTTAAATAAGTTATGATCGGGCAGAGTTACCCCGTACAAGAGTGTCGGTGAAAAAGTAGGAAGAAAATTGGCGGGCGCTCTCTTATAAAGCTGGCTTGTCACATCCCCTCCACAAGGCTGGCTCGGCTAGGTGGCGCGGCAGGCGCCTGGAGGGGGGGGGAGTGACGTGGCTTGGCTGGCTGGCTTCCGCTTGCGGCACAGAGGGCGGTACTGCGGCGTTACAATGGTTTACATATTTGAGCCGTTTGGTGTAGAGACGTTGGGTCCGTAGGGACAGGGAGCTCATCGCATTTTCCAAAACTTATCAGAGCGCTTGGTCGATGCGACGCGTGATCAAAATGCTGGCACCTATTTGGCTCAACGAATATATATAATAGCATTGCAATTTAACGGGGCAATGCTGCCAGCTTGCTGGGCACGCTGCCAACTGGTAGTGGGCTGGAGCATTTCGACTGCCTGTGAGTCTGCAATGACTTATAGGTATCTTCTTATTTGTTTATTACTGATAGGTAGTTAAGCCTTTGACCACAATCTCACCTAATGGTAAGTGATGATGTGGACGGAGATATTTTTTTTTTATACCTGTCCGACAGCTTCAATTCGTCCCCTATTGATAATGAGGTAACATTAAAACTCAACTTTTTATTTATTTAATGAATTTTCCATTATAAACAAAACTTACAACTAACTTAAACTAACTTATCCTAAAGGCAAGAACTGCAAGATTCCGGAAGGCAAGCAAGGCCACCCGCAAGCCCCGCAAGCTGGTCGGAGGTGTTAACAGGCTTAACCTAGAATAAATGCTTTTATTGTAGTAGCTGTAGTGTTGTATATAGTTCGTAGTATTTTGTTAAAAAAGGCATATCACCGGTAAAATACAAATACTAATCATTACATTCTAATGTGAGCATTACTGCTTGTCGGTATAGAAATAGGTATGGTGCCAGTACTTCCCGGATACCTCGGACGAAGTCGCACAAAGACTACTACTTTTTTATCTACGAAGATTTCTTATTATTTAGCTACGAAGTCACTAGCCTTAAGTAAGTAACACGAAGACACTAGCCGTAAGTTTTGAACCGCTCGTAGCGAAGTTTACTTAGCTGTTCTCACCCGATCAGCAAAGTTAAGCAACGTCGCGCGCGTTCATGAGTTGGATGGGTGACCGCTAGTGATATTACTACTGAGCGCTTCCATGTTTCGCAGGGCACGTTAAGCTGTCGGTCCCGGTTGTTGTCTTAGGATGGCAGTCGTTATAGCATGGTGGTAGGGCATTTTCGAATGCCCGCCTGGCTAGCTACCACCCTCAAGTAGAAAATCTGTCGCCGAGCACCTAACGGTGTGTTCCAGCAGCTGTCCTTGAGAACCAGTACTTCCAGATTAGCCTGAACAACATCTTCGACCACATCATCACTTACCATCAGGTGAGATAGTGGTCAAAGGCTAACCTATCAGATATAAAAAAAATTAAGTGATTATAGTATAGTTGTTTAGTTTTGAGTTCATATTTTATAGTGTTTTTAAATAAACATTTATAGGTACATGTGGAGATGCCTGGTTCAAGTCAAAAGTCAAAATCATTTATTCAATTAAGGCGTCTACGACGCTCTTATGAAGGTCAATTACCAATTTTAGTATTGAAATATTCTTCATTGTACTGCCACGTTCAGCAAATAAATTGTATAGAGCCACTGCGAGAAGAACGGGCAAGAAACTCGGGGCCATTCTTTTAAACACCTTTTAACAATGTGTTACATACTTACTATATAATAGAGTTATTACAATATTTGTTTAAATTATGTAGGTGACAGGCAATAGCTTGGCGGAGGCGGAATCGTCCAGGCATTTTTGTCGTTTATGTAATCAGAAAGTGTGTGGTAGGATTTTTTATTCAATACGTTTTTCACATGCAACTTGAATTTCCCTTCTGTGAGCGTTGTAATATGTTTGGGAACTTTATTATAAAATCGCACACAATTACCTAAGAAGGACCTTTTATTTGTCTTTGCTAATCTAAAACCTAGTATTGTAAACGATTACAATACTAGGTTTTAGATTAGCAAAGACAAATGAAAGGTCCTTCTCAAGTTAAATTCTTAAGTAAACATTTCAGTGAATTTAAATTAAACAGTGACAATCACGAGATAGTCACTGTTTAATTTAAATTCACTGAAATTTTTACGAACATACATAACATTTTCAAATATATACAGACTTGGTAAAGTTAAGGGTAAACTGGCCGGGCCGTTCTCCATACAAACGCCGTAGGGTGATCACTCCCTTATTTGAGGATTTAGGTCCAAAACAAAGCGTAATACCGATTGATCTCATCATTACCTAGCCTTGTATGATGCCGAAATTTTAATAAGCTAATTAACTTGAGAGTTATGAGCTTCGAAACATTTTCATATAAGATTTTCGAGGCTCATAACTTTTAACTTAATTATCTTTTTAAAATTTCGGGATCATACAAGCCTAGATAATGACGAGATCAATCGGTATTATGATTATTAGGGAGTGATCACCCTACGGCGTTTGTATGGAGAAGCGACCGGCCAGTTCAACCTTAAAATATCAATTTCTTTAAAAAGATCCCTCACAGATTCCCTAGGACCCATTTTATATATGGCTCGAATTGTTCGTAGAGTATGTACGAATTGTTTTTTTTAATTTTATCTGCAAAAAATATGAACACATTTTTCATACTTACGTAAAAATTACCGCAGCGGATCATTTCCTTATTCATTTGTAAGTATAAACAAAAATCGTATGCAAATTGTCTGCTTTGTTGTTTGCAGTGACAACAATAAGAAAATATATTCAAAATATTTATTAGTCAGTGTAAAGGTCAACCTTTTTTGTATTTAATTTAAGTGGAAATAATTTAAATTTATTAGTATATGCCCGTGGGGTGCTGGGCTAGAATGTCACTCTCCCATCTCTACACTATAGGTAGGCACTGAGAGCAATTAAGTTAGTTTGTCTTTTTGAAGCAATGATGGCCGAGCGGTAATAGCTATGGACTGCCGCGCCGCAGGTCCCTGGTTCGATCCCCACCGCCGGCTTGAGCTTCACCGCATGGTAGTAGGGCATTTTGTGATTGCCCACCTGGCTAGCTACCTCCCTCAAGTAGCAAATCTGTCGCCAAGCACCTAACGGCGCGTTCCGGCAGCAGTCCTTGAGAGCCAGTGAAATTACAGGCACATGAGACTTACCAACTGCGTCTCAACGTGACGGGCGCAGTGCACTTCATGACTTGTAATGAAATGCATCTGTTCTAGGCAGAGGTTAGTCCGCTTAACATCAGGTGGGCCTCGAGCTGGTTCCGCCACGATAACATAAAAAAAAAGTTTGTCAGAGGGTAGTCAGTATAGTACCTACCTAGTTGCAATAATACTCTTCAAGCGGCGATGCATCAGAAGGTATGGAATATTAGTTGAGTAGAAATATATTACTACCCGCGGTGTGCCGGGCTAGAAAGTCACCCCCATCTCTACCCGTGGGTGTCGTAAGAGGCGACTAAGGGTAACACACTAGAAGGTGGGCAGCAACAATTTCTGAGGTGATGATATCTTACACTGCGATCCCCAAGACGCCTGCCAAGCGTGGGGGTTAAGGCAAACTCCTCTATATTGGGGGAGGCTGTGTTCAGCAGTGGACTATCCGGCTGATACAATACAGTACAGTATGAAAACTAATGCGGTCTAATTTCAGTTTTTTTATGTTATTACATGCCGAGACGGACAAGCCGATGCCTGATGTGATGGTAAGCATCACGTCTGTTCATTACAGTTACAGTGTCACTATTGTGTGTGACAATACACTGCGCTCGACACTCCGAGACATTTGTTTTTAAGTCTCGTTTTTTTATGCCTTATAGGTTAGCCTTTGAGCACTCACTCACCTGATGGTAAGTGATGATGTGGTCGAAGAAGTTGTTCAGGCTAACCTAGAGTCACTGGCTCTCAAGGACTGCCGGAACACACCGTTAGGTGGTTGGCGACATATTTTCTACTTGAGGGTGGTAGCTAGCCAGGTGAGTATTCGCAAAATGCCCTACCACCATGCTATAACGACTGCCATCCTAAAGACCTAGTGTCACCTGCTTGTGTTTCAAGACGAATTTAACGATATCTCATACATCAAAATCGGTTAAGCCGTTTAGAAGTTACGGTGGAATAAAGAAACTCACAAACATACATGAACCCTGAATACATAACACTCCTTTTTTTGGGCAGTCGTGTACAGAATTAGGGGCTGGGAAAAGAAGTATAATTACCCTACGTCTACTCGCAGGTAGTTGATTTATCTAACTGGGTATCGTATACATAAGCACTATGATACTATATTTATATTTAATAAATTATTGGAGTACAAAATTTTATGCCCAAGGCGGGATTCGAAGGGTGCTTACCATTTGAAGTTAAATTCGCTAAAAACGATCACACTTCCAAAAAGTTGTTCCAAATGGGTCTTAGCGTTATTTTCGCCATAAACGCTATGAGGCTACTGAAACAGTTTGAATTCCCAACATCTAATGACAAAAGTGACAGAAGTGGCAAATTTTAGTGGCATTCTTAGCTTTCTTATCCTAAATGGAACAGGGGAGAACAGTTACAAACGATCACAGTGATCACAACCATAGACGCAGAATGTGATCAAAATTATCGAAAATAACGTTCTTAGCGTCAAATGGAATATACCCGAACCCGCGTCCTCCGATACGGCGTCGGATGCCTAAAACTCCTCGGCCACCTAGACACTGTATTTATAGCCGAAATTTCACACTCCAATCGTAGTTAGATATATATATATATTTTTTATGCCTGTCACCACTATCTCACCTGATGGTAAATGATGATGTGTTCGAAGATGTTGTTCAGGCTAGCCTAGAAATACTGGCTCTCAAGGACAGCTGCCGGAACACACCGTTATATGTACTTGGCGACAGATTTTCTACTTGAGGGTGGTAGCTAGCCAGGCGGGCATTTGCAAAACACCCTACCACCATGCTATAACGACTGCCTTCCGGAGACGACAACCGGGACCGACGACTTAACGTGCCCTCTGAAGCACGGAAACGCTCAGTAGTAATGTCACTAGCGGTCACCCATCCAACTCATGACCGCGCGCGACGTTGCTTAACTTTGCTGATAGGTTGAGAACTGCTAAGTAAACTTCGCTACGAGCGCTTCATTTTCGCTGAGTACAGTGCTTGTAATTGTATTATAGAAACTATATTTATATTTCAGGGTTTAATTTAGTACCTATCTACGAGAAAGGAATCCATTAAGTATCCTTCTAACCCATATCTCCCCAATTTTGTAAGCTCCAAGAAATGTTCTGAGATTTCCCGAATAAATTACGCCTGAAAATTTGCTTAAGGATACATCCTTCAGAAAGAATAATTCACTTAACTTATACCAGTATATTGTTTTTCGTGACTTTAAGGACATATTAAATTAGAACTGGACACTGGGAAAATGAAATTGAATTCCGTGTCCTATTAACAGTTATTTTTTAATTTATTTGTGACGGAACAAGCAGGACGCCTTCCTTATGTTAAGCGGACTAACCTCTGCCTATAACAGATGCATTTCGTCACAAGTCACGAATTGCACTGCGCCCGTCACCTTGAGATATAGTTATTAAGTTTTTTTTTTACCGGCGGTATGCCTTTATTAACAAAATACTACGAACTATATACAACACTACAGCTACTACAATAAAAGCATTTGGACTCATAGGCAGTCCAAATGCTCTAGCCCACAACCAGTTGGCAGCATGCCCATGTTATTAAGTCTCATGTGCCTGTAATTTCACTGGCTCTCAAGGACTGCTGCTAGAACACACTGTTAGGTGCTTGGCGACAGATTTTCTACTTGAGGGTTGTCGCCAGCCAGGCGGGTATTCGCAAAATGCCCTTCCACCATGCGGCGAAGCTCAAGCCCACGGCGGGATTCGAACCAAGACCTGCTGCGCGGCAGTCCATAGCCAATGCCACTGAGTCATCACTGCTTCAACCACATAAGACTAACTAGTCTCATGTGCCTGTAATTTTACTGGCTTTAAAGGGCTGCTGCCGGAACACATCAGTAGACAATCCGGCTGTAATAAAATAAATAATAAATTAAAAAAAAACCGGCGGTACTTAATGTTACATTATTGTTTTCTCATTATCCTTTATCCTTTTAGGAAACTAGTCCACTACCAACAAATCACCTGTCGGGTTATCTTTAAGATTTCTAAACCAAGAAGCAGTAATGGCTCAGTGGCATTGGCTATGGACTGCCGCGCAGCAGGTCCATGGTTCGAATCCCGCCGCGGGCTTGAGCTTAACTGCATGGTGGAAGGGCAGTTTGCAAATGCCCGCCTGGCTATCGACCACCCTCAAGTAGAAAATCTGTCACCTAGAACCTTACAGTGTGTTTCATCAGCTGTCCTGGAGAGCCAGTGAAATTACAGGCCCATGAGACTTAACAAATATATCTCCAGATGACAGGCGCAGTGCAATTCGTGACCTATAGCTTTTCTGAGCTATGCTTTACTAAGCTATAACGTTATAACGACAGCCATCCTAAGACGACAACCGGGACCGACGGCTTAACGTGCCCTCCGAAGCACAGAAGGCTCAGTAGTAATGTCACTAGCGGTCACCCATCCAACTCATGACCGACGACAGATTAAAAACAGCTAAGCAAACATCGCTACGAGCGCTTCTAAATAAAAATCTGTATAATTATATAAGCATACTACAAAATATACACGTTGAAAACATAGCTGCTTATGTAGACAAATGTAGAGGCATCAGAGGGTGTGAGTAGAGATGCACTAATTGAAGGTTCTGCGGGATGTTCAACGAGATTCCATCCGAATTGGATTGTATCGTTCCCAACAATTTAGTTCCCAAGCATACTGGTGCATATGCAACATGGACGTTAGATAATTTTCGTCCTATCCATTTTCATTTTATGATCCACCTGGTATTTTGGATTAAACATGTAACATCTTATTTTTCTTTCCCCATTTAATTTTCAATATACATAAAAGTATCATCTCTTTTTTTTTTTTTATATATATTATTGTGATGTATCAAGCACGAGTCCCACCTGATGTTAAGCGGACTAACCTCTGCCTATAACTGATGCATTTCGTCACAAGTCACGAATTGCACTGCGCCCGTCACCATGAGACAGTTGTTAAGTCTCATGTGCCTGTAATTTCACTGGCTCTCAAGGACTGCTTCCGGAACACACCGTTAGCGACAGATTTTCTACTTGAGGGTGGTCGCTAGCCAGGCGGGCATTCGCAAAATGCCCTTCCTCCATGCAAAATCCTCTCTCAAATCTAACTGATTTCCAGCCGTACCTTATTATTGAAAGTAGGTTTTGAAATGTTTAGTTTACCTAAGTTGCAAGTCTCTAATATTCCTAATAAGTTAATAAACACAAGATAACAATGTCCTAGGTCATATACAATCAGATTTTTTAATTGTAATTTTATATTCACGCGTTTAGGTAGGTTTTTACAAATAACTTAACTGTACCAAAAGCATAGATCGAACTTTGTAACTTTTTGGAAAAAGCTTAACAAACTTGTAACCAATCATCTGTGCAAATTCGTTAAATCTTAATTATTATAAGTTAGCATGCAATTTAAACGTACTATGCTACTGGACTTAATGTGAGGTCAATGGTTTGAGTCAGCATGGTACCGACTTCAATAAGCAATTTTTTTAATATTGTTAGGTTTGCAATAACGCCTGCTATGCGGATTACATTACAAAATCACAATTATACGATAGGAAAAATTTAAGTCATGTGCGGGATTCGAACCCGCGTCCATCTACCCGTTGAGCCGGGGTATGCTCTAACCAATTGAGCTAACATGACATGACGTCATAACTCAAATTAAAGATAAGAAAGATTTGAGTTCTGACGTCATGTCATGTTAGCTCAATTGGTTAGAGCATACCCCGGCTCAAGGGGTGGATGGACGCGGGTTCGAATCCTACACATGACTTAAATTTTGCTTATCGTATATTTGTGATTTTGTAATTCAATAAGCTATTTCATACGCTTTAGTTTTGGAACTCGGTTAAGTGATTTTTTACAAGTTTAGCTTTATTATTTTTATTAAATAAAACGCTTAAAAACTATATACAACTCTGGAGCTACAACGAAAACATTAAGGCAACCTGAAGACATTGCAGGCACACAGGCAGTCCAAAGTCCAAATACTCCAACCCATTACCAGTTTGCAGGGTGCGCAGCATGATGGCAGCTTTGCCGCATTGCTTTACAATTAGTGTTGCCAGATCAAGGTACCTACATTAAATCCTGGACACTTCTGGGGTTAGAAGGGGAGTTGGTACTTTGACCTAAAATTCAAATCTAAATAAATCTACAGTTGAACTAACAGATTAATATATATATATATAGTTTTTTATTAGTTTTATACCTAGGAAAAAAGATACCTATGGCGATTATTGTTACACATATTTATGTAAGCATTGCAATTCAACGGGGCAATGCTGCCAGCATGCTGGGCACGCTGCCAACTGATAGTGGGCTAGAGCATTTGGACTGCCTATGAGTCCAAATGCTTTTATTGTAGTAGCTGTAGTACCTATTGTAGTAGCTGTAGTGTTGTATAAAGTTTGTAGTAATATAGACAAAGATATGTTACCTAAATTAGGTTATAAATCGATATGAATTACAATGAAACTCATCTAACTACTCACTAATTGTGAAACTTTGGTTCAACATCAAAATTAAGCAATGATGGCCGAGCTGTAATAGCTATAGACTGCGTGCCGCAGGTCCCTGGTCGATCCCCACCGCGCCGGCTTGAGCTTCACCGCATGGTAGAAGGGCATTTAGCGATAGCCCGCCTGGCTAGCTACCACTCTCAATTAGAAAATCTGACAACCAGCACCTAACGGTGTGTTCCGGCAGCGGTCCTTGAGAGCCAGTGAAATCACAGGCACATGAGACTAAACAATTATGTCTCAAGGTGAAAAGCGCAGTGCAATTCGCGACTTGTGATGAAATGCGTCTGTTATAGGCAGAGGTTAGTCAGCTGAACATCTAGTGGGCCTTGAGCTTGTTCCGTTACAATAACATAAAAAAGAGCCATTATGCTTATTCTTATTTTAAATTGATTTTATTTTCAAAAGGCCAATACAATATATTGTCCAATAACGCTTTTGATAGTTTCAGCATAACACAAATAAACGCAAGGCGAGTGTCAAAGGCAAGCTTCATAATAGACGCTTTACATACTAAAATTAGGTACAAACCCCGTTGAATACCGAAATGACCGTGTAGCGCGTCCGCATCAGTTCTACTGACCGCAGGCAAAATTGCATCCTACCACATTTCAACTGTCACGGACGTAGCACGGTGCTGATTTTGAATACGTCCTATTCGGAGGACTTCCTGTAGTGAATGGGGAAACAAATCGTCATGGTGTTAGAAGAGAGTTATTCTGTAACTTAAACATGTTTGTATATTAATTTACACAAGAAAAATTGAATAAAGTAAAACTCCGACTGGAGATTATTTATTATCGTTAAACGTTTTAACGTTCCATTGAAATTAAAACTGAAATTTTGAAATTGAAACTCACATACATACATACTTTTTTGGGCAGTCGTGTATCGTTTAAAACTATAGCCGCACAACAGATCAGAGGCCCGATTCTCTTAGCTATTGAACGTCGTTAACGCAACTTAATTGCAGTTTTTGACAGTATCCGTAGTCTGCCCGCTATTTAGGTTCGATCGCAAGTCAGTGGCTTGCTATCAATAGTTTTTGACACATTTGGTATGCTGTAAGCTATTTTGTTGCGATTGAGTTGCTACAGTGGCATAAAATATTTTGGAGGATTAAAGAATTAGCATAATGATTTAAATATATTTATTTAATGTATTGTTTGCCAGAAAACCACTGTATTGATGTTTTGAATGTTGCGTGATTGATGCAAGTTTTCATTATTATTTTAGTAACAAAATTTGCACGCCTAGAGTTAGATCTAGAGACTACCGAATTTAACATTAACAGCAGTTCGATCGTAGAAGCATCGCAGTAATGTGGCGTTTGGTCAATAGCTAAGAGAATTGAGGCCCAGGGGGTGATATTCTGCACCCGCCAATGTACATTGTTCTCGTTTCGATTTATTTCGGAGTCAATTAGGTATGCATAGTGACTTGCGTGGGTAAATATATCTAAACCATTCAGTAACCCGCCCATTTGGTACGTAAAACATCTGGGCAAGTTGATGAACTAGTAAAAAAATCTAACACCACAAGTTTTATTTTACAACCTTTTTTTATGTTATTGTGAATGAACAAGCTCGAGGCCCACCTGTTAAGCGGACTAACTATAACAGATGCATTCATCACAAGTCACGAATTGCACTGCGCCCGTCACTTTGAGACATGGTTGCTAAGTCTCATGTGCCTGTAATTTCACTGGCTCTCAAGGACAGCTGCCGGAACACACGGTTAGGTGCTTGGCGACATATTTTCTACTTGGTCGCTAGCCAGGCGGGAATTCGCAAATGCCCTTCCACCATGCGGTGAAGCTCAAGCCCGCGGCGGGATTCGAACCATGGACCTGCTGCGCGGCAGTCCTTAGCCAATGCCACGAAGCCATCACTGCTTCAAAATACGTAAAAAAATTGGCCAAGTTGCTGAACTAGTGAAAAAATCTAACACCACATGCTTTATTTTACAGCCTGTTGCCTCTCCATAATTTAAAATGTCTGGAATTTTGTTGATTACAATAAAAATATATTGTGTAATGTTGACGCCTTTTTCTTTATGTTTTGCATTATTTGTTCCAGAGGAGGTTCATGAAACATATCAAATACGTTCAAACGGTTTCATATCATACTTTTTTGTAAAATATTTGTGAAAGACATAAAAATAATGGCCGTGAGTTTTCTTGCCCGTTTTTCTCCATACACATTATATTGTTGAGTATGTGCTGTAAAAAGTACAGACCCACCAACTTATCTGTTCAGGCGGCAGAAAAAAGAACTACAACATACCTTCAAATTGAGACAGGTTTGTAGTTGATTTCCATGACCAGTAGCGCCCTCGAAAACTGCACAGTTAAGTTGGTGGTACTATAGAATCTTTTAATGTAACATTTTTTTTTATTTCCAAAAGAGCTTCGTATCCATATTGAATAAATTATTTTATTGTTCACTTTGACGATGATCTGCTCTAATTCCACTGGGATAGATTTGCTAAGGTGAATTAATCAGGAGGTTTTCTTACACCTGTCAGAATAGTGGCTCCGATATTGATCTAACCTAGTTGCCTGATCTAAAACATTGGCCCCTACTCTAATTCGTCGAAGTATCGAACTTCGGCTCCGAAAGAAAGATATCCGCAAAACACGTATTGGCTTATAGTACCACCAACTTAACTGTGCAGTTCGCGAGGGCGCTGCTGGTCAAGGAAATCAACTAGAAACTGTCACAATTTCAAGGAATGTTGTAGTTCTTTTTTCTGCCGCCTGAACAAATATAGTACCACCAACTTAACTGTGCAGTTGGCGAGGGCGCTGCTGATCAAGGAAATCAACTACAAACTGTCACAATTTGAAGGACTGTTGTAGTTTTTTTTTCTGCCACCTGAACAGATAAGTTGGTGGTTCTGTAAGTTGGTGGGACTGTACTTTTTTTTAACTTCGTTCTTAACATAGACTTGCAAGCATTTGCCTGTGTAGATTCTGAATATAATTTTTTTGATCGGATTCGTATGGTTTGTACATTTTCCAAATATGAAATTATAACATATTCGTTTGCTTTTATGTTAATGACTTTAATCTCCTTAGGTATGAGGATATAAATACTTAAGGAGATTTAAGTCATTAGCGTAAATTCTAAATATCTAACCTGTATTTTCTAGAACAGTAGCGACTCCTCTCGCTGAGCTCCATAACTTGGATTTTCAGACTCTTACCATGTGAAAATGTTCTTTAATTAAATAATATATAATGTTTAAGATTTAAAACTGATTGAGACATAATAGCGTTCGCAGAGTAGTATGGGAGATTTAGTAGCGGGCAAGATTTGTGATGAATGATGCGGTCCGACCATAGACTATATCCAACAACGAACTTCGTACAGTACCACCAACTTAACTGTGCAGTTGGCGAGGACGCTGCTGATCAAGGAAATCAACTACAAACTGTCACAATTTGAAGGAATATTGTAGTTCTTTTTTCTGCCACCTGAACAGATAAGTTGGTGGGACTGTACCGCAAATTCAATATTCGTTGTGTAAAGTGTAGCTCGAAAGTCGAAACATGAAAAACGAAACTTCGTTGAATTGTAGTAGCGGCCCTTGTCCCGGCATTATATTTGCATAAACAGGACCGGTAGCAACTAGTTCGTATAATTATAATGGGGCATATCGGAGGGCACAACTGAGAACTCCTATTTTGGGTTGTTGCATGGTTAAGTGCTTTTTACTGAATTCATAAATGTTTGTTTACTGACAAATCTTCAATTATTTAAATCAATAAGAAAAAAATATTACAATTTTACTTTTTTGCTTTCCACGGGTATTTAATAAAAACCGGCCAAGTGCGAGTGGGACTCGCGCACGAAGGGTTCCGTACCATTATCTGTAACCTAATCTTGGAAGTTACAGACACTACGCAGTGTCCGATTGAGCTGACGAATTGAGGTACGGCGAAAACCTTTTTTATTATATTCGAGCCCCCATAATTACTCGTTTTATTTTAATTAATTATATTTAAAGAGAACGTAAAACTAAATATTCTGTGAATATTTAAAGCGTCTACTTGTCACCGTTATTAGTATCGAGCAAGAAACGGTAAAAAAATCAAGTTTGGTTTATGGGAGCCCCCCTTAAATATTTATTTTATTTTATTATTTGTTGTTATAGCGACAATAGAAATACATCATGTGTGAAAATTTCAACTGTCTAGCTATCACCGTTCTTGAGATACAGCCTGGTGACAGACGGACGGACGGACAGCGAAGTCTCAGTAATAGGGTCCCGTTTTTAGCCTTTGGGTACGGAACCCTAAAAATTATAAAGTGAAACACATAAAAAGTACTTATAATGACATGACTGTATAATAGTTAGGCATATGGTATTGCGGACTATTTTGTAGATATTAATGTCCTCTATAAATAATTGTACTTAGTAGTACATCACTTTGCTCACTTTGCTTAACGATTTTATGGTATTTTTTTCACACGTTGGGTTACATTATCGAAGTTTTAATTAGTTGAGTTTTCATACAGATCCCTTAGTTTTAAATAGTATTCTATAGCATATATGTTCATCAGGGATAGTGCAGGAATCTAATGGTAAAAGAATTTTTCTAATCGGTCCAGTAGTTTTTAAGTTTCTTCGTTATATATACAAAAATAAAATCTTTCCTTCTTATAATATGTAGTAGTATAGAAATGTAGATATCTGGCCTAGCTATAATATAATACTAATAAATATAATAATCCTATAGGCTAGTCTTTGATAATTTTCTCATCTGATGGTAAACGATGATGTGGTCGAAGATGTTGTTCAAACTAAAATTACTGTCTCTCAAACAGCTACTGGAACTCCCTGTTTGGTGCTTGGCGACAGATTTTATACTTGAGGATGGTAGCTAGCCAGGCGGGCATTCGCAAAACTACCGTCGTGCTGTAACGACTACCAACCTAAGATATCAATCGTGACCACCCTTCGAAGCACAAAAGCGCTCAATACTCTCGTTATAAATGCTATTCGCGGTTGCGGTCACCCAGAGACTCAACTTTAAAATGTGTTACTGGTTATAAATACATTTTAAAGCCCCACGTGCTTTTTTATCTTCAGATGCTATAAAAACTTCTCGTTTTCGTGTAATTTCCTTCCAATTGTTGAGTTAATTATACTGTACTGTAACAGCCGACTCGTTCACTGCTGAACACAGCCTCCCCTATTAAGGGGGTATTTGCCACAATCCCCACGCTTGGCAGGCGGCTTGGGGATCGCAGTGTAAGATGACAGTTCTTTAGAAGGCGCTGCTGCCCATCTTCCAGTATTTTTCCCTTTAGAGGCGACCTCTTACGACACCCACGGGATGATATGGGGAGGTGCAATTCTAACCCGGCACCCCACGGGGGAGTTAAGTATACATGTGTGAAAAATATAAAGCTAAAGAAGGAATAGATGGACTGTTTGAACTATGACATGTATTATAAAGTGATAATTAATGACATGACGAGCAAAAGTACAGAGTAAATGAAAAATATGTGTTGTGTGAAACCAAGTTACCTTGTAGTAAGGTTAGGAAGAAATGTGCCCATACCTCAGCAAGGTACAGTTTGAATAATTTATTTTGAAGCGCTCGTAGCGAAGTTTACTTAGCTGTTCTCAACCGATCAGCAAAGTTAAGCAACGTCGCCCGCGGCCATGAGTTGGATGGGTGACTGCTAGTGACATTACTACTGAGCGTTTCCGTGCTTTGGAGGGCACGTTCAGCCGTCGGTCCCGGTTGTCGTCTAAGGATGGCAGTCGTTATAGCATGGTGGTAGGGCATTTTGCGAATACCCGCCTGGCTAGCTACCACTCTCAAGTAGAAAATCTGTCGCCAAGCACCTAACGGTGTGTTCCGGCAGCTACCCTTGAGAGCCAGCACTTCTAGGTTAGCCTGAACAACATCTTCGACCACACCATCACTTACCATCAGGTTAAACTGATGAATGAATTGTTAAACTATAGAGGCTACTGACTGGGTATGTACTGGGTACTATCGTGCAAAGGTATTATACCCGTTTGTAATTCTCACTGTACATACGTGGACAGCCAGCTACTGCCTACGTATAGTTTTGATTGCGTTACTCTAGTGCTAATTCGAGTATGGGCTTCTATTACACCGATACGAGTTTCATAGAGTAACGTTTGTTTTACAACTTATTTTACCAGGCGGTAGTTCATTTCTTTAGCAAGTTATAGAAGCGCTCCTAGCGAAGTTTGCTTAGCCTTCTTAATCGATCAGCTAAGTTAAGGAACGTCCGCCAAGTCATGAGTTAGATTGGTGACCGCTAGTGACATTACTACTGAGCGCTTCCGTGCTTCGGAGGGCACGTTAAAACGTCAGTCCCAGTTGTTGTCTGGATGGATATACGATATTATAAGCTCTTAAATCATTACTGTGGAAAATGAAATTACGGGGCGAATGAGACATAGAACGGCATAGCTCAGCTGCTTTTAAAGGGAGTTTCCGCTACGCCGTCTCAAAGTGTTGGAACAACATACCGCCGCCAATTAGGAACCTGCAATATTTACATAGCTTTAATTTTTTTTATTTTTTTTTACGCGCGCACCAAAACATTTAGGAAACTCAAAATAATGACACAAGCGCTATTTAGGACAAATTCATAGATTCTTCTAGTTTGTAATTATGTACTTTACTATTTATTTTCATTTTCTGTCGTGTTTAAATGGAAAACTTGGCGACAGATTTTCTACTTGAGGGTGGTAGCTAGCCAGGCGGGCATTTGCATAATGCCATACAACCATGCTATAATGATTGCCATCCTAAGACAACAACCGCGACGGACGGATTAACGTGCCCTCCCAAGCACAAGAGCACTCAGCAGTAATGTCACTAGCGTTCACCCATGCAAGTCATGGCCGTGGCAGACTTTGCTTAACTTTGCTGATCGTTTAAGAACGGCTAAGCAAACTTCGCTACGAGCGCTTCAAACCAATATATAAAATAAATATATGACAATATATAAATATGTATCCTGGGAATATTTAAAAGTTTTATATAACACGTATACTATAATTATAAATAAGTTTTTTTTGTGTTTAAATGGTCTTAACACAGTTCGGTATAAACGCGCCCATGGCCATGCATGGAGGCTCGCTCGGAAATTCCGTCCCTGTTTGTCCAACACAGTTCAAGAGGTCTAATTGTGTTAGGTACCTCCGATCTCGGAGCTCACTGCACTGGAATCAGAATAGCTATACCGACATTAAGGCGTAATTTGTGTATTCAATGGGCTCGTATTACGATACGGTGTGATAGGAAGTTTAACTTTGGCCTGTGTTTTGGCTGCGATTTTGTCTTTTATTGCGGATGGATGGCTTCTTTAGTTGGTGGTTTGCTGACTAGTTATAATTGACCGAGCAAGCATGAAGTGCGAGTGAAGCGTATCCGTTGCAGCTTGGGCACAAATGCTTTCGTACATAGGTATGTGCAGAATTATGTGAGCAGGTTCGGTAATAATATGGATTTTCTTTGTCGATTCAGTTATTGGAAATTTTGTAAATCGACGGAGATAAGGAGATTGAAAAAGTAAATAAAAACCTATTTCGAGGTCTGTATAAAGCCTCACATAATAATAAAAGGTAAATATCTTTGTTGTAAAACATAAATGGTACAACAAGTATACTAACTCGGCGTTTTGTTTTAGTCAAAATCGGCCAAGTGCGACTTGGAGTCGCGCACGAAAGGTTCCGTAAGACCATATATCTATACAAAATTAGGCACCAATATTATAACCTTTTTTTTGTTTACACGATGGGTTCGGAAACCTTTCGTTCGAGAGTCCGAATCACACTTGGCTGATTTTTAGTCCTCCATCCCAATACTATGGTTAAAGAACGATAGGAAAGATTTGAGTTATGACGTCATGTTAGCTCAATAGGTTAGAGCATATCCCGGCTCAAGGGGTGGATGGACGCGGGTTCGAATCCCGCACATGACTTAAATTTTTCCTATCGTACATTTGTGATTTTTAGTGTTTGATGGGCAACAGATATCTGTTATACATAATCTGTTACGTTTCAATTCTATCTATCACGGTTCATGAATTCATGATAGACAAACAGACTGACAGTGGAGTCTTAGTAATAGGGTCCCGTTTTTACCCTTTGGGTACGGAACCCTAAACTGTGTTACAAAACGCAGTCTCATGGTACAAACGTAATATTTATATACGTCGTAAGTATTATCGTTATAACGATTTTAATTATTAGCAAATTTTTTTCCAGCAGTATGCCTTTGGTAACAAAATACTACGAACTATATACAACAGTACAGCTACTACAATAAAAGCATTTAGATCCCTATAAGTCATTGCAGACTCATAGGCAGTCCAAATGCTCTAGCGCACTACCAGTTGGCAGCGTGCCCAGCATGCTGGCAGCATTGCCCCGTTGGATTGCAATGCTTATTCTATATAGCTATTAGATACTTACTTCATCATAAATAAATATAATAACAGCTCACTCTGAGTACAATTGGATAAAAATGTTAAGTGAATATACTTAGTTACCACGATTTACACGAATATAGACAACGAAATATTATTAATTTCTTTTCATCCAGTCCTTCGTTTACCTTTTGAGTACGGATTCCCGAAGGGAAAAACGAAACTCTATATTATGAAACTAAATCAACTTCATCTTCTTTTTTGAGTGGCAACAAACTAAATCGAAATGAGTTGGGACTACTACGATGACATTGACAGATACCACAGTTAATAAGTATAAAAAAAACCCTGCATGTTAAGTGTGCATAAAATTGGATAATAAGAATTCCTTTATATATAAAAATATCTGTCCAAATTTCTAAACAGCATTACAGATTACATTCCTTTCTTCTCAGTCTCCCACCACTTCAATGAAAACCCAATTAATGCCAACACAGAACCATTTCCAAAATACAAGAACAGACCATTTAAAATCACTAAAACATGAACAATGGCTGCCAAGTCTTTGTTCAGAAGAATTTATTTCTATCTCTTAGCGGTTATGGATCTACCCGACAATGTACCGGATGTTGTGACAGTGAAAAACGACCGTCTACCCTTGATATATGGTTCAGTATTGATTGAAAAACACGACTCTGCAGTTCCGCGATGGATCACTTTGTGATCTATTGAATGTTTGGATGAAAAACATTATGGGCAGAGATATCGTTTCTAAAGGGCTTTAATGATACTTCTAGGTTAGCCTGAACAACATCTTCGACCACATCATCACTTACCATCAGGTGAGATAGTGGTCAAAGGTAAACCAATAATGCATAAAAAAAAAATATAAAAAAAAAAAAAAATTACCCAAACCATTATTACCAGCAAACTAAAAACTAAATACTACCTACACTAACAGCTACAACAAGAAAGCATTTAGGCCACCTACAGGCCATTGCAGGCCTACATGCAGTCCAAATGCTCCAACCCACTACCAGTTTTCATCGTGCCCAGCATGCTGTCAGCATTGCCCCGTTGGATTGCAAAGCTTTTTTTTTATGCCTGATAGGTTAGCCTTTGACCACTATCTCGCCTGATGGTAAGTGATGATGTGGTCGAAGATGTTGTTCAGGCTAACCTAGAAGTACTGGCTCTCAAGGACAGCTGCCGGAACACACCGTTAGGTGCTTGGCGACAGATTTTCTATTTGAGGGTGGTTGCTAGCCAGGCGGGTATATTCCCTTCCACCATGCGGTAAAGCTCAAGCCCGCGGCGGGATTCGAACCATGGACCTGCTGCGCGGCAGTCCATAGCCAATGCCACTGAGCCATCATTGCTTCAGTACCTATAATAATTACCTATAATTAAAGACTGGCTTATCTAGGAAACTAGATAAAAAAACGTAATTAAAACATGGAGTTCTTGCATACAATATCTCTCCCTATTATCTTTTCAGACCCCTTAAATTGTAAAGACCTATTAACCTGCAAAACTTAAGCAATGAAATTTCCATTGTTGCGTTAAACTGACGATGGTATTATCTCATTGAATCTATACACACGGGCTACTTTTTACCGACCTCCAAAAAAAGGAACGTTTTACATTCTGATTTTTTTATGGGTACTAGTATAAAAAAATATATTTAAAAATGGAACCGTCTTCAACACTCAAATGTGTGAAATAACTTGTTGAAGTCAGTACCATGATGGTTCAAAAGTACATTTTATAATAATATTGTGCGCATGGTACCGACTTTGACAAGTTATTTCACAGATGAAGTCGGTTCCATTTTTTGGTACAAAAAAAAACAATTTTTTAGTGACACTTGCTTCTTATGGGATCGATTGTAATTCACTGTCAATGACTGTACCATCAAGATAGGAAAATACTTTTCAGTTATTGGAGTGTAACTTAAAAACGGCTTGACCGATTTTGTTGAAATTTAAATCGGACCACAAGCATAAGCTTTTTTATCAAAATACATCAAAATCGGTTCACCAAGTTATAAGTTCTGAGGTAACAAACATAAAAAAGATACAGTCGAATTGAGACATACTCCTTTTTTTAAAATCGGAAAAATACTGGTTTTTGAAGCAGTGATAGCTTAGTGGCATTGGCTATGGACTGCCGTGCGGCAGGTCCATGGTTTGAATCCCACCGCGGGCTTGAGCTTCACCGCATGGTGGAAGGGAATTTTGCGAGTCCCGCCCGGCTAGCGACCACCCTCAAGTAGAAAATCTGTCGCCAAGCACCTAACGGTGTGTTCCGGCCGCAGTCCTTGAGAGCCAGTGAAATTACAAGCACAATAAGACTTAACATCTGTCTGAAGGTGACGGACGCAGTGCAATTCGTAACTTGTGACGAAATGCATCTGTTATAGGCAGAGGTTAGCCCGCTTAACATCAGGTGGGCGTCGTGTTTGATCCGTCACAATATCACAAAAAAAAAGAACCAACCCATACAGAAAATATCAACGTGCAGCAAAAAACAATTATTCAAATATTTGAGTAAGCAAACAGCATAAACAAATTCTTAGTGATCTGTGGAAGTTGCTGACATCCTTTCATCGACTATAAATTCGCTGATATTCAAACGAGTGAATAGATTTTCTTGAATTATACTTAAAAACATTCTCAAAGAAGTCACTTTTAAAACCATACAATCTAAAACAAAATCGGTTTCTGCATTTGGGAGTTACGATGCACCAGATGCAGGAATACATGTTTACCTACACTCCTAAAGGACGTTCTGAGTTTAGGACTTTTGCGTTCGTAAAATACCTAGGTCATTATGCGACGCGACGACGGCGTAAATAACCACCCTCTCCGTTTGCGTCAGGAGATAATGAGATAATGGAAGTACGAAAAAACGAGGTACAGACCCACCAACTTATCTGTTCAGGTGGCAGAAAAAAGAACTAAAACTTTCCCTCAAATTGTGACAGTCTGTAGTTGATTTCCATGACCAGTAGCGCCCTCGAAAACTGCACAGTTAAGTTGGTGGTACTATACTTACGATTAATAATTATATGCGATGAAAATAAGAATAGGATCGGCCTAGCGCCATGTTGTGACGTCAAAACTAGAACTTGGTACAGTGTGCAAAAAAGAAATGATAAAACATGTATAAATTAATAAAGAAAATAAAAAACTCCACTGGAAATCATTTATTTTCGTTAAACGTTTTATCGATCCATTGAAATTAAAACTGGAAGTTAATATATTTATGGAATCGTTTTTTAAAGCCTTTCATTTTGATACAGATCACGATGGCTTTAGAAGAAAAAAAAATAGTTTTTTCCCACTATACGGCGTCTAGAATCCACCAGTTTGTTTTTATTTTTTTATATGTACATAGTGTCACTTGAACTATCAAGATAAATCTAACGATATCTTGTACATTAAAATCGGTTAAGCCGTTTAGAAGTTATGGTGAAATAAAGAAACTCACAAACATACATACACACATGAACCCTGAAAACTTAACACACGTTTATGTAGGTAGTCGTATAAAAAACAAGCAGTCATAGAAACGAAGTTGTAGGTGACTGTAGGTACAGCAAACACAGAAATAATTTTAACCGATTTTATTTGTTAGTAATATTTTGTATTTAGGTATCTTAATTTGAACCGCTTAGCTCTTCGATGCTGCATGTCCTGATGGCCAACTGAGTTAGACTCATCGTGATCATCGTAACGGGTAACAAAAACAAATATAACAATCACCAAAAACAAATTAAATAAATCAATAAGTACTCGGAAACGTGTCGCGTAGTAGTACACTGTCGGAGAAATAAGACCCTGACGCCCGCGTTGTCATCAAACCAAGATGGCGTCTGTGCTGTCAACCTTAATAATTAGAATTTATTAAAATTAACAATTTCAGGTCACTCATTTAAAATTACGTACTTATAAATATATGGCACTGCTCTATTTTTAAGTTTGTTCTGCTGATCGTACTTCTTAGAGTGAATATGAGTGAAATTAGCCGAGAGCCCGTCCTATTCTTATTTTAATCGCATTGTAAGTAAGTATTAGCTTTTTTGCAGTCCTTGTGTAGAAACCCATAGCAATAGACATTAGCTTGTTATATTTTAACGGCTGTTCTTTACGAGAGCTCGTAAATTGTAACGAGCACTCTTACAATGCTTTCAGGTGGACTGCTGGACTTTTCGAGCAATAAAAGGGCAATCGAATTCTCATAAAATTTCATGTAATCTTGTATTGTTTCGCGCTGAGGCACTGTAATGAAATTGGTGATTGGGCTTTAGTAATATGCCTAGGGAGTATGTTTTATTAGGAAGGAAAATGTCGATATAAAAAAATTATAAATTCAAAATTCGGTATGTACATCGATATAGATATAGATAAGTGTTACGGAACAAGCGCGAGTCCTAGTAGACTAACCGCTGTCTAATATAACAGATGCATTTCAACACAAGTGACGAATTGCACTGCGCGCGTCACACTGAGATATTCATTGTTAAGTTTCATGTCCTGGTATTTTACTGGGTACCAAGGATTGCTGCTGGAACATACTGCGACAGATTTTCTACTTGAGGGTGGTAGCTAGCCAGGCCAGCATCCGCAATATGCACTTCCACCATGCGGTGAATTTCAAGCCACCGGCAGGGATCGAACCATGGTCCTGTGGCACGGCAGTTCATTGCTATTACCGCTCGGTCATCATTGCTTAAGAATGTAGCTGTAGTGTTTTGTTATGAAAAGTATGTAAATAACGTTATTTTACGAAACAATTGAGGAAATTACACAAGCCTTCTATTCTAGCCATAATAAAGTGATGTAACTGCCGCTTGATACCTATACAGTTGAATTATTGTACATAGACAGTTATTTCCATCCATATGGCATGGTGGACCTCGTTACTCATCTGTGGCCTTATTATGTAACTAAATTAGTAATAGAGATTTACATTTTCAAAGCCCATTTACAAATTAAAAATAAAGTCAATAAATAGATTCAGGCGTTACTTTGCGGAAATCCATATTTAATAATAACAAAAAATTTTTTAATATTTTATGAAAACATCAAATTAATATTTTAATAAAACACTTAAAAAATACAAAAATATATCTAGTGACAATTCCGCCTAATTTTCCTGCTAAGCCGACGTGACGTCACAAACGCCACGCAGCCAAACCGGAAGCATTTTCGACGCGTTTCGATTCTACACGAAGCATCCTCAGGAGGTCTGGCCTCTACGAGCGCACGATCGAGAAATTTATCGATTTATTTTTAAATATTGATTTAAGTGTTTTATGAAAATATTTATTTGATGTTTTCATAAAATATTTTAAAAATGTTTGTTATTATTAAAAATAAAGTTCATTATCGTGACCACTATGGTAAAACAAACCACTGGTATGTTTATCATTCTCGATTACAAGAATCACCAATCAATAAGTGAAATAGCACCTAAAAAAAAATTATGTAATTAGTAAACAGAGGCGGATTTAAAGCAAGGGATTTAATAAATCAGGAGCAAGTGAAGGATTCTAACGATTAAATCCCGATAGCATGAGTGATTCATAATGATGGAGAATCATGAGGAAAGCGAGTAATTCAAGTGTTAGAATCATGGCCCTTGATACATGTTTTATTCAACACCTGCATATTATACTTTATACCATGGCTACGAGAAAAAGAAAGATTACAGCCAAAATACACATGTAATGAAAAATTAAATGTTAAATTTTCTACATGCACATTAAAATTGGAATGATTACAAAAATTAAGAGTAATTTTCGTACTAATATTAATTAGGATGGTCAACTCGAGAAGCGATATTTATCTCCTTGGAGTTTGTATGTCGAGTATTCTTTGCACAAGGAGTTTGTATCGGGTATTTTTTTTGCAAGGAGGTTGTATTGTTTATCATGGATAAGAGGTCGAATGATATTGGTGTCATTGGTGTGTTCTAAATTCAAACACCAAAATGGTGATCAAAAGCTGCTTTTTATTCACTGATTTTAGTGACATTCACTAATTTTAGTGAGTTCAACAGCTGCATATTACTACTTTATACCATGGCTACGAGAAAAAGAAAGATTAAAGCCAAAATACAAATAATTGAAAAAAAAAAAAAAAAATCTAAATGCACATTAAAATTGGAATGATTACAAAAATTATGTTCTCTATTATCTCTTACTATTATTATTAAGATGGTCAACTCGTGAAGCGATATTTATCTCCTTGAAGTTTGTATGTCGAGTATTCTTTGCACAAGGAGTTTGTATCAAGTATTTTTTTCGCAAGGAGGTTGTATTGTATATCATTGAGATAAGAGTTCGAATGATATTGGTGTCATTGGTGTGTTCTAAATTCAAACACCAAAATAGCAAAATAGTGACCAAAAGCTGCTTTTTATTCACTGTTTTTAGTGACTGAAATAAGTTTTCCTTGTTTGCCGTTTGCCGTTGTCTTTAGGCAGCAAAACATTTTAGTATGCAAACCTTTATTTAACTGTTTATTTTTTAATATTAATCCAAATACAACACAGAGTTAACTCTGTGTTATACAAATAGTGGAATAAAATAATAATACAAAAGTGTGTGTCTGTTCTGCAATTCATTACATAGCCAGTCGTTTGGCTAAACAAAAAGTATCAGGCGTTTTGATATACTCTTGTTATATTTAATGAACTTACCTCTAACTAATAATAATTATGTCGGAATGATCATGAAAGGCGATTCACGATAGATACCTACTCTTTTTATTTTGAATGAATTAACCTCTAACTAATAATAATTATAATATTGTTATGTTTGCAATAACGCCTGCTATGCGGATTACATTACAAAATTACAAATATACGAGAGGAAAAATTTAAGTCATGTGCGGGATTCGAACCCGCGTCCATCCACCTCTTTAGCCGGGATATGCTCTAACCAATTGAGCTAACATGACAATGATTCAGGGTTGTGAGGGTTCGAATCCCGCACATGACTAACATATTTCCTCTCGTTTATTTGTAATTTTGTTATAATAATTATTTCAGTACCATCATGAAACGCAATTCACGATAAATACTCTTTTTATTTTGAATGAACTAACCTCTAACTAATAATAATTATTTCAGTACGATCGTGAAACGCAATTCACAATAAATACTCGTTTTATTTTGAATGAACTAACCTCTAACATTAGTTAGAGGTTAGTTCATTCAAAATAATTATTTCAGTACGATCATGAAACGCAATTCACAATAAATACTCGTTTTATTTTGAATGAACTAACCTCTAAATAATAATAATTATTTCAGTACGATCATGAAACGCAATTCACGATAAATACTCTTTTTATTTTGAATGAACTAACCTCTAACTAATAATAATTATTTCAGTACGATCGTGAAACGCAATTCACAATAAATACTCGTTTTATTTTGAATGAACTAACCTCTAACATTAGTTAGAGGTTAGTTCATTCAAAATAATTATTTCAGTACGATCATGAAACGCAATTCACAATAAATACTCGTTTTATTTTGAATGAACTAACCTCTAAATAATAATAATTATTTCAGTACGACCATGAAACGCAATTCACGATAAATACTCTTTTTATTTTGAATGAACTAACCTCTAACTAATAATAATTATTTCAGTACGATCGTGAAACGCAATTCACAATAAATACTCGTTTTATTTTGAATGAACTAACCTCTAACATTAGTTAGAGGTTAGTTCATTCAAAATAATTATTTCAGTACGATCATGAAACGCAATTCACAATAAATACTCTTTTTATTTTGAATGAACTAACCTCTAACTAATAATAATTATTTCAGTACGATCATGAAACGCAATTCACGATAAATACTCTTTTTATTGTGAATGAAGTATGAACTAACCTCTAACTAATAATAATTATTTCAGAATGATAGTGAAACAATGCACAATGGATGTTATAAAGCCATAGAGCGGCCACTAACGACGCTCCTCGCCACAATTCTGGCACGAACCGAACCGCTCACTCGGAAAACGATAGTGTGGCGATTTACGGTGTTACGATACGAGTGGGTCGTGCTAGGCTTATTTAGGTGGAAATAGACACAAACGTTTTGATTATTGGACTAAGAAAAGTGTTGGTATTTTATATTGCGTATTTGTACATTATTATGTACGGTCAAGTGGACCACACTAAAGGCATATAAATATATCATCTCAAAGATGAAATCGATCATCAGATGCAGTTTGAACTTTTGACAGATGCTCCATACATTAAAAGTTTTAATATTAATAAATGCATACCTGTGCGGTGCCGGGTTAGAATGTCACCTCCCCATTTCTTCCCGTGGGTGTCGTAAGAGGCGGCTAAGGGAAACGTGCGCCTAATGAGCAGCATGCCACTTCTCACGTGGATGTGAGTAGGGTGTTGTGTGTATTAGACGCAGAACAGGGTTGTATACCACCTTAGTGCCCTGCCAGGGTTTCATACAATGTGTTCTTGTGTTCCTGTCTTATATGTTGTTAGCGTAAACATATTATTCGTAATATGTTCTTGTGTTTCGTCCAGTGTTTTAGAGAAAACATTTTGTATGACCTGAAACTGTGCCCGGTGAATGGCAATAGGCTCGCCCCCTATTACATGGGACCAAAACTCAATTGGCGAAACGTGGATGTTTGCACACGTCTGCCTACCCCTTCGGGGAATACAGACGTGGTTGTATGTATATAATAAAGGCATGTGAAAGTTAAGTTGAGATGCAGCTTTTAAGTTTTGACAAGTGCTCCATACATTAAACGTCAAAACTGCATCTTAAGAATCGTTCTCAAATTTGAGATGTATTTATTACTACGAGCTTTAATGTTTTTTTTTCCGCAACTTATAAGGAACTTTAATAAAATCCGGCTGAATACCCGGCCCGCTTCACACTCGCACTACCTAGGGAACTTTAAAATAAATCCGGCCAAGTATGAGGTCGAAGTACTCACCAAGGGTTCCGTACCAACCACAGAGTGGATCAAAATATCGTTATTTTTTTCTTACAACTCGATATCCTTAGAAAGATTTCGTTCCGTATTCGGCCAGTTTTAATTATATGTTGCTTTACGGTCGGTATGGTATGGTTTTAATGGTATTGACGCTTGTATGTGTTTTAATTTCTAAAATAGAGCAAAAATAAATACATTTAAAATACACGTTTCATGTATTGGAAGTATCTCTAAATTTTAACTTTTTCATCCAGGTACCTCCAAAGGTTCCAAAGACAGCTCACGGAGCGATGCAGATCCATTTAGGAGCTTGTACGGAAAAAATATATTTTAATTTCTCATACGGGGAAAGTAGTGTTTGTTTGATCAGTAGAGAGTAGTAGGTACTGTACTGTATCAGCCGGATTTTCCACTATTGAACACAGCTTGGCTGGCGTCTTGGGGATCACAGTGTGATATATCAGTTTATCAGAAAGCGCTGCTGCCCACCTTCTGGTGTATTACCCTTAGTCGCCTCTTACGACACCCCGTGGGTGTCAGAGCATACCCCGGCTCAAGGGGTGGATGGACGCGGGTTCGAATCCCGCACATGACTTAAATTTTTCCTATCGTATATTTGTGATTTTGTAATGTAATCCGCATAGCAGGCGTTATTGCAAACCTAACAATATTAAAATTATACGGTTGCGTCATCATTTACAAGTATAAAACCAATTGCAAAATTGGTATTGTTTGTAGTACAACGCAAGTGGTACTATAGATGTCGCTCCATCCCAATACGATGGTTAAAGAACGATAGGAAAGGTTCGAGTTATGACGTCATGTCATGTTAGCTCAATTGGTTAAAGCATACCCCGGCTCAAGGGGTGGATGGACGCGGGTTCAAATCCCGCACATGACTTAAATTTTTCCTATCGTATATTTGTGATTTTGTAATGTAATCCGCATAGCAGGCTTTATTGCAAACCTAACAATATTAAACGGAACCTATTTCCAACACTGAAAAGTAAGAACTGTTGAAGTCGGTACCATGCTGATTGAAAACACTGATCTCACATTATCATGTTCCAACGTCCACAAGTTATTTCATACTTTTCAATGCGGGAAGTTGGTTCCGTTTTTTTGAAGAAGATATTTTTCTACCCCTTAGTGATACATACTGCTACAAGATTATTCACAAGCATAAAATACTGTTCACCATCGACAAGAGCAAACACCTTTAAATCTATTATTCTAAGTTTTTCGTCATAATTTTGAATACAAAGTGCTTATTGCGCCAACGGTCAGGTTAATTTGGTTTTTGTATGACAATTTACACTTAATTCCAGTTTAACTCGCGTTTCCTCGTTGGCGCAAGTGAGGCTTGTTGAGTGTTCAAACTCGGTGAAACTGTGCATGCAGTATGTCTTTGAACCTGATATCTATGCTTCTACTTTGCCAGATTTCCGTAAAATTAAGTATTTTCAAAATTAATTCAAAAAATCATGTATCCAATTTGTTATTTTGACATTTAGGGATAAAATAAATAATAAATCGAAAAACCAGAAGCAGACATTGGGCTCTGCAATTATTTTTTTTTACTGCTGAAAGACTAGCCTTTGACCACTATCTCACCTGATGGTAAGTGATGATGTGGTCGAAGATGTTGTTCAGGCTAGCCTTGAATTATATCTGGCTCTCAAGGACAGCTCCCGGAACACACCGTTAGGTGCTTGGCGACAGAGTTTCTACTTGAGGGTGGTAGCTACACAGGCAGGCACATACGACTGCCATCGTAAGACAACAACCGGGACCGACGGCTTAACGTGCCCTCCGAAGCACGGAAGCGCTCAGTAGTAATGTCACTAGCGGTCACCCATCCAACTCCTGACCGCGGCGGACGTTGCTTAACTTAGCTGATCGATTAAGAACGGCAAAGAAAACTTCGTTACGAGCGCTTCTATAGTGTTTCATTAAAAAATGGCCAAGTGCAAGTGCTATTATATGATCTACTAATGTTATAAACGCGAAAGTTTGTAGGTATGGTAGGTATTTGTTACTCTTTACGCAAAAAGTACTGAATGGATTTTAATAAAACTTTACAATAATATACCTTACACTTCAGAATAACACATAAGCTATAATATATAAAGATATTGTGTGAATTGTCCTAAATATTGTTCTGGCTTGCGCTGCAAAAACCTTTAGTAGGTATCACACATTACATAATGTGTAACGAAAATGCTTATATTAAATTGTCCTACAAAAAAGCGAGAGCATATATCTATCTTTTATGTGTAAGCTATTATCGCCAAAATAATGAACCATAAATACTATAAAAAATGATAATTTATTTCTAATGCATATTTGGTAGTAATAAGTGGATCCTTATCAAACTAATATTATAAAGGCGAACGTTTATGAGTGCGTTTGTATGTTTTTAACTCTCCACGCTCAAACGGCTGGACCAATTTTGATAAAATTTTGTATGGAGGTAGATGAGGTGCTGGATCAACACTCAGGATACTTATTATTATCATCATCATCCATCACCAAGCGGGTGTAACCGCGGGGCGCAGCTAGTACATAAACCGAAGTTTCAAATTTCTAACTAGTTCAGTTTTTGAGATAATAATAATAATAAATACGTTTATACGTTTTAGATAGACCCCGTTAGCAAAAATGTACCAATATTGACCACTTTAACGGCCTCAATGTTTTTTTAGTTATAAAATAATTGAAATATATATGTAATTCTGTGCTCATTACCTACAGTGGAGTCCTCTAGACAATGACTCCCTACATGAAATAAGTAAGTTACGACTACCTTTTCATATAAGTATATCAGCCCCCCTAGAAAATTAATTAATTCGTTTTCTTATCCAGTGTTCATCTTTTGGTTAACATTCTTAGCAGGTACTTAGTAAGTCCGTTGTACAAAATAAAACTGGTTTGTAACTCATTTCATGTACCCATTTCATTTGCGTACATTCCCTAATAAAAATCTATGCAATAAAACCGTTCCCTACTTACAATAAGGGAGAAAAGAATGCGCCTTCCGGACACGAATCAGTCCGAAAATGTCCCAAAACTGGACAAAATAGCCCTATTACATGTGTTTATGTCTTTTTGATTGAATACTATTGCTTTCTTCTTTTGTAGATTGTAGGTCCTTTTGTTGTTTGTGTAAGAGCTGTTTCAAACAAATAATAATACTTTTTATTTCATTTGTTTCCTCACACCTTCATGAGAATCAAATTTATTTTAATTTGCAGTTTTGTAGGTATTTTTATGCTATTTTAACTCTGTAATTATGTACCCAAATCTCAAGCAAATAAACATTCATTCATTCATTTAGATTTCTGGGGTAAGCGCAGTGTAATCATGACTTATGAATGTTGGTATGATCTTTTTAGAAAAAAAGTACCATTGTGACACATAGAACCAACATACTAGAATATTATATTTGTGATGTCCTGTATATGTCTATGTGTTATTTTCAGATATATATACCCAGAAGCAAAATTGATGATCCTGGCTGAAAACACCAATCATCCTTCCTGGCACCAACCAATCTCCATCGTTTATCTTCTACATAACCTATGTGTCATTGGCGAAATTATGGAACAGCCGCAGAGGCCATTAAATTAAAAGTTGAAGTTGACTTTTAAAAGAATTACTTGGGATTTTCCCTTCATTGTTACCCTATGGGAAAAAACCCAATAAGTCCAAATGTGACTTTAGTTTTAAGTAATTTTCTAAAATATAATTAAATTTTCTAAATGTTATTAATAAATATGGTATTTTACAATATTTTTTCTTGATTTGGCTAAATATTTAAACAAACATATTTCATCACAATAAAAGACATTATTAGGCATAATAAACTTCTTCTAAGTTCATTAAAAGCAATGTCACAGACATTTACATGATTTATTATTTTATAATTAAAATCAACAGTGCAACAAAAATAAGTTAGTTTTTTGTTTTTCTTTTCCAATCTCCTATTATAACTTCTGAATATGTGTTTTCAAAAACATCAGTTACATTACAAGTATCATCCTCTGGTTCATTGTCTTGATCCACAGTTACAATAGTATTTGTATCTTCAGTAATAGAATGTTTATTTTCATCAGAATCATCATTTTCATCACTAGTAACGTCTTCTTGTTCAGTATCTTGATGTATAGTTGCAACAGTATTCGTATTTTCAGGAATAGAATGTTGAAAGGAGAGGGGATCCTCATAGTTGTCCATGCTATTCTATTCAATTTCTTCTTCAATATCACTTTCGATTTTAAATATAATAGTTTCTCTAATAGGAATGACAGCATCAATAGCATTAGTCTCCATATAATCTGTTTTGGTAGGCTGTATTGAATCATGAATCTCGTCGTCAATTGTAAATATTGTGTTGTTTGAAGTGACGCTTCCTACATCAATCATATTTTTACTTTTACATGGTTTGCTGGTTGTTTCTGTGAATTTTGCATTTTCACTTAGATATTCTTGCACTCTATCTGTTGTCAAAATAGAATAACTATTTCTTATCTGTGCTTCAACAATTTCTCTTACTGTTTTACTGTATATATCATCCTCATTTTCATCTGTGATGGAGGTTTGAGAAGTCATTACCTTCTTTTCATGATAATTTATTGTAGCTCTACAGGCTTGCAATGGTTCCTCTTCCTGATACACATTTATATCTGCATTGGCTTGAGAAGTTTGGAGTTCCTTTTCCTGATGTTCTATTAGAACAGTATTGTCATTCCTACCATCTTTTACTTGACTTCTGAAAGTTTTAAATAACTGAGAGTGAGGCGTCATCATATCATGTTTATTTATACTCATATTGGGGTCACAATTCATCTGTTTCTGTACAATGCAACATCCCACTTCCCAAATGTCACTTTTGGTGGTTTTCATCCAGTCCTGGATTTTATCAGTCACTATTGTAGGCAAGACAAATGATACAGGTTTATGTTTAATATGAATGTGTTTAAACTCAGGACGGAACTCTTTAATACCACTTTCAATTTTCAAAGTTAAGTTAGTGTTATAGCCGTGTATGTTAAGTTTTAGAGGTGGGCCGAATTGAGTGAATATTTTGAACAATTCAGCCGTAATCTCAATGTCTGTTTTAGCTACCAATGGCCTTAGAATCACAAAATTCGTCTCCTTAAAGACATATATTAGCAGGTAACGAAATTTTTCATCCACACGCATTTGCACCATATTTATAACGAAAACCGAAGCTAATCCTGACACGTTTAATAACTTTTGGCGACGTTTACAGTCATTTAAATCGCAGACATTACAAACGCGTTTAAAAAAAGTCAAACACATGGATGGATATTTATAGGCTTTACCAATCATTTTCATCAAGTCTTGCCTCCCTTTGTGGCCACTTTTCTCGTGCAAGGGCATAATTAAATCAAACATTTCTTCCCAGTCCAGTACTCGCACATAATATTCATTTGTACTGTTTCTTTTCATAACCAAAACATTCTCACCTTCTTTCCTAATAACTTCGTACTCCGGATAGGGCGATGCCCGTTTTAGTTTGCATATTTCATTAATCACATATTTTTTATATTCCTTGGAGTGAATATCATAGAGTTCCCTATTTTTTTGGTTACCGAGCCAGTTGTCTACTAATTCAAAGAAATCCGTTTTAGCTTTCTTGTAGTCCACTCTATCACTCGTTGATCTGATTTCACTTACTTTTGTAGCCATCACTAAGTTGATACCGCTAAATTACTATCAAAAACAAAGAAACAAGACATCGGTAGAAAGAAAATAGAAACTTAAACAAACAAATATTGTTTGTTTGTACAGACCCGCCAGTCAAGCCAACTTATCTGTTCAGGTGGCAGAAAAAAGAACTACAACATTCCTTCAAATTGTGACAGTTTGTAGTTGATTTCCATGACCAGTAGCGCCCTCGAAAACTGCACAGTTGAGTTGGTGGTACTATATTGTATTATTCTGAGCATAGATCAGGGTTGGATTCAGACCCTCAAAAAAATATACTACATGAAAAATAAAATTATACTATTTGTCCAAAATTATACTACGTTTGACGTTTCAAGTTTTTTATCATAATGTTTCGTTCTTAGGCATTTATGTTTTGAATTAAGGCGAACATTGATAGACCAGTGGCGAAGTCTATGAAAATGGTAAAAAGTGAAAAAATATAATGGTAGTATGAAACTCGTTGAAAATGGGAGAGATTATAACAAAAGTGAAAGGAAAAAATAACATACGGGCAATCTGAGGTCGGGAAATGGAAGCGAGTGTTTTTTTTACAAATCTTTTACACAGACAAAAAGCCTACTTATTAATTAAGCTAATATTTTGACGCGAGAATTTTTGATTGAATCATTTTCAACATTAAGGTTGAACTGGCCGGTCACTTCTCCATACAAACGTCGTAGGGTGATCACTCCCTTATTTGAGATTTTAGGTGCAGAATTAAGCATGATATCGATTGATATCGTCATTATCTAGGCTTGTATGATGCCAAAATTTTAAAAAGATTATTAGGTTGTAAGTTATGATCCTCGAAAACTTTATATGAAAATGTTTCGAGGCTAATAATTCTCAAGTTAATTATTTTATTAAAATTTCGGCATCATACAAGCCTAGATAATGACAAGATCAATCGGTATTATGCTTTATTTTGGACCTAAATCCCCAAATAAGGGAGTAATCACCCTACGACGTTTGTATGGAAAACGGGCCGGCCAGTTCACCCTGATCTTGTCATTATCTAGGCTTGTATGATGCCGAAATTTTAATAAGATAATTAACTTGGGAGTTATGAGCTTCGAAACATTTTCATATAACATGATCAATCGGTATTATGCTTAATTCTGGATCTAAAATCTCAAATAAGGAAGTGATCACCCTACGGCGGCGTTTGTATGAAGAAGCGACCGGCCAGTTCAACCTTCAGTCAAAATAAAGTTAAGAAACAAACATTTTAAAGATAAAAAACCGTGTGTTTGGGACATAAAAAGGCAAGTTTTCATCAAACTCAGTAACATTTCAGTAAAGTTTTTTTGGTACAAGATAAAATTAAAAAAACCCAAAATCTTTGTTATTTGAATTTGTAGATCTTTTTATTACCTACAACTTTGTCTATATTTTTTTTCCATAGGACTTGTAGTTAAGCCGGAAATCGAGATAAACCGTTTTTTAACTCAGCCTTCTGAATTTCCCGACCTCAGATTGCCCGTAAATTATTTTTCCATTTATTTTTGTTATATTTTTTGTCGTTTTTCAACCGGTTTCATCCTTCTATTATTTTTATTGGTTTTAGAAATTATCTGCCCTGGTCCATGACGTCTTTAACAGGAAATAAAAAAATAGGTTTTTTTTTGATAAATCTTTTATATATTGTACTAGATCGCGTGAAACGCTAGATACGGAGAGAAGATTTTTCAATATCTAATACATTTCTGCAATACCTATTGAATATACAATTACTATAATATATACCATTTGTAACGAGAAAATGTATATTTAATATTTTTGACGGCATTGGTGTCCAATAACTGTTCAAGATAATACGAGCAATACTAAAAACTTGCGAATACCATAATCGCGTATAAAGGTTCGAAACCTAGATAAAAGCGTGAAAAACCTGTAATTTTATTTGATTTCCAGCCACAGATGTGTTTCCACAAAAAAAAATGCATTCGTAATTAATAAGTAATATATCGTAATTTATAAATAATATATATAATATCTTTTATGCAGTTGAGATAAAAAAAAATACATAATCCCATACACATGTTAATTAAGTTCAGGCAAGTGGACGTCGATCTCGGCTAACTCGCCAATCGGAACTTCATCCTTAGCATAGACACGACGTAACATTTAGTCAGACAGTATAAATTCTATGTAGGTCAAGTGGCAGGGTCATTCTTGAATTTGGTTTATGCTGAATTGAAATTGAAGAAGAATACAAGAGTTAGACCGACGCGCAATAACCGTGGCACAGCTACGCCTACAGCAGAGAAGACTGTACTTCATGCTATGGAGCCGACCATCTCTATATATCTCTCTCGTTTGGACCCAACAACATCCGGTAACGATGTCCTTCAATACATTAAAGAGAGGTGTGAAAGACGTCGCGTACCATTTGAAGTGGTGTTACAACGGCTGGAATCCAGCCATGTGAAAACTTTTAAATCATACGTGCTTCGGGTTCCAGCGAAGAATAAGGATGCGTTCCTAGTTCCCTACTTCTGGCCGGAGGGCATAGTATACAGGCGCTACAGGGAGGCGAGACCGAAAATGAATCCCAAAACTGTTTAAAAGTGTTTTTATTATATTATTTATGTTAGTCTGTTAGGTATATATTTTTATGGGTCTGCGTTTATTTAATCCTGTTACCTGAAATAATGAGTTATTATTATAATTATTATTATTATAAATTAACTTTGCTGAACACTCTTTCACAATCAGCGTTTGCGTGAGGTGAAATCGGGAAGTCAAGAGCAGATATTGTATTATTTTAAAAGGAATAGTTTTCAGACATATCAAGCCAAGATCTTAGTAAATGTTGCCGTACATAAAGAAAATACCGATAATGAATAGATTCAGGCGTTACTTTGCGGAAATCCATGTCTCGATCGTGTGCTCGTAGAGTCAAGACCTCCTGAGGATGCTTCGTTTAGAAGCGAAACGCGTCGAATACTCTTCCGGTTTGGCTGCGTGGCGTTTGTGACGTCACGTCGGCTTAATTGGAAACTAGGCGGAATTGTCACTAGATATATATCATTTTTATAAAGATTGTTTAAGTGTTTTATTAAATAATTAATTAAATGTTTTCTTAAAATACTTTTAAAATATTTGTTATTATTAAAAATACCGATATTGTAGGGTAAAAATTTAAAATTAATAGGGTTTACCAATAATAAAGTCGGTTTACCTGAAGACAAAATTATGGTATTTTCGCGTAGTATAGTGACATTACGATACTACATACTACACACTATGAAATTATGGTACAAATAGTATAATTATATTACGAAATCCAACACTGGCATGGATTAATCAGAACATTAGGGCGTACTCCACTTGCCGCCAATTTCGTTATTTTCGATAATTTTGATTACGTTTGTGTCTATGGTTCATATATGTGGATCCATAGACATAAAATGGTCAAAACTATGGAAAATAATAACGAAAGGGCGTCAAGTGTAATACTTCTATGAGCTGCAGGGGGCCGTTCAGAACCTCGGTTAGAGCGCACTCGGAGTGCAACTTTTCACTCTAACGTCGTTCACAACCTTCGAGTAGAGCGCAACTTTTTAACCATCAAAATCGGTCGTTGAAGGGTTGCATCTTTCAGCTCAGGTTTAATAAATTAGGTATATTTTATTTGTTTCACGTCAAAAACAAAACAACGCCATCCACAAATTATATAGGCCGTATTCCAGTTGGGTTATTTTCGATAATTTTGACCACATTTTGCGTCTATGGTTCCACATTTAATATGAACCATAGACACAACATGTGATCAAAATTATCTAAAATAACGAAATTGGCGTCAAATAGAGTACGCCCATAGATTAGATTGCTAATCAGGCGGAGTAAAGTGACATTTCGAGTGCTGCCACTTTTTGACAATACAAGAATAGTCGTGTGCGTGTGCATTGAGTGAGCACCTTCAGAATAAAAAACAATAAAATAGGATAATTTAGTAAAAGCTCTAAAACAATCGTAAAACCAATATATAATATATATAATTGCTCTCTAATAAACTATATAATTAAACTTCGTTATATTACTCGTGTTTAGTTCATGTTCAATAGGATTTCGTAACATACTAAACGAAAGTCTATTGTGATACATATATAAGTAATAAATAATTTTATGTGCTCACTCAATCCACACATATGTATATGAAAACCAAAAAACATTAAGATCATCAGATTTGTTACCATAACAAAAAGTCCAGATAGCTCATGTTTAAGTAAACATTTTTACTTAATATCTGCCATTTCACATTTAATTAAACTTGTTTACTTTATGAGATATACTTATTTTATTGTTTGTATGAAATTTCGTAATGTAGGGTAACCATCCGCTATGTATAAGTTCCGATATACCTACCTTTTTTTCTATTATATATAGCTTCACATATTATTATGTTTTACCTGAAAATAAAACAGTTATTATATGCGAACCCTTAGGCCGTGCGCTGCGTTAGGCGGGCGCACGGCGCGGGCGCCCGCGTGGCGTGCTGTTTCATGTAATCTCATAGATCAGCGCTGCGTGCAGCGGGACGACCGTCGCACGCGGCGCGGGCGGCGGGACCCACCCCGCGGGCGACCGACGGGTGTCCGTGTGACTTATATAAAGTCGATAATATATATAAGGCGATTTTTCTGTGTTTATCAACAAATAATCCATGATATCGACTGTACACCCGCGCGATCAAAATTGTACTGACGGCGCTGCGAGAGGCGGGAGACCGTCGCGGGCGTCCGCGACGGGTTAAATTTGTCCGCGATGGAGCACGGCGTGGGTCCCCGCGACGGACACCCGCGCCGTGCGCACGCCTAACGCAGCGCACGGCCTTATTCTAGACCTATAATAAGTGAGACAACATCATTCCGAATCTTACGTCACGACCTCTCTTTCCCCCCTCCACGCGGTTCCGGCCACGCCTTCTTCCGGTGGAGGGGTTCTGAGCTTGCCCGGCTGCCAGGCGCGCTCTTCACATTGCATGTCACTTTCGGTGGGCATGATAAAAGTCCACCAGGCAGAATTAAAAATATATAGGTCTAGAATAAGGTTTCGCATATAATAACTGTTTTATTTTCAGGTGAAACATTATATTATATGCTACGAACCGTTATTCTAGACCTATAATAAGTGAGATGTGTTTATTATCGCCTGGTGGCAAGTTCAGAAGCGAGTATGCCAATGTGTGATATTAATTAGATTATGAAAGTCTAAACAGAAGGATAATATTGTAGAAGGTTCCTTAGTTACGGGAGATTTTAAGGAAATCACAAAGTAATAAGAATTGTATCACAACAACACATGTTTGTTTTATTTATACACTTATATTTAGGATCACAATTGAACTTAAATCTTACTTAAGATAATAAATTGTTTTAGTGCCGACTAAGACCAACTTAATAGAGTATGCTTCATCCCTGGCAATTAAAAAAAATGTGTTCTACTTATAAATGTCATTTACTTATACATATTCATTAATAAAGCACTATTAGAGAAAATTAATTACATGGATCGAATGATTGCGATAGATTATTATCACGCATATGATATTTACCGATTTCAGCAGAATAGAAACGTGCAAACTTATTGGGGATACGCCAGTTTCCTTTTGCCATAATCTCATCGATACTACAATTCTCAAGCCAATTAAGAGATGCTGAGGCACTTCGGGTACTGCCTGGAGAAGCATCAATACCGGCTTCTCTTAGGATGGTCTTTACCCAGCCACTAATTATGGTCCGAGAAGCTGGTTTGACTCTACCGCGAGTCGATATAAACAAACTAATAATATCGGTATTCTCTCTGCGAGATGAGGAAATGTCTACTAGTTTTCGAAGCCACCAAACAGGGCAAACGGCGGTATTTGTGTGAACGCGAAGCTTCCATGACGACTGTCTATGGGTGTAGCTGTCAGTCTTGGACCCATACGAAAGATTTAGAATGATGTGGTCAGAGTTGTCTTGGAAGTGTTCTCCATCGATGCGTAGCAGCGTGAGGTCATGTACGCGGCGACTGGAAGCCAGGAGCAAGATTAATGCTGTGCAACGAGATATCTGAAACAAGTTTAAACTGGTTGGTTGGTTTGAACTCAGCCATTCAACTACAATTCGGGGATCCCAAATAACGGATTTCTTATATTGTGAATCCACGTTAGCTAAAGAAATAGCTTTTAATACTCTCTGAACTAATGGATCGCTACTTAATGTCTGACCATTAGAGCTTGTTAAGGTGGCAACTGTGGATTTATAAACCAAAATAGTTTTGTAAGAAAGTTTAAGATTTTAGTGAAAGTATGCAAGGTGCTTGGCTAATTGAGCACCGGATGGATTTTTGTGGTTTATTAGGTTACAAGTACACCAATCAAGCCATTTTTTTCCAAATACCAGAGTATACTTTCTTGGTGGATGGTCGCCAACTTGAATTTAATAGGTCAATTTCTTGCTGAGTCCAGCCAGTTACATTTAGACACCACCCTTCTGTAGCCACGCTTCCAGATAGATCTGGTGGTAAATGGGTTCGTGTATCCAGTAACCAGCAATGGAGGTTGCGTATTGGAAAAGGTGTACTCACCGCTCGCCGTTTGAGATCCAGCCGCCAAAACACTCTCGACCAACGTGGTACTACCATTATGTACCGGCCCTTGCAAGTGTTGAGGTGTGACAGGACTCGTGGGATGAGATGTGGTGGAGGAAATACTCACGCCCGTCGGTACATCCACCTTCTGCTGAAGGCGTCTTGAAACTCCGCGTTCAAGTCTCTGCAATCTCGAGAGGCGTAGCGCGCAAGCACGTGTGCGCTGCTTGAGGCAAATAAGTCTATTTCAGGCATTCCGAAGTTTTGAAATACTTCTTGACACGCCTCTTGTGTCAGCGTCCACTCTCTGGGTGACTTGAGTCTTGAGATTAGGTCGGCGTCTGCATTGAACTGACCTGGGATTTACTGAGCCACTAGATGAATCTTGTTGTTGTCCAGTATATTGAACAAGATGCATGTTAGCCTGTAAAGACTCTGTGATCGAAGACCGCCCTCGTTCCGTATATAGCTCACGACACTCTTGTTGTCCGTTTGAACTAATACTGTTGAGTTCTGCAATGGCTGTTGGTACATTAAAAGTGTTTGTATGACGACCCACATATCTTTGAGGTTGCTGTGCCAATTTCTTTGCTTCGAGGTCCATACTCCGCTCAGGGTAGTATTGTCCATGATGGCACCCCAGCCCTTGCCCGATGCATCGGTCGTGAGAAAATGTGAGGCTTGACCTGCATGAATCGCAGTTTTTCTTGTGAGCGCTTGCATCCACCAGAGCAGAGTTGCTGACACTTCTGGATCGAAAGGATGTTTCGTAAATGTTTGGTGTTGCCTTGAAAGCGATTTGCACGCTATTTGTAACGGGCGGCAGTGAAGCCGACCTCTGGGCACAACAAAGGCAGCGAAGTTTAGCATGCCTAACAAACGTTGTGCTTCTCCCAGACTCCACTGGTTCGCGTCTAGAAGAAAGCGTATTGCTGTGGAGATTTTTAGGATCTTGTTTTGGGGTAAATACTTGGAGTTCAGGTTGAGATTCCAAGTCACGCCAAGATAGTCTTGGCGTGACCTTGGTTGGAGTTAGAATAGACTTTTGGTGGTTGATCATCCAACCTAAACATGTAAGGAATCTTACAGCTTCCGCAGCTTGGTCCATTAACAGCCGGTTTCTGAAACGCAAATTAGTGATAAATTACGTTAAATGTTTGTTAATCCATTGTCAAATGCAAATTGGGTTGCTGAAAACTTCATGTGACTGTTTGTCAACACTGATGTCAAATCTCCGATTAAACGCCAATTAATTCAATTTTGGGTTTCCGAAAAGCCTTTTTTGTATGTTAACGGTTTGTCAAAGTGAATTCCCAAAATCGACCAATTATTCGAATATTAACATCTTGAAATCGTAATGATATATAAAATATGGCTTTTAAAATAGTTTTAAGAGTAGCTACCTAAATATTTCCTCTAATAACTGATACGATAGTACTAGTACATAATTATACCAAATATGACTACACATATTACTACTACGTAAAAATATGGTATTAAAGTCGAAGTGATTTTTTAGTGTTGCTGCTCATTAGGTTTATCATCATCACCACATCAACCGGAAAGTCCAGCATTGAACAAGGTCTCCCATTAGGAGATTTGCAATCCCCACGCTTGGCAGGAGTCTCTTGGGGATCTCAGTAGACATTGTCAGTGTATAGAAGGCGATGCTGGTATTTTTCCCTTAGCCACCTCTTACGATATCCACGGGAAAAATTTTGGGGGGTAACATTCTAACCCTGCACCCCACAGGACTGCTCAATACGGTGCTATAACCTCCTGACGGCCTTATTATACAATCCCAGCTGTATATACTACCAACGAAAGAATTCGCTTAAAATCTTATGGATGACCGCCTTCCAGACCTCAACAATCTTTGAGGAAGCACCTTTTGGTTAAGAAGGGCGTTAAGATATGGTTTAAAATTTTGTTGTTCGTCTGATATGCAGCAATAACCGGATGTGAGCAGTGTATTCTTTGGTATTGCTGCGCTGGAGATCCATGGTTAGAATCTCAAACCACATCACAAAAGAATGGACTTACATTTCGCCGTATGGTGCAGGTGCATGGCGGGAGTTTTTAGAATGCGTTATTTGTTGGCCCTTATACAGAAAATCTGTCACCAACCATCTAATGGTGTGTTACGAAGGCTGTTCTTGATGAAAGCCTATTCTAGGTTAAACCTGTTTAGATTTTTTGAGTACATAATCATAAGACATCAATCACTTACCATCAGTTGAGATATATATATTTTTTTTAGGCTTGTTAGTTTAGCCTTTGACCACTATCTCACCTAATGGTAAGTGATGATGTGGTCGAAGATGTTAGGCTAACCTAGAATTACTGGCTCTCAAAGACAGCTGCCGGGACGCACCTTTATGAGATTGGCGATTTTCTACCTGAGGGTGTAGCTAGTCAGGCGGGCATTTGCAAAATGACCTACCACCATGAAAAACAAAACCAACAACAAAAAATGCTGCTGTTTCACTTTTACCTAAATCGACTTTTGTGATTATCCGACCAAAAACCAAAACGTAGTTATTACACATACTCATTGTAACGGTGGAACATTCCCTAGATTAATAAGCTGGTAACCATAGTAACGGCGGCGAAGCACAGAAATGATTTGGCATTGATTTCATGTCAAAACAAAAGAGACAACGTTATGCGTTAAATAAAGACAAAATAATACAGAATGAATGAATATGAACGACTTTTTCAAACTTCATGTTATCATAGATAAACAATCATGTGTTATGTAATTTTAAGTTAATATGCGTTCCAGAAACCCGTTAAAAGTTAGCAGATTGTTAAATGTGACGGCTTGTTAGATGAATCCAGTTTTGACACGCGTACGGGAAACCGGCGGTAAGGCCCGACGATTTTGATTGGCAATCAAAAAATCGTCGAGGTACACAATGGTCCGTATACCTTTTTCGCGTAAAAGATGTGCTATCCAATTGGTCACCGTTGCAAATGTCTTTGGTGCGGATGACAGACCAAACGGCAGACATGTTGGCTGAAGGAGCTCCGGGTTCGACCCCTTTTCCTGGGTATACAGTATTCGTAGGAACCGTTGATGAACCAATGCGATTGCTAGATGAAAGTATGCTTGGGTTAGATCTATTTTTATGACCCAATCGTTCACTTGCAGGAAATCTGGTAAACGCTACATATTTATCAAACGGAATTTGGATTGAACTAGATATAGATTTAAATTCTTTAGATTGAATATCGGTCGGTTGTTGGTATCCGACTTTTGAACTAAGAACATTGGGGACACAAAACTTGGCGTTATATCTGCTTGAATCAACACTTTTTGTTGTTTTAAAACTTTTATTTGTTCCGACATTAATGAGCTCGTTGGAGTTTGATATTTCATCAATAAATTTGGATGTTGAAGTGGGGGTATCTTGAAAAAAGGAATTCGGTAACCTCCTAATATTTTTAATATATGTTCTGGAGCGCCGAAATTTGACCAAATAGGAATGTAATTTTTTAACCGCCCGCCATAAAAATGATTCAGAGGATAGTCACCTACGAAATCTATCGGATTTACGGTAGTCTGAGGGACCTTTTTTGTTATCTTGACGCCTAGTACCAGATTTATTACCTGCATTCTTCTGGTTCCTAGCTCTCGATGCTGGTGCTTGGTAACTCGTAGACGGTCGGGGCTCAAACCCAGAGTTGTTGGCACTCTGAAACGGCTTTCGAGGTCGCTTATTAGCTGGGCCAACGTCTTGTCTATTCCGCATAGACATAGCATGTGACTCTTCCGCAGAGCGTTTTTGACCTATGAACAATTTATTGGTACCCCCTGCTTTCTGTAGGAATGAGGTTAGTTCCTGCGGACGGAACAGGTTAATATGTGTCGGAGGGATCTTTTGCAAATCTTCCTTGATAAATTTATCTTTGATACACGATAGGATACAGTCACGGCATCTTTGAATTATATCGGCACGTCGTCCGCAAGCTAGTTGCAAAAGATCTTCGCACACCTTCATGTAAGGTGATTTGTCGGAGAAAAGCGAGTTAATCTTTTCAAACAGTGTATCAGCATTTAATACACAGTTTGGAGAATGCGCCCATTCTATAATTTGTTGAAAATTGTTTTTCAACAATTCATTTTGTTGGACAAGGCCATGCGTCTGAGCGCCAAAAGATCTGTCCAATAATTTAAGCCAAGAGGAATTTGAATCGCAATGTCCGAGTTCGGTATTCACTTCTAGTTCATACAAAACCTGGCTGTGCTAAGTATCTATTCTCAGTTTCAACATAGCTAACCCTTTGCCAGTCGTGTGAATCAAAATGATGTAACTTTTTAAATAATCTACGCTCGGTTGCGTTTTCAACCACCGGTTCTTTTAAGTTTGTGCTAATTGCAAATTGAAAAACTTTAGCTTTGCTTGGCTTATTGAAAAGGGGTTCGTTTTCCCCAAAAGACACTCTTAGTTCTTTCGTTGGATGCAGAGAGACATCAGAAATATCGGAATCTGGCTCAACGTTCGAAATTCTGGCAGGATCATTATTTTTCAAGTAGGATAAGATTTCACTCACTTGATCGGTTAGTGCGTCTAACCTCTGATTATCACTTTTCTGGTTACCGCTGCGCGCAATATGCCGCTGCCGACGTGGAGACCAGCTGCTTGAGGACTCTGAAGATGAAGATGCCTGCTGTGGTGAAACTCGCGGAGGTGGGCGACTCTGTTCACCGTCACCAACCGAATTCTTTAACGAATCGTCCATTATTGTACCTGTAAAAATAACGAAAGCTGTAAAACTGTAATAATATGTTATCTGTAGTTTCTCAATAAAATATATTTATAATACTGAACAGCAACGCTGTGACCCGCCCTTTATGAGGTGTGATCTTACCGAAAATCGATGCCAATGTGAAGAGCGCGCCTGGCAGCCGGGCAAGCTCAGAACCCCTCCACCGAAAGAAGGCGTGGCCGAAACCGCGTGGAGGGGGCAAAGAGAGGTCGTGACGTCAGATTCAGAATGATGCTGTCTCACTTATTATAGGTCTAGAATAACGGTTCGTAGCATATAATAGTGTATTAAACCATTGTAAAGTTTTAGAAAAAATATCAGTGTGATATTTTCAAGTTAATCCTATTATCCTACTAATATTATAAATTCGAAAGTTAGTGTGTGTGTGTGTTAGTTTGTTACTACTCGCCTCCAAAACAGCTTATTGGATTGCGATGATATTTGATACATAATTAGGACGTAGAACACACAGGCTACTTTTAGACCGAGAGAATGTGACTTCATGAATTTCGACAGAAAATTAGCTTATACTAATATATTAGGTCCTTACATATGAAATTGGCGTTTTGTATGGGAGGAACAAAAAGTCGAATATTTTTTAATATAATATAATATATTTAATTAATCAAAGTATGAACCATTATTTTCTATGCACTTTTGCCATCTCATAGGTAGTTCATTGATCCCTTTACTAAAAAAACCAGTCGGACGGGAATCAATAAAATCTTTAAAGGCGATTTGGACTGCCCCATCGGAGTTGAATTTTTTCCCTTGCAAGAAGTTATCCAAATTTCGAAAAAAATGGTAATCTGTTGGAGCAAGGTCCGGGGAGTACGGAGGATGTCTTAGACTTTCCAATTGAAGCTCTTCTAATTTAGTAGCCGTCTGTAGCGCAGTGTGTGGTCTAGCGTTGTCGTGAAGCAGCAGTGGCGTGGAGCGATTGACCAGCCTAGGTTGTTTAGCCGCTAGCTTTTCCATCATGGTTTGCAATTCCTGACAATAGACATCAGCCGTAATAGTCTGGCCAGATTTGAAAAAACTGTAATGAACAATACCGGCACTAGTCCACCAAACGCTTACAAGTAACTTTTTTGGGGTTAATTTTCGCTTGGGGCAGGATTTGGCTGGCTGGCCAGGATCTAACCATTGCGCTGAGCGCTTCCGATTATCGTAAAGAACCCATTTTTCATCACAGGTAATGATTCGGTTTAAAATACCTTCATTATTGTGCCGGTTTTTTTTTTTTTTTTTTTTTTCCGGTTCCGGTCGTCGATCAGTTAATACGCACGTCACAGAGCTCCGCGGAAAATTAAAAATAAACAGTGTAAAAAGTGCCAACAAAGTGTGTCATCATACGAACTATTGACTACAACAAAGAACAAAATACGTGATCAGTGAAAAATTACAGAAAAAGCGTTAATTTCGAGAACAAATCAACCGCATAGTGTAAACATTCTAACCTACAAAAATATTCTCAAGTACCATCTAGTGCAAATTGTACATAGACTATAGAGTGGAAACTACAGTACCAACATAACAAACATAAAACAAGTATTGCCATAGCAAAACAAGTGTTGCCACAGCAAAACAAGTGTTGCCAAAGTAAAACAAGTGTTGCCACAACGAAACAAGTGTTACCATAGCAATATAAAAAAAATACCAAAGATGGAGAAAAGTATGGAAATTTTATTGGCAAAGTTAGAGGAAAAGTTAGACCAGCAAACTAAACTTATAACAACTTCAGTAACACAAAATGTCATGGCAGCACTAGACGAAAAGCTTAAGGCGATCACAGAAGAAAACGCCGAACTCAAAAATAAAATAAGTGAGTTAGAGTTAAAACTTAAATTCATTGATAAGGATAAGCGCAAAAATAACCTTGTCTTCTTTGGCATCGACGAAGGAAAAGCAACAACAGAAACGGAGCTAGTAGACTACATAAAAGACATTATAATAGAAATGGGAGTACATTTTGAAGCCTTCGAAATTAATAATATTTACAGAATTGGTAAAAAAGAGCTCAATAAAAATCGCCCTGTTCTAGTCTCACTCACAACTACGTGGAAAAAACATATGATTCTACGAAACAGATCTAACCTACAAGGTGTAAATATCAAAGAAGATTACCCTAGAGAAATACTAGAAACACGTAAACAACTTCAGCTACAAGTTGAAGAGGAAAAGAAAAAGGGGAATATAGCATTCATAAAATACGACAAACTGATAATAAAGAAAACACCTGAAAGCAACAGAGAAAAGAGGAAAAGAGAGACTTCAGGATCACCGAAAACACAAGTACAAAAGAAAGTCAATGCAAGTGATACCCAAAGTACATTGACCACCTTGAACAACGCGCCCTCTAAAACTGCGACAAAAGAAATAATCAGACCAAATATACTGAACTATGTAGAGCGCGGGAGATCAGCTTCATTATCAAAACTCTCAAAAAACTAATAAGCGACACCCGGATCCAAACAACCCCAACAACCACATCACCAAACAAAACACTCATAAATTGCACCCCAAGCCGGCTTGTCACCGTGGGGGAAGAAGACAAACACCCTCCATCTACATCAAAACATTATAATTCGAAACACCCTAAAGCAAACATTATACATGTCTGCACACTGAATACTCGGACACTAAGAACAGAAGAAAGCCTAAAAGAACTAGAAATAGCCATAGCTGACATAAAATGGGACATAATGGGCATCAGCGAGATGAGAAGGCCAGGAGAAGGGATAGAGGAGAGGAATGACTATATAATGTTTCATAAGGGAGAACACACTGGACAAAAAGGAGTAGGTTTCTTTATCAAAACTAAACTGAAGAAGAACATTATGGGATTTGAAGGAATTTCTGAAAGAATTGCGGTAGTTCATTTAAAATTTCCGGGTTACAAGAACAACTGGGCCATCTTCCAAATATATGCCCCAACAGAACAAGCGGGGAAATCAGACATTGAATATTTCTATGAGAGTATGTCAGAAGCAATAAAACCGCACTATAATAACAACATAATAATCATGGGCGACTTTAACGCACAAGTTGGAGAAAGGCAAATTGGAGAAGAATCCTCAATCGGGAAGTTTGGTCATGGAAAAAGAAGCCAAAATGGTCAGAAACTAGTAGAATTCATGATGGAAAATAACCTCATTTTAATGAACTCACGTTTTTACAAAAAAACTAAAAGCAAATGGACGTGGTGCTCTCCAGGTGCAAAATTCAAAACTGAAATTGACTTTATTATAACCAACAAAGCAAGCGCATTCACAGATACCAACGTAGTTAAAAACCTCAACTTTAACACAGACCACCGTATGGTAAGAAGCTGCCTAAGCCTAAATCAACCCAAAAGATCCAGAAAAAATCTAGTAAATAATAATAAGCTGTATCAAATATCAGAACACAGTCATTCCACTTATTCCCGCACAACAGAATCACTCAATGAAGTTATTACCTCTGACGCAGAAACTGGGATTAAATACAGGAGATTACAAAACAAATTGAAAGAGATGCTAGTCAGTAAACCCAGAAGCAAAGAAAGCTATTTAAGCAAAAAGACACTAGAACTATTAGACGAAAGAAGAACACTAATATCAAATAAAGGGGACAAAGAAAGACGCCAAAAAATTTCAAACCTTAGCAAGGAAATTAAGGAGAATATGAGGAAAGACCGTAAGGAGAATAGAAATAGAGTTTTGGAGGAAAATATAAAAAGAACAGGAGGAACAAAAAAGGCTGCGAAACAACTAAGCGAACATGGGAAAGAATGGATATCGAAACTAAAGCAACGTGAATCTTACTTAACTAACCGACTCTCAATACAGAAACTAGCTACAGACTATTACCGCCTATTGTATTCTGATAAATTCGATTTAGGGTTGGCCAGAATACCGGAAGTAAACGAAGCAAAAGTAAACAAAGTAGACGAAGTGCCCGAGATTCTTGCATCAGAGGTAACCAAGGCAATAAAATCCCAAAAACTCGAGAAAGCCCCAGGGCCGGACAAGATACCCAACGAAATGCTCAAGGGAACCTTAGAGGAAATCAGTCCTGTGCTGGCAAAACTTTTCAATGAAATCTTACAAACAAGGCAAATTCCAGAAGAATGGACCGAGTGCCACATAATTCTCTTACATAAAAAAGGTCCCAGAGATGAGATTGGGAACTATAGGCCAATTTCTTTAATATCAAACATATATAAAGTATTTGCTAAAGTGATCCTGGAGAGAATATCATTAACACTAAACGAAAGCCAACCTGTAGAGCAGGCAGGATTCAGAAAAGATTTCAGCACAATAGATCACATTCACACTATAAAACAGTTGATACAGAAGTATAATGAATTTAATAAACAAATCTACCTGGCGTTTATAGATTACTCAAAGGCATTCGACAGCCTCAGGCACCAATACATATGGCAGAGCCTTGAACAACAAGGGGTCCAGAGCAACTATATAGAAATACTTAAGAGTATATACAAATCTAGCAAGGCCAGTATTAAACTAGAATCAACAGGAGAATCATTTCCTATTAAAAGGGGCGTACGCCAAGGCGATCCTCTCTCCCCAACGCTATTTAACGCCGTACTCGAGCACATCTTCAGAAAGCTAAACTGGGACCACTTAGGTCTGAACATTAATGGAGCTCGCCTAAACCACCTTAGATTTGCCGATGATCTGGTGCTTCTTGCAGAGAATCCAGCAACAATACAACAAATGATGCAGAGCCTTGCAAATATAAGTAAAGAATTTGGTCTGGAAATTAATGACAGCAAAACGAAACTGATGACAAACTCAAGGGAAATAGACGTTATGGTAGATGGCAACAAGATTGAATATGTCAAAGAATATATTTACTTAGGACAGATAATATCCCCTTCAGATGAAATGACAAAAGAAATAAATAGGCGAATTGCCCAAGGATGGAGAAAATACTGGTCAATGAAGGAAATAGTGAAAAGTAAGGTTCTAGGTAATCACATAAAAAAGAAAACTTTTGAGACCTGTATTCTACCAGTTCTTACTTACGGCTGTGAAACTTGGTCAATAACACTTAACCACAGGGAAAGGCTGACAAAATGCCAACGTGCCATGGAAAGAAGCATGCTAGGGATCAAAATCAAAGACAGAGTCAGGAACGTAGACATAAGAACAAGAACAAAACTGACAGACATTCTCACCCGGATAGACGTCCAAAAATGGAGATGGGCTGGACATATGTTACGTCACCCCATTAACAAATGGAGCAAGCAAGTCACCCTCTGGCAACCCAGAGATGGCAAAAGAGGTAGGGGTCGTCAAGTCAGGAGATGGGAAGATGACTTAAAACAGACAGCGGGACCATTCTGGTTGAGAGTAGCAAGGGACAGGACCCATTGGAAGGAATTGGAGGAGGCCTATGTCAGAAGACACACCGAACTTAGGGACATCTTGTAACCCTATGTTTAGGAATAAAAGGCTATTATTATTATTATATTATTATTGTGCCGGTTTAGTAATGTAACGCAGCAGTCGACGCGCGTTTGCCGGTTTGTTTCAGTCAATTCGTGAGGTACCCACCTTTCAAGCTTTTTAATCTTCCCAATTTGCTTCAAGTGAATTCAAACAGTTTTATCACTAATATTGCAGCCTGCAGCTAACTCGGACGTGGTTTGCGATGGATCCGCTTCCACAACAGCCTTCAACTCTTCATTATCAACTTGAGTCTCAGGCCGTCCACGGGGCTTGTTCTGCAGGTCGAAATTTCCAGAACGAAAACGTTGGAACCAAAAACGAACTGTGTTTTCTTTTGCAACACGACCGCCATACACATCATTCACCCTTCGAGTTGTTTCCGCAGCACTAGTGCCACGGCGGAACTCGTACTCGTAAATAATGCGATATTTAAGGTTTTCCATTTTGTAAAATGAGTGACGCAAACAGAAAAAAACAGAAGAAAAAAAACAAATGAATGAAGATCATCGAAGCACAAATACATGAGTCTATAGCTGTACAAATTTGAATTTGGAATTCCTTACCAAAGAGGAGAAATTCGTGATTAAAGTGGCCAGTACGAAAAACGCCAATTTCATATGTAAGGACCTAATATTTTGCAAGTCCGTATACGAGCTAAGTTGGTTGGGAGGTTGTTGAGATATAGAATTTTTACTGCGAGCGCAAATTTCAAAGTTGCAAGTACCTAATGGTTGGAATAATTTGAATCACGAAAAGCCGTGTGTCACTTGCCTACACTCGTACACTAATGAACACTTAATAGTTGATTACCCACCATAATTACATATAAAATCTCAGAATCACTATTTTCGGAAAATAATACAAAATTCACAATGTCGACACTTTCCCGCCTCAATTCCTAAAAAAACATAGGTACTTAGTTTGGTTACTGCGACAGTTCTACGAAAGTAGTGCTGGAGGGACGTCGATAATAGATAATAACTATCGATTGTAAACATTGACACTACTCAAATAAAAATGTAACATAATTCGTGACAGTATTTTTAACAAGATTTTCGAACCGACTTTTAAATGTGTGAAATTACTTGTTGACGTCGCTCACCACGTCGATAACACGATAATTCAAAGGCATCTATTACTAGTATGACAATTTTGTGCGCGTGGTACCGACTTTGACAATACGTTCAAAGTACATATCATTTTAAGATATAATTAAAAGGTATTTACTATAGTGGCTCTGCGGCAGAGCATAATACACTTATTTGACACATTTTTGGTGTTGAAGTCAGTTCCATTTATTGGAATTTTATTTTCATATTCACCCTTTTCATTGACCTATGCTACTTACGGGATGGATTGTCATCCACCGTTAATTGGTAAGTAATAATAGATAATAAAAGCAATAACATTGAAAAACAAAGTAAGTCTCAAAATGAAAAGGAAGTTCATAAGCTTCGGTATCTATTCTAATATGTATCCATAAACCAAATTTCATCGAAATCTGTGCAGTACTTTTTAAGATATGCTTGAACGTATGTTAAAGACAGATATTTTTTCAAAAAATCTTATTTCATTTTCATTATATAGCTAATTTTAGGTTTTTTGGCCTACGGCTTTTTTTGTTTTTCTTCTAAGTTAGTACCTACAAAAATGTTTGCCTATACTTCTCTATTTTCAGTATAATATAGACAATACAATTCTGTAATTTACAGAAACATAGAAACACGATACATAATTATGTAGGTCGAGTTTAGTCGGGTAAATAAAAAGTCAATGTTGTGGGTTACATTGTGGTACAAGTTAGTGTGTAATGTATGATTACTGCTGAGGCGCCACTGTGACCTGAGCCCTCAGAGAGCCGAGGACGGTAATCATCAATGCCACACACACGAGTATCATACAACGTTTTTTAACACACTTGTGAAGGAAATAGAACATAAAAGTCAAAACGAGTTGTGATTTTTTTTTTGCAATGGCGGGTAAAATTTATCTGATTTCCTATGCGCACGCATGGCGATTAAAGGCCATAGACTAATGAATGAAGTTTCTTTTTTTTTTGGCTTTTCGCGGATAGCGTTTTAGACACGTATGAAATAGGCAATTCAAAGTTTTCTTTAATGCTGAGAACATAAAAGTTATATTGAGGAAAAGTTTTATTTATTTCACACGTACAATTTGAAATTATCTATTTAAATAAGAAGTTGTATGAAAAGAGCAAACAAAAGGTTCATAAATTTATTTGTACTATTGAACACGATCTATTTTGTATCGGAACTTCTTTAAGAACAAAGGAACTCGACCATATTAATCGATATGTGAAGCCATATATATAAGAAAAAAAACATTATATATAAACATTATAATATATGGAACAAACTTATACATATAAGACGGTTACCCTATACTGCGAAATTTCATACAAACAATAAAATAAGTATATCTCATAAGGTAAACAAGTTTAATTAGAACTGAAATGGCAGATATTTAGTATTTTTTTTTTGTAATACATGGGCTATCTGGGCTTTTTGTTATGGTAACAAATCTGATGATCTTAATGTTTTTTGGTTATCATAAATGTGTGGATTGAGTGAGCACATAAAATAATTGATTACTTATATATGTATCACAATAGAGTTTCGTTTAGTATGTTACGAAACTCTATTGAACATAAACTAAACACGAGTAATTTAACGAAGTTTAATTATATAGTTTTTTAGAGAGCAATCGGCCCTTGCGAAAATCGAGGATTGAGTAAGCACAATAAACTATTTGTAAATGTTTAAATACGGGACCAGGTAATATCTAAATAAATATTTATACTCTTTACAAGTTTTGCTAAAACCTAGTATACAATTTATTTATGTAAACTCAATAGAATTTAATATATTGACAGTGTTCTGTGAAAACTGAGTAAGCGCATTACAAACGATTTATCTTCTTTTTTACCTTTTTACACAATGGGATATTGGTTTTACAATTGTTTTAGAGCTTTTACTAAATTATCCTATTATATTGTTTTTTTTCTGAGGGTGCTCACACAGTGCACACGCACACGACTATTTTTGTATTGTGAAAAAGTGGCAGCACTCGAAATGTCACTTTACTTCGCCTGATTAGCAATCTAATCTATGGGCGTACTCTATTTGACTTCAATTTCGTTATTTTAGATAATTTTGATCACATGTTGTGTCTATGGTTCATATTAAATGTGGAACCATAGACGCAAAATTTGGTCAAAATTATCGAAACGAAAATAACCCAGCTGGAGCCTGGCTGGAGTACGGCCTAATAATTTGTGGATGGCGTTGTTTTGTTTTTGTTTTTGACGTGAAACAAATAAATTATACCGCAGTAGCTATTTCCCCGCAGTAAATGACAGGCATATATTATCTGTGGAACCTTGCATAGATAATATAAAAGATTGAATGAACCCTGTAAAACTGAGTGCGTGAATGGGCAGCTTTTAATAGTTTTAATTATTTGCTTTTTACTGACGAAAAATAGCTGTGGGAGCATAGAAATATCCCAAAGTTATTGAAAAATATTTCATTAACAATTCCCTTTGCTTCTTTTTTCGTTCCTTTTGATTTTTGTATAAACATATTATGTTCACAGTGTCCTAGATAAATACGAAATCTGAATATTCTAAAAAATGGCAATATGGGTGCCCGGAGTGTCAGAAATATGTGTATGTGTGTATGTATTTCTTTGAAAGTGTTAAGGTTTTTGTGTATGTGTGCTACTGCGTGGGCAATGTTTTGGCTATTTCCCCGCAGTACCAGCATAAAATAACCTTTGTCACCGTTCGCCTTTCTAGATTGTAGGGGTCTTTTAGACTGGTTCTTTTATAGTGTGCTGTATGTATAAGGCTTTTACGTTCTTACGAAGATATACGTTCCGTGACACGGAAGAGTTGTTCTTATTCTTTACGAATTTTGTTTTAGTAAATATATGTAAATGGCTTTTTAAAAGGATTAGGTATAAATGTATACTTAAAGTAAAGTAAATTTAGAAAATATAAGAAATTCTATAGACATAATATTATATGAATACTAGCTGGCCCGGTATATAGTACCACCAACTTAACTGTGCAGTTTTCGAGGGCGCTACTGGTCATGGAAATCAACTACAAACTGTCACAATTTGAAGGAATGTTGTAGTTCTTTTTTCTGCCACCTGAACAGATAAGTTGGTGGGTCTGTACGTTGTTTTGCCATATAAATTTTAACTAGTGAATATTATGTTAGTCACATAAAAATGACTAACTTATTTTATGTAAGTAAGTAAAAAAAGGAAGAGGAAAGAAGCGCTATTAACGATAACCGCATATAAAAATAACAAAACACCAAAGATACATTTCTTGAATTCATTGTCCTTTGATTATCTTAACTACCAAATAAATTTTAAACTACATCTCTTAGTCTACATTGATATTTTCAATACAAAATACAGCCTTATTTTGTATTGCGTTAATTCTTTCATTCACAATTACTTGCAAGTTTGCTGCTCCTCATCGTACTCAACATGCTATGCTATTTTGGATATCCGTGAACTTTTGTGCCGTATAGATAGTGAAATTTTAGGAAATAAAACTGTTCAAGCCCTAAACTTTAGAAAGTGATAGGAAGCTTATTGTGTGCATAAGACAGGAGTCCTGCCTACTCAATGCTGTTTACGGGGTGAGAAGTGACACCGATAGACGCCTGGCGGGAATAACAGAACGAGTGGTAATAGCAGCCCTAAAACGGCCACAGCAATTCATCTCTGGGCAATTCATTTCCTGATCAATTATCGACCGCCGAGAGTAGAAAATTATTAAAGTACCTACTTGTATAGCTATTAAAAATAGGTGTTGGTGGTAGAAGGGTGAAATTTTAGGGTTTATTGTATTTTAATGCCAAATCGTAGATAAATTAAAAAAAAGGGTTTTTGTCCGAAAGATAAAAATAAAATGTTGGGTATGAAAAATAGTTAACGTCCTATTCTCAGACCTACTGAATATACCCACAAAATTTCATAGGAATCGGTCAAGCCGTTTCGGTAGAGTTTGGTTACTAACACTTTGACATGAGAATTTGATATACACTACACATACACTAATTAACCGACCGAGAACTTAATTCAAGCGAAGCGTCGCTGCTACAAATGCTTTCGTATGTCCGGTTGTTCTATAAAGGTCGCATTTCTCAACAGATTCTCACGAAATTTTGTGAGCAGGTTTGATAAGTCCATAAAATATTTTTTACGATTAAGTTTTTGGAAATTTTTCATAATGACCGAAATATTTATTTCATTTATTTAGATACACAAAACAAATCACAGATAATTATGTCATACATTATCTTATGTCAATTATAACTGTTATACAAATTTTGATTTAGATTGTAATTTAACATAATGTGTGTACAGAAAGGTAAAGTAAATTATATTATGATTATACATTATATTATGGTGTTGAAAGTATTAACTCCTGCGCTATATTTAATGGCAATGTCTCGGATACGCACGTCGTCAGATGCCTATAAGTGATAGGCTCTCTCTCTCTCTTGTACAATCAATTATTTAATTATGATGTTTCTGTAGCCCGTATATTATTTGTAGTTAATTAAATAAAAAAATATATATGAATTGAGTACTTCCTCCTTTTTTTAATGTTGGCAAAAAAAATTACAAAACTCCAAACATACATTTCTTGATTTCGTTGTTGTTTTATTTATTATTCTTGCCTAACAAATTTTAAACACAATCTTTTGGTCTATATTGATATTTTCAAAATACAGCCGTATTTTTTAACGACTTCAAAAAAGGACGAGGTACTCAATTCTTCAGTATTTTTATTTTTTATGTTTGTTACCTCAGAATGTTGACTGGGTAAACCGATTTTGATGATTCTGTTTTTATTTGAAAACTGATGCTTGCCGTGTCGTGCCATTTAAATTTCATCATCGGAAATCAGAAATCGGATCAGCCTTTTTTGGGGTACACTCCAATAGTTGAAAAATATTTTCCTATCTTGATGATATAGTGATTGACAGTGAATGACAATCGATCCCATAAGTAGCAAGGGTCACTAAAAAGGGTGAAAAATAATGTATACCAAAAAATGGAACCAACTTCAACACTCAAATGTGTGAAACAACTTGTCGAAGTCGGTACCATGCGTACAACATTGTGATAGTAGGTACTTTTTAACCATCATGGTACTGACTTCAACAAGTTATTTCACACATTTGAGTGTTGATGTCGGTTCCATTTTTTGGTAAAAGAGATCCAGGGAAGGACGTAGAATAGTTCTTTCCAATTGCGCAAAACGATAACTGACATACCTACGCGCGGGCGGAGTCGCGGACGGAAAGCTAGTATTAGATATTTTCATTACGTACATTATTTTAGTTTCAATTTAGTTCGATTGATATACAATTTGAGTATTTTTATCCCATCAAAAAATCATACATAAATGTTTTATTATATTAACATACAAATAGGGTAGTGAGAATTTGTGTACACTAGTGAAATAAAATGTATATATTTTACTGTTTTTTTTGTTGATCATGGCCTTTTTCCTATCTTGTTCATTTCATAGGCATCTCCGGTATTTTTGAATACATTAATTCTTGCGCATCATAGGTAATGAAAACAATTGAATTTCATATGTACCTATGCCTGAATTCGGGTGCCGATGCTGACTTGTTAAGATGTAAATGTATGTTCGATATTTGGAAATTCAAACCATTTGACATTACGTAATGGTAATAATTTATTTTATCTATGTATTTGTTCACAAGTTATGTAGTCACAATGCTTCAGTTTCCACCCACGACTTCATACACGTGCACTATGCACTATAGGCTGTGGCTATCCCACAACATCACTCTTCCGGGAAGATAAGTACCCCATGTGCTCTATATGCAAACCCTAATATATTCTTATTATCCATTACTTACTAATATAAGATATTTATGGGGTTTACCTATAGCAGGGCCGAAGCTTTTTTGAAGCAGTGATGGCTCAGTGGCATTGGCTATGGACTGCCGTGCAGCAGGTCCATAGTTCGTATCCCGCCGCGGGCTTGAGCTTCACCGCATGGTGGAAGGGCATTATGTGAATGCCCGCCTAGCTAGGGACTACCCTCAAGTAGAAAATCTGTCCCCAAGCACCTAACAGTGTGTTCCGGCAGCAGTCCTTAAGAGCCAGAAAAATTACAGGCTAATGAGACCAAACAACTGGACGTCTCAGCGTGACGGGCACAGTGCAATTCGTCGTTGACAAAATGCGTCTGTTATAGGCAGAGGTTAGTCCACTTAACACAGCTTGTTCCGTCGCAATAACATTAAAAAAAAAAAACTATTGAGCTTTCAATCGACGACACGACGCCAAAAGCTGATGATAGTAACTAACGAAGCTGTAGGTCAAACTCATGAAGTTCTAATAACATTCACTCGCCTAAAATAGTGTTCATCGTCGACAATAGCAAATACCATTAAATCATCCAGGTAAGCGAATACATTTTTCAATTAATTGACTATAACATAATTATAAACTATTCAACCGATTTTAATGAAATTTATACGGGCCCAACATAATGGTATATCCTTTCTAATAAAAAAAAGAATTATTGAAATCTGACTACAATCTGTTAAAAGTTATGCCTTCTTTCCGTGACTACACGCACATTCTTATGACAATAACAATGTTTGGCTAAATTGTTTCAAGTTCTTTACTTCTTTGAACCTGTGAAATCGCGTGTCTTGTAAGTGAGTTCTCCGTTTGGAGCTATCATCTATACATGTAATAAATCTGTAATAAACGTCATGTCTATACATGACAGATAATTGAAGCACACGTAGCGAAGTTTGCGTAGCCGTTCTGAATCGATCAACTAAGTTAAGCAATGTCCGCCGCGGTCAGGAGTTGGATGGGTGACCGCTACTGACATTACTACTGGGCGCTTTCGTGCTTCTGAGGGCATGTTAAGCCATCGGTCCCGGTTGTTGTCCCACGTTACAGCATGGTGGATGGGCATTTTGCGAATGCCTGCCTGGCTTGCTACCACCTTCAAGTAGAAAATCTGTCGCCAAGCACCTAACGGTGTGTTTCGGCAACTGTCCTTGAGAACCAGTAATTCTAGACTAGCCTGCACAACATCTTCGACCATATCATCACTTACCATCAGGTGAGATAGTGATCAAAGGCTAGCCTATCATAGATATAAAAAAAATATTAAAAACATTTTTCTTGGTAATATACCAACAAAAATCTTTTTTAATAAATAGGAAGGTTAGATACTAATATTTTTTCTTATTTCTAATACCTATATATTTATAGGAGTCATGAGGTTTAGGTTTTTGTTTTATCTAAATCAGTCTACCCAAAGATAAGTTATGGGATTAAAACATGATACTTATATGCTTAAACAATGGTAACGGAATATGGATAACACTTTGTTGATGTCATACTACTAATGGGCAATGGAAAAGGAATAAATAAAGCAGTTATTACAGGAAGAGTTTAATATTTATAAAGAATTTCTACATAGTAAATTATTTAGGTATTGAAACACAGGCACATTGATATTATCACAAAAACGTTACAGGAATATGCTTGACTGTACACAGGCTTGACTAAAGACTTGATTGAAGACGTCAATGGAGAAAGATTTTACGTTCCTGAAAAAGAATGGAAATTATATTCATCAGTACCTATGTCTCAACAAGTTCTTATTGACTGCATACAAAGCTGCGATGTGATCACAGCACACCACTGCTATCATAGCCCTAGAGCAATAGCACACATCTTATTCAACTGGCGTAATAAAATCTGTAGAGCAGCATCAAGTTGTGCCTGAAGCTAAGCACCACGCGTGCTCCCGTTGCAATGTCACCCAGGAGCTTAGATCTGAATACGAGCGTGCACTGCTCTGCCCTCGTCACTCCAGGTTTGTTACTGGAGTGACGGTTTTGGTTTTACGTTACTGGAATATAAAATCTCTACATTATAGTCGGCTTGTACACCTACCCCTACCAAGGTTTCCACTTCAATCTACCGGTTGTGACAGATGTTAACTTAAGTTCATTTATCCCTATGTATGAATATTATTTACTATATGTATGTCTGTTAATGATAGCAATTACATTATCACCTAGCCACGTTTATTAGCATAATTATAGAGTATTGAAATTATAGACTATTATAGACTATTGAAATTAAATTGATAAAGTTAATAAGAAATACTGAAGGTATAATCTAGCCCACAAAAAATATCACCAAAAACATATGATCCAGTTAGTGTAGTTAACTAACCTAGATGCATTACTATGCGTGGTTATACATAAAAATCAATCGTGACAGTACAACAATGAAACCATGTTTTGCACTTTAACATAGTACCTTTTGATAGGTTACATGGTATCTTATTGTACACATTCCACAATCACAGTATGCATACCATTATGAAGAAGCACTAAGTAATACTTTTGACTTTGTTTTTAGCATGCTGGTAGGGCATTTTGCGAATGCCCGCCTGGCTAGCAACCACCCTCGAGTAGAAAATCTTGTGCCAAGCACCTACCTTGGCAACAGATGTTAGGTGCTTGGCAAAATGAGAGCTGTCCTTGAGAGCCAGTAATTGTAGGATGATTAGTAAGTGTGTGCCTTCCTCCTTTGTCCGGGCTGAGGACCGGCATCATAACTGTCAAAATTGAACATTATGAGGCGGAGTTACACAACCACTCACACAGCTCAATTGGTTAGAGCATACCCCGGCTCAAGGGGTGGATGGACGTGGGTTCGAATCCCACGCATGACTTAAATTTTTCCTATCGTATATTTGTGATTTTGTAATAACACCTTATTTACTAGACATGCAGCCTGAGGAAGCAGAAACCCCTAAGTAAAGGTTCCTTGTCAGGACTACGGAACCCTAAAAATGTAACAAAAAACTCATTAATATTGCTCTACTATAGTTTAATGAATAACAGTATAACAAATCACAGATTAAGTAATTGTACCTATATACATAACTATGTTAGATTAATATTGTTAGGTTTGCAATAATGCCTGCTATGCGGATTACATTACTTAAGGGTGGTAGCTAGCCAGGCGGGCATTCACAAAATGCCCTACCGCTATGCTATAACGACTGCCATCCTAAGACGACAACCGTGACCGACGGCTTAACGTGCCCTCCGAAGTACGGAAGCGCACAGTAGTAATGTCACTAGCGGTCACCCATCCAACTCATGACCGCGGCGGACGTTGGCGACTGGCTAGCTACCACCCTCAAGTAGAAGATCTATCGCCAAGCACCTAATGGTGTGTTCCGGCAGCTGTCCTTGAGAGCCAGTAATTCTAGGCTAGCCTAACAACTCCTTCGACCACATCATCACTTACCATCAGGCGAGATAGTGGTCAAAAGTCTAACCTATCAAGCATAAAAAAAACTAAAAAAACTTCTGATATGCAGTATAAAGTACATTAGCTTAAAATCTCGTTCCTTTTGTTTGTACATGAATTAGTGTAAAATACAAACAATATCTTTCTACCAACACGTTTCTACAAGTAATTTTATTAAAACATTGGAAAAGTACCCTCGTTATGGCAGTAGTGATTAAATTCACAACATACACCAAACACCATTGTCGTCGAATCAAAATACAGGTAAATCATTTAATACACTTGAAGTTCTTGTACAAAAATAAGTACCTATTTATATAATTATTGTAAATAGTTCTAAGAACCTTGAAACATTGCCTGATAGACTATTTCATTTACATGTTCTGACTGACACTGAACTTATAGTTAATGAAAGCACTTAGCTCAAATGTTAATTTAAAATAAGTTATTGACTTAAGTACTTTGCCGACTAAAATACTATATATGAGTGTGTGTCTACTGACATGTAACAAAACATCAACACATGTTGACCATTTTTTAATACATTTTTAAAGAAAATGATGTGTAAATAACCTCTGCCATGGTAAAAAAAACTTGTGTACAAGGGTTTTGATTGTTATTAAAATCTATCTGACAAAGACGCTTGATTCCACTAATTCAAACTTGAATAAGTTTTAGACCAGACACAAGGACAAAATCCCGGCATATGCAATCTAATGTAATAATTACTGCAATCTAATGTAATAGTACATAATATGTGGATGGGGGAGGCATTTGTTCAAAATTGTAAGTCTTCGGCTTATGATGATAATGATAAACAAACATACCTAAAGACCACACAATAAAAACAAACAAATATTATGACCTAACAAATGAATTAACCAAGAACGGTTATTTGGTTAATTTATATGCTGTCGAAGTTAGCCTTACTCCATCTTAGGCGCAGCTCCCGATTGGACTCTTTTGATAGACATGTATGAAAAACATTACTAAATTCCTGAGGATGTTGGTGTTTCATCATCCAGACCGGATATATTTCTATACACAAAAAATCTAAAACGCATAGTACTTATAGAACTTACTGCGCCGTGGGAAACAAACATACCTAAAGACCACACAATAAAAACTAACAAATATTATGACTTAACAAATGAATTAACCAAAAACGGTTATGTGGTTAATTTATATGCTGTAGAAGTCGGAGCAGGGGTATACCAGCAAAATCCCTATATAACCTACTAAAAGACCTTGGCCTGTCAAGAACAACCGTAACTTCCATCCTAGAACGTGTATCCAAGGCGGCATTAGTAGGATCTTACCAAATTTGGTTGGGCAGGGGAGGAGGCTCGAGCGGTGAAAGGGAGCATTAATGCATCATAAAGGGGCCCCTTAACCTTACTCACTGGGTTGCAAGTCCCAGGCACCTTGACTTGGGCCTCTTCCTCTGCAACGCTATGGACCCGGCACCTGCATGGTGAACCCATGGAATGCTAAGTAAAATCGTCTTGTCCCTTGTTTCATCTTTATTAGGAATGCCATTTTGGATGGTTGCCTGCACACGCTGTGTGGGATCAATCCTGACTGGTGTGGAGCTGTAGTTAGCATAAGATGAATATCTTATGCTAACTACAGCTCCAAAGTTGACCCAGGCACATATCTCGTCTCCAAGGCGAGGGGTGAGATCTGGGTTGTTTCAGAATCTTAAGCTGCCCACTTGACCAAGTTTACGTTTCATGGGTTACCGGAGACGTCTGGTATATCACTCGCGCCTTTGAGAGTGAGATTGTATGTTAATCCGTGTATCGCGAGACGGTGATTGAATTTTAGGCATTGCCTTGATACTAGTTATGTTTGCAGTTGACCAAGTAGTGCACCAAGGAGCGCCACGGGCTTACCGTGACTTCGCGGCAGGATGGGTGATTAGGTATACTCATCTTGCATTAATATCTATAGGAGGTGGATGTAGAGAGCAGGCTGAGACACAACAACAACCCATAACCAAGGCGAAGCAGAAACAAAGAATTAGCAGCCTACAGGAAGACGAATCCAGATATGAGAAATACATTAGTACATCGCGAAGCTATAACCTCATATGTATTTTATAATAAGATAGATAATAGGTATGGCAAGTTTTGCGACACTGGCCATATAGGTTATATTATTATAGGTGACCAATTGACTATTAGTAACGTTTTCAACTGACCTATTTCGAGATTAGGAGGGCGTTTCATTATTAAAAAATAAAAGCATCTCTTTATTAATGGCAAATTGTTAGTATTTGCAGTGATTCCTACCATGCAACAGTTACAGGTTTTCATTACGACGTTTTGTTGTATTATACTCGCTTACTTACATTTGATATGGGATCGGACTTGACGGACGATTTCTAAAACAATCAATCTACATTATCTTTTATATTTAGAGAACTTCAGAAATTCATAAAATACAATAATGTAAACAAACCTAATCTTAAACAGACGTTTAACACAGATAATAAATCGCTTTGCAAAGCATCCCATTCACGGTTACAAGTCAGTTGTATGGCCAATACTGAGTTACTTGAAAATCTTAGTAATGGTAACATTACACTGAAGAACGAACAGGTATATTTAGTCTGTGCTAAAATTACTGCGGGGAAATAGCTGCGGCCAAATTATACCTAATTTATTAAACCTGAGCTGCACTGAGCAAGTAACAGTTTACTGAGGAGCAGTGTATATATTCTACTTCATCTATGGAGCAGTGTAACCACGAGTAACGAGGGACTATTTTGTGTAAGTATTAGGGACCGATAAATATAAGAAGTCAATTCAATTATTATGGACGAATTGCCGAGTATGCTAAACCGTAAGAACTTGAAGGCTTGGAACCTCACGCTAACCCGTGCTGGAACTCGGTTCAGGAGTAAGGTATTGCTAAAGTTGTATTAATATTTAAGATTAAAATAGCCTGAGTAGGGTAAATAAGTTAAACGTCGGCTCCCTTAGGGATTTTCTAACTGGGGATCGCACTGGCGCCATCAAATTTGCAACGAAAGGATAGGTAGCTTGTGATGTGGTTTTGGACAGTTTGATAATACTGTTTCATGGTCTCTCAAGGTTAACATTTGTACTAAAAGAAAAAATATTAAAGTCCCCTTAGCATCCGCGTGGACAATATCGTCCATTTTTCATATTATTATTCTTGAATTAATGTTGAGGCAATAAGCATAAGTATATATATATATATATGTTTTGTTTAATAAAGTATTTTTATTATTTGCACACAAACAATGTTACAATAATTTCAAACTGCATTTAACTTAACTGCATACATAATTATGTTTTTCTATACTGTGTAATATATTTTCTAATAATGTGATATGCTTTTGATTTTCAGAAAACATTGACGGCTAAAACAGTGCCACAGCATAAAAAGCTTGATTATATTGCACTGAATAATTGAGTCAAGTTGCAATGCTTATTACCGGATCGATGATAGGATTTAAAAAACATAATAATTAGGAACAAATTTTATGGATATAAACATAAATTTACTGTGTATTATTGATTTCAAAGTTCAACAATACAAATTCCAACGCATAATGAACAAACAAAGTGTTACAGCGTCAGTCTTCATAATCAACAAGTTTAAAGTAAAAAGCAACAACCAACAGTTTCGATGCATAATGATTTACTTAGACGAAAACTCAAGATTCTGTTTCATAAAGCCACTCTTGAATAAAACCGACTTGGAAATTGTCATGGAATTATTCAAAATTTTTAGTTCATACGGACCTCCCAATACAGTTGTCATTAACTCTTGCACTCAAGAAATGGTTACAGGCATAGCAACAAACATGAATATGTTATATCCCTCCTTCAATGTTGACTTTGTTAAAGCAAAAGATGTAAACAATAAAATAGGAATGGAGATAGTCCAGAAAATACACGAGTGGATGCAGAGAACTAAAAGTAACCAATGGGAAATCGGGTGTTGTATTGTGCAAAGGGACTTGAATATTCAAACAGATCCAGGCAAAACAAAGAGTCGACATGAACTATTTTTCAATGGATCTACAGAGGATACCAGTATTGAATTAGATGAAGGATTGTTTAATAATGATAGTCCTTCAGATAGTGAATGTGTTTTAACAACCGAAGAAGATTTAGGTTACACAAGTGTTGTAGTGAAAGAGGAAAAAATTGAAGAAATTGATGAGCTTAGTGAAGACCTGAAAACTTTTGTTCATGTTTATGAAGATAGAATTGTGTTTGACAAAAATATAAGTGAGAACAATATTCAAATAAAAGAAGAAATTAGGGATGAAAATTGAAAGTGAACTTAATAATTTTCATTTAATCAAAAACATAAAAGAATACAAGTGAATAAATATCTTTTAGGAGCAAATGTAGTTAATTTTTAAGAATAAGAAATCAGTATTATATTTTTGTTACTAATTAAAGCTATTAACATCGGATGGACTTCATAAGTTTCATAACTGAATTCCATCCGATGTTAATTAGTTATTCTTACTAATGTAAGAAATTTGCATAACGAGCGCATTATAATCATAATGTGTGAACATGCTTTGACAAAAAAGCATCAGATTTTTTGTAACAAATTACATGATTAGCCAGCATGTGTGTATTGGGCTTCGATCAACCTAGTTGGGCCACGAATATTGCATTTGTTGCATAGCTAAGGTTCAAACCAAAGATTAAACTAGTTTTTTTATTATTATTGCAGATAGGTAAGCCTTTGACCACATTCTCAACTGATGGTAAGTGATGATGTGGTCGTAGGTGTTAACAGGCTTAGCTAAGAACTACTGCCTGCTTGGCGACAGATTTTCTACTTAAAGGTGGTCGCTAACCAGCTTCCACCATGCGGTGAAGCTCAAGCTTGCGGCAGGGTTCGAACCATGGACCTCCTGCGCGGCAGTCCATAGCCACTGAGCCATCACTGCGTCTTTTTTTGTGCAGTTACATATTTTTTACTGTCCACTCATCAATATGCATGCTTAACTTTAGGTTAGGGCTGAAATGGCCTGTCATTTCTTCATACAAACATCAAAGGGCGATTCTATGTATGGGTAGGTAAGTTCGAAAGACTGATCATCCTTCAATGTTTATATGGAGAAGTGACCGGCTAGTTCAACTTTATACGTTAAGGTACTCAAGCAATAAAGGATACCTTTTTTAACTGTGCCCTAAGCATAGAACATATAATAATACTTTGTATAGAATGGACACTCTCTCCCCCCACCAAAACGAGTCTTCCTCACCGCGCCACGGATTCTGAGCTGCCGCTAAGCTGACTTGAGTACGGGACGCGCAACTCGCGCGCGATAACGTGACAACGAAGCGTGTCGATTTTACGAGAATTTTCAAAGTTGAGAATGGTCACTCTTGTGCTGTTTACGGTTGCTTATCAACTAAACGAGAAAAGGATTGTTTGTTGTAAATAATGTTTTTTTTATTATACGAGAAGAACATAAATTACCTATTATTGTGATTGTTATTATTATCATTACTTGTCTAAAATGTGAACTTGGAATGATACTTTTTGTATAGTGTCTCATCTATTATTGTATAAGTAATGGAGTGAAATGTACATACTCGGTTGTGTGTTGCATATTCCTAGGTCGTACATGGAGTTGGATTGTTGTGTTTCTTAAGGTAGGTAAGGTACGCATAACCTACGAAATCTAATAAGTCATAATAACAGCATCAAAAGATTGTTAGGTAGGTAAGTACAACAATTGATCACACGATGACAACCTTAGACTTCACGCACACATTTACGCGTGTACAAAAACAACATTTGTGTAGTGTCTGTGTAATAGGTAGTTAGAACGCGGCTTTTGTATAGAGAATGAGTCGAGTGTCCAGGCTGTGCCCTAAGGCTTTTATGCCTTATCTTGATTAATGATGCAATGTTGTTCACTTTGACATTTTGAAATTCTGTAATGTCTATAAGATTTTTTTAAATATTGTTATGTTTGCAATAACGTCTGCTCGGCGGATTTCATTAATTATAGTCATCTGCGATTCGAACCCGTGTCCATCCACCCCTATAGCCGGGGTATGCTCTGACCGCTTGAGCTAACATGACATGACTCATAACTCCAATTTTTCCTCTCAACTACATCTACAAACAAGACTAATTTTGCAATTAGTTTTAGTAAGTTGGCATCGTACTGGACCACTATGTCCTAGTTATGAATGAAATTCTATTGTTATCATTATCGCCGATGCCAATTTGCATTAACGCCTGCTCAACGGATTATATTACAAAATTACAAATTTACGAGAGTAAAATACATTAACTGAATTAAAAAAAAAATTAAACTGCTTTCAAAAATATGTAAATAATTACATGGTTGATCCAGGAATCGAACCTGTTACACGGGAAAAATAATCATCCTGCAGTTTTATCATTCATGACATTCTAGCCCGGATAATATAGTATGGTGGTATGGCATTTTTCGATTGCCCGCCTATCTAGCAACCACCCTCTAGTAGAAAATCTGTCGCTTAGCATCTAACGGTGTGATCCGGCTGCTGTCATTAAGAGCCAGTAATTCTAGGTTAGCCTGAACAACATCTTCGCATTTCATCAGTTAGGTCAAAGGTCAAAGGCTAGGGCTGACCTATCAGCTATAAATAAATGAAAAGACTAAAACAAATGATACAGCACACATTCTGAACCGCTCGTAGCGAAGTTTACTTAGCTGTTCTCAACCGATCAGCAAAGTTAAGCAACGACGCGCGCGGTCATGAGTTGGATGGGTGACCGCTCGTGACATTACTACTGAGCGTTTCCGTACTTCGGAGGGCACGTTAAGCCGTCGGTCTCGGTTGTTGTCTTAGGATGGCAGTCGTTATAGCATGGTGGTAGGGTATTTTGCGAATGCCCGCCTGGCTAGCTACCACCCTCAAGTAGAAAATCTGTCGCCAATCACCTAACGGTGTGTTCCGGCAGCTGTCCTTGAGAGCCAGTACTTCTAGGTAGGCCTGAACTACATCTTCGACCACATCATCACTTACCATCAGGTGAGATAGTGGTCAAAGGCTAACCTATCAGGCATAAAAAAAAAAACATTCTTATCCGATTTACAAAAAAGGGAGGAAGTTCTCGGTTCCACTGTTAATTTTATTGTTGTTTTTTATGTTTGTAACATAACCTATTACTCCGCCAATTATAATAAAAACTGGTTTTTATGATTTTTTTGTTCTATACCTCCAAGTTGGTCGCATTTTAATTTATCAAAATCGGTTAAGTAATTTTAAGTCATAGTCAATTTACTGAAATTATATATAGGTATTTGCATACCAGGATGATTTAATGGTAATAAAAATGCAACTCCCGTCCATGTTGAATAGTATTTAAGACTTGTGATATTTATGTATTGATCTTGTGAGCAGCATGCATCTCAAAAAGAATGAAAAAAGACCAGAACCGATTTTCGGCGAGCAGCAGCGTGCGCCTGCTCTACCGCCGCAAGTGAAACCGGTTTTAAATTTGTTTAAATATGTGTACTACTTACGAAAGTTTTAACTAAATATTATAATTTCCTTACATATTATGACATTGGTGTTTTGACAAACCTTTTTTTTTATGTTATTGTGACGGAACAAGCTCGAGGCCCACCAGTTAAGTGGACTAACCTCTGCCTATAACAGATGCATTTTCGTCAACGACGAATTGCACTGCGCCCGTCACACTGAGACGTACAGTTTTTTGTCTGTAATTTTACTGGCTCTCAAGGACTGCTGCTGGAACACTCTGTTAGGGGCTTGGCGGCAGATTTTCTATTATGTACATCAAAACGCTGAATTGTATAATGTTACTCTGGCAAAATGTTGAATTTTTGTTGATAACAACAATGTTGAATTACTGAAGTGTTGAGTTTGAATAAAGTTGAATAGGTACCTACCATAACGTTGATTTTCAAAACACGTACACAAACTCGAGGGACTGAGCGACTGAGTTCAACCTTACAGCTTTTTACAAATATTCAACATACAAGGAATTAACGAGTTTCAACCACAGACCTAGGATTTTTTCGCTACGTACATCCTAAGCCTATGGTTTCAACCGTATGAGAATACACCGTTCAAAGAATAATAATTTCAAAAACAGCTGCATTTCAAAATTTTCTTTACAATCTCAGATGAAAAAAGCACGGATTAATTGCCACAATTGCCAAAAGAAATAAGAAAAAAAAATTGTTTCTGAATTCAAACAATGAGGTGGAGTTCACCATAGAGATATATAGGTAATACTTTTTTTTATGTTATTGTGACGGAACAAGCTCGAGGCTCACCTGATGTTAAGCGGACTAACCTCTGCCTATAACAGATGCATTTCTTCACAAGTCACGAATTGCACTGCGCCCGTCACCTTGAGACATGGTTGGTATAATTTTCATGCCTCTGTAATTGCAATGGCTCTCAAGGACTACTGCCGGAACACACCGTTAGGTGCTTGGCGACAGAATTTCTAGTTGAGGGTGGTAGCTAGCCAGGCGGGCAATCGCAAAAAGCCCTTCCACCATGCGGTGAAGCTCAAGCCGGCGGCGGTGGGGATCGAACCAGGGTACTGCGGCGCGGCAGTCCATAGCTATTACCGCTTGGCCATCATTGCTTCAGAACTATTTCTTTTTAGTGGAGTTCACTATCAAATTAACTAATATCAGTAAATCACCCCTTAAATTGGTATAATTTATTACTGATATGCTAGCTTCAGACCACTATCTCACCTTTTTTTTTTTTTTTTTACATTAGATGGGTTTGCGTTTGACTCCATCTCACCTGATGGTAAGCGACGACGAAGTCGAAGATGAATCACGCTTGCCTAGAAGAAACCTATTTACTCTTTTTTTGAAAACACCAGGATTATACGCACCTGGAAAGACTGACGATGGGAGAGAGTTCCACTGCTTCGCTGTTCGCAGAGCTCTGAAATCGCTTTGAACGAACATGCGGCAAATTGACAGTGAAGGTATGAAAGCTCTCTGCGTCTGGTAGTCTTATAGTGAAATAGAGAAGACGGTATGAGATCATGTAGCTCTTGAGCACATTCACCGAAGTGAATGCGATAGAAAACAGACAGACAAGCTACTTGGCGTCTATGCGACAGACTTTGAAGTTTTCTCCCAACTAGCTTACTGTCACCAATTAACTTAGTGGCACGCTTTTCTACTGAGTCCAAAGCCGCAAGCTGGTACTTTGCTGAACCATTCCAGAGGTGGCTGCAGTACTCCATGCAAGAGCGCACTTGGGCCTGGTAAAGGGTGAGCAGTTGCGATGGAGTAAAGTAGCGCCTCACTTTGTTCAGTATGCCAAGTTTTTTGGCTGCGGTCTTGGCTTTGGACTCTATAGATTGGCCATAGTTGAGGTTGGGAGATATGTGCATGCCGAGCAACTCAATGCCATTTCCGAACTGTATCGGTTCACCTTGGAAAGAAGGAGGAACAACAATACAGTCCCGTTTGGCAGAGAAAAGACACGCTTGCGTCTTTTTGGTGTTAAAAGAAACCAAATTGACTGCACCCCAATCAGACACTGCTTGTAAAGTGGTGTTTGCTCTCTCGATCATGGCAGCTCTTGAAGACTGGATCTCAGATTTCTTGGCTCTAGGATTAGGAATGTATCTCTCCACTACTGTACTATCATCTGCATACCCAACAATACTCGGTGTGAGGAGGTCGTTTATATGCAGAAGAAATAAAGTAGCAGAGAGAACAGATCCCTGGGGTACTCCGGCATTAATACTCATCTTTTCTGATGAGCAGCCATCTAGGACCACACGAATAAATCTGTCGCTCAAGAAATCGGCGATCCAGTTACAAAAATCTGGTGGGAGGCCATATCTGGGAAGCTTGCTTCATAGGCTGGCGTGCCAAACTCTATCAAAAGCTTTTGATATATCAAGAGACACTGCCAGAGACTTGCCGCTCGATAGCCTCTCCCCAGTAATGAGTGACGTACACCAGAAGGTCGCCAGCAGACCGGTCTCGGCGAAAGCCGTACTGGCGGCCACTGAGCAAATCGTTTGCTTCTAGGTAGTCAAGTAGCGTGGTGTTTAGTACACGTTCCATGACTTTACAGAAAATGGAAGTGATCGCTATCGGTCTGTAATTACTGGGATCTGTTCGAGAGCCTTTCTTGGGTACAGGCTGCGCATTAGCAAGCTTCCATCCTTTTGGCACCTTGCCGGTCCTTAAAGAGAGGCGATACAAGCGCGTCAACACGGGAGCCAGCTCAGGCGCACACACTTTTAAAACTAAAGCGGGAATACCATCCGGTCCAAAAGCTTTATTGACGTCCAGACTCCGCAGCACTTTGAGCACTTCTCTCTGGTGGATTGAGATTTTGCTCATTTCGTATTCGTATTGAGGAACGAGAGTAGGAGTGCTTTTACCGAAGTCCATCCGTGAGTTTTCTGCAAAAAGGTTAGCAAAGAGATTTGCCTTATCCATTGCAGTGTGATCTAATGACCCATCTGGTTTCAAGAGCGGAGCGAGAGAGCTGCGACAAAAATTAGCTTCGATCGATTTAGTCAAACTCCAAAAACCTCTGCTTCCAGAGGGGTGGGATGCTAATTTGGTTCCAATGCGGCTAACTCGATCAAAACTAGCCTGGCGCATTGCTTTCTTATACAGCTTGGTTGCAGCGTTGTAGTCCCGTTTTTTGTCACTGAGGGTTGCGGATTTGGAGACACGCGCTTCAGCCCACGCCTTGTACTTTTCGTGCTTAAGCCTTTCGGCTTTAGCACGGTCAGAGTTGTACCAAGGACGCGCCGCGGAATTGGGTACCTGGTCACGAAACGGGATGAAATATTCCATTCCTTGGTTTATAACATCACAAATGGCATCAGCGCAAATGGATGGTTCCTCAGAAGGAAAACAGACCTGCTGCCAAGGGTAAGCTGCATAAAAGTGTCGCATCTCATCCCAGTCCGCTGAAGTAAAGCGCCACAGCCGTCTGCATTTTCTAGAACTATAATCTGGGGGAGAAAATGTGGCCACAGCATTAGTTAGACAGTGATCAGAATTTCCTATGGGAGCAGATACAGAGACTGAGTATCTATCCGGATCATTGGTTAAGATTAAGTCTAAGCAGTTAGCTGTGTGGCCTTCCACATCGGGTATTTTTGTGGACTGGTTAACAAGTTGAGTAAGGTCGTGTGATAGTGCAAAATTGAGCGTTTCACGGCCAGCATGATCAGTTTTCTGAAAGGGAAACAACCATTCTTGATGGTGAGCGTTAAAGTCCCCTAGGATCACGACTTTGGCTTGAGGATATCTCTGCTGCACAATGTCGACCGAATCGCTCAGGTATTCAAGAAGTCGCGAAGTTTCCAGATCGCCGCTGTGTGATCTGTAAATGCAGGCGTACACGATTTGTTCTTGACCTGTATCCACCAAAGTCCACAGGACGGAAAAATCTGGTGTTTTCAAATTTCGAAAACGTTTGCAACAGATATCATCACGAACGTAGGAGCACACGCCAGCGCGAGGCTTAAAATTGGTCTCCAGGGTATAACGTGGGTAGTGGAGGTATGTCGTGTCAGCTGGATTTTTTATCTGAGTCTCCGTTAAAAAGAGCAGGTGGGGTTTTATTAGTCTCGAGATGATGAAAGACTGATTCGAGATTTGAGTGGAGTCCTCGTATGTTTGAGAGCTGCACTTTTAGTGTGAGGACGTGCATCTGCCGTTTTAACTTACTCTTTTTATATTTGTTTTTCATGGTTGGTGAAGGTAAATAGGTTTACAAGCTTAATGTGCACGAGATGTTAGGAACTTAATCAATCGACTCACAAGCACAAGACTGCGAAACTGAAAGACTTGCGCGGAGACTGCGGGGACGCCCGAACCCCCCTGAAACTCTTCATCGGTTCCTCACACCCGGTCGCCAATCGGCCCGATGATGAGTCCCCGGATTTTTCACAAGCGGCGGGACAGCCTTTCATAGTCGGCTAGGCTATTATATGGGTCCCCTACAACTTGCGGTCGGCCAGCAGAGATCACCGTGCTTCGGATCCCGCTACCCTCCGAAACAAGCCTCCCGTCACAGCAATACGAGTTCGTCGAAGCCAATCTTATTCCCAAACAATGCACAACTGCACACAAAAAAGCCTGTCGAAATGGTGATCCTGGCATCACGGTGGAACACGACGGATCGTTTGGCACCGAGGCTTTGACCAGAAGGTGGTAACTAACCGGCGGCCGAAGCCTACCACCAGTTTTGTTCAAGTGGAGTTGCAGTTCTGAAAGCACAGGCACCAGTAATGTTGGGGCATGTGTTAACCGGACTGGCAAGGGATGCGACGAGCACGCCTCCACGCTTATCCCTTTAAACCTGAACCTGATGGTGAGTGACGATGTGGTCGAAGATGTTAACCTAGAATTACCTACTAGCTCCCAATTACAGCTGCCGGATCACACCGTTAGATGCTAAGCTACAGATCACTCTTGAGGGTGGTAGGTATCTATAGATAGGCGGTCATTCCCAAAATGCCTTACCACCATGCTATAACCACTAACCTAAGAAAACAACCGGGACCGTCAGCTTAACATGCCCTCCGAAGCTCAGTAGTGCCTAATGTCACTAGCGGTCACCCATCCAACCCATGGCAGCGGCAAACGTTGCTTAACTTAGCTGATCTCCTACATTGACCTATATATAGGTCAATGATCTCCTATCACAATTTCGCTACGAGCACTTCTACGGATTATGTCAGGGCAGAACACAAACAGGATTATACCTACGTAAACTGGAGGATTACCTAAACAACAGGATTACACCCTAGTTCTTCTTTTATTTAGTATTCAATCATTGAGGTAGAAATTTTTGTGAAAAACAATTATGATCTTTGAAATCAATTGGTGCTAAACTAAAGTTGAGCCAAAATCTTGATACCTAGGTATACCTATAGTTTTACGGATATAAGTGAGAACACAAGTAATTTCGTGAAACGCACTTGTTTACAGTTATAAATAGTTAACATATAAAAGTACTTAAGGCGTTTACAAAAATAATAACAAAAACAATCAATTATGGTTAATCGCGGTAGCGCGCCGGAAAAGCTACTACCTACGCGACCCGAGCGGCAACGCCGTGTATTGCCCTGCGACAGGGCGCTGCTTGTGTCGGAATTAGCGCGGGAACGAACGGTAGTGTTGGCGGTCGAGTCCCATTGTTTTTTTTTTTTGTTGCTAAGGGACAAGCGCGAGGCCCACCTGATGTTAAGCGGTATCCTCTGCCTATAACAGATGCATTTCGTTACAAGTGACGAACTTCACTGCGTCCATCACCTTGAGACATACCTGTTAAGTCTCATTTTGCCTGTTATTTCGCTGGCTCTCAAGGACTGCTGCCGAAACACACCGTTAGGTGCTTGGCGACAGATTTTCTACTTGAAGGTGGTCGCTAGCCAGGCGGGCATTCGCAAAATGCCCTTCCACCATGCGGTGAAGCTCAAGCTCTGGGCGGGATTCGAACCATGGACCTGCTGCGCGGCAGTCCATAGCCAATGCCACTGAGCCATCACTGCTTCAAGCTGACTGGTTGAAATGGCCGCGGAAAATGTTATTATGAGATGTGATAGGCCCGTTTAAATAAGCTGGCGCTACAATGGTAGTTAGTTACTGCATAATATTACACCAAATTCCTGATCCTGATTCCTATTTTAATGTTTGCGATAGACCTCTTAACCAGGGTTAGTTCCGCTATACTGGACTGAAAATACCAAGTAATAATTTTCGCTATGCACGCAAATTCTTTAATGTTGCGTAAACAATGAAAGGTACAGTTGGAAAGAAAAGTGTTTGAATTCAAGTTTAAATTTTTATAGCATTATTCGTATGCGTCTGTAACTTAAAATTTGTTTTGTCTGGTCTTGACAGTTAAAAAAGTCAAAATGACGGATCGTCTGTACTGACAAACGCATTTCAATGGGATTTTAAGTTAAAATGGTCTAAAATTTACAGATACAGAACTCCTAAATTTTTCCAGATAATATACATAATTCTTCTGCGAATAAAAAAATATATTTTTACCAACTGTACTAGATGAAATCTAAACGAATATTAGATACCTTGAGGAATATAAAAAAAAATGCACTATAAGTAGTCAGTTCCATTTTCATAACTTTCTACAAAATTATAGGTAGGTAAGTAACAGATATAACAGACTATATACCAGCCACCCCCTACCCATTGTACCTACCATAGTACCTACGTTCTTCATTACCCTGGGGAATCTTAAAAACGGACCTAATATCTACAATTGCAGAAAACACAAGTTCCGCTCCAGTAATAAATCGATCTACCTCAATGCTAGCCACATTTAAATGACCATCCCAGGTGGCAACCTCCTTTTTGTCCCGTTTGCAACAGATAAACTTTTTATCAGGGCTTTAATTTACTGCCGCCGGCAACCGCAATGCGTTTTTAACCACACGATTTCGTGAAATTTTATCGTAGATACACAAGTAAGTATTATCTACTTACCTATTAAAAGTCACATGGTTTGCACAGGATATCATAACTATATTTTTGCTACTTACCTGTGCAGGTTTTTAAACATAGGTCGGCAATCTCAATTAATGACAGCTGTCAAAAATCCAAGATGGCAACCATACAAAGTAAATTATAAGATTCAGACTTTTAGTACCAGCATAGCATAACATAACTACTTATATTAATTTATAATGTAATTCAGGAATTTTATTTTTAATACCACACATCGCATTCATACATTTTAATGTTCTATTCAAAATAGAAAAAAGAAACACCATAAAAACAGTGTACGTATTGCGGCATCTACAGAGGTGCCTGAAGAACCGTCCAGATATGTGATCAAGCCTATTGCCATTTACTAAGTTCCAGAAGCCAGACTAGAAATGCCACTTTCAGAAAAAAAACCGACCACTGTCTGACCCCGGGATCGAACCCAGAAACTCGAGATTTTAAATGACTATGTACTTACGCGACAATAGTGTTAAAAACAAACGAAAATGCAAATAACTTATGAGTCCTTCACATCACATTATTTTTTGTTTGTTTTTATACTTATTTTATTTAGTCAAAATCATTTACTCAATTTAGTCGTCTACGACGTTCTTATGAAGGTCAATTACAAATTTAAATATTAGTTTATTTTTGTTTTTTAGCTAATTTTAAGTTTTTTTAGTTAAATATGTTAATCAGTCATAGAATAACTTAAAGATGTCAATAAATTTAAATATTGAAGTATTCTAGATAGTACTGCAAAGTTCAGCAAAAAAAAAAAAAAATTATAGAGCCACTGCGATAAGAACGGGCAAGAAACTCGGAGCCATTAATTTAAACGTCTTTTAACAATGTGTAACATACTTACTATAATAAAATTATTTCAATACTTGTTTAAATTACGTAGATGACAGGCGATAGCTTGGAATTGTCCAGGCGTTTTTGTCGTTTAAGTAATCACAAACTGTGTAGTAGGATCTTAATCAATATGTTTTTCACGTGCAACTTAAATTTTCCTTCTGTGAGCGTTGTAATATGTTTGGGAACTTTATTATAAAACTGTACACAATAACCAAAGAAGGAACTTTGCTAATCTTAAACCTGGCATCGCCATTGTATCTATATTCCTTGTGTTGTTATCGTGATAATTTAAATTTGGGGTGATATTCTAACACGGCACCCCACGGGGACACTCCGTTTACGACTTGATAATACTTCCGTGGTTTACGAGCAGGCAGACAGTAGCGGATATGGCTCCGTTTTGCTTTTTAGTTATAAAACCCTAAAACTGTGACTCCGAATCATCGATTTTAATAAAAAAGGAAGATAGGGTACGCTCTAATATTACGACTGTATAACGTGGCTAAAATTTAACACACGTATATAATGCCCATACTTAGCTACACTTCTATTGTCTATGATACGTTTTAATTAATGACAAAGACAGGAAGACAAGCGTGCAATAGACGCACCTACGCACACTACCAAGACTCAATCACGAGACGTCGTCGTCGCCTGATTTGACTTTGTCATGTTCAAGGTACAGGGCCCCAATTCTCTTAGCTATTGACCAAAGGCCACACTACTGCGATCGAACTGCTGTTAATGTCAAATTCGGTAGTCTGCTAATTCTAGCTCCTAATCGCAGTTGTATAGCAATTGCGTCGCTATCGTACGGCTGTGCTATGGCTAAGCAAATGTACCAATTGAAATATTAATGAAAACTTCTTTCAATCAAGCATCAGTCAAAACATCATTATAGTGGTTTTTTAGCAAACAATACATTAAATAAATATATTTATATCATTAAGCTATTTTTCTATATAAAATCATCCAAAATATTTTATGCCACTGTAGCAACGCAATCGCAACAAAATAGCTTACAGCATACCAAATATGTCAAAAACTATTGATAGCAAGCCACTGACTTGCGATCGAACCTAATAGTCTAAGATCCCGCTGCAGATTGGTGTGCTCATCGACTTTTTGTTTAAAACCAAATTTTTATGTTTATTTATAGTTAAGAGTATATATATTTACTAGGGTGCCTATCAAAATTTGGCCGCCATTATTTTTAATTAAATTATTTTTAATTGATTTTTGGTAAAAAATTTCGTTTATTTATTTTTTAAATAAAATAACGTCTACATCACGGTAATTAATATGAAGATTCTAAAAAATCACGGTTGCCGTTGCGCACCTGGCCGCACCTCTTTGCAGCCAGGTGTAAACAGGTATGATTTCGATGAATTTATACGTTTATAACCTATTTTTATTAATTATATGTCAAATTGAAGCTAATTTTTTTCTATTAATTATCATATAAAGTTGCTTAATTAAATCTGGCCGCAAATAAGGGTTGCTGGCTGTTAAAGATAATTAATATTTAAGGTAGAGTGAAAGAGAGTTAGCGCGTAACATCATTTGTCAGACGAGGACAGCGATTGCCGGCTGTGCGGCGCTTTTAAGCCATTGCGCATGCGTCGAATGTTAGTGTTCTCAACCACCGGGGAGTTATAGAGACGACTTATAATAAATACTCCAAAAAATATGTAATTTTTTTCAAAATGACAAATTTAAAAATTGCAACAAAAAATTAATATTGATTTGATATATCGACGGTCTAGTTAGCAATTTTTCTAACTCCTTATTTTTTAGAGGGTAATTTTTTTAACATTTTGATAAAGCAATAATCCAATTACAAATTATTTGAATGATTCAAACTTAAATATTATATCTCTATTAGATATAAAGGATATTAAATGGTTTTTTAAAATGATAATAAATTTTGAAGTAATTGTTTTTTTCCGTACAAATAAAAGATTCTCTAAAATGGAGTTAGATAATTTGCTAATTAGAACGTCGATATTTAATATTAATTTAAAAAATAAAAAAATAAAACCAAGGTGACTTAAGTAAAAGAAAATTTTATTGCGAAAGTATTTTTATTATGGTAACGAGAAGTTACTCAAATCATGAAATGAAAAAAAATAACTTTCACTCGATGCATTTTGCCGCGCAAACACTCACCGATCGAAATTTACGTAATAAATAATCTCGTAACTACTTTTAAACCTGTAAACCTAAACATCTGAAACAATTCAGGTGTATAGATTACATCTGAATAATCATATCAAAAGAAAAACCAAATTCGTAGGTGGTATAGTTTTTGAGAAAAAAAAAAAAATCCGCTTATGTACAGTTTTCCCGCCAAAATTCTTAAAAAAAATCGCGTTGTTTTAATCTCGTTACTACTTATAAAATATTTATCCTTACAATCTGGTATTATTCATGGGTAAAGAACCATAATAAATACACACATTAAAAAAAAAACAAAGTTGTAGGTGGAATAGTTTCGGAAAAAAAAATAGAAAAAATATATAAAAAATGCCGTTTCCCGCCATTTTCATCGTCTGTTCAAACCCATTTTCCTGTAAAATTTTCCATGAAAAGGTCTATTTTCATTTCTTTTCCCGTAAAGAGAATATGATGAGGATTGCATTGGTACCAAGAAGTTTATATGTTGATTGGAGACTGCCACAAATAAACTCGATTAAAAAACAAAATACCTTTAAAATCTGGAAAAATATATTTTTATTCGCTGTTTGATCCACTCAAACTAAATGTATGAAAATGTTATTTTTTGTATGGTATAGGTAATATATTGGGGTATGGGGATGTTAGGGTGACATGTTTAGGTAATGGAAAACTACTTAGTACTACAAAAAAACGTTACGGGGCGTCGCGGGATAAAAAAACGTGAGCAGTTTGGACGATTGTGTCATAGGAGGTGGACAGATTGTACTCACGAGGGGAAAACGTTGTTTATTACGAACTCCAAAACAGCGTGGTTTTTATGTTAGAATAAAAATGCTGCATCTGTTCAGTTGAGAACACTAACATTCGACGCATGCGCAATGGCTTAAAAGCGTCGCACAGCCGGCAATCGCTGTCCTCGTCTGACAAATGATGTTACGCGCTAACTCTCTTTCACTCTACCTTAAATATTAATTATCTTTAACAGCCAGCAACCCTTATTTGCGGCCAGATTTAATTAAGCAACTTTATATGATAATTAATAGAAAAAAATTAGCTTCAATTTGACATATAATTAATAAAAATAGGTTATAAACGTATAAATTCATCGAAATCATACCTGTTTACACCTGGCTGCAAAGAGGTGCGGCCAGGTGCGCAACGGCAACCGTGATTTTTTAGAATCTTCATATTAATTACCGTGATGTAGACGTTATTTTATTTAAAAAATAAATAAACGAAATTTTTTACCAAAAATCAATTAAAAATAATTTAATTAAAAATAATGGCGGCCAAATTTTGATAGGCACCCTAGTAAATATATATACTCTTAACTATAAATAAACATAAAAATTTGGTTTTAAACAAAAAGTCGATGAGCACACCAATCTGCAGCGGGATCTCGTACTATAAATAGCGGGCAGACTACGGATACTGTCAAAAACTACAATTTTCATGCAATTAAGTTGCGTTAACGCTGTTCAATAGCTAAGAGAATCGGGCCCCTGGTCCCGCTTCTCCCGTATTTTAAAAGTTCAATGCTCTGAATACCATTTTTTTATAGGTAAGCCTTAGACCACAATTTCAATTGATGGTAAGTGATGATGTGGTCGCAGGTGTTCACAAGCTTAACCTAGAATTACTGACTCTCAAGGACAGCTGCCGGGACACACCTTTAGATGCTTGGTGACAGATTTTTTACCTGAGGGTGTTTCGCTCGCCAGGCGGGCATTCGCAAAATGCCCTTCCACCATGCGGTGAAGCTCAAGCCCGAGGCGGGATTCGACCCATGGACTGGCTGCGCGGCAGTCCATAGCCAAAGCCACTGAGCCATCACTGCTTCAAAGAATCAAAAGATAATAAATATTGTAGTCTTCTGTCGAGGTTTCTCCGAGGCACGGATAAAATCTCAGAAGAGAAAATTTTTACCTGTAGAGCTGAGGCTACCATTTAAACAAGTCCTTATTAACCCATTGGCATCGGTGATAATGATAACAATAGAATTTCATTCATAACTAGGCCATTGTGGTCCAGGACGATGCCAACTTATATATTTGCATGCATATTCCTTAGCCTAAGTATCATGGTTCTGATTTGCCAGTTTTCCGTGAAAAAAATGGAAAAATCGTTTTGTATGAGAATTCTTATTTTCACATTTAGGGATAAAATAAATTATTATCAATTTATAAATCTAGCAAATCAGAAGCAAACATGGCTCAAGTAAGTCAAGAATATGCACGCAAAATTTCAGAGTTTGAACACTAGAGTGTTTTCCATACTCCCCACGTTTTGCAGGCGTCTTGAGGATCGCTGTTCTTAAACATTCAATCTCTTAACTCATTCCACCGAAGGCACTCTTACCGTAAGACCTCTTACCAAACCCACAGGTAGGAAACGTGGGGTGACGTTCTAGCCAGGCGCCCCACAGCGCTCAATCACCTTAAGTCCAGCTTTAAAATGCGTAGGTACGGCTGAAGTATGGAACATCCTACCAGCAGCGTCTCTATTTCCCGACAGATATAGTCTAGAAGTCTTTAAGTACAGAGTAATCATGTATCAGCTAGTTCCACCTTCGCATCTTCACTGTCCATCACGTGAGACTTCGGACAAATGCTTGATTATCACAATTAATAAAACCAGCCAAATTAATACTCAAATATTAAGTTAAAGAGACAGGTTAAGTTTTGCACACACTTTAGAATGATTTAGTGCATATAAAGACTGTCGTCAAGCGTCTGTTTGAAGATCCGAGGAATTAGATTTTCTGATTCATACAATAGGTTCAGAGAAAAAAAAAACAGCAGCTGTGCGGAGTGTTGAATTGTGCACGTACGATGGCAATAGCCTCGCGCTTTATTACATGATGTGTAAACAAAAATGTAAATAAATTACATTTTGACGAAACGTGAGCGTTAGTTCTTACAGCTACTCCGTTGCCATTTTTTTGCGGATAAACATTCATCACAGCAACTGGAACGTCTATATACCGTTACAGAAAAGTCTCCCCCATTGAGGGGGATTTGCCATAAACCCCACGCTTGGCAGGCGCCTTGCGGAGTACAGCTGAAGATGGCAGATTACTTTTTGGAATACCTATATAGTTTAGTGGAAAGTTAGAAACCAAATTTCCAAATGCTACGATCTTGAGAAATCTCTCTGATTTTAATATTGTTAGGCTTGCAATAACGCCTGCTATGCGGATTACACTACAAAATCACAAATATACGATAGGAAAAATCCAAGTCATGTGCGGGATTCGAACCCACGTCCATCCACTCCTTGAGCCGGAGTATGCTCTAACCAATTGAGCTAACATGACATGACGTCATAACTCGAATCTTTCCTATCCTTCTTTAACCATCGTATTGGGATGGAGCGAAATCTATAGTACCACTTGCGTTGTACTACAAACAAGACCAATTTTGCAATCGGTTTTATACTTGTAAATGATGACGCCACCTTATAATTTTAATATTGTTAGGCTTGCAATAACGCCTGCTATGCGGATTACACTACAAAATCACAAATATACGATAGGAAAAATCCAAGTCATGTGCGGGATTCGAACCCGCGTCCATCCACTCCTTGAGCCGGAGTATGCTCTAACCAATTGAACTAACATGACATGACGTCATAACTCGAATCCTTCTTTAACTATCGTATTGGGATGGAGCGCTCCATCCCAATACGATGGTCGTCATGTCATGTTAGTTCAATTGGTTAGAGCATACTCCGGCTCAAGGAGTGGATGGACGCGGGTTCGAATCCCGCACATGACTTGGATTTTCCCTATCGTATATTTGTGTTTTTGAAATCTCTCTGATATTTTTCAATGCATGAAATTTCCTATATTCATCAGAAAATCCCGTCTGCAATATAATTTCAAATACGCAAGTCTCTCTGGCATAGGTTTTCCCCAGATCTAACCTGACCATAAGATTCTTAATTAACATTACCTATTGGATAAATGAACTGAAAATAAAATAACAACATGTTAGGGTATTTTCGAGCTTCTATCTAACTATCGTAGAAGTGGGGTAATACAGTTACTGGCAACAAATTGGCCTGTACGGGCGACGAGCGCAAATGTCCCAAATATTTGCCTGGTGAGTGCCATTTCACAAATTAAACTGTCTAACTTTCGGGTGGCTTCGTAGGTCTAGATTTCAGTAACAACAGTAGGATAACTTTTTTTTTATTTTTTTATTTTATTGTTACGGAACAAGCCCGAGGCCCACCTGATGTTAAGTGGATTAACCTCTGCCTACAACAGAAGCATTTCGTCAACGACGAATTGCACTGTGCCCGTCACACTGAGACGTCGAGTTGTTAGGTCTCATTAGCCTGTAATTTCATTAGTTATGCTCAATATGTAATATGTTTCGAAGCAGTGATGGCTGGCCAAATCGCACTGGCTTACCACAGTAATAGATATGCACTGCAACAGATTTTGAAGCAGTGATGGCTCAGTGGCATTGGCTATGGACTGCCGCGCAGCCGGTCCATGGTTCGAATCCCGCCACGGGCTTGAGCTTCACCACATGGTGGAAGGCCATTTTGCGAATGCTCGCGTGGCTAGCGACCACCCTCAAGTGGAAAATCTATCGCCAAGCACCTAACGGTGTGTTCCGGCAGCAGTCCTTGAGAGCCAGTGAAATTACAGGCACATGAGACTTTACAACTATGTCTCAAGGTGACGGGCGCAGTGCAATTTGTAACTTGTGACGAAATGCATCTGTTATAGGCATAGGTTAGTCCGCTTAACATCAGGTGGCCCTCGAGCTTGTTCCTTCAGAAGATCCTTGGTTTGTATCTTGCCACGGGCTTGAATTTCATGAGTTTTGACATATATGTACTGATTGTTCGCCTATAAGTAGAAAGACTGTGAAGCATACAACACTTCAGAGGTTACACAATCAAACACCGAGCTCGCCGGCGAGCTCGAGGCAAAAATAAAATCCCGATTAGTGTCTCTCCAAATAGTCACAGAGTAATATTCAATAGGGCCCATTCTCAACGGTACAACACTGCAGTTGTACCGGGGCATTTAGTTCCGATTCCCCCTTTGTCTCTCGGCAGCGAGACAACCCGAGGTCCGAACCACAGTGGTGCCCTTGAGCACGCTGTCACCCCTCCCGATAGTAGCGTGGCGTTTTCGGCGCCCGCAGGAGACGGAGGTATAAGGCGCTTTTCGCCTTATACGCCCGTCTCAGAAGAAGTGCCCTCAGCGCTTCTTCCTCCTGGGCTATAAGAGGGCCTCCCCTCGCCCAAAGTCCGGTGGAGCTGTACGTCCGCTTAGCGGTAGTCAGCATCTATGTCCTCCCCAAAAAAAAAAAAAAAAAAAGCATACAACACACAGTAGATATACCTAAATGCTCAAAAGTGTTTGCTATCGCTGCGTTCAGCTGTCCAGGCTACTGTAAGGCAAGTTTCCATTCTAGGTAAAGCCTACACTTAACATATATACCAGTTTTAATATACATAAAGTCGAGATTCATATGTACACAGCAGCTTTGAAAATCGAGAGTTGGGAGTCATCGAAGCCCTCGTAGCGTAGTTTGCTTCGCCGTTCTTAACCGAGCAGCTAAGTTAAGTAACGCCTGAGTTGGATAGGTGACCGCTTGTGACATTACTACTGAGCGTTTCCGTACTTCGGAGGGCACGTTAAGCGAACGGTCCCGGTTGTTGTCTCAGGATGGCAGTCGTTATTTAATGGTGGTAGGCTATTTTTCGAAAGCCTGCCCGTCCTTTTTATTCTGTGGCCTGGGTAGGTAACCACCTTCAGGTAGAAAATCTGTCTTCAAGCACCTAACGGTGTGTTCCGGCAGCTGTTGTTGAGAGCCAGTAATTATAGGTTAGCCTGAATAATATGTTCATAATATTCACTCACCATCAGGTCAGGTAGTGTTTAATTTATAGGCTAACCTACCAGCTAAGGTATAAATATATTTAATCGTACCAGGCATGAAATCTTTGTCGAGAGATAAAAAAATCCGTTTTTCGGATTCCTCCCAATCCAGGGAGTTGAGGTGCCCGTGGGTTGCCGGGTTAGAATGTCACCATCTCTACCCGTGGGTGTTGTAAGAAGCGACTAAGGGTGAAACACCAGAAGGTGGGCAGCAGCACTTTCTGAGGAACTGATATCTCACACTGCGATCCCCAAGCCGCCTGCCATGCGTGAGGATTATGGCAAAACCCTCCCATATTGGGGAAGGCTGTTTTCAGCAGTGGACTATCCGGCTGATACAGTACAGTACAGATAAACTGAGTAGCTATATCCGAACACCACTGATCTAAAAACTATCTAGAATTTACCTATCTACGCATATGTTTATGCTGTTTGTAATGACAAGGAAGGAATATTCAAATATTATGCGACCTCTTGGAATCGGACTGGCCCAATATGGCCAATTTATGAATGAAATTCTATTCTTATAATTATCGCCGATATCAATGGGTAAACCTGTTGTTAGAAAGAGATAAATAAGCAATTTGTGTTGCCACTGCACCGCCAAGAGACGTTACGATCACCATTACGCTGCGATCTCATTCACTCTCACACAAAACGATCCATACATCTCGCTCATCCATTTCATTGTGACAACAGTCGCCTAAAATAAAACAAAATAACGATTTTTTCTATTTTAATAATAATAGCAATACTTACGCGTGAAATGAAACATTTTTCTTATCTCTCACAGTGCCTCCATAATTAGTGCAGTGTCTAAGGACACAAGAAGGCATATTGTCCATAACTTTTTCCTAAAAACACACGATTAGCGGTTACGTATTTACCGGACGCTCGGAAGTGCAAGACTGGTAAGTGGCGACTACGGCAATTACCTTGCATTCGTCTATGTGGAGCTCACAACTCATCTACGGGTAAAAAAATCTTAGTCGTAATCAAGACGTTTTGATGATATTCAACGGCCTTTTACACTTAGGGTATATTCCATTTATCGCTAAGAACGTTATTTTCGATAATTTTGATCACATCTGCGTCTATGGTTGTGATCACTGTGATCGTTTGTAACTGTCATCCCCTGTTCCATTTAGGATAAGAACGCTAAGAATGCCACTAAAATTTGCCACTTCTGTCACTTTTGACATTAGATGTAGCGTTTATGGCGAAAATAACGCCAAGACCCATGTGGAACAAGTTTTTGGGAGTGTGATCGTTTTTAGCGTTTTTAGCGAATCTAACTTCAAATGGTAAGCACCCTTAGTGTACGACTCCAATTCAGGTAATGACTAATACCGAAATTTACTGATAATATTCATTTGTGTTGATATCCCTTTTACTGTGTATACTGAATGATAATTCTTAGGTGCGCGAAAAGTCCCACGCTTAATTTTAGTTGGTGTCACCACTAATTTACTTTTAGGGAAAAATTGTTGCCGTTGGGTTGCCATTTTCTGTAGTTAACTTTTGTCTTGTTTATGCTAGGATGGAGTAACTCCAGAACAAGTTGTAGACTAAAAGCTGTGATTTTTGTAAACGTATTTTTCTTAATTTTTGTAAACGTAGTGTTCTTGTTCACTTTGTCTCTGCTTACTGTCTTGTTGTAAAAGAAATGTGAAGCGTGGCTTTGAGTCTTTGTAATTGAAATTTCCTGACAATAAAGTTGCATGAATGTGGCGTCGGAAACTGTGCCTGGGGGATGGCAATACCTATTTCTCTATTACATTAGAACTTAAAAACAGTGGTCAAAACGTAAGCACCAGCTGAATTAGGATCAGAGTAGAAGGTGGAGCCAACAAGCTGGTGGTTGGAGGGGAGGCAAACGCGTAGAATACCTTGTGGGGAGCTCGATAATTGAGGAAGTCATATGCACTCTCGGTTAACTAGACCTGTAGTAACTGAGTATATATTCCCCCTATTTCCTACTCATAAACTTTTTTTTGTTTTTTTTTTTATGCCTGATAGGTTAGCCTTTGACCACTATCTCATCTGATGGTAAGTGATGATGTGGTCGAAGATGTTGTTCAGGCTAACCTAGAAGTACTGGCTCTCAAGGACAGCTGCCGGAACACACCGTTAGGTGCTTAGCGACAGACTTTCTACTTGAGGGTGGTAGCTAGCCAGGCGGGCATTCGCAAAATTCCCTACGACCATGCTATAACGACTGCCATCCTAAGACGACAACCGGGACCGACGGCTTAACGTGCCCTCCGAAGCACGGAAACGCTCAGTAGTAATGTCACTAGCGGTCACCCATCCAACTCCTGACCGCGCGCGACGTTGCTTAACTTTGCTGATCGGTTGAGAACAGCTAAGTAAACTTCGCTACGAGCGCTTCAAAACTAGATTATTATTAACTAGACTGATACCAACCTTAGACTCACTATAAGAGGGAACAAACGATATTGCAGCTGCATCGATATAGCAGGATGATTGATAAATATGCCTTCAATGGTAACCGGCGGTTAAAAAAAGCTCATGAGTTCGGAACACAACGACATATATTTTAATATATAGTTATTCAAATCAAAAGACACACAAATAACACGATTCTACCACAATAAAAAGCAATATAGGCCCAATGGCATGTAAAAGTGGACAAATTTAAAACTGAGCAAAAATTAGCACACGCAGCACTTGTACATATATTTACAGAACACGTCATAGAAACGATAGTAGATAAATACACAACAACCATAACAAAACATGAGCATTGAACACACACTCTTAGAAAAAAAAATAGAAATACAAACAGTACATCTTGCCGTGGTGGTCCACATTTGCTGCGCCACACACACATGCTAGAAACAACAGCATAAAGTATTAGAAAATAAGAAATAAATTCATAATGTATTGTAAAATCGAATTTTTAAATTAAACTCCCAATAAAAGTAATTTATGGGTAAGGTATAGGTCAATAAGTGTATGGGTAAGTAAGTAATAATTATGTATAGCTGATACATCTGTGAAATATACAGTAAGTGCCCACAGCATACCAAGGAATAAAGAATACGAAATTAGGTATGATAAAGTTAATTTTAAGAATACAATTGTAGTTGTGGAATTAGTTTTTTGAAGCAATGATGGATGGCATTGGCTATGGACTGCCGTGCAGCAGGTCCATGGTTCGAATCCCGCCGCGGGCTTGAGCTTCATCGTATGGTGGAATGGCATTTTGCGAATGCCCGCCTGGCTAGCTACTACTCTCAAGTAGAAAATCTGTCACCAAGCACCTAACAGTGTTTTATGTTTGAAAACACGGGTGTTTGAGCGTGAAACAACATACAGTGAGTCGATATGACGATCGACAATGTTTCGGCTTCTACCGGAAGCCTTCCTCAGGATATTAAGTGTCGATCGTCATATCGACTCACAGTAAGTTGTTTCACGCTCAAACACCCGTGTTTTCAAACATAAAATATAAATATGAGCGTAAGTTTTTATAATATGACACCTAACAGTGTGTTCCGGCAGCAGTCCTTGAGAGCCAGTAAAATTTCAGGCTCATGAGACCTGTACTGTACGTCTCAGTGTGACGGGCACAGTGCAATTCGTCGTTGATGAAATGCATCTGTTATAGGCAGAGGTTAGTCCACTTAACATCAGGTGGGCCTCGGGCTTGTTCCGTCACAATAACATAAAAAAATGTGAATACAATAAGGTATAATTGTAATATCACACATCCCTGAAAATTTCTTTACACATATTACCAGAACCTCAAAACCAAAATGGCTATCCTGTTTCATAAAACCATTAGCTCCTTGACAAGAAACTTATAAAATTTGAATGTGTTGTTAAAGTGCAAGAAGGTTTTAATGGCTTCACCTTCTGGCAACCAATACAACTTTATTTTATGTAGGTACTGTAAGCATATTTTTTACCCGTGGGGTGCTGCACTAGAATGCCACCCCCATCTCTGCCCGTGGGTGTCGTAATAGGCGACTCAGTGTAACACACCAGAAGGAGGGCAGCAGCGTTTTCTGAGGAACTGCTATCTCACACTGCGAGCCCCAAGACGCCTGCCAAGCGTGCGGATTGTGGCAAACTCCCCCATTTTGGGGGAAGCTGTGTTCAGCAGTCGACAATCCGGCTGATACAGAAACTTAATTTTAGGCTCAGTTGGAACCGGAGTCAAAAGAGCGAGACATAAAATATTTGATCTACCCATATTAGTTCCAAAATTCTCATTATGTGATCTGAAACAGACGAAGTCAGTTTCACATTTTCTAAAAATCAATATAAATTATTTCTAAATAAATTTGTAATTTGTTAAAAGAGTCCTTATGTTTAGGAGTCCTTAAGTTACATTAAGCTTTTTGTTATTTAAACAATTCCAATATTATTCAAGTTTGTTTCACTTAAAGCCCTGTTCGCTTATCAGCCAGTCAGCTACCAGCTACCACTGCTTTTATCAGTCTCCACCGCTCATTAGAGCAAAACAACAATGTGCTTGCAAACAAAATGAAAATTTACCCAAGTATAGTTCGCCTAACCGCTGAACTTGGTCTAAGTAGGTACGGACGGCGTCATACGAAATGAGTCAAGTTTTCGGTTGGCTAATTAATTCTCGCGCACGCTGTTATCTGCGCCAAGTCGCCAAGTTGCCTGTTGCGAGAATGGTTTGGGATGTCGTTATGTTGAAGAGAGCCAGGAAATAAACATTTATTAAATATACATTTCTGGGACACCGTAATGCCCGAAGCATCGCTCGCAACTAAGTGCACAACCGTATATCATCCTTTGCTAGAAGCGACGTGACACTTTACTATTATTATTACAATCTAACCCGTGTTTTCTCTTCACATACCTAAGTGTTTCTCTAAGTAGGTACACATAAGTTTACCTTGTGAAATTTACATTTAAGACATTTAAAATTTAGTTACATTAAAATACCCCAAACTAGGCTCTATTAGGACAGGTAACAATGTGTACCCTTCGCGTCAAGCATCGTGGAAAGTTTTTTTTTTACTTACAAAACCACCTATACTTTGTGGATAATTCTGTAAACGACCACCTGTAAACGAGAGTGCCAGGCGGAAAAGGGAAAAGTAGACGTAGCGCAACCAGCTCTTGTATAGAATTCCATTATAGTACCAACAACTTAACTGTACAGTTTTCGAGGGCGCTACTGGTCATGGAAATCAACTACAAACTGTCACAATTTGAAGGAATGTTGTAGTTCTTTTTTCTGCCACCTGAACAGATAAGCTGGTGGGTCTGTACCTGTATGAGAGGCATCGATGTATGCCACATATTAGTCTTGTATCTGTACTGTACTGTAACAGCCGACTCGTCCACGGCTGAACACAGCCTCCCCTATTAAGGAGGTATTTGCAATAATCCCCACGCTTGGCAGGCCGCTTGGGGATCGCAGTGTAAGATGACAGTTCTTTAGAAGGTGGTTCTGCCCACCTTCTAGTATTTTTCTCTTAGTCGCCTCTTACTACACCCACGGGATGATATGGGGAGATGCAATTCTAACCCGGAGTCTTGTATCACTGAAGTGCAATCCGAATCAAAAAGTGGACTGTTAAATATTTACCCACCTTGTGGATCTGTGTATACTCAGTTGCTCAATTTTGTACATGTGTTGATATAATGAAGAAAGTATTAATGTATATTATTTCCTGGCTCACTCAATATTGCATAACGACATTATGGTTAACAGCGGCGCCTTGCCGCGTGCCCTATCTCTCGCGTTCGCAGCAATTAAGCTCCGGTAGTCTGTGTGAGCGAGACGATAGCGATTCTTGTATACATGGCCTTACATCAACTCTTGATATAGTACAACCAACTTAACTGTGCAGTTTTCGAGGGCGCTACTGGTCATGGAAATCAACTACAGACTGTCACAATTTGAGGGAAAGTTTTAGTTCTTTTTTCTGCCACCTGAACAGATAAGTTGGGTCTGTACATGACATGGGCTATTTCATAGCGAAGAGAATGGCAAAACTTAAGCGATTATCGATTTGACACCAGGCTTAGGGGAATAAGTAATTAACCGCCGTGTCAGTAGGTTTTTAAACCCTAGACTCTGGAAGTCTGGAAGCAATCCACGGGTCGTGCTAGCTGTGTGAAAACTTGGTCACTTGGTCGCGTTTTGGATCATTCAACGAAGTCAATGACATGGATATTTGACATGATCCTATAGGAACCCATTATGATGATAGAGTTTTTTTTTTTAATTCGACTACTAAATGATCCGTATCCCAAGCATTATATTATATATTTACATGTGTATATCACTCGGGACACGAATGTACTTCAAGTAGGTAAGTAGAGAATAAAATATGTATAAATATCTCTAAAATATGAATATATATGATATGTGAAAATATCTACTATTTATAAGGAATCTGAAGATGGGAGATATATATATAAAAGTATGTTGTGACGGAACAAGCCCAACGAGCCCACGGAAGAGGCCCACCTGATGTTAAGTGGACTGACCTCTGCCTATAACAAATGCATTTCGTCAACGACGAATGGCACTGCGCCCGTCACACTGAGACATACAGTTGTTAAGTCTCATGTGCCTGTAATTTTACTGGCTCTTAAGGACAGCTTTCGGAACACACCGTTAGGTGCTTGGCGACAGATTTTCTACTTGAGGGTGGTAGCTAGCCAGGCGGGCATTCGTAAAATCCTCTAGCTAGCTCTAGAAGCTCAAGCCCGCGGCGGGATTCGAACCATGGACCTGCTGCACGGCAGTCCATAGCCAATGCCACTGAGCCACCACTGCTTCAAAAGCTAAGTTTAACATTATGTCGATTCAGAACAACGGCGTAACATCGACACAGTCAAGTACGATGTGATCATCTATATCTATTTATACTTATAATAAAACTCTAACAGATCCAGTTCTGTACATGGCAAATATTTTGAAACAAAATATTTGAGAGCATTCTGTACCTGACACTGATGCCAAATCTGTATTTTTTTTTAATTTTGTCTGTCTGTCTGTATCCCGGCCGCGCATCACTCCTAAACTACTGAATGGAATTCAATGAAACTTAACACGATTTGATTTCATACGACGAAGAAGGCTATTGTATACTTTTTATCCCGAAATTCAGCACGGTTCCCTCGGGAAAGGGGATGAAAGTCAAAATGTATACCAAGTTGTAATCTATTAACGCGTAATCCGACTACCCCACGGGCATCCCGGCATCCCACGGGCAGTCTGGCACCCCACGGGCAGCCTGGCATCCCACGGATAGCCTGGCACACCGCGGGCACCCCACGGGTAGCTCGGCACCCCACGGGCAGCCCGGCATCCTTATTTAGATTTGCCAGCTTGCTAAGATAAAACTCTAAAATCTTGAACATTCGCCACAATCACTTTCTTTAACTATCTATCTTTTTCCGGATACATTTTGGAGACTGCGCAATGAAAGTGCACTATCTAATATATTTTCGTTCTACCGCCAAACAAGGAGCTCTCCTTGTGTATCGGCGAAAAGATGCCGTTTTATAATCCAAATTACAAGAAACGCACAAAGTACTTTGCTTTAACATTTATTGTGCGAACCGCGAAGGAACTCTCTGAATTATTTAACTACTGTCTTCTGGAAAATACAACCCGGGAATTTTCAAACCCAAAGTAAAAAGCAGACCACAGCGTTGCTTAAAATGAGATAAACAGTGCTCAAATGTAAATAATTAGTTTAAGGTACGGCAATCGCAAACTCAACAACTACACACACAACAACTGCGACGGAAGTCGCAGGTACAGCTAGTTTGTATATAAAATATCAAGCGGTGTGGTGAAGGAGGACACATTGCAATGTGCACTACATTTACAACAGCCGTAAAGAAGATTCTTGACACCATCTCCAGAGTCATAAATTTGAAAATTAAACTTCCTTTTATATAAAAACTATTATTTTGCTTGAAGAATCCTAGATAGATAATAGTTAACATGTTGTACGAATTCTGGTACCACGCGTTACTGACGCTGAACGTAGTGACCACGAATTCCAAGAGATGGCGTTGACTTTTCATGAAGGAGAGTTTGTTTACAATTTCTTAGCTTACATTGAAACGATGAAAAATGAGCAGAGCGGTGAGTTTGGTCAGGTCGTAAAGTTAGTCTAAAAATCTATTCGTTCAGCCAAAGTTAAAGCTCAAAGCTGAACAAGATCAGATATAGGAATGGAGGTGTAGTACCTAAATCGATAAAAGATGGAAGGAGTAATTTTAAAGTTTGTTTGATAGAACACACATTTGAAACTAATTTTGGTTAGCGAAAGAGATGACCAAAGTTACATTTTAGTTGATGAAATTGTGAAAGAGTGAAATAGAAGAAATAAACGTGCTGACCTAGCCATCCAGCAAATCTGTGTAAAATACTTCGTCTCTCCATCTTTGAGCAACATGCTCAAATGACATACTTTGTGTGTCCTATTACTTATAGGATTACTGTACTGAATCTGTCGGACTGTGCACTACTGAACACAGCTTCCAGCGTGATGGGGGGTTTGCCATAATCCCCACGATTGGCAGGTGTTTTAGGAATCACAGTGTGAGATCCTCAGAAATTCTGGTGTGTTACTTTTGGTCGCATCTTACGACACCCACGGGTAGATATGAAGGGGGTGACATTCTAGACCGGCACCCCACGGACACTTCTAGAATTATCCAATACTTATTTGAGACGTGATAAAGTAACAAACAGCAACCCGCTATGTACACCAACAATAATGCATACAGACTGGGAAAGACACTTGTGCTAGAAATAACTTGGTCCAACGCAATCCAATTAAGTTTTAGAAAAAGTATTACAATTCCGTACCTTTACTACCCATTTTATACTTTTATACCCGTCCTTTCGAAGCGCTCGTAGCGAAGTTTACTAAGCTGTTCTCAACCGATCAGCAAAGTTAAGCAACGTCGCGCGTGGTCATGAGTTGGATGGGTGACCGCTAGTGACATTACTACTGCGGGGCGATCACGTATCTTCTGTAGCAATGAATCGCTGATTGCAACAATCAAAAATGACAGTTTGTGGCAATGAAATGAAAAGTCAAAAGACAGATAGGTAACAGACCTTCATACGCCCAATCGTTAGCCGCCTTCAGTTTGTTTTCTTTTATACCTGAGACGATAACTAGCATTTGCAATAACATAGTATTTATACAGGTTGTACTCCCATGGTCAGTATTTCCTTTTATTTCATATTATTATTATTCAAAAATCTAATTAAAGCAAAATGGATGAAGATACATTTTGGGCTAATTTGTGTTAAGGGAGGTAGAAGAAATTACTACTTGTATATTAAAATAAATGCCAATGTAAACTTAAATTTGGTCTAACATAGATTTTAGAATAATATGAAATACCTGTATAATTACTATGTTATTACAAACTCTTTAGTAGAATGGATAGTACGAAATTTTTAATTCGTTCAAAGTATATGCCAATTATCGTCTTAGATATAAAAGAAAAAAAACGGTCAGCGACTAACGTTTGGGCACATGAAGGTCTGTTACCTATCTGTCTTTAAACTTTTGATTTAATTGCTACAAAACTGTCATTTTTGATTGTTGCAATCAGCAGTTCATTGCTACAGATATACGTGATCGCCCACCTGAGCGTTTCCGTGCTTCGGAGGGCACGTTAAGCCGTCGGTCCGGGTTGTCGTCTTAGGATGGCAGTCGTTATAGCATGGTGGTATTTGCGAATGCCCGCCTGGTTAGCTACCACCCTCAAGTAGAAAATCTGTCGCCAAGCACCTAACGGTGTGTTCCGGCAGCTGTCCTTGAGAGCCAGTACTTCTAGGTTAGCCTGAACAATATCTTCGACCACATCATCACTTACCATCAGGTGAGATAGTGGTCAAAGGCTAACATATCAGTCATAAATAAAAAAAAAAACCTACATTTTATAAAAGACTTCTATTTAAGCAGGTGTCAAGTCGTGTCACGACACAGATAATCACCCTAAAGAGTCATGTGACACGCGCAACATTATTCCTACGCACGTCTGCAAGAGGCCGAGTTTAAACGTTTAGCGCGTTTTAGCCCTGGGTAGGGTTGCCGTACGGAAAATACCGGAAAATAGTCCGTCTATTAGTGCAGCGTCGCAAAAAGCCGTAAAAATACATTATGAATTTTCTGATTACATTTTGTAATATAATTGGCAAGGCATGCGTTATTGCATACCTAAATAAAAAAAAAAAACATTAATGAAACTTGGTTTTCTTTACCACTTTATTTAACCTTTTGTCTGAAAGTTTGTGTGGGTTGAAAACCGGTTTCATATTTCGATACGGTTCCGGTCCCGGTTCCGGTTTTGTTCTGGTTCTAAAGTACCGGTTCCATAGAACCTATTTAAGAGGTTCCAAGTGGATAGAAGGGATGCCTTTAGAGTTAGACCTTGCGCTGCTGACTAAAATGGCTTTTTATTAATTTACATTATTTTAAAGGATAGATGAGGCGCTTGGCGTATTTGTACGTATTTCCAGTCCGTATGTATGACCATGTTTATATCTTTTGTTTTCTTTTAATGTTAGCAATAAAGGTTTTATTGCTAAAATTAACCAGCAACCTTTATACAAAAAATTAACATCTTCGTAGTTCTTAGTAATTAGTTCACGAAAATAGTATTAAGCAATTTCCAGTTCTATGGCAAATTGCGCGCCAAAATGTGCGGAAAGCGGAAGCAGAAACTTTTTTGTTCTTAGTGTTGCAATCTTTGAGCTTATCTAAATGAAAGTTTGAATTACTTCCCGTTGTCACAGACGTAGAGTAATATTTTTTGGACCAAAGTATATGTGTAACGGTCTAGTTGCAATGTCTTTAAATGCGTTACCAATTTGGTCCACTTTGACGGTCTCTTTTCGTTTAATTCCATAGAAAATATGTATATATGTTCTAGACGATCACATACTTGCCAGACTGAAAAATATATATTTTTATTGGGCTACCTTCTCATGTAGCCCTCTCAAATATAATTTAATTGAATTTCTAGTATAATAACTGTCATTGGGTTCTATACAAAGTATCAAAATTTCAGATTTATATAATATGACATGTCGTCATGGAGACAAACTTTTATTTTTTGACTGTAATAAATTTATTACTCACTTTATGTTGACTCAGGATAGGATGTACCTACCTAAGAAATATAAAAATTTAATTGCTACTTTGGTAGCTTATAATATTGAGTCGGTTATAGGAAATATAACTAAGTCTAGTTTTGACGCTACAGATTTTAGTACATGTACTAATGTTCAGTCAAACAGTTTAAACTTTTAAGAGAGACAACAGGGAAGTGTTCTGACGTAGCACTATACTACCAAAATATAAATCGCTTCCCTGGCAAAATACTTGAAATTGAAATATTCTTAGATAAATATCCATTTGACATATTATGTTTCACTGAAACTTGGCTTAGAGCAGATAAAATGTTATTTAATGTTAAGAATTTTAGTGTGGGTAGTGCGTTTAACAGATCATCTGCAGAAGGAGGAGGGTGTATTATACTTGTAAAAAATAATTTAAAATTTAAAGAACGCCGTGACTTGGTCAGATGTTCTGTCGAACGTGTCTGTGAGGTTGCTTGTGTGGAGGTGGACAGGCATCTCGTGTTGTGCGTATATCGACCACCAACAGATGAAGGTCGTGCTCAAAATTTTACAGAATTTTTATCCACTTTGGAAAATATACTACAGAAAATTTCAAAATGCAAAAAACCTATATTTGTATGTGGTGATTTTAATATAGATATTTTATTGAATACTAAAAATAAGACTGATCTTATTTCATTGTTTAAGTCATTTAATTTGAAATTTCTATTCTGTGAGCCCACTAGGATATCAAACACTTCAGCTACCTGTATAGACAATATATACTCAAACTGTAAGACTAAAGAAAAGTCAATAATGAAGGGTGTTAGATCTGATCATGAGGGCCTAGCGATAAAATTTGATGGAATCAGAAAAACAGAGAGGTATGAAATTGAACATAGACCATTAACAACTAGTAGGCTGGAAATACTCAGTACCAACATAGAAGCTAAGCTTGGCATTACAAGTTTTTCTCATAGTGACCCAAATGACATTTATAATAGCTTATTTTCTTTAGTAAACACTGAGTTTCAAAAAGTATGACAAAAATAAAAAAAACAAATAGATGGAAAGTTGAAGTTCGGTGATTGGGCAACAACAGGTATTCGAAAAAGTAGAGATTATTTGTTTGATCTGTATCGTAGGAAAAATTTAACATCTTGCAAACAGTTTCATGATTATGTTAGGAAGTATTCAAAAATGTTCAAATCTGTTTGCTTGTGTGCTAAATCTCTTTTTATTAGAAACAAAATTAGCAAGTCTAAAAATAAAATAAAAACCATTTGGAAGACTATAAATAGTGAAACTGGTAAAAATAAACCTAGAGATTCAACATATGTCTCAACTATTGATAAAAATCAAATCTCTGATTCAATACAAGTGGCGAATATATTTGAAAATTTTTTTTCTACCTTGCCCCTAGAAGCCACTAAGTCATTGGATTCTTGTCCCAATGTAGCAGAAACTATGTTAAAACATAATTTTCCAAGCAAATCACCGGACTTTTCTTTCAGACACACCACAAGATTTGAAATTATAAAAACATTTCAAAGTTTAAACATAAAGAGTACTGAAGACTTGTGGGGTATGTCAGTAAAAGTGGTAGGGTCTATAATTTACATTATTGCACCATATTTAGAAACAATATTCAATCTTTGTGTCGATAGTGGAAACTTCCCCGATTTAATGAAACAAAGTAAAATCACTCCAATTTTAAAGTCGGGGTCTACATCTGACCCTTGCAATTATAGACCTATTTCCATCTTACCTGTTCTGAGTAAAGTATTCGAAAAAATTATGCTCAAACAACTACTATCCCATTTTAACAAGCATAATTTATTAAATGAGAATCAGTTTGGTTTCACCAAGAGCAAATCAACAACAGATTTAGGTGTTCAATTGATGTCGCATATACTGGAAGCCTGGGAGAGTTCACATGATGCTATTGGCGTATTTTGTGATCTTTCCAAGGCATTCGACTGTGTAGAGCACTGCACTCTGATTCGTAAACTTTCCCACTATGGTATTCGTGGAAAAGCTCTGAATCTTATAGAGTCATATCTGTCAGACAGGCTACAGAGGGTTGGAATAAGTGGCAATACTTCTTCCGGGTCATTGGTAAAAATGGGAGTACCACAGGGATCAATTTTGGGACCTTTTCTGTTTCCAACATATATTAATGATCTGCCTTGCATGGTTAAAGATTTCTGCGATATTGTTTTATTCGCAGATGATACCTCTCTGATTTTTAAAGTAGATAGGAAAGACAGTGAACTGACGCATGTAAATAATGTATTATCTAAGATTTGTAAATGGTTCGTCGCTAATAATCTTCTCCTAAATTCAAAAAAGACTAAATGTTTAAAGTTTTCTTTACCAAATGTTCCTTATGTTGAACCAAACATAAAGCTTGGCCCAGATAAACTCCCTATTGACAAAGTACAGTCTTCCTGGGAATCAAAATGGATTCCACTTTACAATGGGATCCACTTAAACATGATCTCTCCGGAAGACTTAGTTCTGCTGCATATGCAGTTCTTAGGATAAGACAGTTAACAGACGTAGCTACTGCTCGCCTAGTTTATTTCGCGTACTTCCACAGTATTATGTCGTATGGCGTATTGCTGTGGGGAACTGCTGCTGAGATAGAGACAATCTTTATCATACAAAAGCGTGCAATTCGAGCCATATATAAAATGGGTCCTAGGGAATCTGTGAGGGATCTTTTTAAAGAAATTGATATTTTAACTTTACCAAGTCTGTATATATTTGAAAATATTATGTATGTTCGTAAAAATTTGAGTAAATTTAAATTAAACAGTGACAATCACAATTACAATACTAGGAATAAAGATAAAATAGTGGTGCCAGGTTTTAGATTAGCAAAGACAACTAAAAGGTCCTTCTTAGGTAATTGTGTGCGGTTTTATAATAAAGTTCCTAAACATATTACAACGCTCACAGAAGGGAAATTCAAGTTGCATGTGAAAAACATATTGATTAAAAAATCCTACTACACAGTTTCTGATTACATAAACGACAAAAATGCCTGGACAATTCCGCCTCCGCCAAGCTATTGCCTGTCACCTACATAATTTAAACAAATATTGTAATAACTCTATTATATAGTATGTATGTAACACATTGTTAAAAGATGTTTAAAAGAATGGCCCCGAGTTTCTTGCCCGTTCTTCTCGCAGTGGCTCTATACAATTTATTTGCTGAACGTGGCAGTACAATGTAGAATATTTCAATACTAAAATTTGTAATTGACCTTCATAAGAGCGTCGTAGACGCCTAAATTGAATAAATGGTTTTGACTTTGACTTTGACTTTGACTTTGAGCTTTGTAACCTACTAATAAAGATCAGCATCACTATCACTATCAGAGACAAAAAACTAATTAGCATCGACAACCGGAAAACAAAACTAAACATAAACAAACAAAATCCAAAAACGGACAAAAGCACCCCAATCCGGCTAGTCACCGTGGGGGAAGATGACTACAACCCTTCAACTTTAAGGAACTACGAACATTGCCATGCAAAACCAGAACAGACAAAACAAATCCAGTACTACATTGCTTCATATAACACACTCACACTAAGAACTGACGGCAGTCTACATGAACTGATGTTGGCATTAGAAAATATAAAATGGACCATCATCGGTCTCAGTGAAGTGAGAAGATATGGAGAAAAGATTGAAGAATATGATAATTTTATATTTTATTACAAAGGCGAAACACCAGGAGCACATGGAGTGGGGTTTATAATCAGAAAAGAAATAAAAGAACAAATAGAGGAGATAATTGGCGTATCAGAGCGAATCGCAGTACTGAACATAACTATTAGTAATGAAAAATGGTCAATAGTACAAATATACTCTCCCACGGAACAATCAACGCACAAACAAATTGAATCTTTTTACTCCCAACTGAATACTACTTTAAAAGAAAATACACACAAAAATATTATAATAATGGGAGACTTTAATGCACGAGTAGGAAAGAGAAGAACAGGAGAAGAAATTGTACTGGGACCTTACAGTTACGGAGAACGAACGCGAAATGGAGAAAAACTAATTGAACTGGCTTACGAATACAATCTGAAAATTCTCAATACCGATTATAAAAACCGCAGTAGGTGGACGTGGCGGTCGCCAAATGGACTATACAAAAATGAAATAGACTACATTTTAACTAACAAAAGTCAACTGTTTGAGGATTGCAGGAACGTCAAAAGATTTAACTTCGATAGCAACCATAGAATGATACGAGCAAAATTAACTGTTAACGTATACAAAAACGAAGGAAATTTAAAATAAAACTATGCTCCAAAGGACAGAACATTCGGATCGAAGAACTCAAGTTGCAGCTACAAAATTACGAAAAATCGGCCAACAAACTCCATCTGCAAGAAAAATACGATAGATTTGGTGATATTCTCAATACGGTGGCTAAAGGCAATATAAACAGCAACACCAAAAACAAAAATACTACATCAGACTCAACCACAAAACTCCTGGAGAAACGAGCTGAACTTATAAGTACCAGAGTGAAGACTAAAGCAATAAGAACCGAGATATCCCATCTGAGTAAGCTAATCAAAACATCAATGAGGAAAGACAGGCAAACACATAGACTAGAAACACTCGAAAGACACATAACGAAGACTGGAGGTGTCAAAAAAGCTTTACGAATACTGACTGATAACAAAGAATGGATACCAAATCTAAAAAACCAAATCGGAAAATGTATAACAAAACGACCAGATATTTTAAGTTTAGCTACAGATTACTACCGAGAGCTGTTCAAAAGCAGGAATGACAGCTCAGAAACAGACCTATCCGAAGTTGACAAAGTACCCAAGATATTATTGAGAGAAATAGAAAAATCCATAGAAACGCAGAAGAAAGACAAAGCACCTGGCCCGGACAATATAACAAATGAATTTCTAATAAATTACAAAGGTGCACTTGCAAAAACCCTTACTGAACTATTCAACGAAGTACTAGAGACTGAATATATTCCAAAACAGTGGCTGACGTCTACCATTACACTATTACACAAGAAAGGAGATAAAAATGATATTGGCAATTACAGGCCAATCAGCCTCATGTCAAATATATACAAAGTATTCGCCAAGGTAATCCTAAGCAGAATAACAAAGAAACTGGACGAGAACCAACCGAGAGAGCAAGCAGGGTTTAGAAGTGGATACTCTACTCTGGACCACATCCATGTAGTCAAACAAATAATCGAAAAAAGCAAAGAATACAATATACCTCTATATTGCTGCTTTGTAGATTATAGCAAGGCATTCGACTCGCTAGAACACGAAACAATTTGGCAAGCTCTTAAGAATCAAGGAATTGAAAATAAATATATAAGAATTATTAGAAACATCTACAGAAACAGTACAACAAAGGTTAAACTAGAAAGAGCTGGTAAGGAAATAAGAATAGAGAGAGGAGTGCGTCAAGGGGACCCTCTATCACCCAAACTATTTTCAGCCGTGTTAGAGGAAATATTCCGAACATTAGAATGGGAAGAATATGGCTTGAACATCAACGGAGAAAAACTTACTCATCTAAGGTTTGCCGATGACTTGATAATCTTTTCTAATAACCCAGTCGAACTGACCAAGATGCTCCAGGACTTAGATTCTGAAAGTCACAAGATGGGACTGTCAATGAATACACTCAAAACGAAGGCCATGACAAACAACGGAATGGAACCAATTATTATTAGCGGTAATTCGATTGAGTACGTTCAAGAATATACATACCTCGGTCAAGTTATTTCACCAAAGGACCTAACTTCAAAAGAAATTCAAACAAGAATAGGAAATTCTTGGAAGAGGTATTGGACGTTTAAAGAAATTATGAAAAACAAGGATATGAGTATAACCATCAAAAGAAAACTCTATAACACATGTATTCTTCCCGTATTAACCTATGGTTGCCAAACATGGGCTCTAACCAAAGCGCACAACCAACAATTAGAAGTATGCCAGAAAGCCATGGAGAGAAGTATGTTGGACATAAAAAAATCAGACAAAATACAAAACACATACATTAGAAAAACAACGAAAATAGAGAATGTCACACACACAATAAGGAAAAACAAATGGCGATGGACAGGGCATACTCTGAGAGGATCAGAGAAATGGAGCAAAACAATAATGAATTGGTATCCCGCACATATGAAGAGGAATAGAGGAAGACAACACAAAAGATGGGAAGACGATATAAAAACAGTCGCGGGCAATATGTGGTCTAGAGTAGCCAGAGAAAGAGAAGACTGGAAAAAGTTGGAGGAGGCCTATGCCAAATTAGGGCAAACGGATATGGTTGTCGAAGATAGATTTAATTTAGTGTAAGGAACTAACTATCCGAAATAAAGGCTTTTATTATTATTATTATTATTATAATAAATATGTAAACAAATGTAAGATAAGTTTTGAAGCAGTGGATGGCTCAGAGGCATTGGTTATGGACTGCCGCGCAGCAGATTCATGGCTTGAATCCCGCCGCGGGCTCGAGCTTCTCCGCACGGTGGAAGGGCATTTTGCGAATGCCCGCCTGGCTAGCGACCATCCTCAAGTAGAAAATCTGTCGCCAAGCACCTAACGGTGTGTTCCGGCAACTGTCCTATGAGAGCCAATAATTCTAGGTTAGCCTGAACAACATCTTCGACCTCATCATCACTTACCATCAGGTGAGATAGTGGTCAAAGGCTAAACTATCAGGCATTAAAAAAAATCAGATACAATGTATTTCGTTGTTGTAGAACCCGGTCCCAGCTATGGTTTGGAGGCTGGGCCTGCATATTACGAAAATAATCATTTCGTATCAATAAACAAAAACTGAACATAACTCTCTTACAATAACTATAAACGATAAAAACAATAACAAATAACAACGAAATTCAACAATCACAAGAAAAACAATCGGCAAGAAACACATTAAAATCTAAAAATTTAAATACAAATTACGAAAAAGCAAAAATGGCGTCAGTAGGAAAATATTGCCGATCCTGCCAGTGTTGCCATTAAAAACAAAAAATGTTACACTATTTTTTCAGGTTTGCTTATATGCGTAAATATGTACGCGAATAAAAAGTGTTTTATTAGTTAATACTAAGGTAATCAAAATTAGCTTAAACTATTTTTTTATGTTAAATGCTTCATCCGTTTCCAAAATCAGTACAATTACTAAGTATCCACTTGTAATTTTTTTGTACGGTTAAACCCTTTGTTTACATTCTTGATCTCGAATTAAAAACCAGAGTATAGATGGTATTGTCACTATTACAATTACGAGATTAGTTACTTATATTATTTAAATATTTTCTTTGTATTATATTGTTTTTTTTGCCTTCTTTAGGTAATTAATATTTAAATAAAAATAAATTCATTTTTATAAAATCGCATATGCTATATTTTCAGACTATCTATTTTGTATTCTCTATTGTTGCATCCTTACCTTCTTTGGCCATGTATCGAAACGTGATAATGAGTCCATAGAACGCCTAGCGTACAGGGCAAAGTGGAAGGTACTAGACCTACCTACACGATGGACCGAACAGATCAAGAAAATTGTTGTTTACCCCTTAAATGAGTGCGCCAGGATGATCTCTAGCAGGGAAAAATGGCGGGGCATCGTGAGGCGTGCAATGTCTGCCAAATCCACCATTACCACATGACGAACACGACCGATCTGCCAAGAGCTTATCGACTTAGCAGAAGAAGAAGATTTTGTATTACTCATAGCGTAGCTTGCCTAGTAGTTACTTCTAGGTTAGCCTGAACAACATCTTCGACCACATCATCACTTACCACCAGGTGAGATAGTGGTCAAAGGCTAATCACGCATAAAAAAATATATTTTGAGGGCTTTGTTGCTTAGCGACCAACCCGCCCTGTAATAACTTATAATACAAACCCTTAAAATCTACTAGGTAAGGCTAAGTCTGCCTAGTAGTTCTTAACTGATTTACTAGGCTAAGGAACATCCCCTGCGGTCATTACTTGATGTGTGATCGCTAGTGGTATTACTACTGAGCCATTCCATGCTTCGGAGGGCACGTTAAGCTTCATTGCGTCGGTTCCAGTTGTTGATAGCATTTAGTACGGTATTTAGCTAGCAACCAAACTCAAGAAGAAAATCTGACGACAAGCACCCAACGGCGTGTTCTGGCTGGATGAGAGCCAGTATTTCTAGGTTAGCTTAAACAAAATCCTCGATCACATTATAACTCATCATAGGTAAGGTAGTGGTCAAAAGATAGCGTATGCTTTAAATATAATAATAACTAGGCTACTAAGTTGACCAAACTCCCGCAAAATTAAATTTATGAAATTCTTTGTACAAATCGTTTAAAGTAACAACATGAATGGAATAAGGTACAATTTTACTGAGCACTGCACGTGGCGGCTAAGACCTTTTACATGTTCGAAATGCGCGAATATTAGAGGAAATAATACTTAGATGCGATTGTCTAATTTAAACATTTTCAACACGGAGTTGTTAAGGATATGATTGGTCAAAAAAGATATGAAAATGCATAATCATGGAGTAGGAGTTCCTAAAGATAATTTTACAACTGAATTTTTTTTACCTATCACGCAGTTGTCAAAAATGCAACATGGACCTAACAGTGTGTCCCGGCAGCAGTCTTTGAGAGCCAGTAAAATTACAGGCACACGAGCCCTAACAACTTTACGTCTCAGTATGACGGGCACAGTGCAATTCGTCGTTGACGAAATGCATCTGTTATAGGCAGAGGTTACTCCACTAAACATCAAGTTGCGTCGGGCTAATTCCGTCACAATACCGTTAATAAAAAAAAAATGTGCATGATGAAGCAGTGATGGCTCAGTGGCATTGGCTGAATTGGACTGCCGCGCAGCAGGTTCATGGTTCGAATCCCGCCTAGAGCTTGAGCTTTACCGCATGGTGGAAGGGCATTTTGCGAATGCCCGCCTGGCTAGCGACCACCCTCAAGTAGAAAATCTGTCGCCAAGCACCTAGCGGTGTGTTCCGGCAGCAGTCCTTGAGAGCCAGTGAAATAACAGGCAAAATGAGACTTAACAGGTATATCTCAAGGTGATGGGCGCAGTGCAGTTCGTCACTTGTGATGAAATGCATCTGTTATAGGTATCGAGGATACCGCTTAACATCAGGTGGCCTCGGGCTTATTCCGTCACAATACCGTAAATAAAAAAAAAATTGTTTGCCAAAAGCTCCGCACCTAATACATATTTTATTCGAATCCTTACAACAATCCTCTGAGTAGGTGGTAACCTTCAAAGTTACCAAAATCAATGGCATCCTTAAGGGATATTCATTTTCTCCTCTCATAACGAAAAAGGCTATTTTGGTGCTCACAAACTCACAGAATTATCAGTCTTCATTTTGAAATTCGAATTCCATAATGAATAAATTACTAATAACTCCATCGGTTATAAAGGAATATATTAAAATGAAGTTCATCTCTTTTAACATTTTGTTAGATAGTAAACCTCCCAGTCAGAATAGGATCACTTCAATTTCCCAGTATAGCTGAGCGTAGTTTTGTTGGAAAAAGGCTAGCGGAGCTCGGTATTCGTACACAAAAAAAGCGAGGAATGTGTGCGAGGGACGCGAACAAGGATGTGCGCATAGCAACATCATACAGCTGAAAGGAATTTGCTATGCATCCCTTACCGCTCAGCTACACTCCATTCTACAGCCATGCTATGCATCCTCGAACCGCTCAGTTTTACCGCGAATCTCTAGTGAAAAAAGTTACACCGTTTTACTGCTACGCCTCCTACACACGGTGGATAGGCAAGCAGTATTGTATATTGGGAAATCTGGAACTACTTTGCTAGTTCGGTAAGTTCGGTAGTTAACGTCGGCACCATGGACTTAGGAATGGAGGGGATATGGCCCGCGGAATTTATTCTACTGGTTTGCATGTCGCAGTTTTTCAATTATTTATCCCCACTGCACTTCACACCTACAAATGAAACAATACTCTACACTGAACGCAGCGCTCTCATTAGCTACTTACACTAACTCATTACAATGCACACTGACAAATCAATCAATGGAAGCAAAGCACTCGGACATCACAGTAACAATAAAAATTACTCCTACATACATACATTTTCACGTACGCTAGGGATTGATTCTATCAGTAAAGTGTTATCGAAATAAAAACTACTGAGTGTATCTGAATAAGTAATTGACTATAAAATAACATTTCAAGCCTTATACAAATTTGATACATAAGCAATTTCGTGTTTTTTTATTTTTATGTCAACTAAAAGTTCATGAAAATCTTTGTCAGTGAAAATACGATAAACCTATTTAATTAAAAAAATATCACCTCGCACTTGGTTTCAATTGTATTTATTGGATAAATTATACTTAACAATACCTAGTATCTATATAACTGTATTATCTTATTATCACTGGATCTAATAAACGTCAAAAAATATTAAAAAAAAAACATCTCAAAATGTTTGTTAGGACTAGCAGAACCAACCCAAACAACCAACCAGTCAGTCAACCCAAAGAATTTGTTAGCATTTAACCAATAACCATGTGTAGATAACTAACGGAAAATTAACAAAGAAGTTTACTTCAAGAACAATTTAAAATTTCAGATAGTTTCGACATTTGGGATATAAAATATGATGAATATACGTTTGTACCAATGGAAAGCATTGCACATAGGATCCTATTTTATTATTAATATAAGACCACGCCACAGCTCAACATACAATATCGAATCTATTATACTTTATAACCCAGCAACTTTTCAATTCCTATTTCCTAGCACTAAACTATAGATATAACTATAGATTAACAGCCTTACTTATAAACGCTACTTAAATTTTAAACATTACTTAGCCGCTGATTAGCAAAATATCTTACTCATAAACGCTACATAACTTTATCCAGTACCTAAGTACTGCTTAAATCAGCTGTCAATTTAAACACTGTCCCACCCTTGTTTAAATTTTAAGTAACAAGATGGCGCCCATATTTCTGAGCAGCTGATTTAGTTACAGACCCACCAACTTATCTGTTCAGGTGGCAGAAAAAAGAACTACAACATTCCTCTAAATTGTGACAGTTCGTAGTTGATTTCCTTGACCAGTAGCGCTCTCGAAAACTGCACAGTTAAGTTGGTGGTACTATACAAAGAAAAGTATTATATCTATTTTTAAATTTCAAGATATTTAGCACTAGATACATGCTATTTGGCCATTTAGGTCATTCATAATACTTTTTAGTACAATGTTGTCAGTTTAAAATACGTTCGACCTCATTATCCATTGCTTAGCTAAACAGGTGCTATGTAGCGTTTATAAGTAAGAAATATTTAAGCATTACTTAAACACTGTTTAGTTATCCATTACTTAGCAACTACATAGTGATGTTTTTATAAGTAAGGGGGTTAGTCTCTAGATAACATCCAGTTTGCTGAGACACTCGACACTATCTTCCTTCGTAAATTGTCAACTCACACACAATAACCCGTCTTAAGTAGGGATGTACCAGAACATAATGTTTTTAAAGAGTTTCCGTAGAAAGGGAAGAAGGAGCACATACAACCTATTTTAATTGGATCATTCGATCCTAATGATTATTTTTTTGTAGGGGTATACGCCAAGTTGGTTTCATTAAAGTTAAATATACCTGAGATAGAGCAAGCCGTGGTTTTATTCAACGTATTTTTTTGTTAATAAAACAAATTTAATTTTTTACACTATAAGTACCTAGATAGTATATTTTAAAGTAAAATATATAAAAAAACGAACCGACATTCAACACTAATAGGTATGAAATAGCTTGTGGAAGTCGGATCGATACAATGTGGGCTCAGATCTGATTATAACAGATGCATTTCGTCACAAGTCACGAATTGCACGGCAGCAGTCCTCATTTTCTACTTGTGGTCGCTAGCAAGACGGGCATTCGCAAAATGCCCTTCCACCATGGGGTAAAGCTCAAGCCCGCGGCGGGATTCAAACCATGGACCTGTTGCGCGGCAGCCATATATCCATAGCCAATGCCTCTGAGCCATCACTGCTTCAAAACTGCTGCTTCCACAAATTATGTAATATTTTTCAGTGTTAAAAGCCGGCCGCTAGTTTTTTTATAATTCAAGCTCTATATACCTACAGAGCTATGTTGTACATTATCAATGCTTATCAAGAGCGCTGGCTTGTCAATCACAACGTGGTATTGGGCGTTAACAAAATTCACTGAACTCTTATTTTGATCAGGCGCACTTTTGGTGAAACCGACTACTACTCGATTGTATGGTGACATTAAGGAGTAAAAAAAGACAATGAAAGAGCAATAGAACGAGGCATCGAGCATACCAAGAGAACAACCGAATATTGTAATAGTTTTAAGTATTTAATGGGACTTAATCGCGATAAAACGTGTATATATTTATTTACCTCGACGCTGGATTGAGCTCCACGACCCGAAAGTCCTCTCAACGGGACTTCACTACCATTCTAGACTAGTACGAGAAGCTATTGAAATAAGGAAACATCAAATTTCAATCGACAGGATGGTTTTAAGTTAACTGCATCCAGGAATCCAGTGCTAAGGAAATGAACCAAACGCGTCTTACCTTCATTAAGACCTGTGAATGTTGTCAGTGTTGTGTGTCGAGACGATACATTTCTAAATCAAATGCGGGTAGTTGCAGAAAATACCCGCACTTCAAGACGTTGACACCCGCCTCTTCAGTCCGCTCGTGACCACGACCAATGCAACTTGGTCGAAACGTCGAGGTAAATAAATATATACATTTTTATCGCGATTAATATAGAAGATTGATACTTATAACTATGTGATTAAGTCGCGAAAGTCTTAAAATAGAGTATTGTAATAGCCGGATTGTCAGTCTTCCACAGAACAAAGCCTCACCCATTAGAGTTTGCCATAATCCCCCCGCTTGGCAGGCATCTTGAGGATTGCAGTGGAAGAAAGCAGTTTATCAGAAGGTCCAGCTGCCCACCTTCCGGTATTTTATCCTTTCACGACACGCATCCTACGGGTCGAGTACCGAGTCTTTATTCTATAGTCTGGAAGAATGAAAGTTAGATGGTATGAAAGATGGCAATATGCTCTCAGGACCACAACCCATTTGGCGGAACATGAGTTCTTGGAGTCTCAATCTCGTTTCCTCGTAGGATTCAGGGTTGACATGAATACTTTAAGCGAAAATGAAACTGCTAATAAGAACAAAGAAAGCACGATAAATTAACCAGGAGAAAACGAATTCAGAATTAGCACGACACATCCCTAGCTTAAACGTTGGTGACGTGAGGTCAGCTTATATTACGATGTTGACAAGCCATTTTAAACCTTGTGATATTTGAAATAGAAGTCACGTATTTCGTTGAATATCCTGAATTTCAGTTAAATTTTCTGATTTATGATTCCGACTGCACTGCGGGAGAATACAATTTTTGTTCTATTTTCTAGGTTTAAATTTAAATAGAGTTATTATATCTGGAAATAAAGTGAATAAAAATTTAAAGTGTCTAAATATGTTAAAGCCCATGCGAAGTGAGAAAGTTTTTACTCTAAAAATTTGTAAATAGAAAATTAAGGTTTTAGTATGTTAATAAAGAACGAATAGTTTTATTAAATAATTTTACCTAAAATACGCTCTTTATCCGACGTCTTTCAAAGACCACTTAGTCGTAGTAAAAATATTTTTTGAAGAGTTCTGTATACTAAGTATTCTATATAATATACAATGTGTAATATATACTATGTATTATATACTATGTGTTCTACACAATACCTGGATTTTAGCGGCTCGTCTCGTTATGTGGTGAAAATATCTGTGCTGTTCAATTCAAAACACTTCTACGCAAATTCCGTCACACACAGTTTGAACATACAGCTCGTTAATATATAAAAACTATGCATTTGGCTTAGATAGATATAGTGAGTAAACCCAGCTCACTGTGTTGAAGCGATTTTCAGATAACTGGATGTTTTATTATGTCTTAAATCTTTAAGGGCCTCTTTCATGACCTTCAAGTAAAGTGTCAATTATTTACTTCCCAGTTAAAGTTACTCGGCTAATACAAGTTACAATTATGGCTTTTCAGTTTCACAATAGAAAACAGTCTTCTGATTAATAACTCGAAGGCAACTTGAATAATCTTCGAATTCAATTCAAATATCCGTTCAAAATCTGTCAACAACGTCACTCATTTATACGTCGAAAATAGTTTTAGTCAAGAAGTTTTTACCCAATATGGAGTTTGAAATACCAACCTTTTTTTGTAATCTGTATAAATGATAGACAGATGAACCAAGAAGTAAGTTCTGTGAGTTAGTATTACTCAGCCATTGTGAAGTTCATATGCACGGTTACTTGTGACTTAAACCGGCAATTAGCCTACTCGTGACTTTACCTGAAGGTCGTGAAAGAGGCCCTTACTGTACTTTATTTACCTTACCAGTGGATAGCAATAGGTCCGTGTGTAGCCAAAAAGGTGAATATTAGCTAGCCGAAATCTTAGCCGAAAAAACCCATTGTGTTTCAGCGCCTTGTCTTGTGAATCAATGTTGGGAAACGGGTAGGAACAGTTGCATCAAAGCAGGCAGACTGATTTGATACGTAATTGCATTGGTATAGACTTTAATTGCCCCGTGGGGTGCCGGGCTAGAATGTCACCCGCCAGCAGCGCCTTCTGAGGAACTGATATGAAACTGCCGCTTGTCAGTAGACTTAATTTCAGAATTCCACTGATACAGTACAGACAGTTTTGAAGCAGTGATGGCTCAGTGGCATTGGCTATGAGCTACCGTGGACCAGGTCCATGGTTCGAATTCCACCGCGGGCTTGAGCTTCACCGCATGGTGGAAAATCAGCATTTTGCAAATGCCCGCCTGGCTAGCGACCACCCTCAAGTAGAAAATCTGTCAACAAGCACCTAACAGTGTGTTCCGACAGCAGTCCTTGAGAGCCACATACGAGCCGCACATGATACCTAATAACTGTACGTCTCAGTGTGACGGGCACAGTGCAATTCGTGTCGACGAAATGTATCTGTTATAGGCAGAGATTAGTCCACTTAACGTCAGGTGGGCCTCGGCCTTGTTCCGTCACAATAACATAAAAAAAGACAGTACAGACTTTAATAATTGCGGAGGATAGCGGGATCTAATGTACGGTTCTCCGCTGGCCGATAGCAGTAAGTAGGGGCGGAGGTAGTTAGCCAGTTATTCGAAAGACTATCGCGCCCACTAGCGAATTAAATGCAAGATGTGCACCGGTGGCGCAGAGGTTCCTTGTTACATCGCAATAATTAAGAAAAAATCTATCATCCACATTCATACCCTTTTTAACCAAATACATACATTGTTGTCATAGGATGGCAGTCTTTATAGCATGGTGGTAGGTCATTTTGCAAATGCCCGCCTGGCTAGCTACCACCCTCAAGTAGAAAATCTGTCGCCAAGCACCTGACGGAACACACCGTTTTTAGGTTAGCGTGAACAACATCTTCGACCACATCATCACCTATGAGATAGTGGTCAAAGGCTAACCTATGTAGCATTAAAAAAATAAATTCAACGTTCATTACCTAAATATTCCAAAAAAAATTACGAAAGGTCCGTTTCGTTTTTTATATGCACTATTGACGGAACACTAACCTGCCTAATGTAAGCGTCGCCGCTTACATTAGGCAGGTTAGTGTGAAGGTGAGAAAATGCATCTGTCTAAGGCAAAGGTCACCCTTTGCCTTAGACAGATGCATTTTCTCACGAGTGACGAAGTGCACTGCACCCATAATTCTTAAAAATACACATGTTAAGTCTCAAAGGAGTGCTGCTGGAACACACCGTTAGGTGCTTGGCGATAGATTTTCTACTTATATTATATACTCGTAGATAATCTTGCTGGCAATTAACGTCCATTGCCCAATTCACAAAACTATCGAGCTTAAATTGTACTAAGAATAGTGTGTCAGACAAGATACAATAAGACTCCAATAAGAAATTAATTGAACTTTCTCATACAATCAAGTCATATATTTTGTCTTATTTTTATAGTCTTTGCACAACCGATACGGAAGCATTCACCTATATATACTAGACGCGACATCTCAAACGAGTATAGTCGACTATATAGTACCACCAACTTAACTGTGCAGTTTTCGAGGGCGCTACTGGTCAAGGAAATCAACTACAAACTGTCACAATTTGAAGGAATGTTGTAGTTCTTTTCTTTGCCGCCTGAACAGATAAATTGGTGGGACTATACTGTGGTTTTTAATTCGAGATCAAAAATGTAAACAAAGATATATCAAAACATGTCATTTTCAAACTGATAGGTCAGGGATATTCAATAGTTTTTCTTCATAAATATTCTTCAGTAATCCGTAGCGGCGCACCTTGCTGTGCTAAGTTTCACTCATTTTATAACATTGAAATAATAACATACCTATAATATATTTTACATATACCTTAGTCGCCTCTTACGACACCCACAGGGAAATATTGTAACCCTGCATCCCATGGGTTGCTGGGCCACAAAAATACCGGAAGGTAAGAAGTAGGCCTTCTAAAGAACTGACAACTTCTATATTGTCGAAATAAATAATGAATTAGAATAATTTAAAGCTATATAAGTTCGAATGCCAACTTTATAAAGAAGCAGTGATGGCTCAGTGGCATTGGCTATGGACTGCCGCGCAGCAGGTCCATGGCTCGAATCCCGCCCACAGTTTGAGCTTCACCGCATGGTGGAAGGGCATTTTGCGAATGCCCGCCTGGCTAGCGACCACCCTCAAGTAGAAAATCTGTCGCCAAGCACCTAACGGTGTGTTCCGGCAGCAGTCCTTGAGAGCCAGTGAAATAACAGGCAAAATGAGACTTAACAGGTATGTCTCAAGGTGATGGGCGCAGTGCAGTTCGTCACTTGTGATGAAATGCATCTGTTATAGGCAGAGGATACCGCTTAACATCAGGTGGGCCTCGCGCTTGTCCCTTCACAATAACATAAAAAAAAAAAACATGATTACAGTAAATGAAAACACAAAATAGATTTAAGACATTAATTTTTCAGTAGACAATTTCTTATATTTTGTAGATTCACCATGCGCATGCTTCCTTATTGTAGGGAAAAAAGCTACAGTATAATTGAGAGTGGAAACTAAGACCTCAGTAGATAAGATAAATGCCAAATTCAAGATATAAAAAGATCTGTGAAGTTAAAACAAAAATGATAAAAACATCGAGGTAGCATATATATACCTCGATTTGTTTTTACAAATTGGGAGATTTACAAATTGTTTGCATTTACATCCAAAATTTTAATAAATAAATTCTCTTATCAACAAAACATAAAAGTAAGAAAAACATTTGGTCATACACAAATATTTTGGCTGTGTGAAGTATATTTTGACAATTGACAATCCTTCTGACTGAAACTGACGATATCCCCATCATGTCAGCGGTTTTCTTAGCACACTCCATTACAGACCAATGCTCGTCCTTCGGCCACAGCAAAAACGTGTGCTTGTACGCGTTCATAACCATCAGCTTTTCGGAAGCTCTCAAAGACTTGCGAGGACGTTTCTTATCGGGAGAAAATACGTGTTTCGTTGTAGATAGAAGGACCCGGTCCAGGTTGTGTTTCGGGGGCTCAAGCGTAATGTGGAGGCATATTAAGAAAATAATATTTTCGTAGCAATAAACAAAAACACAACGTCACACAAGTCTCTAACAACAACTATAAACAACAAAAACAATAACACAAAATTCAACATCAAAAAAAAACCATCGGCGAGGACCACAACAAATACGAACGAGTAAGCATAAAATGGCGCAAGCTGGAAAATGTCGACGATCCCGTAAGTGTGGCTATTGAAAACAAAATAATCTTTCACTATTTTTTTCAGGCTTGAATATATGCGTAAATATGTACGCGTATAAAAAAGTGTTGTATTGTTTCATACTAATGCAATAAATTATAGCATTAAATAATGTTTTTACATTAAATGCTCCATCCGTTTCCAAAATTTGTATTATTACTAAGTACTTGTAATTTTTTTGCACCGTTAACCCCTTTATTTACATTATTGATCTCGAATTAAAAACCAGAGTATAGTGCAGGTAACCCGGCCGGCATATTCACCACACGCAGCTGGGCACTCGTAGAGATTACACGCGCTTTACGTTCAAAAATTGTGTATTCAAAATACACAATTGATAACACTTAATTTTCGAACGTAAAGCGCGTCTAGTATATATACACTTCTGGACTCATCTATTGGCCCACCTTGTATTTTCAGTTTCGTTTGGTCCTAGCTAAAATTTTATATTAGGTCGAGCAAAAAGTTTTTATGCAGTTTTGAACCTGGCACATTCACAATTTCATTCAATAGTCTTTTTTTAAATTTCGAACACAGAATTTAAAGAAACAAAAGACAATTTGGAGCCTGTTTGTTGATATCAAACAATCGAATACTAAGAAAACTTGGTTTTATTGGTTTACTTGGATTTAATTCTTGAAAAAGTGATTGATATCTTTGGTTTTGCAACAAACATTACTTAACATTAAGGTGAGGTTCTATAAATAATCTATGGATACTTCACCTGAAGTCGCCGCCCAAGCTGTGGCACTTATTCAGGCCGGACACAGCCAAAGAAACGTGAGTGCTCAACTTAATTTAAGTCGATCTGCGGTCCAAAATGTATATCGGAGGTACCTAGAGACTGGCGGCTTTGTTCGTCGCCAAGGAAGGCCACGATCTCGGGTCACAACTGAAAGGCAGGATCGATTCATCGTGACGACCAGCTTGAGAAATCGTCACCTTACCTCCATTGAGATACAAAACCAACTTCGCGACTTCCACGGAGTATCTGTGAGCGCTCGAACTGTTCGGAGAAGGTTAAAAGAACGCGATATGGTACCACACAAGCCAGCTAATGGGCCCAAACTAACGCGAGCCCACCGAACAGCGCGCCTTCATTTCGCACGCAGTCATTTAAATTGGACACAGCAAGATTGGAGCCGTGTACTCTTTTTTGATGAGTCTAAAATTGTGTTACATGGCAATGATGGAAGGAAGAAGGTCTACCGACGTAAGGGAGAGCGTTTCGCACAATGCTGCTTTGAAGAGAGGGTTGCTTATGGCGGTGGCTCATGGACTGTCTGGGGCGGTATATCCGCGAGCGGCAAAACTCAACTTGAGGTTGTTACAGGACCACGGCTGCCAACATGCTGCAAATGCTGAAAAGTACATTCGTGAGTGCTTAGAACCTCACGTGATACCATACGCGGACTATGTGGGCCCAAATTTCCTTTTTATGCATGATAATGCAAGAGCCCATGCGGCCGGCATCGTCAGGGAATATCTTCGGGATGTGAACATCACAGTTATGGACTGGCCAGCCAGAAGCCCAGACATGAACCCTATTGAGCACATGTGGGACGAGCTAAAAAGACGTGTTAGGGCTCGTCAGCCAGTTGCCCAGACGATGCAGGAGTTGAAAACTGCCATAGAAGAGGAATGGGAGATGATCCCTCAAAATTTCATAGAGTGGTTGATAAACTCTATGCCTAATCGTATGAGAGCTGTGGTAGATGCCCATGGAGGCAACACGCGTTATTAAATTAAACCTTTATTTGATAAAACATGTTTTTTATTCAAAAATCAATTGCCTTTAACAAGGCGCATATCCGACTTGTTAGGCGTAGCTCCATGTCGTATGGTATTCTGAATTCAAATTTAAAACAATACGATCGAAAAAGATGGTAAAATGTGCCAGGTTCAAAACTGCATAAAAACTTTTTGCTCGACCTAATATAAAATTTTAGCTAGGACCAAACGAAACTGAATATACAAGGTGGGCCAATAGATGAGTCCAGAAGTGTAGGTCAATGTACGGAAGGCGTGTTAGCTAATGATAGGAAATAGTCCCAAATAAATTGCCTAATAAGGTTATTAAAAGAGTACTTACTGTCCATTATCGGCTTTGCATGGACAAGATACTCGGAAGAAAACAATCATCTTATTATCAAATCCGGTTAGTATTGAAACGAATCCTCATGTTTTACTTCTGTATCAAGTTCTATTTATCAAACGTAGAAATTATTCGTATTTTATCTGATAAAATACGAGTACAATACAAATTGTTTATATTCCAATAAAAACAAACAGGATAAAAGTATTCACTTAAATACTAAGGTCCTAGGGTAAAACACAATATTTACCTTCCATTAGCAGCCTAACTTGGCGAACCTGTGTTACGTCTCCTAAGCGAATTCCCACAAAAATGTAAATATATTTGTTACTGCCATAATTGTACAATTGTAGACATGTAATCCATTTATTTAACACTAAAGACATAATAACTACAAACATATCGTGTATCTACCTGCTACCTCATAGTTCTATATTATATATTTAATAGATAACCACGAAATCTGCACTCCTTCTTCTTATTCTTTCTTGACGTTTGTCTGTCAGTGTCAGAGTGTGGCCAATGTACGGGTTAAATAGCACTCCATCGATCTTTCATAAGTCAGTACTGCCAACAAACTATTTTAAGAAAGCAATCTATCCCGCCTACGGAAGTACCTTAGACCTCTTTCTACGATGGAAATGTTTATGACTTATGAATTGAAAAATAAGATTTGGCTGTGGTCTGACGTAGTTGTATTCTCTAATCCGTGGCTGGGATCTAAATGTTTACCCCAAAATGGAGATTCCGTTGTGGGGATTCAGCGAAGTGTGAAAATAATCCTTGAATTATTGACAATGCGTTAAATGCAAACCATAGAGTATGTGAGATAAAAGTCATATGAAGAAGTAAGGGTAATTTTTTCTACTCTTCAAAGGACGTTTAGTATTGCAATCTTCATTCGTCACCAACCTTAAAATAAGGTAATGTATTGCAGGTGCACTAATTTCTGTCCAAAATTACCAAATACGATGTCATTGTCACATTGAAAACTCAACTGGACTTACATGGCTATAGACTAATCATATTGTTTCCGGTATTATTACTTTACTAGAGTAAAGTAATAATACCGGAAATGTATCTGAGGTGATATATTTAGGTATATTTAGATGTCATAATGTAATATTAAGTAATATTACATTATGACATAGATGTCATAATGTAATATTACTTGCTCAGTGGTCAGGTATGTCATGGCGCTTTGTACCTAAATATATCACCTCAGATACATTTCCGGTATTATTACTTTACTCTAGTATATAAATATCATATTCGATGCTGGTTATCATAAACCATCATGCGGAATGTTTTATTATGCCACGAAACTTAACATAGGTACTTTAGGGACTGTTATTTACTTCTCACTTGTATTTAAATAACTTTCTTTTTCAGAGATTCAATATGTGTTTTTGGAAAACTTTTTTAAGCAATGCCTGAGTATGTGTTTGAGCAATCCGCCTTTTCCAAATAAAATTATAAAGAAACCTCATCTGCTGATTTAATTGCTCCATTTCTTGCTACAGGTATGTGCTAAGATACTTAGTACTTTTTTATACTTGCGCCAATCGACTATATTATATATAAGGTCATATAAAAATATAATTAACGAATGTTTTCAATCAAATTGCACCTAAGCTGTTAAGTTAGCCAGTTCTGGTCCACCTTAGTAGAAACACCAGGTATTATACATTTTTCTCTACATAACTGGCACAGTACATGCTAACTGAATGGCTAGAGCAATATTTATTATCAAACATATGTAAATTGACCTAAATATTATACAATTAATAATAAATAGGGTAAATAACGTCATATCTACGCTTGTGATAATAATCTGATTTGTTTTTTTTCAGTTCATTTAAACAAAACTCTGTCGCTTATATACTTTCGAAGTAAATGCTGAATCGATAAAGTTATGGCATGAAATTTAAGGTACTATGTCACCTCAATACTATATAAAATCAACATGTGTACTATACAATCCCAATTACTATTTATTTAAATACATACTTATAATACTATTCTCAAAATTAACCAACTTTCGAGAGCCATCATGCGGAATGTTTTATTATGCCACGAAACTTAACATAGGTACTTTAGGGACTGTTATTTACTTCTCACTTGTATTTAAATAACTTTCTTTTTCAGAGATTCAATATGTGTTTTTGGAAAACTTTTTTAAGCAATGCCTGAGACTAGTATGTGTTTGAGCAATCCGCCTTTTCCAAATAAAATTATAAAGAAACCTCATCTGCTGATTTAATTGCTCCATTTCTTGCTACAGGTATGTGCTAAGATACTTAGTACTTTTTTATACTTGCGCCAATCGACTATATTATATATAAGGTCATATAAAAATATAATTAACGAATGTTTTCAATCAAATTGCACCTAAGCTGTTAAGTTAGCCAGTTCTGGTCCACCTTAGTAGAAACACCAGGTATTATAAATTTTTCTCTACATAACTGGCACAGTACATGCTAACTGAATGGCTAGAGCAATATTTATTATCAAACATATGTAAATTGACCTAAATATTATACAATTAATAATAAATAGGGTAAATAACGTCATATCTACGCTTGTGATAATAATCTGATTTGTTTTTTTTCAGTTCATTTAAACAAAACTCTGTCGCTTATATACTTTCGAAGTAAATGCTGAATCGATAAAGTTATGGCATGAAATTTAAGGTACTATGTCACCTCAATACTATATAAAATTAACATGTGTACTATACAATCCCAATTACTATTTATTTAAATACATACTTATAATACTATTCTCAAAATTAACCAACTTTCGAGAGCAGTTAAATAAACTTTTTTGTAATTTCAGATATGGATATGTCACGCAGATAATATTAATTGATTCAATTAATAGAACAAAACAGTGCAGAAGAAGCTTCTTGCAATAGAAATGAAATAGATCAGCTGCGAGATTAAATTATATATCAAAATAAATAATTCCACTACCTACACCAAAAAGTTTTTTAAAAGTCTATAGTCTATATATAAGTAAAAAAGGTGCGTCAAATAATACTACATTTTCTGATTGAACTACAATTATTAATAATTGTTAACAGTTGATGATAACAAGTTTACTAGTGCAACTTACTTGCAGTATTTTTTACTTTTACATTCGTATATGTAAATTAGAAAAATAAAAAATAAGTTCAATTAAAAAATAAGTAATATATATTGAAAATTGTTATGTACAATAAAAAAAAAATTAAATATTCTAGTGCTTATACACAAATTACTTTGGAACTATGTATACAGACCTCATTAATACGGTTTTCGATACTAGCGAAGATATATCGCACGATAATATATTTTGAATAAATAAATACATCTGTGTGAAATATTTGTTTTATTTTATGTTTCGTTAACATATATTTTATGAACCTAACCTACCTACATTTTTTTCCTATATCGATTATAATGGAATCGATTTCATTGTTACTAATCGATTTTAGGGAATCAGTAGTACAACACTCACTAATGTCACTATTATTGTGTTGGCCATATTGTTTTCATTTGTAATGGTTGGTATAAAATAACTTCAAATCTGAGTTTCAAAGCAACAAGGTCCGTGCCAACTCTTAATATTACTTGCTCAGTGGTATAAACTCCTTTGCCGGGACTGGAATTCGTCGAAATCCCATTAGGAAGCAAAAAGTATTGTCGCGAGAAATAAATATTGCCGCAGGGGCTTTGTCATGTATTATAAAACAAGATCTGAAGCTCGGTGCTTAATGTCAATATCCAGGACATGCCCTTAATTAATCTTTAGAATTAAAACGAGTGGACCGATAAAAACACCTGTCGCGATACGCTGGTGAAGAGCACAGAAATAGCCTCTTTACCGCTGAAAAAAAAAGCACGATTGAAGAGCACTACAATAAGCAAAATGTTAAAGTGTAAACTCACAGTTCTAAAGAAGCTGCTCAAGTGGTCGGAATGGTACGTGGTCATCATCCTGCGTCAGTGATGGTTTGGTGGAGCGTGTCTTATGAAGGCGTCACAAAGCTACATATTTTTTTTTTAATTTCTGATATGTAAGCCTTTGACCACAATAGAATTACTGGCTCTCAAGGACAGCTGACGGAACACACCGTTAAGTGTTTGGCGACAGATTTTCTACTAGAGGGTGGTCGCTAGCCAGGCGGGCATTCGTAAAATGCCCTACCACCATGCGGAGAAGTTCAAGCCCGCGGCGCGATTCGACCCATGGGCCTGCTGAGCGGCAGTCCATAGCCAACGCCAATGAGCCATCACTGCTTCAAAAACACATAATTCTTATGAAAAAGGAGTTAAAACTTCAGCTACGAATGTACCGTGGACTTTCCAGCAGGACTGCACCTCGTTACAAGACACGAACTACCCAAGCCTGGCTTGAAACCAACGTTTCAGCCTTATAAGAACTGAAGACTTGCCCTCATCTTGCCCAGACATCAACCCTTTAGACAACAAATTATGGTCAGTTTTAGAGGACATGACCTGCTCTAAACGACAAGGCGATATTGAGTCCTAAAAAATCTTTGGAGCAATCAGTGGCGAAATTTCCCACGGAAACAGGCCGTAAATCCATAGATTCGTGGCCACACAGACAAAGGTGGTCATTTCGAATAGAATTTTATTATGATTTTTTGTTGAGACCTTAATCGATATGTACATAAATATTTTCATAATAATTCATTACTACAAAAAAATCAATTGAATTTTCATTTGCAAAAGAACTTATGGCTGAACTTGGTATACTATTAGTGAATATTCATGGCAAGCCAAAAGAACAAATGGATCATCGTTTATAATTGTTGCTTGGTACATAAACCACATCGGAATAAAACATATATCGCAAATATCTTTATTTTTATGCAAAGGAAAAAACTACCACAGTTTGTAAAATTCAATTGAGACAAATGAAAAGCCACAAAACTTTGCGCAAGTCAAATTACAGGGCTGTGCGAACCACCAACGATTATTAACAATTTTGAGTTTTCAAGTTATATCAGGTGAATTAGGGTTGTCTAATCTACAAAAAAGACAAGTGCAATTTGTTTTGTTCTCATGGTTCTCTCGAATTCGGAATCTTGAAGAGTTTTGTATGAAAGCGTTCACGCAAAAACAATCGAGAAGTTTCTGAATCTGGGTAAATTAAAATAATCAATTCTAATTATTGACCATTAAATTGGCTGCTAATAAGTTATGGTAATCAACAGCGGTAACAAATGACAACAACTGCCACTGAAAGAACGGGGTATTATTATTTTTGTTGTATTGGTTAGTTATTGATAACTTTAGTACTTTGTGTGTGTCTAGTTTTGTATGGAGATGAAAAAAACAGGGATGATACACGGATAAAAAAGATGTCTTAAATCAAGACAATATTGATTTGGTCAAGACAAATGTAGTTTTATATATGGGCGGAAACAATAAGTAAAATATAGTTTTAATTTGATTGCCTTCGTTGATTCGTTCTTGAAACAAGAATTTGGAAAATTTGTAATAAGAATGTATGTTGTCTTATTTAGAGAAAAAACAGCCAAGACAATAATTCTTCTCTTTTCTGTTAAAAAATATTTTTCTTAAAAACTTATATGTTTTATACTTTAAAAAAAAATAGGAAATATGTTCATAGGTGAAACCAATACTACTCTTAGCTGATGAAATGTTTGTTTCTAGACAAGATACGTATATCTTATACTAAAATAGTGTATTTTTAGGTGAACCTACTACTTTTCTCAAACGAAGAGATATATGTTTTTAGACAAGAATAGTATGTCGCTTATTTAAACCATGTTTTGTTTGATGAAGATTCTACTACAGCTCTTAAACTACGGAACCTTAAAAATAATTACAAATCTTAAAGAGGTAGCACCCCTGAACCATGATAATTTGAATAAGTTTTACTTAACCGGCTCTAGTTACTTTTGTCCGACAATTTACAATAAAAAGAACTTGAGAAGGTGGTTTGGACTTTAAAGGTAGGGTCTCTCGTTTTCGGGAAAGTTAAGGTCGTTCAACGGGTACGAAATGAAAATACTTTCCATTAAAAACATTCTTGGGTTTTTGTTTTAAAAACTTAAGGAATATTCAAGAAGAAAGTTTGATTGTGTAATATTATAGACTTCACTTTCAAGACTTCTGATAAAATCTTCAGTTCATTTTTCATATTGCAAAAATCTTTATCAAATTTTGTAACTAGCATAACTTAATGTTTTCACCTTTTTATTAAAAGGTTTGAAAAAATATTGATGTTACATATACACACTTAATATGTGACAAATTAAGTGTATAATTTTAATTATATAAAATTCATTTTCATACATAAAAAAATACGCTTAGAATGGAGAACTCTATGGATTCTTAGAGAAATTGCCACGGAAAAAATATTGGAAGCTACAGTTTTTTAAATGTGGCCAAAGTATCGGTTTTTCTGCGGTTTATTTGTCATATGCACAGTATAATTGTTAAGTCAAAACTTTATATAAAAAAAACCGAACACTAACAACATTTTTTTTTTGGTTGTGTTACAATAACTAAATTATGTTAAAGTCAAATCAAATCAAATCAAATCAAAATTCGTTTATTGCCACACAGTAAATACAAAAAATGAAACAGCAAGAGCAAACAATACACAAGAACAAAATAGACAACTTAAAAATATTTCCTAACACAAACGTAAAAGAAAAGATCATTTCAAATAAATAAATAATGTGGGCAAAAGGAGAAAAACTCAGCATAAAGTCCGTACACATATTAATACACATGTGCACAGACGCTGTTTTTCAGTTTTCCCCTGTGCTCGAACAGGTGTTCGTCGAGCTAGAAACTTTGAGCTATGGTCTAATTGGGTAACTTTTGTAAAAAATATACAACGTTTATTATTTATACACACAAACAAATCAGCTGTAAAGTAAAGTTAAAAAGACTGTGTTATATATCAAAACCAAAAAACAGAAAGTAAAGTCGTTACCGTACTGATTCGAAACACAGCTTAACACGTTATTGAAGTTTCTAGTGTTGGAAGTTAGCTCCGTATTATTTAAAAAAATAAGTTATTCATTTCAGTTAAGAAAATTTATGGTACAATACTGGTGACCTTTGACAAGAGTTGCTAGTATGTTCACAGACAAATATAGGCTTATATATTAATCATTTATTCAGATAATTGAGTATAACTTAAAAACTACTAAACCTATTTTAACGAATTTATAATGGTGTTGACTTGCAGGAAGCAACTAGTTAGGTACTTATATAAAAAAAAATATCAAGATTGGAAGACCCAGAAAAAGTTATGCGTGGTCATACGTAAAAAACACATTTTTGCATGGTGGTAGGGCATTTTGCGAATGCTCGCCTGGCTAGGTAGCTACCCTCAAATAGAAAATCTGTCGCTAAGCACCTTACGGTGTCTCCCGGCAACTGTCATTGAGAGCCAGTAATTCTAGGTTAGCCTGAACAACATCTTCGACCACATCATCACTTACCATCAGCTGAGATAGCAGTCAAAGGCTAACATAAGGCAAAAAAAAACCCAAGAAATAGTTTTGCGTGATCATACATAAAAACATATACACATAGATTTGAATGCGTTTCTCCATTTTATGGAACTCGGTCAAAAACCTCGAAAATTTTAAGTAATACTTAATATTTAATAATAAAACGAGAAAGAATAATATATGAATTAAATTTAATTTAAATCTATATTCAGGAGCAGCTGACCGGTGGCGAGAAATTTGTCCGGTGCATTTGCATAGCTACGCTCTGCTACCATCTGTGACCATTCGATTTTGCTATGGCCAAAGAAAGCACTGGCTGTAGAACTGCCATGTACAAGGCAGGGCACTATCCTAAAACAATTATTCTTTTGTATAATTTTAATTATATCAATTACTGTATCAGCCGGATCGTCCACTACTGGACACAGCCTCCCCTATCAAGGGGGTATTTGCCATAATCCCCACGCTTGGCGGCGGCAGAAGGCGCTGCTGCCCACCTACCAGTATTTTTCCTTAGTCGCTTCTTACGACACCCACGGGATGATATGGGGAGGTGCAATTCTAACCCGGCACCCCACGGGGACATTATATCAATTAGTATCGATTAAATAGTTGATTGACCAAATCTAGTGCAGTGGGTGCAGGAAACTTGGATTCCCCGTCCACCTACCAGTGGGTGAACGGGACATCGCTCCAAAATACTCATATCAATAATACGTACTTGTGTTATATTGTGTATTATATATTGTGACCAGAAATGTCATAGTAAAAAAATAAACATGAATGCTAACTGCTTTTGCAACAAATTGTTTGTTGGATTTTAAAATCTCATTATTTAAAATAACTATTAGCAATATGGATTACAAATGACATAGTTAATGACAGTGCTCAATAAGCGCTAAATAATCTTGTAGTAAAACGTCTGATATTAAAAATGTCATAGTTACTGAATATATTACTAATTTTGAAGCAGAGATGGCTCAGTGGCATTGGCTATGGACTGCCGCGCAGCAGGGCCATGGATCGAATCCCGCCGCGGGCTTGAACTTCACTTCATGGTGGTGGCATTTTTACGAATGCCCGCCTGGCTAAACACCACCCTCAGGTAGATAATCTGTCACCAAGCACCTAACGGTGTGTTCCGGCAGCTGTCCTTGAGAGCCAGTAATTCTAGGTTAAGCCTGTTAACAACACCTTCGACCACATTATCACTTACCCACAGGTGAGATTGTAGCTATAAAAAATAGCTTTACTTTTTTTACTATCGAATTCCTGATTGATCTACTATGTATTTTGCAATTCCAGATAGTTCCCTTAACATTCATTTCGGATATTTTGAAAGTAAACAAATTGGGACGTTTCCTTCTATGACGTTTTGTGGATATTTATTTTAGATTCAAACATGTCTATTCAGTAACTATGAGGTTTATGGTTGAAATAGGAAGTTACAAAACGTTTGGATCTAAAAAGTTCATCGTCACTGAGCATTTTTAACCTAAGCCCTATGTGAAGAATGCTGATACCCAGCAGCGTTATTAAGAAAATGGCCATATGCAAGTTGTAATCCCACACCGAGGGTTCCGTACCTACACAGAATGTAGAGTCTAAGTAGTTAGATATGTAACTATAATATAGACTAACTATAATACACACAATCGTCCTAACTACCTAACTAGTTGCTTCCTGCAAGTCAACACCGTTATAAATTCATAAAAATAGGTCTATTAGTTTTTAAGTTATACTCAATTATCTGCATAAATGATTATTATATAAGCCTATATTTGTCTGTAAACATAGTTGCAACTCTTGTCAGTGGTCACCAGTATTGTACTATCAATTTTTTTAACTGATATTAATTACTTATTTTTTTAAATAATATGGAGCTGACTTCCACCACTAGAAACTTCAATAACGTGTTAATGTAGAAGTCGGACCATGAAAATGTAAGCTGTGTTTCGAATCAGTACGGTAACGACTTTAACATAATATGGTTAACTCAACCAAAACAAAAAAAATGTGTTGTTAGTGTGGTTTTTTTTATATATATTTTAGACTTAACAATTATACTGTGCGTATGACAAATAAACCGCAGAAAAACCGATACCTTGGTATTAATCATTGGCAACTAGTGTCTCCGGAAACCCACGGGGTTTTTTCGTAGGTCAAAATTTCTAAGCCAGAATGAAAACCCTATTCCCTATCATTTTTAAAAATTTTCTGTAGCCTATATTCATCAAGGATAATTTTTGGATGCTCATGGTGAAAAATTTTCAAATCCGTTCTGTAGTTTCACAGCCTATTCAATGCAAAGAAACAAACAAACAAATCTTTCCTCTTTATTATATAAACTTTAGATTATTACAAGACGCGGGAACCCTACAATAATTCCGACCGGACGGATACGCCGATGTATCTGTAGCTTTGAATTGTACGTAAGTCCTAAAGTGCGAAGTGAACCAGGCCTGTCTGTGTCTATTCTTAGCACTTAAACTTGAACCATTCTATCCACATCGATGTCTATTCAAGCTATATCGCGTGGCATTTGGCAGGCGATACGAAATGGCCCGTTCAAATTCACGGCGAGAATTCGAAGTATTTTGTAATGGTATACCCATACACATATTTTATCCAGGTATTTGGTATGTGTGTAATGACTTAGGTCAGTCACGTGATCCCCACTACAAGTATGTATAATTAGTTAGCAGCTATGGAGCGGATTATCTGACGTTTAAACAGTTTGCTCCCAGCCTCGTGCTTGATATGCTTCAAAATATCGTGCAGATATTTTGAAGCATTGATGGCTTAGTGGCATTGGCTATGGACTGCCGCGCAGCAGGTCCATGGTTCAAACCCCACCGCGGGCTTGAGATTCACCGCATGGTCGTAGGACATTTTGCAAATGCCCGCCTGGCTAGCGACCACCCTCAAGTAGATAATATGTCGCCAAGCACCTAATGGTGTGTTCCGGCAACTATCCTTGAGAGCCAGTAATTCTATGTTAGGGCTGTCTACACCTTCGACCACATCATCACATACCATCAGGTGAGATTGTAGTCAAAGGGTTGCCTATAAGCAATAAAATAAAATAATAAATTAAAGCCCCTGCAGTCCTCAAATTAAAATCGGACATGACTTTTTTTCAGAGAACATTCACTCTTCATACTCCAGGATCCGTGAATTATTTATAATTGTTTGAAAATAACTATGGAACATACTTACATACGATATATATAGGGAAACATTTCATTAAAGTATTTTTTATATATACACCGTGTCCCAAAATTCAACGATAAGCCGGCATCGGTGCATGGACCTACTCATGACTACTCGGGAAAAATAAAAAAAAAATTATAACTCTTTTTTTTTTTAATTACAGAGACTTTTATAAAGTTGCGCCAACTTTTAATAAAACTTGCCATGGTAGTGTCCATACTTTTTTTTTAACCCAGACTATAGAAAGTGCATAGAATGTTAAGATCTATGAAAATTATAAGAAAAATTATTTTTTTTACTGATTTTTGTAAAATAACTACAGACTTTCTGTAATTTTAAAGGATTGTGGTAGATAACCGTCCTTTTTAGGTTGCTAATGCACAAAAAATATCAAAAATATGTCAAAAATTGTGGTCATGGTAGTTGAAAATAGCATAATGGGTATCGAATATCGATGAAATTTATAAAAGTCTCTGTAATTAATAAAAAAAACAGTTATATTTTTTTTTTTTTTTTCCTAGGATTCATGAGTAGGTCCATGCACCGATGCCGGCTTATCGTTGAATTTTGGGACACGGTGTATATATAATATTAAAAATATACTTTGATTAGAGCAGACAGGTGTCTAGCAGCACTCGTTCACGAATTGACGCGCGTGCCACTTATCGCAGACCTGACTTTAAAAGCGATCAACTGGCACAAAATATAATTTATAAAATGTGAAAAACTAAAACATAAAATATTAAGATGCTAAACTACATTTTCAACAAATACTTTGCCTCTAGCAACAATCGTTTCCGAGTTTGAAAAAAATATTTGCCGATATCGAAATCGAGCCTAAAAATACTTATTATCCTTAATATGTACATACGATCTCGAAATCAAAGAACAGCTTCCTTGTGAAAAGTATTATTTTCTCAAATTATCACGTGTTTTGGAAGCATTGATGACCGTTACGGTCACATTATAGCAGGTGCAATTATGAATCTTATTTCAACATTAATTTGGTTTATATTCGTACTGGCGGGCAACCAGCTGCTTATTTGGTGACAGTAAGGTCCTTAAAGGAAAAGCTATTCCAATAACTACATACACTTAGGCAACTAAGCTCTAAAGCTTACGTACCCTAAATATAACCTTTATATAGCCGACCGAAGTACGAAATACACAGACCCTAGTATCTGTGGGTTTTAATAGTAGATAATGTACAGTCGCCTGCAATAATAAGTTTACACTTCGTAATTTTCATAATAATGTGATGTATACTGAATATACCGGCTAGCACGCGCACATGGCGCGTCTAGCAGCCCTCGAAGCTGCCCGCATTCCTTGATAATGAGCATCTTTACTGCTCGAACACCGGCGGGAGATTACGACCAAACACCGTGAGTGCTAGCCGGTATATTCAATAAATAATTATGTCAACTCACGTAAGTTTTTATGAAAATAATGTGATGTCACTAAATTCGTATTGATTGAAGTTAATATACACATGAGTGAATCAATTCAATTTATTCTTTGATTTTAAGATACTTCTGTGTACATAGAGAGACACAAGTCTTTGCCACAATTTTGAAAATTACAATGTGTATACTTATTATTGCAGGTGACTGTACATACTTACATTGTGTTCCAAGAATTGGGATCAGACGCGTTATTATGTTTCATCTACATATTTATTTGAGGGTCATAATTTCGAAATAGTAATAACCACGTCAAAATAGACAATTGTTTCTAAGGGTTTCAAGATGTTTCCCGTATTTTTAATAAAATCTTCTTATTTTCCTATTATTGTTCCTACTCTTATTCCACATTTTAGGGTCGGTAAAATCTTTTTCGTGTGTTCTGGCAGCTGTCCTTGAGAGCCAGTAATTCTAGGTTAGTCTGAACAATATCTTCGACCAGATCATCACTTTGACCTGATGGTATAATAATCAGGTGAGGTAGTGGTGAAAGGTAAACCTAACAGGTATTAAAAAAAATTACACATTCACATTTAGTCTCAATTTAAATTTTCCTGCCTCCACACTAAAATTGATTATATAATCTTTTGATAACCAGAATGTGTTACATAATATTACCAATTACACAAACGTGTCACAATTTTGTGACATCTGTCATCTTGGTCACGACAAACTTAATTGAACCGTCACATGTGTGTTTGACTTGATCCCTTGACAACTTAATCTGTATGAAACGATCCAATTACTAGATAAAATTCTTGTAGCTGACATACGAATAGAGATTGAAAAAGTTTATTACAATCTCCTAGTTTCTGCGGTCACTAGAACTAGTTGGGTAAATATTTGAAAAAATAAGTTCTTTGGCGATGCCACATGGAGGGAAAGTACCTTGAATATTGTAGATGGAATATTTTACTGAAAGAAGACATTATTTAAATTTGAAAAACAATTTAAACAGCATTCATAGATATTTAAATAATTACATGGTTCAACCGGGAATCGAACCCGTTACATGAGAAAAAAAATATCCTGTAGTATTAACATACCGATCGAAAGATTTCTTTTTTTCACAAGGATTATTTTTTTCACAAGGCTTTTAGATAGATAGATTATTTTTTGCTAAGTAACATAGTGTCAGAAATAGAAGGAAGACAGAACATAGTGTCAGAAATAAAAAGAAGAAGAAGAGAAAGTGAAATTTTGAATTATTTCTTTATAATCAGCCAGCCGCATTGCGATGGACAAAATAATTTACGCGTCTTTCGGCTCAGGGTACGGCTCGATTTGTTGCATACAACCAGGTTCATACTAATTACGTATCTCTTTATCATGCACTTAAATTATAATAGGGAAATTATTTTCAAGTGGGTACATTTATTAGTAATAGGTACTTATGATAATGTCAGTTGTATGTCCTTACGGCAATGTCAGCTTTTCATTTTTCTGAACAAAATTTCATACCAAATGGTTAAACTCATGGTCTTCCTTTTATTTCTGAGTTCTGACACTATGTTGTTCAGCAAAAAATAATCCTTGTGTTGAAATCTTACTGGCTGTTTTTTTTTCTCGTGTAACGGGTTCGATTCCAAGTTCAACCATGTCATTATTTAAATATATATGAATGCAGTTTAAATTGTTTTTAAAATTCAAATAGTGTCTTCTTGCAGTAAAATGTTCCATCTACAATTTTCAAGGTACTTTCCCTCCATGTGGCATCGCCGTGGGATGCCCTGTATAAGTAATCTAAAGCTGCGATATAAGCTAATTATGAATAAATTTCAATGATAAGGTATGTCTATCCTACTGAATCTACAAATATTATAAAGGCGAATCTTCGTGTATTAGTTTGTTACCTCGTTACTCAATACCGGCTTAATGGATTTGCATGAAATGTATTATGCAGATAGCTTATACCCTAAGATCAGCTTGCCCATTATAATTTTTCAAGAAGGAGTAAATTTCAATAAAATGATATAAAAACAAAATATAACAAAAAAAAGGTTATGGTTGTTGTTGGTCGGTGGTTGGTATGGTTTTAACATGGCTACGAGCACACATGTTCTTATTCCAGTCAACTTTGGTATAATTTATGTAAAACAGCGGGTAACACCGCGGGGCGCAGCTAGTAGTAAATAAGCCTCGGCTATTACTGTAACAATAGCTAGATAAAATGTAAATTTAAATATGTTTAGGTACAGTCGCCTTGACCGCGTGGTACAGAGTGCTCAGAATGAGATTGAAACGGCTTGGGATTATTAAATGGATCTGGATAATCATATAGTCAATCTTAGTTACATGCTCTGAGCTATACCACTACTATTGTCATTTTGACGCATCCACAATGGAGTTTGTCTATTAGATATCTATACCTATAATAAAACTGTAACAGATCCAATTCTGTACATGGCAGATATTATGATAAAAATATTTGAGAGCAATCTGTAGGTGGCACTGATGCCAAATCTGTATTTTTTTAAATTTTTGTCTGTCTGTCTGTATCCCGGCTGCGCATCACTCCAAAACTTACTGAATGGAATTCAATGAAACTAAACATGATTTGAGTTCATACTACGAAGAAGGTTTTTGTACACTTTTTATCCCGAAATTCAACACGGTTCCCTCGGGAAAGGGCATGAAAGCCAAATTGTAAACTTAGTTGTAATTGATTAACGTGTAGTCCGATTTCAATTATTCGTTTTTTTGTGAGAATAGTGACGTGTAAGCCCGGCACCTCACGGGCAGCCTGGCACCCCAAGGACAGCTCGGCACCACACGGGCAGCCCGGCACTCATATATAGTTTTGCAAGCTTATAAAGCTCTTTAATCTGGAACATTCGCCACAATCAGTTTTTTTAATGGTTTAAATATAACGATCCCCATATTTTATTTTATTTTTAATCCTGATAGTTAAGCCTTTGGCCACTATCTCACCTGATGGTAAGTGTTGATGTGGTCGAAGATGTTGTTCATGTTAACCTTGAATTACTGGCTCTCAAGGACAGCTGCTGGAACACACCGTTAGGTGCTTGGCGACAGGTTTTCTACTTGAGAAAATTTGACTACTACAAATCTAGTAAATGATCACTAAAGTCATATTTAGGTGCGACGACGAGCGAAGCTAGGAGGAGCGTTAGGTTACCTGTGACCACAACAATGCGCGAGTCAAGCGAGCGAAACGAGCGTGCCGCGGCAGCGACGGGCGATGAGCCAGAAGAGTTGTAGCAAGAGTTTAAAGCTTTGGTTATAATTGAACATTAAAATGCAGTTTTCATTTTGGTGATTATTTACTACTTTTGGGTTAACAATGGTGGTGATCATTTACTACTTTTGGGTTAACAAAATTAATTATTTGGGGTCATTTTGGTTGGCTTAAGGTAGGTGCCCATTTGTATTTTGATGCCCACTGAAACCATGTTTGATGTATTGATCTCCACTTCTGTAAATGTTACTAAATGATACGAACATCTAAATTGTTGTCCCGACTATAATATAAGTACATTCTATCAGTCTTTTCGCAGTTTTGCCATATTATGTTTTGCCATGCCATATTTCGCCATCGGACGTCCCGACAAAGTATGATGTTTCATCAATATCATTTTGATGTCTGGAAGTCTACAACCTTGCGATTTTCACGGCATTTCCTACCTCACACTCCAAAAATTTGGAACCAGCTGCCTGATGAAGTATTTCCGATCAGATATGACTTAGGGGCCTTCAAGAAGAGAGCATATTCCCTCCTCAAAGGCCGGCAACGCATCCTCGAGACCAGGTGAGCCGCCTGCTCGTTTGGCCTCCTATCCCATAAGAAAAAAAAGTTGTATGTTACTGTCGCTTTTTTCTCATCTTATCAATTAGCTCAAAGCAGTCTTTGCTTTTTCACAAATATAATCTCCGTAATAGATAACTTCTAATATTTTGTAATCAATTTTCATGTTTGTTCCTTGATGATCTAGTATTATAATTAGTGTTTAAGCTATGTAACTTTTTGATCAATAAACAAATTTATTAAAATTTATTATTCAACAGTCACGCTGCACACAAATAGACAAAAGTATCGTCATTTGTTACAAAAAGAACAGGTCTAGAATTATATTATACATTAGTATCCGTTTTATGTCTGAGCTCTCAAACCAGTAGGTACTTTCACTGATTTAATTTTAGTACTAATTTATGCTACGTAAGATGCTACATACTTAGAAACCCAATGTTATAAGACTTTATAGCAATATTGTTTTAGGGTTCCGTACCCAAAGGGTAAAAATAGGACCCTATTACTGAGACTTCGTTGTCCGTCCGTCCGTCTATCACCAGGCTGTATCTCAAGAACGGTGATAGCTAGACAGTTGAAATTTTCACAGATGATGTGTTTCTATTGGCGCTATAACAATAAATACTAAAAATAAAATAAAATAAATATTTAAGGAGGACTCCCATTAAACAAACTTGATTTTTTTACCGTTTCCTGCTCGATACTAATAACGGTGACAGATAGACGCTTTAACTGTTCACAGAATATTTAGTCTTCAAATATAATTAATTAAAATAAAATAAATAATTAAAGCGGCTCCCAAACAATAAAAGAGGTTTTCGCCGTTTATTTGGTAAAAAACTAATAATAATGAAAACAGGTAGAAACTTGAAATATTAACCTGCGAAAAGTGTCTGTAGCTTGCAAGATTAGGTTAGAGATGATGGTACCGAACCCTTCGTGAGCGAGTCCCACTCGCACTTGGCCGGTTTTTTTTCCAACACATTTCTTACGTTCAACGGCTACTTTAGATTAGCATTCATGCAACCTATAAGGCATTACGGACCCACAGACTGTCTATATTTTTTTAGGCACGCCGTATTAATTTTCATTCAAACAAGATAGAGGCCTACCAACTGTCACCTTATTGGTACCACCAGGGGACCGCGATTTTAAAGGTACCGTCATACGGATGACTCAGCCCTATAGTTATTTTTACGAATAGCAATTATGGCCGAGCGGTAATAGCTATGGACTGCGGTGCCGCATGTCCATGGTTCAATCCCCACCGCCGGCTTGAGCATCACCGCATGGTGAGAGAGCATTTTTCAAATGCTGCCTGGCTAGCTACCACCCTCAACTACTTGAGTCTTTGAGAGTAAATCTGTCGCCAAACACCTAACAGTGAGTTCCAGCAGCAGTCCTTAAGAGCCAGTAAAATAACAGGCACCCGAGACTCAACAACTGTCTCAGTATGACGGACGCAGTGAAGTTGTATCTATTTTTCTAGATCTATTATAGGCAAAAGTTACCGCTTAACATCAGGTGGGCTGCGTGCTTGTTCCGTCACAATAACATTTAAATAAAAGTTCACGTTTGGAAAGCGTCTTGGGGATCGCAGTAGAAGTTGTCAGTTTTTCAGAAGGCGCTGCTTCCCACCTTGTGGTATTTTTCCCTTAGTCGCCTCTTACGACAATTACGGGAAGAGATGGAGGGGACATTCTTACCCAGCAGCCCACGGAGTACAGACAGATAGACAGAGAGTTGAGTCTGGTTAATATAGCTCCGTTTTGCTCTCTGGGTGCGGAACCCTAAAAAAAGGAATTCACGGAGTAGACCTCCAATAAAGTAGATTAAGAAGATTTCCATATCATTTTATCATCTTCAGTAAAGACGTTTATCAGTTAATAAAAATTGGCCGATATACATCGATCTCTACTAACTATTGAAATTATTACCAGTTAAAACTAGAGTGAAAAATAATATTTTGCGTAAGCAGGTACAGTTTTTTGTCCCTTATGGTTGGGACTTGGTATAAGCCTAACAGCTGTATATTTTATTCAGGGTTTTAGTTGTTTTACGCACTAATTCACAATATTTTACATTTATCGTTGCAACTTGAATAAAGATATATAAAGAAGTTTTATTAGCCCTTCAGATGTTTTTTTTTACAGGCAAGTCCAAATTACATTTGACACATATAACTATTTAAATAATTCTAATTAGGTCTATGAAAATAATTGATAAATTTTTTATAATCATAACATTTTTACACTTAATATAGTTAAATAATTTACAGTTATCACGTTTGCACTTGTCCTAAGAACAAAGACTCTACAAGCTGCATTGACATATATTCTTTTAATGTGTAGAAGGGATTGTTTTCAAAATAGTTCTTAAGTTTTAGTTTGAACAACTATAGTTTAAGGTGGTCAAGCTTTTTGGTAATATATTATACATCAGTATTTTCGAATAACGACCTTGTTTCTGTACTTTAGCTAATCTGATTTTTGGTACAACACGAATTTTTTTATTTTTTATAATTTGCTTTTCGTTATTACGCCGATTGTAAGGTAAAACCTTTTCCTGTTTTACTGGAATTTTTAACACTTCCCAATTCCAGCTGTAACTTTCAGAACAGCTCACAACTCGATCACAATCATGAATCAGGGTGGGGAAATCCGCGACTTCACGATGACAATGCATTATTTCTTGTTTGATTATTTGCTGTCGTTCCGGGTGGAGTTTTGCTACTCAAATTCGGAGCACTCCCTAAATACTTTTATTCTCTTTTTTATTTGTATTTACATGCAGTATGTGCCAACATAATGCATGTAAATACGTGCTTATGATCCTCAAACTCAGACCGATATCGCATTCATATAGAGTATAATAATAATAATAAAACAACTTTATTTAATTCCACAATAATTAGATGAAAATTAATGAGTTTGATGTTTGGAAGCTATATTGCGTAAGTAAACTTAATAAATCTACTACTCATGCAATTTAATCTCCTTCTAATGTGGACCCCTTTAAAAGCCTCCTCCAAAGAATTCCATTTTTCCCTATCTTTAGCAGTGGTCATCCAGTCTCTTCCGGCTTTAAATACAATCTCGTCCTGCCACCGGGCGCTCGGGCGACCTCTACTTCTCACATATATACGTATAGAGTAGGTACCATATAACCTAATCAAAACGGGCGCAACACAAAACTCACTAGACCAGCATTGTAAATTTATTACAATTTATTGAACATTAGAGTGGCTCAACTATGAAAACCTGTCTCCAACTTTGCCGCATTCATTAATTTTGAGCTATCTAATCTCTCCAGGGAGCTGCGCGGTGAATCATCATTCATCACTCCACTTGAGACCTTGCTAAGTTGGTTACCTATTATATACAAGGCCAGTGCTCAAGTGAAAATCTAGGTAAAAGATGACAAGGTTTTTATAAATGAAATCTTACAGATTTTAAAACTGACAAGTGTAAAATAAATTAGCACTAAAATTAAATCAGTGAAAGTACCTACTGGTTTGAGAGCTCAGACATAAAACGGATACTAATGTATAATATAATTCTAGACCTGTTTTTTTTGTAGCAAATGACGATACTTTTGTCTATTTGTGTGCAGCGTGACTGTTGAATAATAAATACAAGTACAAATACAAATACAAATAAATTTATTTCATCCTTATTGTGATACATTTATGATGAGTCTCTGACTCTTAAACTAGGCTGGTGGCCTGTATTTTAAGAGCCAGGTCCTTCCTGGCTTTAGTGGATCTGTGACACATCTAAATATATATTTATATTTTTTCTTATATACTATTTAGTAACAATTAAAAATTGAGGCAATACATTAAACAGATACTATAGATAAGAAAAATTATTATGCGAAATTTTGTTGACCTTCGAAATTAACGACTTTTGCAAATTTTTAATTATATAATATTATTTACGGTGTAGTATTGTGTGTATGAGTTTAAGTGAATGTTTGTGAGGGATGTGAAAGGTGTATGTGTCGGTGTGTGTTTCTGTATGTTTGAGTATAGCGCATGTGAAGGGTGTATGATTTGTAATGTGTAATTTTGTGGAAAGTATACATGTTTTCTCATTCTCACCAATTTAAACACTTTTAGCCATCAATTTCTCCGTAGCATTATAATCAAAATCGTTCAGCCAGTTTAATATGTATCTTTTAACTTGGAAATTATTGTACTTCCTACAATCCGTGACGGTTTTCATAAATATGTTATATATACGTGGCCCTGTATGGATATAATGTCTTCGAGCAAAACTTGATTTGCATACTGGCACCCGATATATATTTATGCGCTTACTGTGATTAAGAGGTAGCAGTGACGTGCAACGATGGTATTTGCGTAGAACTTGATAAAGGTATAGTTTACGAACACTCAAAACTTTAGTTTGGTTGTACACATCGGTAGTGGAATGTCGAAAAGGAAGATTTTGAAGTATTTTTAATACGGCTCGTTGCGCTCGCTCTATTTTTATCATGTATTCCTTCATGGCTCCTCCCTATGAGCTTATACAATATTCAATAATGCATTGAACTAGTGCTTTATACATTTGAATTAATAATTTATTGCCAGCTATTGATCTCAAATTCTTAAATACGTAAAATAGTTTTCGTATTCTTCTTATGGAAGCATTAATATGACAGTCCCATCTTAGATGTTGATCGACCAACACTCCAAGGTACCTTATACTATAGACCCTATCAAGTATATTACAAGAACATTGGGTTGGAATGGGAGCGCTAAGGTTACAGGGGTAGGCATGAATTTTCAAAGAAAAGTTGGGAGAAGGGCTCAACGCTGCAGTTTTACTAAAACAAATGTATTTAGTTTTTTCTGCATTAAGTGATAGGAGACTATGTTCCAGCCAGCTTGTCACTTTTGCAAGTCCTACCTCCGCATTGTTATTTAAGTTTTCCCAATATTTGCTATGAAACAATAGGACTGTGTCGTCGGCAAACATAAAAAGTTCCATATTTTTTACCCTCATGTTGCACAAATCATTAATGTTGATCAATAAATAAATTTTAATAAATTTGTTTATTGATCAAAAAGTTACATAGCTTAAACACTAATTATAATACTAGATCATCAAGGAACAAACATGAAAATTGATTACAAAATATTAGGTCCTTACATATGAAATTGGCGTTTTGTATGGGAGGAACAAAAAGTCGAATATTTTTTAATATAATATATTTAATTAATCAAAGTATGAACCATTATTTTCTATGCACTTTTGCCATCTCATAGGTAGTTCATTGATCCCTTTACTAAAAAAACCAGTCGGACGGGAATCAATAAAATCTTTGAAGGCGATTTGGACTGCCCCATCGGAGTTGAATTTTTTCCCTTGCAAGAAGTTATCCAAATTTCGAAAAAAATGGTAATCTGTTGGAGCAAGGTCCGGGGAGTACGGAGGATGTCTTAGACTTTCCAATTGAAGCTCTTCTAATTTAGTAGCCGTCTGTAGCGCAGTGTGTGGTCTAGCGTTGTCGTGAAGCAGCAGTGGCGTGGAGCGATTGACCAGCCTAGGTTGTTTAGCCGCTAGCTTTTCCATCATGGTTTGCAATTCCTGACAATAGACATCAGCCGTAATAGTCTGGCCAGATTTGAAAAAACTGTAATGAACAATACCGGCACTAGTCCACCAAACGCTTACAAGTAACTTTTTTGGGGTTAATTTTCGCTTGGGGCAGGATTTGGCTGGCTGGCCAGGATCTAACCATTGCGCTGAGCGCTTCCGATTATCGTAAAGAACCCATTTTTCATCACAGGTAATGATTCGGTTTAAAATACCTTCATTATTGTGCCGGTTTAGTAATGTAACGCAGCAGTCGACGCGCGTTTGCCGGTTTGTTTCAGTCAATTCGTGAGGTACCCACCTTTCAAGCTTTTTAATCTTCCCAATTTGCTTCAAGTGAATTAAAACAGTTTTATCACTAACATCGCAGCCTGCAGCTAACTCGGACGTGGTTTGCGATGGATCCGCTTCCACAATAGCCTTCAACTCTTCATTATCAACTTGAGTCTCAGGCCGTCCACGGGGCTTGTTCTGCAGGTCGAAATTTCCAGAACGAAAACGTTGGAACCAAAAACGAACTGTGTTTTCTTTTGCAACACGACCGCCATACACATCATTCACCCTTCGAGTGGTTTCCGCAGCACTAGTGCCACGGCGGAACTCGTACTCGTAAATAATGCGATATTTAAGGTTTTCCATTTTGTAAAATGAGTGACGCAAACAGAAAAAAAAAAGAAAAAAAACAAATGAATGACGATCATCGAAGCACAAATACATGAGTCTATAGCTGTACAAATTTGAATTTGGAATTCCTTACCAAAGAGGAGAAATTCGTGATTAAAGTGGCCAGTACGAAAAACGCCAATTTCATATGTAAGGACCTAATATTAGAAGTTATCTATTGGAGAGAGGAGATTATTAAGCAGACCTTATTTGTGAAAAAGCAAAGACTGCTTTGAGCTAATTGATAAGACGAGAAAAAAGCGACAAGTCGGTGGCTGGCAGAATGTTTTAAATGAACGTAACATACAACTTTTTTTTTTATGGGATAGGAGGGCAAACGAGCAGGCGGCTCACCTGGTAAGTGATCACCGTTGCCCACGAACATCCGCAACACCATAGGTCTCGAGGATGCGTTGCCGGCCTTTGAGGAGGGAATATGCTCTCTTCTTGAAGGCCCCTAAGTCATATCTGATCGGAAATACTTCATCAGGCAGCTGGTTCCAAATTTTTGGAGTGCCAGGTAGGAAATGCCGTGAAAATCGCAAGGTTGTAGACTTTCAGACATCGAAATGATATTGATGAAACATCATACTTTGTCGGGACGTCCGATGGCGAAATATGGCATGGCAAAACATAATATGGCAAAACTGCGAAAAGACTGATAGAATGTACCTATATTATAGTCGGGACAACAATTTAGATGTTCGTATCATTTGGTAATATTTACAGTAGTGGAGATCAATACATCAAACATGGTTTCAGTGGGCATCAAAATACAAATGGGCACCTACCTGAGTACGATATGTAAAAGGAATTTCTGAGTCCATTCTTCCAGTTCCGAGTCCAATTAACTTTACTGTGTATATATATCACTAAGTAAGAAACACAAAGGTGTTTCTTACTTAGTGATATATCCATTTCTAGGCAAAAACATTTACATTTTGTATTCTCATCCAGATTTGAGAACAACATCTCTGACTTGTTGGGAAAGACCTCAGAACGTGTCTTGGCCAAGTACGTTCCAATTTTGTTCATGGGTTTTTATAGCAGCCTTGCTTTAGTCCAATATTCGTCTTTAGATCAACGTTTGATAAAATATATCAATAATTATTGCTCGTAGAGCTTACATACAAACGTAGTTTCGTTATATTTTGAATACCGATTATCCAAACTCACTGTTTTCATGCATCTCTCTAAGCTTAATGACATGCATGACAGACATGCTTCTGGTTTGGCAGATTATCGTAAATTTAAGTATTTGCTGAAATAAAGTAAAGTAGTAAAATCCTTTTGTACGAGAATTCTTATTTTCACATTTAGGGATAAAACAAAAAAAACTTATCAGAGCGCTTGGTCGACGCGACGCGTGATTAAAATGCTGGCACCTATTTGGCTCAAAGAATAAGCATAATTGCAATTCAACGGGGCAATGCTGCCAGCATGTTGAGCACGCTGCCAACTGGTAGTAGGCTAGAGCATTTGAACTGCCTATGAGTCCAAATGCTTTTATTGTAATAGCTGTAGTGTTGTACATAGTTCGTAGTATTTTGTTAATAAAGGGATAAAATAAATAATAAATCTGAACACTGTTAAATCAGAAGCATATAAGCTCAGGGACATACATGTCAAATTTCACCGAGTCTGAACACTTGGTGTTGAAAATTTAACGAAACTACGTTTGTATAGAAAGCGCTATGAGCACTCTAGCCTTAAGTAGGGGATATTTTATTAAGTGTTCCGTACCCAAAAGGGAAAAAGGAGCCTCTGCTGTCTGTCAGGTCGTCCACTGCTGAACACAGCCTATTACGGATGAACTGGCCGGCCCGTTCTCCTGGTGATCACTCCCTTATTTGAGATTTTAGGCCTAGACTTAAGCATAATGCAGATTGATATCGTCATTATCTAGACTTGTATGATGAAACAAATTTAAAAAGATAATTAAGATGTAAGTTATGACCCTCAAAAACTTTATATGAAAATGTTTCGAGGCTCATAATTCTCAAGTTAATTATTTTATTAAAATTTTGGCATCATACAAGCCTAGATAATGACGAGATCAATCGGTATTATGCTTTATTTTAGACCTAAATTATCAAATAAGGGAGTGATCACCCTACGACGTTTGTATGGAGAACGGGCCGGCCAGTTCACCTTTAAGGGGGTATTTGCAATAATCCCCACGCTTGGTAGGCAGCTTGGAGATCGCAGAGTAAATCACCTTCTTGTCCTTCATCCACCTTCCAGTATTTTTCCCTTAGTCGTCTCTTACGACACCCACGGATGGAGAGGTACAATTCTAACCCATCATGGCATCGTCTAGAGCTTATTGAAAGTACAAATTACTATGGGTCCTATATCAATTTTAGATCATTTTTGTTATTTTTTTATACTACATACAAAACTACAGGTACTACCAGAAATGCATTTATACAACCTACAAGTCATGGCAGACTCACAGATGATCCAAATGCGCAGCGTGTCCGAAATACTGGCAGCATTGGCCCGTTGAATTACAATGCTTATTCGTTGAGTCAAATAGGTACCCGCATTTCGATCACGCATTGCATAGACCAAGCGCTATAATAAAAAATATACATGATAATGCTAAATGGTTTTTATTTATTACAAAATTACAAATGTACGATAGGAAAAATTTAGGTTTTTATTTAACTATTAATAAGTTCTAATTTTAAAAACCTTTTTTTTATTATATTGTGACGGAACAAGCTCGAAGCCAACCTGTTAAACGGACTAACCTCTGCCTATAACAGATGCATTTCGTCAGAAGTCACGAATTGCACTGCGCCCGTCAACTTCAGACATAGTTGTTAAGTCTCATGTGCCTGTAATTTCAGTGGCTCTCAAGGACTGCTACCGGAACACAAAGTTAAGTGCTTGGCAACAGATTTTCAACGCTAGCGGATAAAAAGCACTTTTCATAACTTAATTTATCATATTTTAATATTGTTATGTTTGTTTATTACATTACAAAATTATAAATTTAGGAGATCAAAAATAATATCATGATTCGAACCCGCGTCCATCCACCCCTATAGCTGGGGTACGCTATGACCGACTTCGAATCCCGCACATGACTATGTTATAATAAGTGTTCGTTTTTTTCTCCCAAACTTCCAAACTTTAAAGGTCTTAATACGTAATAGGTGGCCGCTTGAAATTTTTACAGAATATGTGCTTATGTGGCGAATTACCTACGAATAAATATTTATATTATTAATGCGTACTCAATAAAAATAATCATTATAAAAAATATATGCGGGGCTCTAGTAAAAATGGTAACAAAAATAATTCACGTAAAACTTCCACCGTTGAACAAAATACATAAAAAAAATAAGAATTGGGGCGCTTGACCAATGGGCCAATATAGTTGCGGGGTCTATGTAAATTTTTTTCATAGAACTATGACGTATGGTTAAGCAAATCATTGATGATTTGTGACATAATTTATACATAAAATAAAGTAATTGACATCTACCTGATGGTGAGCGTTACGTCTGCCCTTTACAGTTGCAGTGCCATGCATTGCGAAGTGCTTACTTATACCTCTCTCATCCAGTAATTTTGCTAGCTTATAGGCTAATAATCTGACATTACGGAGACTAAAAAGGTAATTTTGAAGCAATGATGGCTCAGTGGCATTGAATTTGGACTGCCACGCAGCAAGTCCATGGTTTTAAATCCCGCCGCGTTTGAGCTACACCGCTTGGGCATAGGGCATTTTTGCGAATGCCCGCCTGGCTAGCAAAACACCCTCAGGTGGAAAATCTGTCCCCAAGCACCTAAAAGTATGTTGCAGCAGCTGTCCTGGAGAGCCAGTAGTTCTAAGTTAAGCCTGTTAACACCTTCGACCAGATAATCACTTACTATCAGGTGACGCCTTTACCTGATAAAATATTTATCTAATTAAGGTATGCACCTTCTAGTGGAAGGCTTATGTAATATTAATCTACTGGCCCCGTCCAAAACTTATGTACTCTTCAGAGCAAGAAAGTCGTATGCTATTTATATGCTATATATAGGTCGACAAAAGAACATATTCTAGGCAGTATTCGCTCTCGGTTTTATGGCCGGCCACTTGGCTGACCCCGACGATCATTGACAATACTTTTACTGTAGTATACCTGCAACAGTTTTTTAAGAATCCTGTTATACGCATAACGTGCAACAACTTATCATTGTCGACGTAGGTAGTGCGATGCTGCTCATTTAGCGCCTTCTTCTCTTTACTTGTCTTTAACGACATTTACCAGGGAAACATAGAACTTTTAGAGGTATCTGATAGTGACTGCTGTGTTCCTGGTAGAATAAATCATAATAAAGTTTCAGAGCGTAACGTATGCAGAGCTTGTTCTCGTATAATTCTATAAGTACCCTTTCACCAAACACCTTTTACCTAAAGGATAGTCAATACAAAATCAACATTGAAATATTTCAAGTGGAAAAGAGATAGTTGATTCCGTTTGGTTTCCTGTTTCGGGCGCAAACATTGATACGAAAAAAAAAACAAAAAAGAAAAGGTATCAAAGAAGGTATGGCCTGCACCGACATATATACGGAGCTGTTAAAACCGCAACTATTGTTAACTAAAATATTGATAACTCTCTAACTCATTGATAACTAACTACATAATGAATAACAAACAAAGATCCATATAATTTTATTATAATAGGTCCAATTTAGGATAGGTATAAGGAAGACCTTCTCAATTATTAAAAAACAATTCATAATTATTAATTAAATTAATTCAATGATACTTTAAAAAATATTAGTTTAATGTCAAACAATACAATGTCATTTAATTTAAAAAAAATGGTGATGCAGTGATAAGAATAAATTTAGGCAAGCCCATAAACACACCGAAACACAGACACCGAAGATTTAAAAAATATATATTATTCCAAACACTTTGATTACATATGTAAAAGGACGAGTAGTTTGAAGAGTATCTACTCTATTTATTAAGTAATTGAAAAGTATTTATTGAAGTATTTACATTATATACTATATAAATAGCTAATTAGGTATTGAAGCTTAAGTTATTTTTCAGCACTTACTTGTTGAATATGATAAATCAAATTACTTAAACCAACCCATAATATTAAAGTTATTTTTTAATAATTTAGTTCCAGCAGCTGACCTTGAGAGCCAGTAACTCTAGGTCAAGACTGTAACACCACATCATCACTTACCATCAGGTGTGATTGTGGTCAAAGGCTAAGCTATACAAAAAAAATATTTTTTTTTGTATCCAAAATAAAAGTAACAAAAAAAATTAAGTAACCATATTTTTTTACATATGATAATATTAAAAGATTTCTAAAGATATATTTAATTAGTAATTCCATAATGAAGGGTTTTTCAACAAGAACTTTGTGTTCTAAAACTAAATAAAACAAAGAAATTAGATGAAGATGATTCAAATTTTTATTGTATTACGAAGAAAAAAGTTTGGCAATTATGAATGTAAACTGATATTTGGCAAATGTCCTCGACGAGCACGCTGACAGATGTCGATTCTTTTTTTTAAATTTATAATAACTTTTTGGCAGAATGGCAACGATAAATGAAATTATTTTACAAAATAACTGTCGTTTACATACCTGTCATGATACATGTGACCGAGTATTAGATGATATTAGAATAAATAACGATGGATGTAAGACGTGTTACGTAATTAGAATGAATATTTTAGAAACATTATGATGTTAACATAAAAACATGTTTTTATATTTGATTTATTCTAGCCGAAGCTATATTATATTCAAACTAGTTGTGAAGCTGTTTTATAAGAAAATGTCTTCAAATTTTATTTAGCTTAAGAAGTTTTATTAATGGATATTATTTTACCGTTTTTATCCGACTGTAAAAAAGTGGGTTCTCAATTCACCTGTATGTTTGTTTGTATGTTTGTTATGCAACTCAGCCAATTATAAACTGATTTTAATGATAAATTTTTGGTTGTATGTGTACTATATAATATGCTGTACTTCCGAATTAGTGATTTTTACACTTTAATATAAACGGCTAAATTATTTTTAAGTTATAGTCAATTACAATACCTGGATGATTTAATGGTGATTGCAACTTGTCGATGGTCAACAGTATTTTAGGCGAGTGAATGATCATGTAAGATAGTGTTTTATTTATAAAATATGTTCTGGGTAGTATAACCGGAACTTAGTCGAACATTCTGAAACATGCCCTAAAAGTATAAAATAACTTCTAAAATATTTCATACTTTTCAGTGTTGGAAGGAGGTTCCGCTTTTAATTTATTTTATTTTTACTATAAATAAATTAGTTGCCGTAACTTTCACCATTGTACTAAGAATTTCTAGGGGTGTTGCCATAATCCCCACGCTTGGCAGCGTCTTGGATATCGCAGTCTAAGTTCTTCAGAAGGCGCTACTACCCACCTTCTAGGAATTTCCTTGGTTCACCTCTTACTATTGAAGATATGGGAGCTGCAATCCCAGCCAAGCACCCCAGGAGATTTTAAAAAATGCATGACTATATTTCAACCTATATAATCACATAATTCTAGTTAATTTCAACAAAAAGGGATAAGATGGATTTGGTAATCCGAAACTGGGAATTCATTCAACCCATCCGAAAATGTAAATTCATTTGACCGAGGGTATTATCTGAGGCTTTGTTTTCCTATCTTATTTATATTCATTAGTTTATCCTAGTAACGTCACTTTGATTAGGAAAGGATTTGACAATTTGAAGTTACTGTTATTCATATTTCGGTGTCTCGAATTTGGTTCACGAAGAAAGTTCTGAATTGTTATTAGTGGAATTGTCATTTAGGTTGTTAGAGGAAGAAAACTTCGCAATAGTACCACAAACAATTAAACAGTTTTATTAGTAGTTTTGCACAATGGCTAGCACATAAATAGCAAAATCAGCTGGTCAATTTCTAGAGATGGTAATATTTTTTGTCTATAAGTTATATGTTATATAAATATGTAAGCTTCTCCAATACTAGTAAAAGATGAGCACTTATTATTTATAATATTTATAAAAACAACTTTATACCATGTTTTACGCAAATAAAGAATCTTTTATATTTATCTAATAGGTTTAGGAAGTGTATTCTATCGTTAAAGATTTTTTAAACGGCTTGGAGTTAAAGTGATCCCTTTGACCATTATTCGCTATAAATTCCTCATAGATTCAGATATAGTCTATTAAGACATAAAAAAAATGTAATAAAAATAATAGCATGAAAATTCTCATCTAATCTTCAAGTGACGATGGCAGGGTAGTTAATACATCCAATTCTTTAAATCGGGGTACGCGGGTTCCATTCCAGATATAGATGAAATTTGTTAGCTATAAAAAAATACGAAGTGGTATACGCTTCGCATGCGAAAGTGCTTAAAATCATATTGATAAATTAAAAACATTCGCTACCGAAGTTAAATACGTACTTATTACAGATGTTTTTTATAATCACAAATTATTATTATAACATATCCGAAAAACTGCTCTCGTTCAATCGCTCTAAAAAAACAACAAACCCGTTTCAACAACTCTATACATTCTCACAGCAGCCTTTCTATAGTGCCTTCTCAATAAGACACTCACTTCCGGGCACTATAAAAATGTTTGTGCACTTCTACAAAGGCATCACTGCATCGTCGTTACCAAGCGGGTCCGCTCGCAAATACTAAGCTTAACCAACATGAAGAATTTTGTAAGTGCATTCATTTTATTCAGTGATTTTAATTGGAGTGAATAACGGTACATTTCAAAAATAGTGATACGATACTAATATTATAGTTCTTATAAAACACGTTATGTGGATAACGTTAAATTTCAAAAATAGTGATGTTACTCATATTGCAATTGTTATATTATAATTGTTATAAAACACGTTATGTAAATAACGTTAAATTTCAAAAATAGTAATACGTTACTAATATTATAATTGTTATAACACGTCACGTTACGTGAATAACGTTAAATTACAAAAATAGTGATACGTTACTAAAATTGCAATTATTATGTGAATAACGTTCAATTTAAAAAAAAAACCTATTAATATTATAATTAGTATAAAACATGTCATATTTTGCCGATATTATGGGATGAAAATTTTTTTATTACAAATAAAATTAAAATTCAAAATAATATAAACCCATTTAAAAAGGTCTTAAAATTTTGAAGCTACAAGTGATATTCTGATAATTCTACGAACTTTTTTTGTAAGTGCAGCACATGCGTATGCCTATGTTATAAATAAGGAATACTAGTGCACTAAAATTGGATTGGAACTTTTTCCGCATAACAAAAAAGTTTTAATGGTATATACCTATCCAAAACATTGTCATTTCATTTCAATTGAAAATACCAACCTGATGCAGATGAAATAATAAAGAGATATAAAGACAATCAACAGCGAAATGGGTACTTAAACTAATTAAAGCAAATAAAATAACAATTGTGTACTATTAAACTCAATTTGTTATCGCATCGCAACATTGTAAAACGTTATTTAGCGCTCAGAATTAGCGATTGTTATCGTTACAAAATAAAGCATCACTTTTAATGTGATTTGAAGATTGTAACGTTATTATTATAAATACAACGTAACATGTACTGTTTCTATATAGAAATATTAGGAAAGTTCTTTCTGTTGAATGTCGTTAAAAGAGAATAATGAAATAAATACACCCCTACTCACGTCAACGTAAGAAGGTCGTTGCTGCCCATTAGGCACACAACTCATGTCTTTTATTAACTGAAAAAAGCGTGTAAATCCAGAAGAGCATTTCCAAGAAAGTTTAATGGTAGGCAGCCGGCTATAAAAGCTAAGCTAAAACTTACTAACAAAAATACCTGTTCTTGTGTTGTATTTTGTGTTGTTGATTTTAGTTTGAAAACAGTTTGGATATTATCATAATAATGTACAGACCTTTGCACTCTCGAAGGCACGCCCCTCCATTAACCCGTGGGGTGCCGGGATAAAATGGCTTTCCCTTATTACTACCTGTGGGTGTCGTAACAGGCGACTTAAGTTGAAATACCGGAAGGTGGGCAGCACCTTCTGAGAAACTGATTCAAGATCTTTAACTGCGATCCCCAAGACGCCTGCCAAGCGTGGGGATAATGCAAACCCTTAATGGGGGAGGCTGTGTTCAGCAGTGGACAATCCGGCCGATACAGTAATTTACAGTGAAGGTGCGTGCTTTTGTGATTGCACAGATCTGTAAAATTAGATTAATAACATGTCACCCCCGAGTCGTTCCCGTTATAATAACTTTCAACAAGCTATCCCTATTAAACAAAGTCGACCAGACCGATCATAATCCATAACACAAAATTATTCACAAAAATATATTTCAAGCAAGAAAAATAAACCGTTCTATCACTTAATGCCCAAACAGTTGCTACCAAATTGTTACTAATCTATCATACTCAAATCCAATTCATATGTAACAAATAATGGTTGCATGGCTCAGCGGGGAAACCATTACGTTTGAATTACGTGGTATTTACACATCTGTGTGCTTAGTTGATATTTAAACGTAATTCGGTGCTACTGACGGTACACCTTACCAGCGCTTTATTGCCGCTAGATAAACTCTCAGTATCTACAAATACACAGTTAATAGTTCTCTCTTAGCGTTAGCATCTTCTAGATTTGTAATTTCAGTGTAGATCACAGCATCAATTTCCTTAGATTGACCTAAAATAATGTTTTGCCTCACTGGTGTATCAACATACGTAGTTCATTGAACAAAATATATTTGTAAGACATCTCTTGTAAAATTTTAAACAAGTTACCTAAACTGGTTCAAAATAAAGCCCTATTAATATCTAGGATCGTAGGGCAGGTGGACTAACGCGAATGTAAGTCGTACCTGTAGTTTAATATGGAACTAGAAATTTGAATAAACCTAGCTATTACTCATCTAAATTATAACTTTCAAGATAGCTTAGAAAGCTCTGTTAGTTTATTAGTGTAGTATTTAGAGTACTAAAGTTATATTGCTTTTATTTACATATATTCTAACTCGATACTAACAATAATCAAGTGCCCAATCACAATAAATTTTATATATGAATGTCTAAAACAAACGTGTTTTACACGGTGAAGCGGTATATATAAATGTTATTACTATCAAAGTACGTATGGACAAAACAGGTAGCACCTTCACTTTTGCTTTTACTAAATGTTTTGCCTCTACTCTTATTAAGGAAGCGGCGTTATGTAATGCACCAGTCATTAAGTCCTCTTAACTGTCGATCCAGATTACTTAATAATACCAAAGCACAGAAGATTAATTTGTGCCGAGCAGGAAATAATAAAAGTGTAGGTATTAATATACATCCAAAAATAAATGTGTTTATAGCTCTACATTTTATTTAAAAGCTAGCATTTTTATTTTATAAATCTACACTCCACTCAATGCATGGTGCGTGACTTTTTAAATTATAATCATTTTTCATTAAAAAAAAATAGGAATCACGCAACATTCTTAGCGTGAACAGCGTTAAAAGATAAGTTTCTTTTTCGGTAGTCATTACCACTAGCATCCAGAGCAGACAGGTGTCCTAAGCGCTAATAAAAGCGAGCTTTATTATGATTGCAAGTGTATAAATACACGATAAAAATAAACAAGAATTGTTTTAGGACTAAAATAGATTCATTCACTCGTAGGTAATAATGTATAGCAGATATTGTTTTATATAACATATATCGAAGCGCGAACTAGAGATTATTGTACTAGCATCTAAATTAATGGATACCTATTTGGGCAAAATTACGCAAAACTAATGTCATTTTATATCTCACCATACTAAACACATTAAAATTAAGAATATTTTCAATCATAACTTCATTTATTTGCTAAGAACTAAGTTCGTTTATCAAAAGATAAACTACCCCAATGATTCTAATGTTTTAATATAATATAAAATACTCGTACATATAAAATACTTAAGGAACCTACTGCCTTACTACAATTACTACACAAAAGAAAAAAAAAACTTCATCACGGCATTAATAAGCTTCACTAATTAAATTGTTCCGCTTGATCTGACGAAATGGACCGTTACCAAATTAAATACATATTTGGTTTTACAAAAAAAACCTCCATTCACTTCTGTCAATCAATCCTAAATAAGTAACAGATTTTGTAATCTTTGAAGAGGTTATATTGTCCTACTGATAAACCTGTGTGGGCAGACAATTTGTTAGTAAATTTATAATTAGATCATTAAACTACACCGTTTTGTTTTGCCTGTACTTTTGAGAGTTTATCCGAGGGCAATTAATTCACGTTAATTTTAAGATATCTTCCAGAATAACATATACGTCTTTTGCGTTTAATTGTTTACTTTTGTCAAGTTGTCGTCAAGAGGTTTATATTGTTTGATAATTTTCTGGTTAGTCTACGCCGTAAGAGCATCCCACGTCTGTTATTTGCGACACCTTGCATCCGACAATGTTCCGCATCGTTGGTTCTGTGCCCATTATGCCATTGAACTTAAAGAATGCGATCTGGTTTACGTCATGACGTAATGTAACGTAATAAATTGCATTTTATAAGAAATTGTGTCAAGTTATTGTAATACTTTCCAGGCTGCTTCTCGATCGAAGATATTTTTTTACTGAACACATAATTGAATGGGACGTTTTTGCAATATAGTTATGCAAATAGATCACTGTACATTGTTTGCTTAACTTTGTAGATAACGAGATAAATTAACTTTATAAATTTTTACCTGTTAATGAAGAAAATAAAATGGGGCCATTAATTTAAATTTGAAGTTATTTGAAGTGTCGGTTTCTTTCATTTCAACAGAAAAAGGTTTAAAGATATTGAATAGAAACAGACACATAAACACCTAAATCTTGGTAATACACTAAGACAGTATATCTGGGGTTAGGGTTCAAGTCCCACTGGAAGTTATCTTATGTCATCCAATATAACTGTATTCTTTTAAACTTGTAATAGGATGTGTTGTGTTTTACTTGTTATTAGAACTTACTTTTACTGAATAATGAATTAATTTAGATATCTAGCCTATTATGACTTTATGGTGAACGAAAAAAAAACGTTTAAACATCGAAAAGTTATTTTTATATTGTTATGATTGCAATAACGCCTGCTATGCGGATTACATTATAAAATTACAAATATACGATAGGAAAAATTTACATCTATCTTATTATTACATTATTACATTATATATCTTATTACATTTATCCCGCACATGACTTAAATTTTTCCTATCGTATATTTGTAATTTTGTAATCGAAATAGTTATCCTATAGACACGTCCAACGAGTTTCAATTTTCGAATATAATGCAAAAGTGTAGTTAGATGACCTCATTTTAACAGTAGGCACATTGCCAGTGTCTGTAAAAAAGAATAAAAAGGCAGACGCAACCGAAATCCAAAGTAGAATGAAAATACGTAATGATGTGCTTTGGCGATACAATTTGACGTAAAATAAAATTACAGTACCATTATTTTTTAGGGGTCTTCACGGAAAAAAATGAGACATTCTACGGTACGATAAGAATTCGACAATGACCGTAGACTTTTTTAAAAATTACAAATTTTCTCCAATGGCTCCAATGGAATTCGTACCCATAACTTTTATTGCGGAAAATAATTGAGTACTGTTACTTCACTTTCTTATTCTTTGTTCTATATTGCTTATTTCAAGTGCACCCATCTATATCTATGCTAATATTATAAAGAGGAAATATTGTTGAAAGATTAAATGTATTTTTGTATGCAAGGAATAAACATAAAAACTACTGGACCGATTTAAAAATTCTTTCACCATTATAATTTTAAAATAATTAATATATTGGTGAAAATTATATTTTAATTATAATTATAATTATAATTTTCACCAATATATTATTAGAATGCTACACTATCCCAGATGAACGTAGGCATATAATATTATCAAAAAATATATTTTGTTTATGAAATGTTTGTTAAATATCCCTGTGAAGCCGGGGCAGGCCACTAGTATTTTATAATTTTGTGAAAAAAATATTTTAAGAGTCTATTGGGTTATTTAAAACGTTGTTAGCAATGAAACACTATTTATTCGTTACTCTTAAGTTTTTTTTTTCATATTTGATAAATGTATGTTAATAAAGATAGTACACATACTAACACTACCTAGTTATCGTTTTTCTTACGAGAATATGTCATTATGGAAATAAACCAAAAAAACATAGTAAAAAAAAATATATAGGAAAAAACAAGCACTATTGGTTTAAAATAAAATAGACGGAACTCTTCATGACTGCTTGTAATCGTACTTGCGTCGTTTTGTTAAAAAGTGAGCGGAGTGAATGCACGAATTCCTATTGTTTTTTTTATTAACATGACTGCAAGAGAGTAACCAAAGATATAAGTGTTTTGCACAGAAGCATTACATAATTGAAATATTTCATCGTTAAAATGTCAAGAGTCAAAACTAACTAGAACAATATTATCAGGTGTGTGTACGACTCATCTTTCACTTACTAAACCATTGTGGTACGACAGCTGTATTCAAGAGCCAGTTCTCAATTAAGCATTTCTACTATCTCTAACCATGCCATTTTGATGCAGTGGTGGCTCAGTGGCATTGGCTATGGACTGCAGCGCAGCAGGTCCATGGTTCAAATCTCGCCGCGGGCTTGAGCTTCGCCGCATGGTGGTGCATTTTGCGAATGCCCGCCTGGCGACTAGCGACTAGCGACCACCCTCAAGTAGAAAATCTGTCGCCAAGCAACTAACAGTGTGTTCCGGCAGCAGTACTTGAGAGCCAGTAAAATTACAGACGTGTCTGTAATTTTACTGGCCTAACAACTGTACGTCTCAGTGTGACGGGCACAGTGCAATTCATCGTTGACGAAATGCATCTGTTATAGGCAGAGGTTAGTCCACTTAACATCAGGTGGGCCTCGGGCTTGTTCCGTCACAATATCATAAAAAAATGTCCTCGTACAATCAGGTGAGACTGTAGATAATCGATAGCCTATTAGCAATAAACAACAATCAAAAACCGTACAAAGAAATTAAAATCGTAAAACAACAGTCAAACTAACCACTAAAATATCTGACGAGTGCAAAAAATATAACAATAATAATCTAAATATACGAGAACATTGCAGACACCATTCATAAAATTGCTATAAAAGACAGGTTTGTTTCCCGCCAGACGGCGGCGCGGTGCGGCGAGACAGACAAAAAAATAATGTTGATTTATTTGATACTTAAAGAGATTGGACATCAAATTTAATCTAAATTGAAAGGTGCTCTGATAAGTGAAAGTGTGTTACAAAAATACACATCCTTCTTTTTGTATAGTGATGTGTTTGTACGAAATATTAGACGACGCGACCACAGCTTACTTGACGCGACGGTCAACGCGTCAAGTGCGCTTTTTTAAAGTATGTTTTTATTATTACGCTTCAAAGAGAGATACTTAACAATAAAAACATTAATGTAGTATCACAGATTACCAAAGTGTTAGTACAGCGGAATAGTAAAATGAATGATGTTTTAACGCAGTATGCACTCGGGTTCAGTTGTACTACTGAATAGTTGAACTGGTAACTCCAAACTTTTAGCTCTGTTACTACCAGTAGTACTAGAGACCTTGGCATCGTCGGGTCATTAGCACTTGTCTTACGTATCTTCAAATTATCATTTTGTATTTACTCTATTCGTTTTAGGTATCATTTGCGTGTTTTTTAAACTCCAAGGTAATGTTCATACAAAACATTATAATTTTTGCATTAACGCCTTCTAAGCGGCATCAAAAGTTCAAAATGGAACTAAAGGATATGTTTTAGCTATGACTATGATAGGCCAATTGACAAAGGCTATAGGGACGGATGGTCGCGCGCGGGTTCGAATCCCTTGGAATCGTGAAAGTTAGTTAAACATTACATATATTAAATATTAACTATCTTAGCAGTGATGGCTCAGTGGCATTGGCTATGGACGGCCGCGCAGCAGGTCCATGGTTCAAATCTCGCCGCGGGCTTGAGCTTCACCGCATGGTGGTGCATTTTGCGAATGCCCGCCTGGCTAGTTACCACCCTCAAGTAAAAAATCTTTCGTCAAGCACCTAACGGTGTGATCCGGCAGCTGTCCTTCAGAGCCAGTAAAATTACAGGCACATACAGAGACTTATTAACTGTCTCAAAGTGACGGGCGCAGTACAATTCGTGACCTGTGATAAAATACATCTGTTATAGGCAGAGGTTAGTCCGCTTAACATCAGGTGGGCCTCGAGCTTGTTCTGTCACTATAAAAAAAGACTTAGTCGCATGTTACCAAAAATATACTACAACAAAGAATTAACTTGACTTTTTTGAATAATATATTATGTCAATTGTCTTACCGAACATTAGTCAAGTTCGTCATTATGCGAAACGCAGTTGGTTATATCTTGTTGCTTTTCAATCTTACTTTCAATTTAAGTTATGTTAATTATCTTTATATGATTGTTTGATTACCTACTGTTTTATTTTTAGTAAATCAAATAAGGTGTAACTTACTTAATGGCGGTTGTATAACGAACTAGGTTTATTTAAGTTAGGTCATGTTACGGTCTACGATTGTCTTACAAAATAGACTGATTACTGAAAATTACTTCATAGATTTGTTCTAAGTAAACCAAGTTGAACCTAAGTTATTGGGTAACTATGTCAGTGAATCTAACTAAAAGTTTGATATTTGCAAATCGGAACTCAATTAAAATGAAAAGAAATCTTTAGTGGTTTCTATTCAATGGAGACACAATTCTGAATGTTAAATTTACTTGTTGAATACTCAGGAAAATACTAATTAGATACTTGAAGCCTGGATTGTATTGAATTGGATTATAGGATTTAAAAGCTCTTAAAGACACTTGTGTTACGGGTTCTTTACTTAAAAGTGATGGCAAACTTGTCGGGCATTTACAAATTACCAAACTACCATGCATTAAAGCACAAGTCTCGGCAGGAACCGCGAACCTAATATGCGGCAGTCTAGAGGACTTGGTACGGGGCCAACATTGCTTTCTAAATTTAACTATGAATTAATCTACCCTCATCTCTAATTGAAGTCTGAATTATCGTTCTACGGTCATAACAAACCTGATTAATACTCGTATTGATTGATTGACATAACCAATTGAGTATTAGTGTGTTGTACCAAACATCAAAGAGGCTTTATATGTTTGTATTTTCCTTAATTAGGTTTTCAATTAACCTTATGATTGACATATGTTTCCTTCTTTACAGGTTTGTATATTACTGGCAGTTGCCACTTGCAAGGCCAGCTTCGACGGGGGATACTCCAACGAAGTCTCAGGAGAAGGGCAGGGTCATGAAGGCCATGATTTTTCTGGAGGACAAAGCCATACGCTCGCGCTTACTGGACAGGGTAACGACTTCGGAGGCCAAAACTTTGGGGGTCACTTTGGCGGCCAAGATTTCGGACAGCAATTCGGGGGTGGTCACGGAGGAGGTCAAATAGAACAGGGAGGTCATGGGCAGGGTTTTGGCGGTGATTCCTATCTTCAAGCCGCCCATGATATTCAAGGTCACGATGGGGGAGATCAAGGTGGTCATGAAGGCCAGGGTGGCCAAGAAGGCCAACACATTCAAGTTCAAACCTTCACTCTTCAAGACGCTGGCCAGGACTATGGGCATGGACAGGACTTCAGCGGAATCCACGACCTGGGACCCCAGCTCCACGGTTTCGGCGGTCAGGGCCAACAAGACTTCGGAGGCCACGGGCAGCAGTTTTCTTCAGAAGGTCACGATTTTGGACACGCTCAAGCTTTCCCCGTTGGAGAACACACAGATGAAGAGACCCCTGTCCAAGTTCCCCTTTACAAGCACGTGACTTATCCCATTCCTAGGACGATTCACGTGAACGTGCCCAAGCCTATTCTGATTGGAGTTCCCCAGCCTTACCCCGTGAAAGTCCCTGTGCATAAGCCTGTGGCCGTCCCAGTGGAGACTGAGATCTCTATCCCTATTGAAAAGCCTGTCCCTTACCCAGTTGTCAAGCACGTGCCTTACCCTGTTGAGAAACATGTCCCAATTAAGATTGAGAAGACCGTAACAGTCCATGTTCCCCAACCCTACCCTGTCAAGATCCCGGTGTACAAAACCATCCACCATCACAAGGGTCACCATTAAACCTAGCATATAGTGCCAAATTTGTTGTAAATAATTGTTGATTAATTTTAAGTCATTTTCAACTGTCTTCATGTTGTAGTTGATTTATTTATTGTGTAACTGTTGATGTTGTTGTTGTTGTTGATTGTTTTATAAAATGTGAAACGTTGTTGGTGTGTTTTCCTGTTCTGTTCCTTTTGTATTGTAATGCAGTCAAATAGGAATCTTCAATCGTCAGGTCAAGATTACCAAGTTCTTGTAATATCATTGAAGTGACAGGTTACTAAACTTTGGATTTGTCATTCCTGTAGAAGTTCTTAATATTATTTTTTTATGGTAGGTTAGCCTTTAACCACTATCTCACCTGATGGCGAGTGATGATGTGGTCGAAGATGTTGTTCAGGTTAATATTAAAGTACTGGCTCTCAAGGACAGCTGCCGGAACACACCGTTTGGTGCTTGGCGGCAGATTTTCAACTTCAAGAGTGATGGTAGCTAACCAGGCGGGCATTCCCAAAATGCCCTACCACCATGCTATAATGACTACCATCCTTAGACGACAACCGGGACCGACGACTTAACGTGCCCTCCGAAGCACGGAAGCGCTCAGTAGTAATGTCACTAGCGGTCACCCATCCAACTCATGACCGCGGGCGACGTTGCTTAACTTTGCTGATCGGTTAAGAACAGCTATTACCCAGATGTAACTTTGCTACGAGCGCTTCAAAAAAAATATATTTTTTCATTTACTTTTAAATAATTATGGTCTTCTAACAACTAAATAATATTCATTAATCATAGTTAAAACTCGCGTGTTTTAACTATCAAGCCGCATTTTAAACACAAACCATAATCAAAATTGTTTCATCCCTTTGAGATCTATGACACCACAGGCACACGTTAAAGTTTTAACATCCTTCATTTTATCCTTTGGGGGTTGCAAATAGTGGCTACAAAACCGTAGCTACAACATTAGATATAAATAGCGAAGTTTGCTATGCTTATGGCAGTCGTTAGCATGGTGGTAGGTCATTTTGCGAATGCCCGCCTGGCTTGCTACCACCCTCAAGTACAAAATCTTTCGCCAAGCACCTAACGGTGTGTTCCGGCAGCTGTCCTTGAGAGCCAGTAATTCTAGGTTAGCCTGAACATCTTCGACCACATCATCACTTACCATCAGGTGAGATAGTGGCCAAAGGCTAACCTATAAAGCATAAAAGAATATATATAAACCTTTATCTTGAATTACTCTATCTATTAAAAAACCCGCATTGAAATCCGTTACTTAGTTTTAAAGAGTTAAGCATACATAGGGACAGACAGCGGTAAGCGACTTTGTTTTATAGTACTAATGTAGTGAAGAATAAACATTTCATATTACACAGCGTATAAAATTATACAAAATATGTATAATAAACATATTTATATTTAAATAATATTTATTTAGAATAATCAAGTATATCACATACTTGGCATTTTTTCAACCAACATGTACATCTGAACAATAAATTTAAAAACTTTTTATAACTTAACTATCGTTCTTATGTAGCAGCGCATCGCGGCATCTCGACCAAAATATACAAAAAATAGAATTTAGAAAGAACATCTTATAAATTCATACCAAACATTATTCGCTTCTCACCTCCACACATTTGTTTACACAATTTCGCTGTTAACGTTACGTAATTTACGACTTCCTTGAGAATTATTCTTTGGAAAACAGCCGGAACCCGTGAAAGGAGCGTGTCTTGAAGGAAATTAATTTTCTCAGCGCTCACTGGGGTGACGTTTTATTATTGCGCCTTGTCTACTGCGGAACCCAAAATCTTCAATGGAAGTGACATAAATATATGAAATAGTCATCAGAATAAACACACATTACCAGATATTTGCAAGGCTAATGATAATGACCCATAGAGCATAACGGTAATACTTGCTTATGAAAAAATAAATGTGTAGGCTGCTTTAGGCTCAAATTACATTGTCGCGGAAAGGCATGGAAGCATACGGAATTGTTTATAGCATAATGAACTACGAGTATATTACGAATACTGAATAAAAATTGAGTTGCACGTCTTTCAGGGAATTCGCTGGCATTCTCGAAAATTTCCGCAGCTATCATTAGTGGCGGTTAGTTTGTACATTTGAAATAAAGTTCAAAATGCTATCCTTCAACTATTCCGTTCAATGTAAATTGAGCCTGTAACAGTGGCTTTATAAGTATTAGGACTCATCAAGATAGGCAATAAGCCTTCTACTATACATGTGCCCAAAATGCATCTGGTGAAAAGTAGCTGGTGATCAGCTTAAAAGCTATTATGCCTTTACTGCTTCAAAACACAGTTCTCACTACGCCCATCTATTTGGAAACCAGGAATGTAAACACCATCGATTTGCTCGATGGTAAACACTGATGCTGGGCAGCTGAATTTCTGGAATGATGGTATTATTCATCCAGAAGTCTTCAAGACTAGGAATCCTCGTATATAAGTTGTTCTGTCACCTGCGGGTGAAGGATTAGTTTTTAATGTTTTTATATGCGGGAGACAGTTACAGCATAGTAGAAAGAGAGGGTTACAGTATTCGGGTTAGGTACATATTTTACATTTAGATTGAAGCATAGCCGAAAATAAATGAATGTAGGCGAAATTGGAATTTGGTGAATGTGCCTGAAAAAGTTCTAAGTAAACTCTATCCTGTGTTTTATTACGTCATACTAGTATTTCGACCTCCTAATGACCTCAGTTTGAATATTCAGGCTGTACTAACACGTATATTGGTCGCTAATGGCCACCTTGGTTTTGGAAAAATCCAAAGCCTTTCATCAGGTAAACTACGTGTCTAAATCTGTCGCCAAACATTAAATACCTGCAGCTTCCTTAAGACACAGTATATCCAGGTAAACTGGAACAAAATGTTCGACTACGTGATCACTCACCATTAGAGATAGTAGTCAAAGACTAACATAACAGCTATATATAGCTGCTTCTATATATATATAACAAATAAAAAATCTGAATAGCGGCGACAACTCCAGGCTAGTCATCAATAGGTCAACAATCTCGCTTGACCAATACGCGTGAGTAAAACCAATTAACACATTAATATGTCTCGAAAACTTTCAAACTAATATATTTAGATCGATTTCCGTCTAGAACAATAATTGTATATTTCGTCACGTCATTTTATTCCGATGAATTATAAGACTTACAATTGCTAAAGCGTTTAAATACAATGTAACTAGCTAAGAAGCACAACGTATGTATTCGGCATTGGTGTTCATACAAGAGCCATTGGATGTAAAGCCTGCGTTTATATATTAGGAACCGAGAGTGCATCATAATTTGCTCCCGATTATGTATATATTATGAAGATATGTATGTATTATGAAGACGAAAAGAAACTAGGTACTTTGGTAGGTTTTTTGCCTTCATACCATATAAATTGGGGCGCTTTTGACTTTAGATTTTTCTCAGTGTAGTGGGGTTGGCTGTGTTCAGCAGTGGATGATCCAGAGATCTCTGAGGTATCTTTTTAAAGAAATTGATATTTTAACTTTACCAAGTCTGTATATATTTGATAATATTATGTATGTTCGTAAAAAATGAGTAAATTTAAATTAAACAGTGACAATCACAATTACAATACTAGGAATAGAGATATAATAACGGTGCCAGGTTTTAGATTAGCAAAGATAAATAAAAGGTCCTTCTTAGGTAATTGTGTACTGTTTTATAATAAAGTTCCCAAACATATTACAACGCTCACAGAAGGGAAATTTAAGTTGCACGTGAAAACATATTGATTAAGAAATCCTACTCCCCAGTTTGTGATTACTTAAACGACAAAAAATTCTGGACAGTTCCGCCTCTGCCATGCTATCGCCTGTCACCTACATAATTTAAACAAATATTGTAATAACTTTATTATATAGTAAGTTTGTAACACATTGTTATAAGATGTTTAAAAGAATGGCGCCGAGTTTCTGGCCCGTTCTTCTCGCAGTGGCTCTATACAATTTATTTGCTGAACGTGGCAGTACAATGTAGATTATTTCAATACTAAAATTTGTAATTGACCTTCATAAGAGCGTCGTAGACGCCTAAATTGTGTAACCTGTTATTTTTGTATGGGAGTGGCTTATTAAAACAAATATGTTCGGTGGAAATTTTAAGTCTTTAATAATATTATTATTCTTTATTATCTTTATCACACAGTGATACAGATACCGTATTACAGAGTATTCAGACTAAGAACTACTATCGTAACAGTACATGGAGAGAATACCATTCACTAGCTTCAAATTTTAATGTGAAGGTTAGTTTAATAGAATTTAGGGCGCCTCAGCTAGTAAACGGATATCTTCCCAGGTTGAAGCATGAAAGCCACGGCTTGAACTTACTAGTTAATTTTCACACTAGAACACTAGATATCTCAGGGACGAGTTTTTACCTACATAATCACTACTTGCGACCAGTTATTTTGTGATTTCTTAGATTTAATTGCTTAGTAGGGACGGACTAAAAAGAAAGGAGGGGTGGCTAGAGAGGTGAATCTCTCTAGCCACCAATACCAAATAGCTTGCTCAGATCAGCCGTACCGCCACAGCCCACTGGATATCAAGCGGCAGCACCCTGCCTTGACCATGTGTTCAGACGAAGACGAGTCGGTGCACGCGGTAGGTAGTCCCCGGAAGGGTAGGAGACCACCGCAATGACCGGCGAGAAACCAGCCGTTACAATTGAATAAATGATTTTGAATTTGACTTTGACTTTGACCAGCTGACACAGTACAGTAAGGACTAAGGCTACTGGAATACATAGTTTTCTACTTGAGGGTGGGGTAGCTTGCTAGACGAACATTCGCAAAACGCCGCTATTGGACAGAAGCCAAACAGGTATAAATAATTTTAAAATAGACTAACTAACCTAGAGCCAGTACTTCTAGGCCAGCCTGAACAACATCTTGGACCACATCATCACTTACCATCAGGTGAGATAGTGGTCAAATGCTAAATTATAGGCATAAAAATAAAAACCGACTGCAAATTATTAATTTTCTTTAAGAGTTTTATCGTTATATTTCAATTAAAGCTGCAAGTCACAATGAAGAATGAATATAGGTATATATTTATATCTCATAACACTTTTTAGAAACAAAACTAACGGAATTAATTTTACAAGTTGGGCTAAATTTATTTTAGAAAAATTCTTATCGTCCATCAGTGCTTTTTAGATGCCGCAATAAAAACAAATGATTTCGACTTTTTAAAAACGCATCTAAAGCTCCAATCCAATATAAAGTAAAAGAGACGCACAAAGAAAATAAGGAAGCTATTTAGATAGCAAGTTTCAAAAGAAGCAAATTGTAGTCACGATGCGAAATCATGAGTCGTGAGCGAGCGAAATGAGCAAGACACAATGAAAGAATGTTTCTTTGTTACATTAGGTTTGTACCTAGATTGGAATTTGAGCTAGAATTGTAGAAATGCTTCGACATCCTCTCTTAGGCACAGAATCCACCTATAATACGTAGTTTTGAAATGGTTTATGTATAGGATGACGCTAACAATGTCTCTACTTTCACGCAACACTATCTATATGTATGACACATAACTCGGTTTGATCAAAAATTCTGTCAAGTGTAGAAGAAGATGTTCTTGCTTATCTACAAATTATATACATGCACCAGTGCCCGCCCACAATACGGTGGATACATCCGATGTAAAAAAACAATCGCTGTTTCTAGCCATGTTTTTTAGTTAAGCCGTTGACCACAATCTCACCTGATGGTAAGTGATGATATGGTCGAAGGTGTTAACAGGCTTAACCTAGAATTACTGGCTCTCAACGACAGCTGCCGGAACACACCGTTGGCTTGGCGACAGATTTTCTACTTGAGGGTGGTCGCTAGCCAGGCAGGCGTTCGCAAAATGACCTTCCACCATACGGTGAAGCTCAAGCCCGCTCGGGATTCGAACTATGGACCTGCTGCGCGGCAGTCCAAAGCCAATGCCACTGAGCCATCACTGCTACAAAACATGCATCATATTATGCCTTCCTGTTACTAAAGTGACATCTGGTAAAAAAATTTGCTAAGTTACATAAAATTGCATGGTGGTAGGACATTCTGCCCATAAGGTGCTATGAGGTAAGCTAACCATCCTTGACCAAATCATAAGTAAAATTTATATGAAGCAGAGATGGCTTAGTGGCATTGGCTATGGACTGCCGCGCAGCAGGTCCATGGTTCGAATCCCGCCGCGGGCTTGAGCTGGGCATTTTGCGAATGCCCACCTGGCTAGCGACCACCTTCAAGTAGAAAATCTGTCGCCAAGCACCTAACGGTGTGTTCCCGGCAGCAGTCCTTGAGAACCAGTGAAATTACAGGAACATGAGACATAACAGCTATGTCTTATGGGCGCAGTGCAATTCATGACTTGTGACGAAATGCATCTGTTATAGGAAGAGGTTAATCCGCCTAACATCGGGTGGAACTCGAGCTTGTTCCGTCACAATAACATAATATATATATATATATGTACGTAGCTGATATGTCTATATCATATATGTATCATTTCTTACCATGAGGTTAGATATAGAGTGTTTTCAATGGCTATAAGCCGTAATATATATATATTACGGCTTATAGCCATTGAAAACACTCTACTAAATATATCTACTAAATATATATATATTACGGCTTATAGCCATTGAAAACACTCTATATCTAACCTCATGGTAAGAAATGATATATATAGGCAGCTGTCCTGGCTGGGTCTCAGTAATTCTAGACCTATCAGCTACGTACGCTACATATCATCATAAATGATAGCCTAGCCTTGAACCACTATCTCACTCGATGATATGGTATGATATGGTAGAAGATGTTGTTCAGGCTAATCTAGAATTTCTGGCTCCCAAGGACAGCTGCAGGAAAATACCGTTAGGGGCTTGGTGCCAGATTTTATTGAGCTACATATAGCTAAAGTTCCTGATAGACTAGCCTTGAACTAATATCTCACCCGATGATATGGTGTGATGTGGTCGAAGATGTTGTTCAGGCTAACTCAGAATTACTGGCTCTCAAGGACAGTTACAGGAAAATACCGTTATGTGCTTGGTGATAGATTTTATTGAGGGTGGTAGCTAGTCAAGTGGGCGTTAATAAAATGCCCTACCATCATGCAATAAATATATACATATATATTTAGCGGTTCCCAGCCCGTTGAAGATGTATTGTCGCAGTGACAAGCAGCAGCTTAAATAAGCAGTTCCAGTATATTAAGGTCTGTGTTTTCAGTATATCTGGAACATGTAGCGAGCACGTTTTCTTGTAGGTGTAGGTACATCCCATACAATAATGTAATTTAGGGTTCAGTCACACTTGGATATAACAACTCAAATCTATAAACTACTCATACTTGCGGAAAAGGGGTAGAAACATCGAAATATAAAAGGAAGTAAGTTTCCAAATTAAAATAAATTAAATTACGTAAGTTTAGAAGCGCTCGAAGCGAAGTTTACTTAGCTGTTCTTAACCGATCAGCAATGTTAAGCAACGTCGCGCGCGGTCATGAGTTGGATGGGTGACCGCTAGTGACATTACTACTGAGCGCTTCCGTGCTTCGGAGGGCACGTTAAGCCGTCGGTCCCGGTTGTTGTCTTAGGATGGCAGTCGTTATAGCATGGTAGGGTATTTTGCGAATGCCCGCCTCGCTAGCCACCACCCTCTAGTAGAAAATCTGTAGCCAAGCACCTAATAACGGTGTCTTCCGGCAGCTGTCTTTGAGAACTGAACTACATCTTCGACCACATCATCACTTACCATCAGGTAAAGGTAGAGATCAGAGGCTAACCTATCAAGCATAAAAAACAGGTTATTTTATATTGATGATAAGCTAGCATCCGACCACTATCTCACCTGATGGTAACTGATGCATTGGTCTAAGATGTTATTCAGACTAACTTTGAGTTACTGTCTCTCTAGAACAGCTGCCGGAACACACTGTTAGGTGTATGGTGATAGGGGGTGGTATATACACTCGAGAGCAATGAATCCGGGTCACTTAAAGAATCCTAAAAATCTCGGAAACTAAAAATGCTAGGTTAATGCAATAAATTGTATTTAATAGACAATGTAATACTCCTTAAATGAAGGTATTAAAACTTCTTAGTTATTGTAAAGTTATATCATAAAAAAATCAAATTTGAAAAAGGGCCACTTTCGAAGATGGAACTACGAAATTACAGCATTTGGTTTTGCTTTTGTTTGTAATCTGTCATTTATGTGGGTACATAAACCATGTTGATAGTGCTCTATATTCATTATTCAAGCTGAAATTATGTCGCTTACGCCTGAAGAATGCACCAGAATACTTACAATGCTGGAAACCGGCCGGAGTCAGCGCGATACAGCCAGGACTGTCGGTGTGTCGCTGTCAACAGTACAAAGAGTTCTCCGACGTTACGAAGAAACTGGTTCTAACCTACGCAGACCAGGAACGGGCAGAACCAGGTGTACCACAGCACGAGAAGACCGATACTTGGTGAACACCATGCTTCGAAATCGCTTTCTCACAGGAACTGAACTCACCAATCAGTTTCGACGCCTCGGAGGAAGTAACCCAAGTGCATGGACAGTAAGACGTCGGCTTGCTGAATCTAACTTAAAACCCCTTAGACCTGCAAACGGCCCTAAACTGGAGCGTGGGCATCGTATTTCGAGACTAAGATATGCCCAGAGCCACGTAAATTGGAGTATTGAAGATTGGTCAAAAGTTATGTTCTCCGACGAATCAAAATTTATGCTCTACAAGCACGATGGAAGACACAGAGTGTATCGAAGACCAGGGGAAAGATTCAAGCAAGCATGCATCGAAGAAAAAGTAGCCTACGGTGGTGGGTCTGTACTTGTGTGGGCCGGAATTTCTTCTGAAAGTCGCACAGAGCTGGTGATCATAGAAAACGGCTCTTTAACTAGCGTAAGATATGTGGAAGAAATCCTCAATGATCACGTTGGTCCATTTATGGTCAATTTAGGTGAGGATGCTATATTTATGCATGACAATGCCCGACCTCATACAGGTAGGATTGTGAATGACTACCTTCAAGAGATGAACATTACTCGTATGGAGTGGCCAGCGCGCAGCCCGGATATCAACCCGATCGAGCATGCTTGGGACGAGCTAGGCAGATGCGTAAAACAACGAAACCCTCCCCCAATCACGCTTCGTGAGCTCAAAATTGCTCTCACAGAGGAATGGAAGAATATTCCCCAAAATCGTATAAGGAACTTGGTGTACAGCATGCCAAACCGCGTAAACGCAGTAATGGAAGCACGAGGAGGCAATACGAAGTATTAAAATTCAAGAAAATCGTAATAAAGTTCAAAAATTTCATGTTTCCTATTTTTGTTTTAAGGAGAGATCAGCAGTTTTTTTCTTTATGTAATTTTGTGTTAATAAAATGTATGGTGACTCATATTTTTTTACTTTCATTTAAGGAGTATTACATTGTCTATTAAATACAATTTATTGCATTAACCTATCATTTTTAGTTTCCGAGATTTTTAACATTCTTTAAGTGACCCGGATTCATTGCTCTCGAGTGTAGTCAGGCAGGCATTTAAAAATTCCCTACCACTATGCTATAACGGCTGTCATCCTAAGATAACAACCGGGACCGACGGCTTAGTATGGGCTCCGAAACACGGAAGCTCTAAGTAGTAGTGCCACTAGCGGTCACCCATCTAAGTCATGTGACTTACTAATCTCATCACCCATTTGTACAAAATGTATGGTCAGAAGTGCGCCTTGTGCTAGTTCAATAAACTTATGAGATAAATACAAATTAATTCAAAAAGTAAAAACCCGACCACAAATTATTTATTTTCGTTAAACATTCGTTCCATTGAAATTAAAACTGCAAGTTATATATTTATGGAATTGTTTTTATAGCGCTTTATTTTTAAAATAACACATAATATGGCGTCTTATACCGGTTTCTGTTTTTATTTTTATCATGTACGATTACACCAGTGACACTAACGTAATCGAGAAAAATCTAACGATATCTCATACATTAAAATCGGATAAGGAAGTTATGGTGGAATAAACAAACTCACAAACATACATACATATGAACTCTGAAAACATAACTCTCCATTTTTTGGGCACTAGTGCAATAAAGACTTATAAAAAAATGATTCGCTGATTGCTACGTACTTTCAAGTTTGAACGTTAGTTTAGCCAGAGTCCGAAGAAGAAGAAGCTGAAGCGCTCGTAGTGAAGTTTGCTTAGCCGATCAGCAAAGCTAAGCAACGTCTGCCGTGGTCATGACTTGGATGGGTGACCGCTAGTGACATTACTACCAAGCGCTTCCGTGCTTCGGAGGGCACGTTACACGGGTCTCGATTGTCGTCTCAAAATGGCAATCGTTATAGCATGGTGGTAGGGCATTTTGAGAATGCCTGCCTGGCTAGCACCACCCTCAAGTAGAAAATCTGTTACCAAGCACCTAACGGTGTGTTCCGACAGCTGTCCTTGAGGGCCAGCACTTCTAGGTTAGCCTGAACAACACCTTCGACTTCATAGGCTAACCTATAGGCGTAAAAAAAAACCGTGTTGGTTGGTATCACTGAAGTGTCAGATATTCTAGATCATAACAATAGGGTGCGAACACAACTTTGTTTAAGCATGAAAACAAGTAATTATTTTTAAGCTGACTGCAATAAGACGCCTTGTCACGCACAAATATGCAAACATAAAGTTGCCTGTTGAAATGTTTTTTCTTAAAAAAGTGCATATATATTAATGCGTAGATTCAGACGTTACTTTGCGGAAATCCATATTTAATAATAATGCATAAAATGCATATATATTATATATACTTTATTGTGTTACATTTTATAAAAAGAAAAGTAACAGAAAAATTAAATAATTTTACTATAATGACCTAAAAATGTTATGCACAAAAATTGTGAGCTCTGTTTCTTTCCAGGAGGAAATCATAAGTTTAAAGCTTGTAATTTTTCTGTAAAAATGGGTAATTTGCAAATATTTTTTATGGGAATTCTTATTTTCACATTTGGTGATAAAATATATATTAAAACAAAAAATGGCATATATTTCAGGCTAAATGTCAATAAGACTTGCTTGCAAAATGTCATGCAGCATGGTGGTAGGGCATTTGCGAATGCCTGCCTGGCTAGCTACCATCCTCAAGTAAAAAATCTGTCGCCAAGCACCTAACGGTGTGTTTCGGCAGCTGTTCTTGAGGGCCGGTACTTCTAGGTTAGCCTGAACAACATCTTCGACCACATCATCACTTACCATCAGGTGAGATAGTGGTCAAAGGCTAACCTATCAGGCATAAAAAAAAAATGTCAATGAGTTTTAACACTTGGTATTTAACGTAATCCTTACGCCTGGGAGGCGTCTTGAAGATCACAGTTTAATATATCAGTTTCTCAGAAAGCGCTGCTGCCCATCTTCTGGTAAGTAACCCTTAGTCACCTATTGCGACACAGTAGTGACGTTTTGTATATGTGTATTTATAATGTCATTCATTACTATCGAATGGTTCTCTTGATTAAACTTCTCTCAGCCTGCTTCATAAACACCTTTTATAACCGGTTTCATACAATAGTACCTACATTGTACACCAAGGGGAGAAAAAGGAAACTCGAGAACAGGAATAGAACTTTTTTTGAAATGAAATTCTCATGAGTTTCACACATATTTAAAAATTATAAATTAAACTGGCAAAAACACTCCGCAGTGCCCACCAGGCTCGCAGACGCAGCTACGACGCGATCGGCGGAGGACGCGGGTTCAATTCCCGCCTTGGGCATAAAAAAAAAAATTTGTACTCCAATAATTTGTTAAATATCATTAAAGTTTTCTCGTATTAGTATTTATCCCGAGACTTCTCTGGAAGTAAGTTCTTTATGACTTCTTGAGCTGTATTTTGTATTTCTGGTGGCGTCATCATTATAAAATCGTCACTTTCACTATCAGATGACATTTTGGAAAATGATTTAGAGTAATTAAAAGTGTACTGTTAAATTATCAACTTAGTACTTAAAACAAGAACAAAATTTAACAAAACAAAACAAATTGCCGCTCATTTTTTCATATTAAAAAAGGTTGCCAATCTCCTTTCATTGAAAATCGAGTACCTACAAAAAATTCTACCGCTTTTTTCTAGTTATCTGATATCAAACTTTTTTGAGATTTGACGTTTGTATTGAGAGCAGGAATAAAATTCCATGTAACTTTTCACGCCGCACATTTAGAGGGGAATAAACGAAATTCATCACACGTTTTTGAACGAGAAATGAGACACTTTCTGAGTGGTATATATACGTTTTCGTTGATTTTACAAACTACTGCAACGAACTACGATGTTACGGAACGGTTTTACTATAGTTTTACGACTTTTTATTATATGCTCTACAACAGCTGACTGTAATATAGTTTCACTCATCAAATAATTTTACTATATTTATTTTAAAGAATAATAGAAATAGAAACCGTTTACGTAATTTATAAATTAATTAAACCCATTTTTATCGTAAAATTGACAAAATCAAGTTTAAAACCAGCTACAAAGTAACTTTTTTAAGATGGATAAACATGACGGATTTTTCTTAAGTTATTATTACTATAAGAGGTGAGAGTTGCCCCCCCCCCCCCCCCCGGCCTATATACATACTATACGATGCTTTCTGAGTATATATACGTTTTCGTTGATTTTACAAACTACTGCAACGAACTACGATGTTACGGAACGGTTTAACCATAGTTTTACGACATTTTATTATATGCTGCACAATAGCTGACTGTAATATAGTTTCACTCATCAAATAATTTTGCCACATTTATTTATAAAGAATACTACAAATAGAAACAATGTACGTAATTTAAACATTAATTAAACCCGTTTTTATCGTAAAATTGTCAAAATCAAGTTTAAATCCGCTGCTACAAAGTAACTTGTTAAGATGGATAAACATGACGGATTTGTCGTTGGAACAGTAATACTTCGTATTAAATGTCACGTCAGAGTTCGCGAAAAGAGTGAAAAATAACAATACAATTTGTTGTGTCGTCATCAAAACGACGAGATATTACCGTTTGTAAGCTTGCTTAATTGACGTGGAGGTATAAATTTTAGCATTAGGATTAAGTTATTATTACTATAAGAGGTAAGAGTTGACCCCCAGGCCTATCTACATACTAAAAGTCGATGCAGAGTATTTCAATATTTGAGTCTGTGGCTGACTAATCAACGTTCAATCAAGGTATCATTGAATTTAAATTGAAGTAAATATCAAAGTCGTGGAGAAGGGATTTAACTACAACTTATAAGTAGCTTAATGAAATAAATCCGTTCAATTGGCTTCGTCTGGAGAAACTAATATAAATTTGCATATTCAGATGAGATTATAATCCATTTTATACTTCAAAGGACGTGTGGATTACAGTAGAGGATCTACTATACGAACTATCAAAACCGCTTTTTGGACTCACGGAGTTTTAGGATTATTGTACAGAAAAACAAAAAAAATTTAGTAACTTATCTTACCAGTTGTACTTCTAAGGTCTCACTTAAACTAGGATAAAGCAAATTACTACGAACTATATACAACACTATGCCTAATGCTCTAGCCCGCTACCAGTTGGCAGCGTGCCCAGCATGCTGGCAGCATTGCCCGGATGAATTGCAATGCTTATTCTTTGAGCCAAATAGGTGCCAGAATTTTGATCACGCGTGGAATCAAACAAACACTGGTAAGTTAAAAAAAAAATTTAAAAAAAAGATAAAGATATACTTACTTTAATTTCTGTAAACCACAAAATATATAAGAGACATTTTTTACCATAGACATTCGATGAAGTCGCAGTATTTTAAAATTGCTATCATATTGACTTTTATGAAATTGTACATAATCCAGACAGCTAAAAAATATCGTCAAATCTGGCGGTATTGCTTCGTAAACTCAAAACGAATATGGATATTTTGCGGCAGTTGTTAAAACATACTATTTCGACATGAATAAAAACATTTCTATAGTACCACCAACTTAACTGTGTAGTTTTCGAGGGCGCTACTGGTCATGGAAATCAACTACAAACTCTCACAATTTGAAGGAATGTTGTAGTTCTTTTTTCTGCCACCTGAACAGATAAGTTGGCGGGTCTGTATGTTCTCGCTGCTGCCACATGTCATAAAAAACCAGCCAAATGCAAGTCAGACTCACGCACCGAAGGTTCCTTACAAACATGTAGGTATATCAGTAAAAGTTATGGTATTTTTATTGCTAAAAGAGATCCATAATATTTTAAAATTTAAAAACATATTATATTGTATGATATAACAAAACATAAATGCTTTTCGCAATTATTACTTTATCTATGCTACAAGACGTTGTTTCGTACCAAATTTCAAGATTATGAGTTTACGGAAAGTACCATGCAGGTTTTTATTACCTTGCGAGTATCAAAAATTTGCGGCTTAAACGGCTGTATCTTTTGATTGCGTTGGCTTGGAATTTTGGTTTTTGATACATCTCCAAGGGACAGTAGACCTGAGTATTTGATATGAATTTCAGCTTGAGCCCACGCATTCCTGAGAAAATGGGTCTTGACAGACAGACGGACAACATAGTGATCCTATAAAGTTTCCGTTTTTCATTTTGAGGTACGGAACCTAAAAATCAAAACCAAGGAGTTTTTTTTGCTACGACAAGAAACTTCTAGTTGAGCAACTCGCCCATTTTTTTATAATTAATTTAAGAAGTATAAGACATCAGCAAGTGAGGGTACAATATATTATACTCAGCCAATCAAACCCCAATTTACTGCGAAATAATATCACCCATCCCACGGGGTACTGGGCCAATACTGCTTCAATACCATTTCATTTCTTTGAATAGGGTCAACCAAAATCAGGAGATTTTGGTTACTTTGAGAGTGAACTCCTCCTCAGAGGCTCATTATTTTGATTCTCTTGAAATATATAATACTAGTTTTTTTTCCGGCCGAGGCTCCACCCGCACGTATGTCGGTTATTGCCTTATCGCACAAAACCATTAACCTCTTTTTTGCGCAGTTGGATAAAACTATCCTATGTCTTTCCTCGGGTCTCAAACTATGTCCATACCCAAATTAATCCAAATCGGTCCAGAAGTTTTTATTTACATTAGTTACATACAAAAATACAAAAATATTTTCCCTTAATAATATTAGTGTAGATGAACGGACGGCAACAAATCATTGCATGATTAATAGATTAAAAGTAGCTTAATTATATTTGGAGCCCTCCTCAACGACAGTTAATCTTCACATCTAACTCACACCAAAATGTGACCTTATTAGGCCCACTTGCACCGTATGGTTAAATAAATAAATACTGAGTTAGTAAACTCCGAGTTAGTTACTTAACAATTTAACTCTCATTGTGCCTTGCACCGCTGTAAATTAACACCGGGTTAGCTAATCTGACATTTCTTTTCTTTAACTGGGAACAGCAGCTTGTCTCTGCTCTTCTTCCGTCATAGGCATATATATATATATATTCCTTATACAACCGGGCTATGGCATCGGTCACTTTGTGAATTGTTGAAAATCGTAGTGCACATAATAATTGGTTCATGGGTTATAAAGCCTCACTAAAAAATATCAAGTGTAAGGTCTTATTTTCTTTCATTTTTGCGGCTTATGGACAATCATTTATACATACAATCATCATTCATATACCTACATTTTATTATATTTTTAATCGCCCCCTGAAAATCGTTGAAACAAGCATGACCAAGAAGCACCAAAGTTCACTTGTAAAACCCGTCATCAATTCTTTCAAAAGTTACCCAAAAGTCAAAAGTTACGAATCAGGTGCAGAAATTTCCTAATTTCCATTCCTTTTTCACCTAAAAACGTTAAATGAAAGTTTAATAAACCTCTTAATTCTTCCGGATTCACTTGGAAAACTTTTAATTGGGCGAGGGGGCCAACAAAGGTCAGATTGTAATGGTTGCTCATTAATAATGTACCAAAAACCATTACTGGTTAACTTTTATGCTTATGGAAAAAGTGTATAGGAAATGGGGGAATTTTGTTATCATGTTCTTTTTAAAGATATAAAATGCGTCGTTTCCAACTTCTCTTTTGTTCGTTGTAATTATTTGTTATTGAAAAAATATACTTGCATATGTAATAAGGAGGACTGTTCTAAATATAAAAATGCGCAAAATAAGCAGCACTTTTTTTTTAAATGTTATTGTGACGGATCAAGCTCGAGGCCCACCTGTTGTTAAGTGGACTAACCTCTGCCTATAACAGTTGCAATTCATCACAAGTCACGAATTGCACTGCGCCCGTCACATTGAGACATAGTTATATATTATATACTCATTGTGCCTGTAATTTCACTGGCTCTCAAGGACTACTGCGGGAACACACCGTTCGGTGCTTGGCGACAGACTTTTTACTTGAGGGTGGTAGCTAGCCAGGCGGGCAATCGCAAAATGCCCTTCCACCATGCGGTGAAGCTCAAGCCGGCGGTGGGGATCGAACTAGGGTACTGCGGCGCGGCAGTCCATAGCTTAATAGCTATGGACTGCCGTGCCATAGCGGTAATCCGCTCGGCCATCAATGCTTCAAAAAGTCTGTAAAAAGCATATCAGTACTCACGTTGCTATGAAGGATCTTGCTGCAAACTGGATGATACTGCTAGACCTTATCTAACCGAATCAGGTATTACGACCTTTCTTAGTCTGCTTATTTTTCAAAATATTATAATTCTTGTTGCGTCACTGTAAACAAGTTTAAAGCTAATTGCAAAAAATAGTCTTGTTTCTAGGATAACGTAAGTTGAACTATTGATTTTGAAGCGCTTGATAGATTATTAGAAAATTGGCTCACTGTTTATTGAAATATTTGTTCATATTCACTTGATTGGCTTTAATCTTAAGATTTAAACAACTGGTATAATATGACATTCTAATTTCGTTTTAGTAATACTCTGTGGTTTTTAAGATGAATATAAGTATTGGTTTAATTATCTATGTGTATATTTTATCTGTGGTGTGAAGTTAATACTGTACCTAATGAACTGTGATTAATAATCCATATAAACAAGATAATCCATATTATATGGATTATCCTGTTCACTGGAATCATTATTTGATGATATTTTCACTATAAGTATATTTTATAAGTAGTGTAACGGAATGTGACAGTTGTAAAGATACTTATTTAAAATAGTTTATATTATGTACTTTATTTCTACGTGTAAAAACATTGATGATTTAATTATAGTTATTGCCATATGTATAAAGCTTGAAATCAGACAATTGTCAATGTTAAAGAGTACTGTGTTTGTGACGGTAGTCGTTTCGTCACCTTGTTTGTTCTTTCCTATGAAAAGGGGTAGTGTAAGGGAGTACATTCACTTTCTGTCGGACTGCCGTGCCGTGCAGACCTCCAGTGGTGTTGAAATAGTGTTTGACGACGAAGTGCTGCTTGATTCACTTTCTGTCGGACCACCGTGCCGAGCAGACCTCCGGTGGTGTCCAAATAGTCTCTAAACGACGAAGTGCTGCCCGATCAAGATGTTGGGAAGTTAAGTAATTTATTATTCTCTTTTCTGATAACCGTAACGACAAATCTCGTTTAAATGTAATGGTTCTTAAAATGGTTTGTTATAAAGGTTTTTGACAATTATATATTGAATAAAATATTTGTTTAGGTAAAGCATAACTTTATATGTTAATTAATAGTTGTTAACCAGTGAAAGTGTAAATAAAGTGTACTTATATAGTAAATATGTAACACATTGTTAAAAGACGTTTAAAAGAATGGCCCCGAGTTTCTTGCCCGTTCTTCTCGCAGTGGTTCTATACAATTTTGTTTGCTGAGCGTGGCAGTACAATGTAGAATATTTCAATATCAAAACTTCATAGGAGCGTCGTAGACGCCTAAACTGAATAAATGGTTTTGACTTTGACTTTGTTGTTTTATATTAATCTGACACGCTCGTAGCGAAGTTTACTTAGCTGTTCTTAGCCGATCAGCACAGTTAAGCAACGTCACCCTCTGTAACCGATCTAAAAATATCGGTTAACTTAATAATTAAAAATTTCACTAAATACTAATTTAAATCAGCGCGCCATCTGTAGGCAAACGCACAAACGTCTATCTAAATTCCATCTGAAGATGCAAGCACCTTTAAATCTATAAACCTAACTACCTTTGCTGCGCGCTGAGGTAGTTCAGCGACTCACCAATAGAGGTCGCGTATAACAATCAACAATGTTAAGTCTTTCATAGCAATACCCGTCTTCTTCTTCTTTTCTCCATGCAATTCGACTTATATATTGACAGTTAAAACAAATGTCAATCCAGTCTGTCAGAAAAAATACGACGACGCTGGTTGTTAGTTTCGAATAGACGGAAGTTTATCAAAATAAAAATTCAAAACCAAGTGCAGTGATTGGTTTTACGACCCCAACGGTTTTGAGGCTTTTTTCATTACCTTATATGGTAGTGAAATTCGCCCCCGACATCCGCCCAACTAGATGTCTTTCCTCGAAGAGGAATCATGATCACTTTGACCCCAGCCATCGACTGTGCAACTAGAATTAAAAAACTACTTCTAAAAGTCACTAAGACTTATTTATAACAGTTATCTGACAAGCCCCAAAATCTGGGTAAGTTTGAGTTTTGAAGTGAAAGTGTACTTGACCATCACCCTAAAAACTAACCTAAAAACCTTTGGTATGTACTCTTATCGTAATATCTGTATTTTATTGTGTGACTTACCTGCTAACTCTCTTGTTGAATTTATGTGTTTTTCTGTTGCTTCTCAACATTCTACTGTGTTCTCTATTTTACGCCCTTCTGGCAAACTTTAAAGGGTGTTGCTGGTAGCTCGCAATTCACGAGGTACCTAGGCTAGTCCCTTATTGCTCGGTAGTGAACGGACCTCGTGGATTGTGCGCCTCTTTACCAGCAACACACCTATTTACGCCCTTCTGGCATTCTGAGCGGCTGGTGGTTCGCGTCCGCGAAAGGCCTAGCTAGTCCCTTTATGCTCGGTAGCGGAAGCCTTAGCGGATGCGAATTCTTCACCAGCAGCATCTACTTCTTTGGCCCTTATGGCATACCTCTTGTTTGCTGGCGGGCCACATCCCTAAAGGCCCTCTGCGAGTCCCTACATGCTCAGTAGCAGAGGGACAGTGGACCCACCAGCTCAACACTTTACTGGACCCATTGTGAACGGAGCACATGTGCCTTCCAGGGTTCAAGTACAAGGCTGAACTTCAAGTACGAGGCTGAACTCCCAGTACAAGGCTACACACTAGCCGTACACTACTCCTGAACTCCGGCCGTCCTCTGACCTCCAGCACCGACCGCGGCCAAACGTCTCTACAGCATCTAGCTGGGACATTCTACCGGCTCGGCGGTGTGGAGCCGAGCCCTGCACGGCAGACCTGCTGCTGAGCATCAACTCGGATACTAGCGGACCGGAGCTAAGTCCTTAAACAAGGAAGCTTGCCAAATTGATAAACCTGTCTGAAATCCACGACCCTTTCTCTAATATACTTGTATTCTGATTCTTCTCTTCTTTCTTTTATGCTCCCTTCTACCCTGAGTAGGTAGGCAGGTGACACCTCGGTTATGAGTTGGATGGGTGACCGCTATTGACATTACTACAGAGCGCTTCCGTGCTTCGGAGGGCACATTAAGCTGTCGGTCCCGGTTGTTTTCTAAGGATGGCAGTCGCTATAGCATGGTGGTAGGGCATTTTGAGAATGCCTGCCTCGCCCTACCACCCTCAAGTAGAAAATCTGTCGCCAAGAACCTAACGGTGTGTTCCAGCAGCTGTACTTGAGAGCTAGTACTTCTAGGTTAGCCTGAACAACATCTTCGACCACATCATCACTTACCATCAGGTGAGATAGTGATAAAAGGCTAACCTATCGGCAATAAAAAAACATTGTCGCTCCCTCCCCTTAACGACAGGACAAATTTGAGTCATACGTCATATGTAATGTTGGCTTAGCAGTCAGAGCATGCCCTTGTAATAGGGGTGGATGGCGCGGGCTCGGATCCCGCACATGACTATGATTTTTCCTCATGTTGTAATTTTGTAATGTAAACCGCGGTGCAGAGGCGTCATCTCATCATCATTGAAGCATGCTGGCTCAGTGGCATTGGCTATGGACTGCCGTGCAGCAGGTCCATGGTTCGAATCTCAACACGGGCTTGAGCTTCACCGCATGGTATTGGTATGGTACATGGTAAGGCATTTTGCTAATGCCCGCCTAGCTAGCGACCATCCTGAAGTAAAAAATCTGTCGCCAAGCACCTAACGGTGTGTTCCGGCAGCAGTCCTAGGGATGGCTCCCAAAGGACTGCTGCCGGACAAATTTCAGGCACATGAGACCTAGTAACTGTACGTCTCAGTGTGACGGGCGCAGTGCAATTCGTCGTTGACGAAACGCATCTGTTATAGGCAGAGGTTAGTCCACTTAACATCAGGTGGGCCTGGAGCTTGTTCCGTCACAATAACATAAAAAAATAATCTTAAGTAATATTATAGAGAGAAAAGATATGAATGTTTGTTTGCATTTAATATTTCGTAACTACTAGATCGATTTGAAAAATTGTTTCACCATTAGAATCCTACATTATCAGTGGTGAACATAGGCGACAGAATACTTTTATAATAGTTAGGGATTCGTATGAAAACTTCGATAGTAAACCTGTAAAAAATATTACAGAAAAATCGTTATATCGCGTGTGCTTCGGAAATTGTTCACAATGGAACCAAGTGATATATCACAATTTTGTAGAAGACATCAATATCTACAGATAAAACTGGAATACTATATGTCTAACTATTACAGTTAGGTCTCAATAACTACTTTTTCATGTGTTTATATTTACAGTTTTAGATTTTTTTCGTTTAATGCCCGTGCAAGGACGGGGCGGGCCGCTAGTTGTAATAATAAAATTGCAAAAAATATGGTTTTCTTAAAATTATATCTTAATGAATGTACACAATATACAATACATTTTATGTAATGAATAATTATGAATAAATATATTTCTATCAGGATGCTCTTGTGGCAAAATGCATCTGTTATAGATCGATGTTACCGCTTAACATCAGGTGGTCCTCGTGCTTGTTCCGTCACAAGCCACAAGTAAAATAATTTAAGCAATTAAATAAGAGTTGTATTAGGTTTTCGCGATTATTACACATAGTAATTAAACAACTTTAAACAGTTAACTGTCACCCCGTAACCACGATCACTGCAAAGTGTTTGAAACGTCGGGACAAAAAAATTATGATAAATATACGCGATTTAAACCGTTTAAAGTTGTTTAATTACAATATTAAATAAGAGTTTCATTAATTCATATCAACTAGACTTATAACATCAGATAATATAAGGAATTCATAAACTCATATCAAATAGTCTTTCCGCGATCTCTCTACCCACGTTTTGTAGCCCCCGCACATGTTTGCCATGTTTATTTTATCCTCTGTTTTGTGTTCATAATAACAACACACTAAATTAAACTAGGTACATTTATTACCCGTTTGCGGAAAAGAAGGGAAAATATGCCACTTTTTTGTGTTCCTACCACGTAATAAGTCTACTGGTGGTATTTTTTTGTTCACGAACTAAAATATATGGGGATCTTTGTTTACGAGAATTAGGGGAGATATCTTTGCTAAAATAAATTTTGTAATGGTATTTTTATATGAAGAATACGGGCAAGTTTTTTTTCTTGAAGGTATCTGACACGTGCGCTTATTAAAACGCATGGGTAGGGTAAGATTTAGTATTGACTATACTAATTTACTCTAGAATCTGAGCTCTAGAAATATAACCTATGTCGCAGGGTCGCCCGGGCGGGAAACTAACTGCAGTAACTTTTTTCTGACGCGAGTATTTTTTGTTGTACTCAGCTAACTTAGTTGATGGTCTGCCCTTTCATGTATTGATTGTTTCTGTGTATTCATGTATAAATTGTTATTGTTATATGCTATTGCTATCCTTCTACGGTTAACCGACATCTTAAAATAGGAGGCAGGTTCTTCATTTGACGCATTTTTTTTAATGTAGACCATTTATTAGGTACTTATTGTTCGATCGTTCAAATTTGATGTTTTGAATGAAGGTTTTAGTATTAATAATAATAATATTTATTTTCCAAAATTAGAATGTACAAGAGCTTCTTAAAAAATTATATTACTATTTAGAACTAAAATTAAACCATTTACTTTAACTTAAGAAACTACGGCTCCACACTAGGCTCTAGGCCCGTATCGTGGATACCTAAATATCGATGTATATGATATAGGTATATAAAATAGTCAGGAAATTGGAGGCATTATTACAAATAAATTTATGGCGTATCTTATTGGTAAGAAAGATTCACAAATAATGTTTGATATTTACATTGTTAATGATATTACTCAGATGATTTCTTTGTATTTTCATAAAAACTAACGTGAGTTGACATAATTATTTAATGAATATACCGGCTAGCACTCACGGTGTTTGGTCGTAATCTCCGACCGGTGTTCGAGCAGTAAAGATGCTCATTATCAAGGAATGCGGGCAGCTTCAAAGGGGGGCTGCGGGACTTTTCCTTTGAAGAGGGGGGAGTGGTACCCCAACCCCCTCTACCTCCTGGATTCCACGGACGTCAATGGAAAGTCATACCTTTGTTTCTATCTAGTCTCGAGGTAAATTTAATAAATATTGTAATGATAGGAAAGATGAAAATGTTTAATGAATGGTGTGATTTGTGCATGTTGTGAATGTCCCATACATTCACAACATGCACAAATGTGTTTGTGTGTGTATGTGTGTGCTCACATGTATACTATGTCTTTAGTGTCATCATACGACTTAGAAAGTAACCATTTCTTTACTACTTGCTTGACTTTAAACGCAGATGTATACTCTGGTTTCCCTTCAACACGAATAAATCTTTCGCCTTTTACAAACGCAGATGTATTGTTGTAGAATAGAGGAACTTATCCCAATTCAATTCCAATACGGCACCTCATATATCTAGTAATACAGATATGTTACCTAATGATCCCCACTAAGCCACAACTATAAAAATGTAGGGTCATGAACGCAATAATTCGTTTTGCAACCTGTATCAATCTACATAGAGAAACAATATATAAAATTAATGAAATAATAAATATAATACAAAAGTTCTACGGCCGAGAGTGAAACCGAATACAAAACTTTTTACAATAGTCATATAAGTTCTTCTTTTTTTAGGGGCTACAAGGACGTTGTGTCCTGCTGTGGACAACACAACTCCACTGGGCTTTAATGTAAGATTTTCTGCCACCCTTTGTGCTTTCAGAGAAAACAATATCATAAATTAACGCAAATATTAGAGTAACGAGAAGGTTTCAATTACTCCTTTTACAACATAATTTCTGTAGCCCTCAATAAAAGCAGGTTGTACAAGTGCATAAAACTAATTATTTTAGCCGAGACGTTAAAAATTACAACTTTTTACATTTAAGTCGAGGCTAAACTGGGTATATGACCGAGTTATACTCTCGTATTTACTCTTTATTTGCGCAGAAATTAAGTTAATATATGTAATATTTTCTAATAAATTGAATTTGAACCTGATATTTGAACAATTGTTTATTTAAAGTGTCATTCTCATGTATTAAGTCTGGGTCTTTAAAAATATCCCAGATCTATGAAAATTGTTTAAATTTATTACCTAGGCAGACTTTCTACATGAAACATATTACAAACTAAACCGTTAACAATATCAAATTAGACATTTAAATTATATGCACTTGTGCTTACATATCGGTATCTAATTCATAACAATAGAAATATATTGTTATCTCGAATATATTCACAGGTGATCCTCAGCGGTTAAAAAACAAGCTTTTATGCACTAGAGCTTAAAAAGTAAGCCCGCTTAGACAGGGCATAAACAAAAACTTAACGAACATGAGAAGTAAAAAATGTATTCCTCAAAAGCGGCAATTTTCCTTTGATTGCCTTCTCATATTCATAATCTTAATTAATTACAAAAAACATGCTAAGAAACAAGGATATCATTTCGCTTCAATGTTGCCCTAAATAATTTATTTAATATTCTTCCCAAACGTTGTTTACTTCAATTAATGCTGATTACATGAAACTCTACTGAGATTTTCATTAATTTATAACTTTATCGGGGTTTCTCTAAGGTAATATTCCTCTTGATTTATATTTTTCCTGTTTTTCAGATGATTATGTAGATTCGTTCTGTAACACATATTTTAGTTCACCTGGCTAGCTTTCACCTTCAAAGTATTGTGGCAAATTTTGCGACGGTAAAACTTCTCTTCTTTGTTTTTTTTACTGTATTTAGGAAACCAGTATATTCTCTTCTTCTTTTGACGTCTCTTCTTATTCTAATTGGGGGCGATATGTCCTGCACTGCCGTCCCGCTTGGGGTGTATTGTGCATTTCCCCCGCCAGCTTCTACCCAAGCCATCCCAACTCCTTAACGTAGCGGAGAAGGACTCTGGGTCGCTGGCATAGCTGCTCCAGTGACGTGTGTGGTGGTGGAAAGGATTTTGATGGTGAGAATGGCTCACATAGACCCGTTTCAACTCTTATTTGTTCCGTGGCTTCACAGTGCAATAGGACGTGCTCCACGGTCTCTCCTTCACGCATACAGCCTCTACATAGAGGACTGTCTGTTGCTCCCGTTTTATGCAGAAAGTAGTTCAGGTTGCAGTGACCCGTAAAGAGGCCTACAACAAGGCGCAATTCATCCCGCTGTAGCTTTAGCAAGTTATTTGTCAGCTTCTTGTTTAGAGTTGGAAACATGGCCTTCGTATGTTTACAGTCTTCTAACTTATCCCACAGGTTTTGTTGTTCTCTCTCGGTGTGACGACGCAATAGTTCTCGTATTTCCATTACTGATGGTTTGCAAAGGCTCTTTGCGTCATCACATACCTGTTTTTTTGCCCCGTCTTTGGCCAGAGTATCTGCCATGGTGTTACCCGGGCACATGTTATGTCCCTTCGTCCATGTTATTATTACTTTGTAATTGTTTGATAATTTTTGTAGGGCAGCATGGCACTCAGCAATAACTCTAGACCTGGTTACTGGTTTTCTGAGTGCGTATATTACTGCCGCACTATCCGTAGTGAAAAGTAGGAGCTTACCCTCTTGCTCACTTTCTGAAATGGGTTTTAAATCTCAAAAAAAGTCTCTTATTTCTATGCTTAAACGAGTGTTTTTTCGTCACTGGTATCACTCGACATGAATAAAAATGCCATGTGGCAACCCGTTTTGGCTAAATGTTCAATTATAGTACCACCAACTTAACTGTGCAGTTCTCGAGGGCGCTACTGGTCAAGGAAATCAACTACAAACTGTCACAATTTGAAGGAATGTTGTAGTTCTTTTTTTTGCCGCCTGAACAGATAAGTTGGTGGGACTATACAGTCAGATGTCTGTAGCCCAACATGGGTTGTTGTTAAGGGCATATAAAATAATATGTGGTTTTTGTATACTTCTAATGCATTTTTCAGGTCCTTGGTTCGAATCCCGCCGCGGGCTTGAGCTTCACCGCATAGTGGAAAGGTATTTTGCAAATGCTCGCCTGGCTAGCGACCACACTCAAGTAGAAAATCTGTCGCCAAGCACCTAACGGTGTGTTCCAGCAGCAGTCTTTGAGAGCCAGTGAAATTTCAGGCACATGAGACTTAACAACTATGTCTCAAGGTGACGGGCGTAGTGCAATACGTGACTTGTGATGAAATGCATCTGTTATAGGCAGAGGTTAGTCTGCTTAAATCAGGTAGGCCTCGAGCTTGTTCCGTCATAAAAACATTTAAAAAAAAAGATAAAATAATGCATGCTCTGTGTGTTGAGATTCAGTTCTTTACAGCATGAATTGATGTACAACGTTTCAAGTGTTCATTTAAACATTTCTTATCACTAATGGACATGATATGAAGTTCAGTAGCCTGTGCAATCTTTCTTGTAGATAGTTATGCGTCAAAATTATGTATAGCATAATATGTTGTCTTCTTAATTAACATGATTATAATGAGATTATAAAGATTTTAAAGAACTACGGTATGGATTCCTTCAAAAAGGGTGTTAAAAGAGTCTTACAGGGTCGGCAACGCATTCGTAACGCCCCTGGTGTTGCAAATGTACATAGGCGACGGTAACCGCTTACCATCAGGTGGACCGTCTGCTTGTTTGCCCCACTATAACATAAAAAAAAGTTTGAAATGGAAATACAATAAATATACATTAGCAATATGTGATATATTCAACCTATTTTGTTCTATATTATTTATGGCTGATTGGTTAACTTTTGACCACTATCTCGCCTGGTGAAAAGTGACGATGTGGTCGAAGATGTTGTTCAGGCTAAAATAGAATTAATTCCAAAGGCCGGTACACCCCGGCGCTTAGTGACAGATTTTCTACTTGAGGGTGGTACCTAGCCAGGCGGGCATTGAAAAAATGCCCTATCACTATGCTATAACGACTGCCAACTTATGACAACTACCAGGACCGACTTCTTAACGTGCCTTCTGAAGCACGGAAGCGCTCATAACTGCCACTATCAGTCACCCATCCAAGTTATGACCGCGGCGAATGTTGTATGACTTAGCTGATCGATTAAAAACGGCAAAGCAAACCACGCTACCATTTTGAGCAATCACTTTTATGATTCACCTCGATACCTCTGGTATTGCGGACGTGGGCGACGATGATTACTTGCCACCAGGTAAGCCGCTTGCTCGTTTGCCCTCCTGTCCCATATAAAAAAACTTATTTAATATGATATCAAATATTTTAAAAATATTGAAAGCATACATTAAATTCATAAATTAATAAAACATTAAATAATAATCAAACAAAAATATCTAGTGGGATAAGCGTTTCGCTTCTACATGAAGCGTTTCGATACTATATGAAGCGTTTCACTTCTATCTGTTTGTGACGCCACGTTGGCCTAATAGGATAATTTGGCGGAATTTTCATTAGATATATTTTTTAATATTTTTCAAGTGTGTTATGAAAATATGTATATAATGTTTTCTTAAAATATTTTAAAAATTTTTGTTATCAATAAATATGGATTTCTCTATTCATTAACTTTTCTAATATTTTGTCAAATTTATTACTTACTAATGTAAGTAGAACTTATAAAAGTGTACAGACCTTTTCTCACCCACTCAAAACCCCATCACAGCCTTTGATCACTATTTCACCTGATGGTAAGTGATGATGTGATCGAAGATGTTGTTCAGGCTAACCTAGAATTACTGGCTCTCAAAGACAGCTGCCGGAACACACCGTTAGGTACGTGGCGACAGATTTTCTGCTAGAAGATGGTAGCTAACCAGGCCGGCATTCGCCTTACCACCATGCAAAAATATAAATGGGACACAAGTACCAGCTCTCCAATATAAAAAGGTCATCAACGTCAGTACACCCTGTAAACAGTCATGGTGTAACACACACAAATTCCTCCTTTAATTGAAGTCGGTTCTATATATAAAATGAGATAAAATTGGGCTGGCAGTAGGTAGTGGTTGCAACTCACTAATACACACTCAAAAATAAGCCGCGCCTTCGTGAGTGAAAAGGTTTCCTATCTTTCATTTATCTGTTTTTTTTTTCTGACAGGTAAGTCTTTGACCACAAACTCACATGATGGTAAGTGATGATGTGGTCGAAGGTTTTACCAGGCTTTACCTAGAATTACTGGCTCTCAAAGACAGCTGCCGGAACACACCGGAAGGTGCTTGGCGACAGTTTTCTACTTGAGGGTGGTCGCTAGCTAGCCGGGCATTCGCAACATGCCCTTCCACCGTGCGGTGAAGCTCAAGCCCGGAGCGGGATTCGAACCATGGACCTTCTACGGGGCAATCTATAGCCAATGCCACTGAGCCATCACCGCTTCAATATCTTTAGTTATAGATAGTTAGTCTACTCCAGATATTACTTAAATGTACAAATAATAATAGACAAATTAATGATAGACAAATAATGTTACTTAAAAAAATAACTTCGCTGCTATAACTTAAAAATCTTCTTTAGGCCTTCAATCAAAGCCCAAGTCATAACTTTCGCAACTTTTAATTTTCATGTTTGTTTTCTCCTTGAAGATTATCCCTAAGGACCACCAGTTCAGGTTACTGAAAGAGAAATTACCTCTGCCGTAACGTAATTCAGAAAAGTTGTTGGGATCTTATCACCATAACTTTGAATAATTCACTGTGAAAAGAACTTTATTCTTTTGATAAAATTAATTTTGTGAAGTTTGGAATCTTGTTAGTTCTTGGAAGTGAAAGACAATTTTAGAAGTGAAAGTAATTTTTTTAATGCAAACGGAGTGTTATAATAATACACATGAAACAATTAAAAACACGTATATATACATTTACAAATTATTGGAGTAGAACATTTTTTATTCCGAACGGGAATTGAGTTTTAGCTCGAAAGAGTAAAGTTCCGGTGGCCGAGAGATATAGGCATCCGGCGCAAAATCGGAGGACGCGGGTTCTATTCTGGTCCAGAACAAAACATTTTTTGCTTCAATGATTTGTAAATATGACTTTTTTACAATATTACAAATTTACGACAGAAAAATTATAGTCATGTGCGGGATTCGAACCCGCGTCCATCCACCCCTTTAGCCGGGGTATGCTGTAACAAATTGAGCTAACAGGACACAATGACTCATAACTCTAATGTTTGCTCGTTCTTCAACCATCGTATCGGGATTTTTTCTCTCGTAAATTTGTAATTTTGTAATGTAATTGGCCAAGTAGGCGTTATTGCAAACATAAAAATATTCAAATGATTTTCTTTGCTTGCTATCATATTAACAAACTTGTTGTTTATTGGCAATTTGATCTTATGCTTTGTTATATAGGTCATCTGTAAGATATATAGAAAAATAATGATAAAAAATAAGTAGCAGTAGAAATTTTGTCAACGAGTTCGTCTGGAGAATTACTGCCCCACCATACATAATATACTAAAGTAAAGTAAAGTAAAGTAATATTTATTGCAAAACTGTCAGTACAATACTTAAAGATAAACAATATAAGTTTGAAATCGAGCTAGTAACAGTTTACTCATATCGAGCATGCAATATTAAGTTCTAGACACATAATGAAAATGATACAATTGATATTATATAAATCTAGACAACAAATTAATTGGATTGAATTCATGATGCCGGTTTATGTTTTAAAATTTAAAAACTCCTTAACATCATAAAACACATGCTCAAGAAGCCACAATTTTAACTTTTTCTTAAACATATATCCATTCAGTTCTTTGATGAACAGCGGTAAATGATTATACACTCTGATGCTAGTTACATATGTACTTTTATCATATATTTTAGAACAAATTTTTGGTAAAAATATATCATTTATGTATTTACTACGTAAGTTATTGCGGAATTTTGCCGTAAGTGTATAATATTCCATATTATGTTTCACAAACAAACAAAGCTCTAGTATATAAATACCAGTGAGGGTCAAAATGTTTTTTTCTTTAAAAACTGTCCTTAGTGACTCGTCACTGTACATACTGTACATAATACGTAGACACTTTTTTTGAAGTATAAAAGTAGACTTAACATTTACAGAGTTACCCCAATAAATTACACCATAACTAAGTATAGGATAAACATAGCCAAAATATGCTCTCCGAGTTACTTCTACAGAAGTAGTTTCAGCAAGTATTGAAAGCATATAACAAGAAGATGAAAGTTTAGAATTAATTTTATTGATATGTGATTTCCAATTGAGGTGAGTATCGATTGTAATGCCAAGAAAATTAACATCTTTAACTTCTTCAATTTTAATTCCAGATTCATGTATATCAAGATAAACATGAGGCGATTGATAATTTTTAAATTTCATGAATTTTGTTTTATTTCTATTAATGTTTAAATTTATTGACAACAACCAAGCGGCAATTTTGCTTAATGTATTATTTATTTCCCTCTCGAATGTAACTATATCCATATTGTTTTTGGCTGATAAAAAAATCGTTGCATCATCTGCAAACATGACACATAGGTGTTCAGCTATTGTTGGCAAATCGTTTATGTATATTAAGAAAAGAAGTGGACCCAAAATACTCCCTTGTGGGACTCCTAACTTAACTTTCTCATAACCTGAATTTACTTCACTTACAGTTTTTGTCTCCTTATTATATCCGTCAATAAGAGTAGCTTGTTCTCTATCTTGTAAATATGATTTAAATAGTTTAAGAGCTACACCACGCACTCCAAAATGTTCCATTTTATTTAGCAATATTTTGTGCACCACACAATCAAATGCCATGGACATATCGATAAAAATTCCAACACAGGGTATTTTATTGTTCATAGCATCCCAAACTTCTTTGAACATCTTAAAAATAGCTAAGGTAGTAGTCTTGCCTTTACGAAAACCAAACTGGTTACTGTTTAATATTTTATTTTTTTCTAGAAAATTAATAAGCCTGGAATATATAATTCTTTCAAATATTTTCGAAAAATTTGAAAGTAGTGCAATGGGCCTGTAGTTGGCTATATTTAGTTTGGAACCTTTTTTAAAAATTGGTTTTATTAGTGCTTTTTTCAGATCTGTTGGGAATTCACCTGATTCCAACATAAGGTTTGCTATATGGACTAAAGGTCGGGTAATATGATCTACACAGCATTTGATGGCTTGTATAGGAATATGGTCATAACCCGAACTTCGTTTGTTTTTTTGTTTCAGTACAATTCTTTTCATCTCTGATTCATCAATTGGGGCAAAAAACAAACTACTACAGCTATGAGAATTTGGAAAAGTTAAAGACTCAAGGAATGGTCGTTGAGAATTTTGATTTATAAAAGAATCATTAAATATTTTAGAAATTTGTGATGGGTCTTTTACAATCTCATTATTGTGTTGAATAGTTTCTATTGAACATTTTATTTTATTTGTACATGAAGTTTGTTGTTTTATAACTTCCCATGCTGCTTTATTCTGATTTGAACTTTTATTGATATAATTTATATTACAATTTCTTTTTGAAGTACGGATGACAGATTTTAAAACTTTGCAATATTTTTTATAATGTAATTTTAGTTTTTCCGAGTTAGTTTTAATGCATTTATTATGCATCATTCTTTTAGCTTTACTTGCGTACAATATTCCTTTCGTTTTCCAATTGGGTTTTTTTTTAAAAGTAATTCGAATCCGCTCCTCGGGTACAGATAAATCAAACACTAGTCTAAAGAGTTCTATAAACGAAGTATATGCCGTATCCACATTAGTATGAGTAAAAGTTTCAGAAAATGATAATTGTTTAATGAATTTTTCAAATACATCTAAGTTACCATGGATATTTCTTTTGAAGACGTACCAAAATTTTTCGCAGTAGCTCTGACTACATGGAACCGAAATCATCTGACCAGTATGATCCGATAGACCTAGATGTAGAACTTCAAAATTATATTTACTTAAATTGGTTATAATGTTATCAATGCAGGTACTTGACTTATGTGTTAATCTTGTTGGTTCCTGAATAAGAAGCTTTAGTTTAAGTTTTAGCAAACATTCTTTAAACAATTTGCTATTTTTGTCATCCTTTAGAGCATTAATATTAAAATCACCCAAAATAATAACTTTCTTATCACAATTACGGGACCGCATAGTCAATTTATAGACTAGAAGTTCAAATGTACTTAGAAATAGGTTAATGTTAGATTTTGGAGCCCTGTAAATACATAATATAATAAGATTGACATCTATTAGTTTGATACCACAACATTCAAAATGAGAATCCACTGAGATATCAGAAGCACAATCTACTTTTTGATAATTGATGCCATTTTTTACATACAATGATACTCCGCCAAATCTTTTCTTTTTTCTGGTATAAAAAGATGCTATTTGATAACCACTTATTTGTAATATGTTAGCATCATATGAACGTAAAAATGTCTCACTAAATCCAAGAACTGCAATTTCTTTACTGCTAGTAAAAATTTCGATTTGATTGACTTTTGACCGAATACCTCGTATGTTATGGTGAAGTATATTTAATTTATATTCGTTAACACTATAGAGTCTTGAAAACCCGTAGTGTGAGAATTTCGGGACAGATTTTCTGTACCATCTGTTGGAGTTATTTTGAAATAGAAAGGTATTGTACCTCTCTTGGGCGCTCCCTGGTCTGGCTTATCACTTATAAGAACGTTATTTGAATGTAGTTTGCTTGAGTTTTTATTATGTTTGAAATAATATGGTATGGTACCACGCTTAGGGGATTTCTCTTCAGTTTTACACTTTTGAGTTATGTTATTTATATAGTACATTTCGTAATCTACCACATTTATAGCTTTGTTTATTTGCTTAAAACATATTATAGGTTTACCTTTTGAATCGTTAATTAAGTTTACGTATGTACAATTTTCAAACTTACTAGCTATACGCTGTAATTGAATATTTATAGTATTTTCCTTAAGATAAGGATTATGTAGTATGCTTGTGATTATAATTTTAGGTACTTTAAATTTTTTCAAAAAAGCTGTTACTTCTTTGATAATTTTGTTATGATCAGTGTCATTTGCACCCATATTTAGTATAATCCAATCGTCTTTAGTCCAATCTGTTTCTTCAAGTCGAGAGTTTTGTAATATAAAGTCACTTGGAGCATCCGTGTAAATGTTGCTAGTTACATTGTATTCTTTTACGTTCCTGGTCCGCGATCTCAGAGAAATAATGGATGATGCCATGTCTTTGCAGGTTTGGTCTCCTAATATTAAAATTTTATTTATACGAGGGCGTGTTTTTAAGTGTCCTTTGTTATTTGTAGGTAATAAAGTCGTAGTGTTAGATTTCTTCGAAGATTCTCGTTGTTGTCGAACTGGATGGACCGTAATATTTTTGCTTACATTGTATTGTGTTATTTTTGTGTTGTTCATTTCTATATTATTTTTATTTATTTCATTTCTCTCCGTTCCCTGAAATGTAATGTCTGTTAACTTATTTTTATTTATAATCATCGTCTGTTCTTCAAAAGGATGAATGTCTACGTTATATGTACTCAATCTCTTTTTTTGTTTGCTAGGAGTCAGCTCATTTCCTAATAATTGTTTGAGCACATTGAGCCTTTTCAAAGCATCTTCCAATTTTTTATTTAATTCTGAGTTTTCTATATTGAGTTTTATAACCTCCTCATGTGCACTTGCCAATTGTAGAATTAATTGTTCATTTTCCTCTTTTAAGCTCGATACTTGCGAGTTCTCTAAGATAGATATATTTGGAAGGCTTTTTGGACTGTCCTCATCATCAGAGAGATATCTGGTTATATCTCCTTCTGAGTATGAATTATTATGAGATGAAATATTTTGAGCGGTTTGGCTCAAAGATATTATTTTAGGGGCAAGTTTAGGTGTCTTATATGTTTCACCATTACCAGATGTACTCACTGGAGCGAGCTCTTCTTTTAGAAGGCACTGATCCCTTTTAATTCTTCCTCTTTGTTCTAAGCAAGGAACACAATTCCAATTTTGTTTATGGTCTCGAGTCATCGTTATAAATCTCTTTAAACTAACTCTTCCACATTTTAAATCGTATATACAATCACACTGCACACATTTTAATAGTTCTTTGTTCATTATTTTTTGTTTGCATAATGTGCATTTAATATTGAGAACTGCAGATGTCGTATTCTTTGAAGTAGAAGCCATACTCATCCACCAGAAACAAATATCAAAATCCCAAAAATATATTGGTATAGCTGGGGTTTGAACTCGGTTACGTCTCGGTCTCAGCCGAACCTTGTATTGGTCACACCAGACGTGCTTGAGGACGATCGTCGAATTTGCCGTACTAATCAAAATACTGTTACTTACTCAAGCCTATGAGTAGAATTTTGTTCACACGTCAGTGGTGACAATATCATTCGGACTAGAGGGTAGTTACAATAATTTCCGGAAATAAATTACGGATGATTATGCAGTGATTAAATAATGTTTGCATTCAGAAATATATGAGTTTACTCAGTGAAGTGTTCAAATAAAGCTATTCCAATCCAGTTATCTTACTTTATACAATGTGAAAGTGCCAATCCAATTGTGATTAGTAAAACTCCACGTTCTTCACTTGTTGTTGTGATTTTCCACCTCGACTTTTAATTACGAGATTTCACCGTGGTGCACGTATGTATTTATATTGATAATAATCATACTCCTTTATGGACACTCAAAGGTTGTATTTATGTTATTTTTACTTCACACAACACTGATTTACTAATTTTAAACCAAATATACTAGGAACAATTCAGAAGCTCAAGACCGAGATCCAACGCTTCATTGATTAATTATTATTAATAATTGGTGCGATGCAGCCACAACTTTGTCAAAAAGACACCGCAATTTTCAAGAATGGATATTCTTGACAGGATTGTCATCAGAGCCGCGAGGGCCATTTGTCGGATATTTTTTTATACCTTATCGGAGCATGCCTAAATTACAATGCAATATATATGCAAATAATTTTTATGCAAATAGACTTTATTTCAAAAGGAAATAAATCATCCTAACGTTAGTAAGTACACTACCCTCATTTCAATGAACAAATACTGATTTAATGTATATCTAGTATACTCGTATTAAGCTGTGGTCGACCAAAACTAACGATACTTTTTTACGGGTCGTTGCAAAGCTGTACTCTTATAAAATAAGAACATACTCGCGCTTATCTGGTTAAAAAAACAATGAATCTATGATATATACATCCTGTCGAGCCTCCATCACCGCACTCATATCAACGAGTGGTGTAGCCTCTTACAATATCTAACAGTAGGATATGGAACATTGATATTGGATATATATATATCGGCGGATATTCCATTTACCCGAATAAAGCGATTTGCTGCTTCATTCATCATACGAACCGCTAGGGAATGGAACACCCTACCTGAGTTTGTGTTTCTGGTTTTTTTTTATGTTATTGTGACCGAACAAGCTCGAGGCCCACCTGATGTTAAGTGGAATAACCATTTCATCACAAGTCACGAATTGCACTGCGCCCGTCACTTTGAGACATAATTGTTAAGTCTCATGTGCCTGTAATTACACTGGCTCTCAAGGACAGCTGCCGAAACACACCGTTAGGTGCTTGGCGACAGATTTTCTACTTGAGGGTGGTCGCTAGCCAGGCAGGCATTTGCCAAATACCCTTCCACCACGCGGTGAAGCTCAAGCCCCGTGGCGGGATTCGAACCATGGACCTGCTGCGCGGCAGTCCATAGCCAATGCCACTGAGCCATCACTGCTTCAAAATACAATATGGTTGTCTTCAAAATGCAAGAGAATAATACTTCTGGGTAAGCACGCTCCATCATCAATCGCATCATCACTTAACATTAGGTGAGACAGGTGCAACACAGTCCAGTAAAATAAAAAGAAATTACGCCTAACGGTGTATATAAAAGGAATTATATTTAATTGCACGTTGGTGTAGTACAGTGATAAATACCGTAAGCTATTACACAGTAATGGTCTGGCCTCAATTCTAAAACAATATCAAACGAAGCCACTTTACAACTGTAAACTGCATGGCTTGAAGTAAGAGTACCTTACAATGGAGGCAGTAGGGGCACTATGAAGCCAACAACACTAAGGGTAAAACCAAACGAGCATAATTTTGTGAGTTGTGAGTCACAGCATTTCGGTAGCATAAATTCTGCTGCATTCAGTTTCATACAAAAAGGCAGTTGGTGCCACACGACGATGCAAAATGAGTTATCCACATGTATGCAACAAAAATTAAGCGACCGAAAATACGCGACTCTGTTGTTTGTTTTTAACCTATAGTAGAAATTATTACGTTGAAATGAAGATGAAAAATCAAGGGGTAATTATATTTACAAATGTCAATTTAACATCAAATTAGCATTGTAATTCAACGGAGCAATGCTGCCAGCATGCTGGGTACGCTGCCAACTGGTAGTGGGCTGGAGCATTTGGACTGCTTGTGTGTCTGCAATGAGTTGTAGGTTGTCTAAATGCTTTAATTGTAGCTGTAGTGTTGTGTATAGTTAGTAGTATATTGTCAATAAAGGCATACCGCTGGTTAAAAATAAGGTAATCTTTAAGGTGGCTTTAATGATCAGTTGCCAATATTAACGGGCAGTTATAAATTTGTATGAGAAAAAATGTCATTGCCAAAAAAACTCAAGAAGTGTAGTAATAAAAGAATGGCCAGCAAAAATGTAGTACTGAGAAACTACACAATCCAACATTTTGATTACTATAGGTCCTTATATAGTTTGTAAATTCACGGTTCTCCGGGAAGTATCTAGTCAGAGCAAAATCACGATAAATATGTATCTCGGCACCCCACAGCGTGACATATCAAAACTCCTGTAAATCCTCGAAAGGGGTGTCTGAAGGGCTGACTTGTTAAGAGAGCTATGTTCAATAAGTCTCATGTAGTAGGATGGGAGCCTATTGCCATATCAGTCTATTGTCATAACAGTTCAAGAACAAACTCTCCCAGGTATTGAATCCAGGCTTCAAGATTCCATAAGAAATCTAGTTTAACCATTTAACTCATGTAGGACGAATTTCCTATTTTTGGATTTAACTTACTGTAATGTTAGTCACAAAAGTTCGTTCAAAGGCCCCGAAAAGCTTAACAGTTCGCAACTAGTTCAGTGCATTTGCATTTGATGAAAATTCCGGTTTTAACCGGACAACTCACGAAAAGTCCGATGTTACGGAGCAACCGCCCGCCGAAACGTAATATGCCGAATTTGAATAAAACCGGTATTTAGATCACGTGTGAATTAGCTATAAAGTAGTGATGTGTAGTATTAGACCATCGTCGATATCGATATATTTAGGATGCTTTAGAGACATTTTTCCCCCGTGGGGTGCCGGGTTAGAATTGCACCTCCCCATATCATCCCGTGGGTGTCGTAAGAGGCGACTAAGAGGAAAATATGGAAGGTGGGCAGCAGCACCTTCTGAAGAACTGCTATCTTACACTAAGATCCCCAAGCCGCCTGCCAAGCGTGGGGATTATGGCAAGTACCCCCTTAATAGGGGAGGCTGTGTTCAGCAGTGGACGAGTCGGCTGTTACAGTACAGTACAGAGATATTTATCCCTTTTTTTAGTGTTTTAAATTCTTGTTTTGCTAATTTGTCTGAATAAATTCTATAATTTATAGTTCACATTCACATTTGAGACGATATCAATATTGACTTAGCCACGAGTAACTCCACGTGGTATGCCGAGATAGAATTGCTCCCCCTATGCCGTTAGAGACAACTCAGGGAAAAATAATAGAAGATGGACAGCTGCGTCTTTTGAAGAACTGTCATCCTGCACTGGAATCCCCAAGAAGCCTGCCAAGCGTGTGAATTATGAAATAAATCCTTATGAGAGAAGCATTTGTTGAACGGTAAACATCATGGCTTTAAGTGACGAATTGCTATAACACATGTAGGTATAGGTATACTCACCGTTTCGATCAAGTCGTACGGACTACGGTGGATACTCCGGATTGTATTGCGATTAGGTAGGTACATCAAAGACTTCTATAATATATGTAACTACTTGTAACTATAATAACAGACTACAAAAGTTCACTTTCATCTCCCCATCTGTCATCTATTATTATTTTATCTCTTTAACTTACTTTTTCTGACTTCAGCCTGTTTTTTACTACTTCTTCTCTACTACGTTCTTACTTAACATTATGTCAGCTGCTTTATGGTGGGACCATTCTATGTTTGCTTAGGAATGGTCCTAATGATTGTAACCCTTAGTCAATCACTCCTGTATCTCAACTCATCATCTATGAACAAATAGCACTTCCATATCTGAACCTGCAATGATAATGTAAAATTTTTTCACTATTGTCAAAATGAACCTGGAAATGTAGCACATTTATGTTCCATTTACACTGCATAAGTGGTATTTGCGGCACCCTGTTGCATGTGTTACTCGAATAATGTAATAATAATAATATAATAATCATTAGACTGACGACATCGTGAAAGTCGCGGGTAGCCAGTTACAAGTGGCTAATAGCCGTTCTTTGTGGCGTTATATGGGGGAGGCCTTTGTTCAACAGTGGACGTCTTCCGGCTGATAATGATGATGATGATGAATAATCATTTTAATTCAGATAAAATCCATATCACTTACATAGTATTATATACTATGTAAGTATTATAATACTATGTAAGTGATATGGATTTTATCTGAATTAAAATGATTATTCATCATCATCATCATCATCAGCCGGAAGACGTCCACTGTTGAACAAATGCCTCCCCCATATAACATATATTATATATATATATATAACTGTCGATATAATTACAAAGAAACAGAAAATATGGATTAATGGAGCTCTAGAAAAGTAAAATCCTTTTCACTTGTCTAAATTTTTGAGCCAACAATTCCAACGAGCCTTATGGTACGGGCGTTTTAATTCATAAAAAAGTATATTTGGAGATTTGCCTGGAATTTCATTTTAAAAGTCTAAATGTGAAAGTGGCTACGTCATTTGTATTTGTAGCAGTATGGGAAATATCTACTATAACTTTGGTTATTTTTTTATGTTATTGTGATATAACAAGCTCGAGGCCCACCTGATGTTAAGCGGATTAACCTCTGCCTATAACAGATGCATTTCGTCACAAGTCTCGAATTGCACTGCGCCCGTCACCCTGAGACATAGTTGTTAAGTCTCATGTGCTTTCACTGGCTCTCAAGGACTGCTGCCGGAACACACTGTTAGGTGCTTTATTACTGAAGTGCGATGAAGATTAGTTCGCAGGATGGATGTTTCGAGGAATTACTCTGCAAAAGAATGTCTGTGTAAAGTTTTTTTTTTTTTTTTTTTATGTTATTGTGACGGGACAAGCTCGAGGCCCACCTGATGTTAAGTGGACTAACCTCTGCCTATAACAGTTGCAATTCATGACAACTCACGAATTGCACTGCGCCCGTCACATTGAGACATAGTTGTTAAGTCTCATTGTGCCTGTAATTTCACTGGCTCTCAAGGACTACTGCCGGAACACACCTTTCGGTGCTTGGCGACAGACTTACTACTTGAGGGTGGTCGCTAGCCAGGCGGGCATTTGCAAAATGCCCTTCCACCATGAGTTGAAGCTCAAGCTCTGGGCGGGATTCGAACCATGGACCTGCTGCGCGGCAGTCCATAGCCAATGCCACTGAGCCATCATTGCTTCAAGTGTAAAAGTTGTAGTGTTGCGTTAGTGCGAAAGTGGCCTCTACCGCAGTACGCTCGCTTGTCTCACTATACTCGCGCGTAGCTGTGGTCACCAGTAACCTAATGCTCTTCCTCTATTCGCTCATCTTCGCACTTATTTATGACTTTGCCTTTGGGCAAGTCTTGACTAGGTGTTTGCACCAACCATCGTATCACTGCGTTTCTATCGATCGGAAGTATAAAGCACTAGCATTTTTTCAAACTATAACGTTCATGGAAGAGATGTTCTTTGCAGAGTAATTCCTCGATGCATCGATCTTTGAAACTATTTATTTTTCATCGCACATTGGTAGATAGAGGCACAGTTAGGGATCGAACACTGATAAGTTCATAATTCTCTCTGGTTAATGACTAAACTTTAGTAAATAAAATAATCTGTAACTGTAACTGTATTTGCCAGATAGTCTACTGCTGGACACACACTGAGAAAAACGACTTAAAGGCTTAAATCAAATTTGACCTTTTGCCGTTGCATTGTAACTACGTAAGATGAATTCAGAACTCTTAAGATGATTTTCACCAATCAATTAAAATGTACCATGTTTTATAATAAACACAACCGTCAAAAACGCCTTCCGTAAAGTATTTTCAGAATTGAACTTGTTATACGATAATAATTGCAGTATTGACCATAAAATATACCTTATTTTTACGGCGGTTTATATAGGGTGATTATCACTATAACGTATGACCTAATCAGCCTCATCGAAAAGTCAATATTTAAGAAAGACCAAAGAAACACCTTAAATGAAGACGAAAAGAAACATTCGCCTTCACTGACCTCGTTTAACGCCTTCTAGTTGGAATGCGTTTTTGTACGTATTTACGTTTGGTCGGTTTTTCGCCTTATACCATATAAATTGGCCGTCATTAGGGCGCTTTTGACTTTAGATTTTTCTCAGTGCAGCCTCCTACAATATGGGGGGATTTTATATACTTATATAATTTAAAAATGAAACAGTGATATTAGCTCAGCACGCAACAGTGCTTGATATTATATTTATACTCTTGCATGTGCGGCGTTAGGGCGCTGCTAAGCACCCCACAGCCAGCAGGTAGGTAGGTAAACTCAGGGAAGGGTATATATATAGTGGGTCAGTCCGATTTCAACTTATTAACACATTTATTATTCCATATACAGTTGCACAGCCGCACACTTCTACATGAATTGGATAGAACTGAAGGAGTCACTGGCCTGAATTCTATCGAAGACGGGATCCCGGGGTAGGCCTGGCGGTCTAGACTTCGCCCTCGGCTTGAGCAAACTCAAATCACGGCTAGTTAGAGTAGCCGTCTTAGTCCTCCAGTTTATTCAGGGTAGTAGTTGAATCCTGGAGAAGAGACACCGTCTTAGTGGCCTGACATTCCTCAGCTACTGTTGGCAAGCCGCGCTAACACGATCGTTATTCTACCAGGTATCAGTGACTCAAATTTTAAAATTATCAGTCTAGCGCGGTTAGGCAGAACAGCTGTTAACTGTATAAAATTACAATAATCACTCAGCACTATAGAATGAATATAATAAGGAACTCACCCTAGAGGGATTCACGCACTTCACTACAAGTACTTAAATGTTAATATGAAAATAATTAAAGTATGTAGGTAATATATTATTTATTTCGCACCAGACAAGTGTACTGTGCCAATTGCATAGCAGAATGAATGCACGCCACAGATTAACTCATAGTAGTTGGAGCTAACTGCGTTCAAGAGATAAGGAATTTGTTTAGCGTTCCTTGACTGGTTTTCGAAGCATTAGCGAAAACACTTTTAAACGTACACAAGCCGTGGGTTCCGCACGTAATTATTTATAATAATTAGTAATATTAACGTAAGTTTATAACTTTAGGTAGTATGTAAGTTAGTTAAGGAATTTTATTAATTTTATTTTAGTTTATGATTAACAACTTTTGTTTAACATTATGATTAATACTATTATTTAAGTAACGGCGTTAGGCGCAACGTTACACATGGTGGTAGGGTATTTTGCGAATGCCCGTCTGGCTAGCTACCACCTAGCTAGCTGTCCTTGAGAGTCAGTAGCTAGGTTAGCCTGAACAACATCTTCGACCACATCATCACTTACCATCAGGTGAGATAGTGGTCAAAAGCTAGCCTATCAGCTGGAAATATTATATAATTTCGTAATCAAATTTTTTTTAATATTATATGGCAGTCCCATCTCACGTCTGCAAAAACAAGTCAATTTTAAAATGTCAGGAAAAAAGATGGCGATCTTCTTTTCAAAATATTTATCCCAACTATAGTAATTTCTTATTGAACGTAAATAGACTCGGGTGTTTCTTAATGAAGATTGCAGCTTCTAGGATATATATGCAAGGTAATGTTAGCATTTTGTTTTCTATGAAGTAGGGCTTGCAACTCTCACGTTGTCGGATGTTGGCCAGTATGCGCAGACATTTTTTCTGTTTGATGAACAAAGTGATAGCATCTGTGCTATTGCCCCACATAATTATCCCGTATTTTAACCATGCATAGGCATAAGCATAATAGGCAGCCATTGCTGTTTTTAAGTTAGTATTGGCTTTCAAAACCGATAACGCATATATAAACTGTGATAATTTTACTTTAATTTTTTCCACGTGGCCTTTCCAGTTAAGGTGCGTGTCAATGTTTATGCCTAAGAGAGAAAAATTGTTTACTTCATCTATTCTAAGAGATTTTGACAAATCCGTAAGGTTTAGAGCTTTTCTTTGATAGGGGTAAAATTGCATTATTTTTGATTTGTTTCTATTTATTTCAAGATTGTGTGATACTATCCATGTATTTATATTTAAAAATGAGTCTTTTATATCGTCTTTTATATTTATAGCTTTAAACAAGATTAGGTTTCAAATAATGATACTCTTCGTGCGCGAGTTCTACTCGCACTTGGCCGGTTTTTTTAGTCTTAGTGTATGAAGCTTAGCCTAATAAAGTAGTATCTGGAAAGACTATATATTTTATACTGTCACATTAAAATACTATCTTTCCTGTAATAAACACAACAAAACAATTTTATAGTCTGTGTAAGATATGCAGTGGTAAATACTGGGCATCTGAGAAGTTATCGCATTCGGTAATACTGTATTCGGAGTATATTTAATAATTATATTCTACGTTTTGTTCACTTCAAGTATTGATTGGACTTACTTTACTGTATTATCATGTAAGTGCAAAAAGTTGGCACTCAATCTATATCTGTTCTCTCAATTTAGGAATTCATAGATAAAAATGATTAAATTTACTGAAATATTGATATAGCGTATTCAGTTCATCGAAATTTCCTAAGCTTTTAGTTCTCTTATTGAATTCCATGCTCAACAATTACTTTAAAATTGATATGACTGGAGCAGATACAAATGAAGAAATATAATGGAAGAATGAATCTATTTTATTTTCAAGAAGATTTCAGACCTAAGCAATACTTCATTATTATATTTCATTTCAGACATACTATACATACCTACTACTCTTGTAATAAAATATTACAAACTATAAAATTTAATAAATTCCACTTAATAATTAAGATTCTTGTCCTTAACAATTTGTAGTGTAAGTAAATAATATGTAGTAATAATGTGCCTGTGCATTAATGTGTCAGCAAAGGTGCTTTTCCATTTGCGAGGCAAGGGAAGACGATTTGAGGCATGCATTAAAAATGATATGCCAAAAAATCAATTCCATAAGCATTTTCGGTAGAAGTGGTTTCAAATGGCAGGGATGTGCTAGACAAGAATTGAAATAACTTTTGGTAATTATAATAAAAAATGAAAGTTTTCTGCATGAATAAAATTACTTACGAAGTTACTTACTTACGCTGAATTTCTATCTCTCTCGGTCTGCGTAGAAGTAAAATAAAGGCAGCAAAAATTATTAACACAAAATTAGTAACATCGAAAATATTACATATAATAATGAAAAATAATATATGTCGCTCTTGATATGGATTTGCTATTTTATTGTTTTTATTCTCGAACCGAACGGTCTGATGCGTGAAGATGGTAAAAGACCTGACGGCATGACTCTGGTTCCATGGAAGTTAGGACGGCCCTTAGTGTGGGACGCTACATGCGTAGACACTTTAGGCCGTCACACCTTTCTGAAACCCACGTGAGGGCTGGCGCCGCGGCTACTTCGGCGGAGCAACTCAAGCGGCGCAAGTATATTAACATCGGTATGGGTCACATATTTGAGCCGTTTGGTGTAGGGACGTTGGGTCTGTGGGGACCGGGAGCTCGTCGTATTTTCCAAAACTTATCAGAGCGCTTGGTCGATGCGACGCGTGATCAAAATGCTGGCACATATTTGGCTCAAAGTATAAGCATTGCAATTCAAAGGGGCAATGCTGCCAGCATGCAGGGCACGCTGCCAACTAGTTGTGGGCTAGAGCATTTGGACTGCCCATGAGTCTGCAATGACTTATGGGGCTCTAAATGCTTTTATTGTAGTAGCTGTAGTGTTGTATAGTTCGTAGTATTTTGTTAATAAAGGCATACCGCCGGTAAAATAAAGATTTAATTTTTATACACAAACAGAAACAATGAAGATATTTATGTTAAAAGCGTAATTAACTTCTTTCAACTTTGCAACTTTATTCTTTGGAGAAAATTGTACGGAAATGTATTACAGAATTAACTTGGCCTTGGAAAATATGATCAAGATTAACATATAATTTCCTTATTTCTACAAACCTAATACCAATATTATGCTAAAACACCTACCTTAAGGTTCTATTCCATGCGACGCTGCCGACTGCAACTGCAAGCAGCAAGTGCCACTGCTGCATGCAGTTGACTGGCCAATATATTCTATATCCTAATTATATCAATCTCCGTTGCCCCGTTGGCTGCTGGGTTAGCATGTCAACCACCAGTACATAGGTGGAAAACAGCGACTTCTGAATAACAGACAACTTCTACTGCTAATCTTTGTTGTACGTTTTTACCCATTATTTAACCCATTTTTATCGTCAAATAAACAAAATCAAGTCTTAATCCGCTGGAAAGTAACTTTTTTAAGATGGATAAACTTGACGGATTTGTCGTTGGAACAGTAATATTTACTTCGTAATAAATGTAACGTCAGAGTTCGCGAATATAGTGAACAATTTGTTTTGACGTCATCAATACGCTGAGCGATTCCATGACCGATTGTAAACTTGCTTAATTGACGTGGAGGTATAAAATTTAGCAGTAAGATTAAGTTATTATTATTCTAAGAAGTGAGAGTTGGCCCCCAGTGTTGCCGTGACGCGGCTCGTGAAGGCGCTCTTGGCTCGGAGTAGGCATTTCCTTTTACTACGAAACATAGATTTTAAAAGTGTGTGACAGTACTAAAAAAAATGTTCCGTCAAATACAAATAAAATAGTAGAAGTTGACTTCTACTAGTCTTAACAAACATTTCGAGATGTTTTTTTTATTTGACTTCTACTAGTCTTAACAAACATTTCGAGATGTTTTTTTATTTGTATTTGACGGAGTCTTAGGGTTGACCCTAAGAGGTGGTAAGCATTTTACCAATAACCCTGTATATGGAGTGTCTGCTTCAAACAGCGTCATAGTTACACTCTCTCTACATTGGCTAAACAGACAGTAGGTAATGTTGTTGCGCCGCACGGTGTTAGTACATTATGATACAAGTGAGCTAAGTTGCTCATTACACACGAGGCTGTGTCATAGAACATATAATAATACTACGTATAGAATGGACACTCCTCTCCCCCCACTAAAACGAGCCTTCCTCACCCCGCCGCCGATTCTGAGCTGTCGCTGAGCTGACTTGAGTACGAGACGCGCAACTCGCGCACAATGACATGACGACGAAGCGTGACGATTGTACGAGTATTTAAAAGTTGAGAATGAGGTACTCTTACGCTGTTTACGGTTGCTTATCAACTAAACGAGAAAAGGATAGGAGTTTTTTATAGATTTCCTAAGGATAAAACGAGGTAAGTCATTCCTAGTAACCTACACTAAGTACCTACCTATTTGTCGTTTTTCAGTTATACAGTAGGAATCTTATAAAAACTGGTAATTTACAGTAGGTACTGAAAAAAAAATAAAAACATAATACTTTATCTTTGTATTTTATTAAAAGTGCTATTCAAATAATGAATATTTTAGAAGATTTTTGTTTGCAAGAAATATCCGTGAATATCGACTTCGTTTGCAGCGAAATAAGTGTCTTTGTAACCTATTCCTAGGCCTATACCTACCATAGAGAAAAGCAATACACATACCGACCTTCGCTACGGTTGACACGCGGCAGACTACATTGTTTATTATACAAGAAGAACATAAATTATTATTGTGATTGTAATTATTATAATTAGTTGCAGTTAGGTACTAGCTTGACTTTGTAGGGATAAATTACCCGATTAAATTGAAAATGCTCTGTTTACTCGCATATATAATTCGCAGTTAGGTACTAACTTAACTTTGTAGGGATAATTCTATTACGCACTAGTGTATAATATTATTATGCACGAGGGTGTTATAGTTCGGTTTATGGCCCTAAGAACGATATAATAAAGCTCACTATAGAAGCAACGGTGTTGAAAACTTATTAAACCACGATCGCCGCAGCAGTAAGGTTTGCTTTCTACTGTGCTTGACTAAAATTTCTTTTCATATTTATTCGTAGGAAGTATGTAATAAGATTGTAAGAAGCAAGAGATGTTTGTCAGTTGTGTTAAGTGGAAATCTGTGGTTTTTACATACCCACCCGGAAATAGGTAAATTTCATGTTTGTAACTTATCATTATCATTAAACAAAACAAAACATGGAGAGGTTTATTAAACCGTATCCCATATTTCATCTCTTTGCAAATTTATTCCATAACACGTTGCTAAACATAATTCGGTAACATATCAGATATCCTTAAACGTACCCTTTAGGGATAAATCTTCGGGAAAGATTTATTGTGACCGAATTACAGTGGAAATGTGTTGAGAAGAATGTTTCATATCCGGTTTTTTGGAACTGATAATGGGCTGGGTTAGCATACCTGTTTAATGAATAGATTCAGGCGTTACTCTGCGGAAATCCATATTTAATAATAACAAATATTTTAAGGTGACATTAAATTAATATTTTAATAAAACGCAGTCACAAACGCCACGTAGCCGCAACGGATGAATTTTCGACGCGTTTTGCTTCTACACGAAGCATCCTCAGGAGGTCTTGAGTCTTGAGTCTTATCTCTACGAGCGCACGATCGAGAATAATAAAAAAGAAAGTAAACATGCCTGTTTTCTTTTGGATATGATATGTTATGCCTCCAAACATAAATTGTTAAAATTTTTGATGTATTATTAATAAAAATTATTTTAAAATATTTTAAGAAAACAGTAAACTAACTTAAAAAGTATCTCATGAAGTAATGGTAATTCTAAATGTTCATGTTTTTAAAAATTATATAATTTCATCCTATTGCTTTACTCATGGTTGAATAGACGCGCCAAATAACACCTTTGCAGCATTGCATTACATATACCTACCTAACTATTTATTGTATAGTCATAAAAAAACTGTTGGTGAAAATATGTGTGTCCATAATGTCTGATGATTATTTAACTTTTAGCTAGCTCTGTCTTGAATTAACTTAAAGTGAAATAAATGCAGAGATGTATCATCCATCAATTTATCAAAGTCAACCTTTATTATACGAAATTCGCTTGACGTCGGAGTTGCCAGCTCAAGAAATTGGTATTGCAATACGTAATAATTCTTGACTGATGCTGCTGTTGCCAATTTCTCTCAGTAACATGGACTTTATTCCCTTTTATCAAGGTTTATATTCGGCGGATGCAGATTTCTATACGATTATGAGCAGGTACTTGCCTACGATAATTTATTCTGTAGCGTGGATATAGATCCTATACTTTCTCAAAACTATAGGCAATACTTTGAATCTAAAGTAGTATGACGTGCTTTTTTAACTGATAAAAACTTTATATCTTACTAGTTACATATTTAAAACTTTGTTAAGTGTCATTCTTCTGGGAAATATATTTATAGCGCTATTACATTATTTCATTTTTAAAAATATCTAGTGTACACCTCGCTGAACTGTCCTTGAGAATAAATGAGCCAGTTTTCCGTGCAATTATGTAAATACAAAATGATCCAGGAAAATAATTTCCTTTGGTAATTCTTTTTTTCACATTTAGATATAAAGTAAATAGAAAAACGAAAATATGTCAAACCAGAAGCAAAGATATTAGGCTCAAGACATGCACACAAAATTTCACCCAAACTAAATACGTGGTATATAGAATATGACGAAACTACTTTTGTATGTAAACTACAATAATTACACTTTACTTATTACCTTTAAAAAAGGCGGAAAGCTTAAACCTTCAATCCGTTTTAAGACAAACTAGCTAAACAGAGCTAAAGAAACCCGCAAAAAGGGTAAATACAGTAAGGGTCAGTTTCAGAATGTTCGAGTAAGTCTACCCAGAACATATTTAATAAATAGAACACTATCTTTGCGTTTAACAGGCATCGATTTAGCCTATCCATCGGTTAGAGCTTGAAACGCGCTGTATGTTATCTGTCATATTTATCATTCAGTTATTTTATGTTCTGGGTAGTATAACCGGAACTTACTCGAACATTCTGAAACAGGCCCTAAATAAAATAGTAATTTAATCAATAATAGTAAGTTTTTTTTTTGTATATGAATATATAAAAAGGTATCATGCAGAAACAGTCCCATTACTACTTATTTTCTTTATTTATTTATATCTGATAGGCTAGCTTTTGACCTCTATCTCACCTGATGGTAAGTGATGTTGTGGTCGAAGATGTTGTTCAGGCTAACCTAGAATCATTGGTTCCTAACGACAGTTGCCGGAACATACCGTTAGGTGCTTGGTGAAAGATTCTCGGCGTGGTAACTAGCAAGGCGGGCATTCGCAAAATGCCCTATCACCATGCTGTGAAGTTATTAAAAATATTTTTCTTGGACTAATCCTGAAATCCTTTGTTGAATCCCATTCCGCTCTATGAACGATATTCTACTCTTGAATCCTTCACTTAGATCTGCAATCAAAATAGCGCCAATGTCATAAAAATATTATTTAGCTCAATTATTATTCAATATGATCAACTATATTTTGTAGTATTTTTTGTATAGGCTTCACTTAGGAGTATGTGCGATTGATTGACACAACCTTATTCCCTGTTCGATGATGAAACGGTATTATTAGGCAAGTACGTGATCTTGTGAGCAGTATAAAAAGAGTTAGAAATCAAATATTGCTGAAAAAAATGGAACCAATTTCCAACACTCAAAAGCAAGAAATAACTTGTGGAAGCTCCATGATGATGTGAGATCAATGTTTTCAATCATCAATCAACCCAATACCACGAGTTATTTCTTAATGTTCAGTAATGGAAGTCGATTCCATTTCTTTCAGATGTTTTTTCTATATTATTGGTGTAAATGCCAAATCTCACTTTTTTTTTTTTTTATATTTTACTAAAGTGAAATTCCTCGCATCAGATATACTACAAAATTACGAAATACTATACTATAATTATTTATACTTAAAAATCGTCGCCGTGGAGGTCAAGGGAAGTAGTTAACAAAATGATTTACTTGAGATTTTGGCGCGCAAAGATTTAATGCAATAAATTAGGTTATGCTTGTGTTATTTTAGTTTTCTAAGATAAATGGTTGAAACTTTGTGTCCTCGTTTATATTTAATATTTAATCAGTATCCCACAACTTGAACATTTTGTGGCACATTTACTGGCTCTTTCTTGAAAAAAAAAGCGGATATAGGTTTTTGTTTTAATATTATAATTTAACTGCGTATCTATATAGATATAAGTGTTATAACTGATACTAATAACTTATCAGTCATAAAAATTTAATAATTTTATAATTATTAAAAAAGAAGCAGTGATGGCTCAGTGGCATTGGCTATGGACTGCCGTGCAGAAGGTCCATGGTTCGAATCCCGCCGCGGGCTTGAGCTTCACCGCATGGTGGAAATGCGAATGCCTGGCTAGTTACCAACCCCAAGTAGAAAATCTGCCGCCAAACACCTAACATTGTGTTCCGGCAGCTATCCTTGAGAGCCAGTAAAATTACAGGCACATGAGACCTAACAACTATACGTCTCAGTGTGACGGGCGCAGTGCAATTCGTCGTTGACAAAATGCATCTGTTATAGGCAGAGGTTCGTCCACTTAACATCAGGCGGTGTTGAACTTACAGATTGCCCAGGCAGGTATTGTTCAGTGGAAGAAAAATATGGAGCAAATGGTACCTACAGAATGATGCAGGGTTTTCTCCGCTCCGTCGTTAATCCCTCTAGCCTATCGTGTCCTAATTAATTTACTGGCCAGTGAATCAAAGAGAACTTACGATTAAGATAGGGGGGTTGATCTTCTTCCAGTCCTTTGAGGTTTCAACGTCACAACACTAATTATATTAACAAATTTATTCTGCCACGAGTTAGCAATCAAAATGTTTTACAAAACCCTTTTTTTTCAAATTGTTTAGAGTATTCAAAGTAAAAAACCAAACAACAAAGCGACAAAACCAATTTTAGAATAGATAATGATTTTTAAATTTTTACAAGTTAATATCACGTACAAAAATCCATAGATCACAATAGACGACTAGCAAAAAAGGTTCGTTCGAAAACTGCCCGATAAGGTGATCGGTCCGAACAGGCGGGCCTCGTGTTTGTTCCGACACAAAAACATTAAAAAACGAACATTATTTATTTTGTATTTATTGGATAGAATGTTATTGTGCTACTAACGCCATCTATTAGAAAATCCAAGAGTTAACATCGCTGCAACAGAACCAAACTCAACACTCTAATAATATAGTAGTTAATCTACTTATTCTAGTTGACACCATTACAATCAGGTTGTAAAATTAACGCGATCACTCACAAAGCTCAGCTTTTTGCTAGCATATCACATTTTTATGCTAGTAACAGGCATGTAACATAATTAATCAAATAAGCCAGAACTTCTAGAGCTGACAATAGTTTTTGAATGTAGTAAGTGTTTATTTATACAATAATTATACATTCTTCTTCTATAACACGCAACGTTGTCAATTTTCTTCAAAAGATTATTAATTAATAGATGAGCTTATTATATTGTATCTGCCAATATCATCCATATCAAAATGTAAGTTATATTTTTGTAAAACTTTCGCGCATTTCAGACGATATCATCGTTATATAGAGCATCAAGACTTAGTATTAGAAATCTTTAGTATTTTATTAAATTTTCATTCTAAAGGCAACGAACTTTTAATCTAATTTGGCAAGGTTCTACATTTAATTCTTATAAATTGATAAGTAATTATACGACGAATTCTCCAAACGTACCAAAACAAAGATTCGTCAGTTTGAAATCTTCAAAACTTTGTATATTAAATTGTAGCGATTCCATCATTCAAAACTGAGTTTCTAATTACAAAACTTTCTTCAAACAATGTATAATTGATATAAATGGACAATTTAATAGATAATTATTTATAGGACTTTACTAATTAATTCCTTATAATGGGGGTTTTGGCTGGTACATTAGAAAAGTAACACCTATGGTTTGTAACAAATACTTTAAACAGTATTATTTTTATAATAACTCCCAAACACCCTATACTTGACGCTGACTCAGGAGGAGAAATCCTCCCTGATCAGTGAAGGGTATGGGTGCGGCCCGGGGTCTCGCACTCTCACAGTACATGAGGCACAGGGACTGACATACGAGTCTGTCATTGTCATCCAGAGGAGAGAAAAAGTGACCAAGCTGAGGGACAGCGTTCCGCATGCGGTGGTGGCATTGTCTCGACACAAAAAAAGCTGCACCTACTACACTGATAACAGCTCAGACGCCATCGGTAGTTTTGTGCGGCGGGCGATGAAAGCGACGGAAGAAGATATAACCAACAACAACCTTAAAATGGCAATTAGAGATCGCAACGAAGAGGTCGTGGAGGAAATGTTAAGGAGAAAGAGGCACCCTGAGTCAGTGGCAGGTCCATCCGGGACAAATTGACTATGTGTAAATTTTAGAATAAAATAGGATTCAGCATGTTACTAACAAAACTTAGAATTAATTTATATATGGACTCACTTAGTTTTAGAGATCTAACACCTTTTACACTACCTTACATCTAAGTGTAAAAAATTCAATGATGTATGGAGATTGTAATTTGTAAAATTGGGAAATATATGTGTGTAATCAAAAAAAAGTACGGACCAAGAGCCGGTAGTGCGTAGCATTATTTAAAAATAAAACCCCTGGCACCAGGACATGTTTTAACTTATATATACTTTCCGACTATTGCTCGAATTTCTCGTTTATATAACATACTTACTGTTGATCACGCCTGTATTCCCCGAAGGGGTAGGCAGAGGTGTGTACACACCCACGTTTCGTCAGTTGTGATTTGGTCCCAAGTATTAGGGGGTGAGCCTATTGCTATTCACCGGGCTCAGTTTCAGGGTCATAAAAATGTTTTCTCCAACACAACGGATGAAACACAAGAACACATTATTACGAATAAGATGTTTACGCCAACAACATCCAAGACAGGAACACCAGAACATATTGTATATGAAACCCTGGCAGGGCACGAAGATAGTATACAGCCCGGTCGTGCGTCTAATGTACACAGCACCCTACTCACAGCGACGTGGAAAATGGCATGTTGCTTATTTGGCGCACTTATCTCATCGTGAGATACTGTCTAGAGTAAAGATTTAATAAGATTTTCCGTTTTAATATAGTCTATTTAAGCAAATAAGACGTTAATTTGCGTTTCATTGATCAATAATAAGTGAAGTAGCTGAGCATGGAATTGTAGAATTGTCCGTAGAAATTGAAGCACGCGATTTAAAATACTAATAAGGCGATTTAAAAACTAAAATAAAATTAACCCACTGGGAAATTTTTAGCTTTTCCTTCAACGTCTAGCTTATTCTTCTATAGACCTTTACCTACATTCAGAAGATTTCGTATATATTTCTATCTATATTCCGTATAGCGGCCAAAAGTTCATTGTATCTTATTTTAGTTTCACTTTGAAAACTATCGCGAATTTTATCCATATTAACTTATTAGAAACCGGCTAGGACCCGCATTATATTTACTGGAAAGATTCCGACCAGTTTCTGACTGTTTTGAAGTCCTTCATCATGATTGCGCGAGCCTAAGTAAAGGCAGGAGGCGGTAAATATAACGCAGATCCTAACCGACTCCTAATAAGTTGGTTTAGTTTGGTAGAGATAGCAAACCAGCGTTGTGAGTTCTGCAAAGGTGAAGCGCGAATTACCATAAATAAAATTATATTGAAACTAAACTTGGCCGATAATCGTTGACTTGTATAAATAGCCAAAACGTTGTCCGAAAACAACAAACAAGTTTACCAATATCGCGATTACCGCTATTGAAATCGGTGCTGTTCTCACAAAATATTTCGAGAACTTGTCTCCTGAGAGTTATAAAACGAAGCAAGGCTGAAATATAAGCTTCTGTGGTTTAATCTGTTGCAAGAAATATCGAAATTTATATATCACAAATACAATGGCGGAAGCATTTTGCTAACCTCAACCCTACGACCCTTCCTATTCAATATAATAACATGTCCCGAACAATCTGTTCCTGTCACTTCAAATGAAAAGCCCGGGGACATTCTTTGTGAAGGTAAAATACGCATGTTTGGTTTGTAATTACTCCTGTAATCCATTTGCCTATCAAGTTTTCTCTGCTTTGTCTAGTCAAAATCTTAACACAAATACAACACACGTGAAAGAAGTAGTTTAAGTAGCCACTTTGTGACGAGTTCGTCAGGGGAATTACTGCCACCAAAGTAATTCCCCTGACGAACTCGACACAAAGTTTTCTAATGCATCATATTTCTAACGCCAAACAGATTACTTTTTATATGTTATTGTAACGAATCAAACTCGAGGCCCACCTTATGTTAAGGGAACTAACCTCTGTCTGTAACAGATGCATTTCTTCACAAGGCACGAATTGCACTGCGCCCGTCACTTTGAGACATAGTTGTTAAGTCTCATGTCTGTAATTACACTGGCTCTTAAGGACTGCTGCCGACACACACCGTTAGGTGCTTGGCGACAGATTTTCTACTTGAGGGTGGTAGGTAGCCAGGCGGGCAATCGCTTAATGCCCTTCCAGACATAAAGTTGTTAAGTCTCATGTGGCTGATTTCACTGGAACCCATTTCCTTCAGACTGGTAGACAGTAAGTTGAACTCATATTAGACTTATATTTTATATGTATATGTTATAGTTACAGCCTATTTTTAGTTATAACGTGTTTTTCCTAGTAAAAACTAGGATTTACCACATAAAATTAATTAATTATTTTAGATAATATTAGTTCTCACGTTATACCTTAGTTAAAACTAGTACCTATAAGAGAAACTTTGTGGAGATATAAAATACAGATATGATATAATAAAATTTTATTATTGGTTAATGTTAAGAAAAAAATAATCATCTTATGTTAAGGAATATAACAATAATAGTACCACACAATAAAAGTAGTCTTGAAGCAGTGATGGCTCAGTGGCATTGGCTATGGACTGCCGCGCAGCAGGTCCATGGTTCGAATACCGCCCAGAGCTTGAGCTTCACCGCATGGTGGAAGGGCATTTTGCGAATGCCCGCCTGGCTAGCGACCACCCTCAAGTAGAAAATCTGTCACCAAGCACCTAACGGTGTGTTCCGGCAGCAGTCCTTGAGAGCCAGTGAAATAACAGGCAAATTGAGACTTAACATGTATGTCTCAAGGTGATGGGCGCAGTGCAGTTCGTCACTTGTGATGAAATGCATCTGTTATAGGCAGAGGATACCGCTTAACATCAGGTGGGCCTCGCGCTTGTTCCTTCACAATTACATAAAAAAAAACAAACTATATCAATACTAATTGGTAAGTTGGCCAACTGGTAGTGGGAATTTGGACTGCCTATGAGTCTGCAATGGCTTATAGGGATCTAAATGCTTTTATTGTAGTAGCTGTAGTGTTGTATATAGTTCGTAGTATTTTGTTAATAAAGGCATACCGCCGGAAAAAAAAATTGAAGTAATTAATATAATCAAATAAATAAAAGTAAAAAACTGCTTCATAAAAACAAATTTAAAATGAAATGAAGTAAGTTTACTAATATAACAAACTATCGTGGCATTGGAGTTATAAAGGATACCCTTTTTCTTACAAAGACATCTTTTTATATAAACCGTTTCGTACATATGCCGCGAATAAATCCTTAACTTGCGATCAATCAGAATAGAGCACGATGAACATTGGTTGATCGTGCAACAGTTTTATCCGAATCGTCTTCGGAAAACCGGCATTGTATATTTACAACCAGTTTCTACTGATGCTTAATTTTAAAAAGCAGTTAAATCTAGTTGTAACAAAGGTATTTAGTGAAAACTAGTTTATACGCGTTGTAACTAAGAAGGGGCTTTAACTGTAACATATATAAGTAGTTTTGAGCGGTAATAGCTATGGACTGCCATGCCGCAGGTCCCTGATTCGATCCCCACCGCTGGCTTGAGCTTCACCGCATGGTGGGAGGGCATTTTGCGAATGCTCGCCTGGTTAGCTACCACCCTCAAGTAGAAAATCTGTCGCCAAGCACCTAACAGTGTGTTCCGGCAGCAGTCATTGAGAGCCAGTAAAATTACAGGCACACGAGACTCAACTATGTCTCAGTGTGGCGGGTGCAGTGAAGTTCGTCACTAGTGACGAAGAGTATGTTATAGGCAGTTATTACCGCTTAACATCAGGTGGGCTTCGTGCTCGTTCCGTCACCTACGAAAGCTACGCTACGAGCTCTTCAAAAATCTGAATAATCATGTATTAAACATATACATGATATATCCCCGTGGGGTGCCGGGTTAGAAGTGCACCTACCCATATCATCCCGTGGGTGTCGTAAGAGGCGACTAAGGGAAAAATACTGGAAGGTGGGCAGCAGCACCTTCTAAAGAACTACCATCTTACACTGCGATCCCCAAGCCATCTGCCAAGCGTGGGAATTATGGTAAATACCCCCTTAATAGGGGAGGCTGTGTTCAGCAGTGGACGAGTCGGCTGTTGCAATACAATACAAATACAAAAATATATACAACCAACATTTGTTTTAAAAATATTTAGGGTCAAAGTAAAAATGTAAGGGGTGTATAATTATAAAGTACCAGATAGCTTATAGAGTTGAAGAGAACATGAATACATTTTATACAACACTGAATTCAGTAATACAAAGACAAGAAGAAGAAAATCATAATATACCTTGGTAAAGGGTAGGTATAAAATACTCACAAACAAACTAGTTCTATCAACACATTAGAGACTGCTTCAACGCTTTCCCATTGAAACATCACGCTCAAAGGCGCCTGTAGGGTCTCGCCGACACTCAAGTTTAAACAAAAGGATCTTGTATCAATGGAAATTTAGACTTTGTACTTAAAGAAATAAGGGATATAATTGTAGGATGGTACGGAACTAATTGAAGGTATCGTTAATGTATGAGTGGTCAGGGGTTAAGGATAGCTCGAAATCAGTAAGTACTGAATGTGTGCAAAAAGTTAGGGTAAAATGGACTGATAGATAAAGAGAAGGTCAACTACCTACTATTTATCTTTTACTTCTTTATCTCTTTATTTAAGATACGACTGTCAAACAGTACTGGCGGGTGACGACTCAAGTGCGCCCCTCGAAAGACATTACTGTATCAGCCGGATCGTCCACTGCTGAACACAGCCTCCCCTATTAATAGGGGGTATTTGCCATAATCCCCACGCTTGGCAGGCGGCTTGGAGATCTCAGTGCGAGATGGCATTTGATGAAGGCGCTGCTGCCCATCTTAAAGTAATTTTCTCTTAGTAGCCTCTTACGACACCCACGGGATGATACGGGGAGGTGTAATTCTAACTCGGCCCCCCACGGGCGAAAGACATTGCATTTCGCTAATTCTGCATTTCTGCAAGATGCAAACTTGCGATTCGTGTATAATGTGACGCTACACCCTTCCACCACGCGGTGAAGTTCCAGCCGGCGGTGGTGATCGAACCACACACCCGCGGTACGGCAGTCCATAGCTATTACCGCTCGGCCATCATTGCTTTATAAAATAAAGTACTCACAATTAAAAAATCAAGTAATAATCGAATCAAAACTTATATGTATTATTTTCATATATATTTTTTATGTTATTGTAACGGAACAAGCACGAGGCCCAACTGATGTTAAGCGGTATCCTCTGCCGATAACAGATGCATTTCATCACAATTGCACTGCGCCCATCACCTTGCAACATATTTGTTCAGCCTCATTTTGCCTGTTATTTCACTGGCTCCAAGAATTGCTGCCGGAACACACCGTTAGGTGCTTGGCGACAGATTTTCTACTTGAGGGTGGTCGCTAGCCAGGCGGGCATTCACAAAATGCCCTTCCACCATGCGGTGAAGCTCAAGCTCTGGGCGGGATTCGAACCATGGACCTGCTGCGCGGCAGTCCATAGCCAATGCCACTGTGCCATCACTGCTTTGAAATGAACGAATATGTTTATATATTCTAACGCACGTATTTTTAAAGCCTCTAAAGGGCTATAACTTTAAATGTCAAGAGTCCGCTGGACAAGGGAAACCAATTTGTTAGTTCCAAACTTTCTAAATTATCAAACAAAGTTCAAAGTTGCGGTATTCCGTGTACATATTTTATACGAGTTCTTACCAAATTAGGGCTAAATTACGCTGCGCAAGAACTTTTAATTAACATTTCGGAATAGGGCTGTGGACATCATAAGGAAAGTGTAGAGGTAATTATGGCAATTAGATGCTCTGACATAGGTTAGGCTAGGACCTCTTTTTTCACGCTACCTAACTAAAGTTAGTTCGAGGGTCCAATCCAATTTGAGGTTGAGCTTCTCTTCAATTGTGATTTTGTAAGCTCCTGTACTAATTTCACGTAAAACCGAAGCACTTTTTTTTGTTATTCCGGATAGGTTAACCTTTGACCGCTACCTTACTGATGGTAAGTGATGATATGGTCGAAGATGTTGTTCAGGTTAACCTAGAAGTACTGGCTCTCAAGGTCTACTGCCGGAACACACCGTTAGGTGTTTGCCGACAGATTTTCTACTTGAAGATGGTAGCTAGCCAGGCGGGCAATCGCAAAATGCCCTTCCACCGTGTGGTGAAGCTCAAGCCGGCGGTGGGGATCGAACCAGGGTACTGCGGCGCGGCAGTCCGCTACTGCCCCTCGGCTATCATTGCTTTATATGATTACATATTATTGAATTTGTTTTGGTCGAATTGCCCTTCACGCCAACCTTAACGATATCATCTACAGGGTTTTACCAGTGCCAATGTTTCAACTATTCCTAAACCCAATGGTCTAATTCGTGACCATGTTAAAGGACCTGTAGATATGACTCTGGTTCCTTTTTTTTTTTTTTTTTTATGCCTGATAGGTTAGCCTTTGACCACTATCTCACCTGATGGTAAGTGATGATGTGGTCGAAGATGTTGTTCAGGCTAACCTAGAAATACTGGCTCTCAAGGACAGCTGCCGGAACACACCGTTAGGTGCTTGGCGACAGAATTTCTACTTGAGGGTGGTAGCTAGCCAGGCGGGCATTCGCAAAATACCCTACCACCATGCTATAACGACTGCCATCCTAAGACAACAACCGGGACCGACGGCTTAACGTGCCCTCCGAAGCACGGAAACGCTCAGTAGTAATGTCACTAGCGGTCACCCATCCAACTCATGACCGCGGGCGACGTTGCTTAACTTTGCTGATCGGTTGAGAACAGCTAAGTAAACTTCGCTACGAGCGCTTCCTTTGAAGTTCAGGCAGCTCTTAGTGAGCTACGCCACGTGCGTTGACAGTTTAGCGCCCACACACACCTGAAAACAAACCTGAAGCCTGGCCTGAGGGCCTGGCGCCGCGGCTACTTGAGCGATGCGAATCAAGCGGCGCAATTGGATATACTAAACTCGCTAGTGGTTACATAATTATTTGAGCCTTTTTTTGTGTAGTGTTTGATACGATTGAGCGCCGAAGGGAGCCGGGAGCTCATTTTATTTTTCAAATAAAAACCCTTGCGACGGGTAATCAACATGCTGGCACTTTTTTTGCTCCTCTCTTTGCAATCCAACGGGGCAATGTTACTAGCATGCTGGGCACGCTGGTGATGTGTGAGAAATTTGGATCGCCTCTGGACCTGCAATGGCCTTATGATTGCCTAATCTGTAATGTTTTTTTTGTAGTAGCTGTAGGGTTGTATATAGTTTATTCAAGATACTAGCTCGTAACGGGCCTTTAAATGCACCGATTTTAGTGTTATTATGTGGTCTATTACGGACTCGTGCTTTTTTCTATTTTACCGTACTTGTGTTTTAATTAGAAAAAAAAACAACGTTTCCACACTTCTCGCCAAGGAGATTGTAGTTTGTTTCATTAGTTTTTCATCGTAGTTTTTTATTCATATAAAAACAAACCAAAGAGTTTTTTACCTACTGAGTAGAGAGTAGAACTTTAGAAGATTTAATTATAAACCATCTTAATCAGATTATTATTGCTATCAAAAAGATAAAGTAAATATTTTCGTATCGAAATTAACGTATTTGTTTGTCGTAAGTGTGTTGAAACACGTCGTATGACATACGTGCGCTTTGATACTTACAGCCTCTGCTTTCTTGCAGCAATGTCGCTGCAGCTGTAATTTTCAACTTACACGCAACAACTTACAACGCTGTTATATCATAATGTACTATTAGTATTTTCTTTTCGTTTAATTGAGTGTAACTAAAAAGTAACTCAATCGAAATGGATGAAATATTAATGAGACCAATTAGGTATGTTTTCCTTTGCTGAGATGGAACATTAACAGAGCGTGGTTGGGCTCGTTATTGGCCAATAACTCTTCTACTTGTTTCAACAACCATTGTTATTTAACAACACTTGACATAAGCATAGTTTTTGAGAACTGACTATCAAAAGAACGTTGAAGTTTGAAGTTTAACTTTATAATTTGAGTATTTACAAGTGTTGTTATTTGTTAACGATGTGAAGAGTTTTCTAAACAAATAACGCAAGGATACGGTTATCAGAATACAAAGGCACCTGAAAATAAGAATGAACATACACATAACATTTATACTGTACTGTGCTGTATCAGCCGGATAGACACTGCATTGGCAGGCGGCTTGGAGATCACAGTGTGTGATATCATTCCTCAGAAAGTGCCTCTGCCCACCTTCTCGTGTATTATCCTTCAAATTCAAATTCATTTATTAGCTTAAACACATGTACAATTAGTAGAAGGTAGTACATAGGTACAAAGAGTTAGAAAACAAAAATGTATTTTGTTCTCCATGTTTTGCCTTTTCAGGCATGCTAAAATTATAATAATTATATACTTTAAAAAATAATCCAGATAATTCAGACTCCAAACTAACTAATTTAATTCAATACATTTCACAATCTACATAAACTTATCGCTAAGATATTCATTTATAGAATAATATCCTCTACTGATGAGGAATTCGTGAAGTCTTTTCTTATATTTATATACGCAGTCTGAGTCCAAAATGTATTTGGGTAAATGATTATCTAGTCTTGGGGCTATACCAAAGACACTCTTATTATATATTAGTGCAGTTTTATGTTTTTGTACACAAATTTTATTTTTATTACGTATGCTTTTTAAAGTTGTTAATAGATTTAAATTATTCCTAGTAAATAAATTAATTTCATATAGATATAAGCCTGGAAAGGTCAAAATATTCAATTACTTATATTATTTATTAGATAGATTATAAATAGCTAAATCAACCGATTTATTTTTACGACCCTACTTGTTCTTCAATAAGAATATTATATATATCAAAATACTCATATAAAGTATGTATGAATTTTTTAAATACTTTTGATAAAACCGGTACTAACGCAATTGGTCTATAGTTAGCCATGCTTTCTCTGTTTTGCTTTTTGAAAAGTGGTTTTATTATTGTTATCTTTAGCTTATCAGAGAAAACACCACAATCAATACACAGGTTTATAATAAGGCAAAGGATAGGAGATATGATATCAGCAACAATATTTATTACTATTTGGCACGCTGCCAACTGGTAGTGGGCTAGAGCATTTAGACTGCCTATGAGTATGCCTATGAGCGCAATGGCTTATAGGGATCTAAATGCTTTTATTGTAGTAGCTGTAGTGTTGTATATAGTTCGTAGTATTTTGGTAATAAAGGCATGCCGCCGGTAAAAAAATATATTACTTTGGTACTTATTTCATCGTAACATGTGCTATCGGTATTTTTTAATGATTGTATGATTTTAAATACTTCTTTAGGAGTAGGACGTCTCATAAACATGGAATTTGGGTTTTGCCACTTCAAAAATAAGAATTATTAATATTATTACTAGTATTGTTCTACTTAACTTGATTTATATAAAAATTGTTAAATGCCCTGGCTATGTCTAGTGGATCTTTAATTATTTTATTCTTATATTTTATTTTGTCAATGTCAATATTAAGGGATCTATTTTTTGAACTATTTATGATATTCCATGTTGCTATTGTTTTATTTGAGGCCATTTGGATAGCGTGATTATTTCTAGCGTTTTGTGTAAATTTTATAATATAAAATATATTTTAAAATATACGTCGGTTTGTATAATTCCTAAAATGTATATAATTAAACCAATTGGGGTTTTTGCTGTACACCCATAACATCTGTCGTGTTCGTTTTGTGCATAGTTTTATTCCTTTTGTTATCCATTTAATTTTTTTACATAACGAATTTTTATATTTATTTAATGGAAAACATAGATCGTATAGCAGCTTGAACCCGAAAACATAATACTGTGATGCTTTATATCCCCAAAACATAATGTATTTCTACCCTCTATTCTTATAAATACGTCAACGGCTATCTTTACTTTGCAACCAATCTGCTTGCCATCGCCTCTGCAATTAGACGCTGCGAACGGCTCTTGCCCATCGTAGCTACTGCACCGCGCTTGTATCGAATGTTCTGGATCTTCCTAACTTTGGGATTATCCATCGCGTAACTCGACGTGATCCTCCAAAATACCGAGAACACTGGAAGCTGCGCTCATAATAGTAGCCTGCAACGACCCGCGAATTAAATTACAGTTCACAACCGTGGTGGTGAAAATACCTGAAGAAGCCGAGAAAAAGCGTTACAAGGCTGTAGGTCCTATCTAGACAAGTCGACAAATTAACAGAGAAAGAGGACAAGTGCTAAGTGACGTGCCAATTGGGAGACCAGGTTAGTTGTCACCATATTAACCCTTCCCCCTCTATTTAGAGACATGCTCAGCTGTATATTTTGTACTATATTTACGAATATGACTTTGAACATCGTTTTGCGAGACATAATTTGTTTCCATGTGATATCGGATATACCTATTGCCTCATATTGAGCAGTCTAGACTTCTACATAAAAATATAGGTCGTAGTTTCTTCCTTGCCTAATAACTCCAAGTACGCGGGTTCGGTGCAAATAGAATTGTAAAAAGTTTTACATTCAGTTTTATGGCCAGCTTCCTGCCGGTCTCTCGTTGGTAGTATACCGAAAGGTAGGCTTTTGGTAATGAAGACATTAGGATGGTAAAGGACCTGGTTGTGCGCCTAATATGCATGAACAACCTACTAACTTATGTATCAGTAATCACGTAGTAATCGGCGTGATACTCGTTCGGGAAATTTTTTAGCTTTTTTATCAACTGATTTTTCTTTTGTACGGCAGAAAAAATAGGTAAAAACGGCCAAGCGCGTGTCGGACCACGCGTAAATAGGGTTCTGTAGTAGCCCGTTATCATAATATAGAACGATTTTTTTGTTCTTTTTTATCTCCTCCACCTTCTCCTGTCAAAGCTAAAATACAAGAGTACGAGTGCTACCAAGTTATTATTTCAATTGTAATTCGAACATTTCTTTGTGACTTCTATAGGTACTCGAATGAAAACGCAACGATAGCGCGATACAAAATCCGTTGGTACATTGCCATCTAGCGGCAAGCTTTGTGAAACATAATAATAATAATAATATACATATTTATAATCGATCAACAAACAGAGTCACAATTTTTTTTATTAAAGTCTTCTTATATAATACTAATTATGAGACCAACAACGTTGACCACAAATTTGGTAAAAAAACATTGTGAGTTAGACATAGGTAAAAAGTACAAACGAATTATTCAGTTGGCGCTTAGATTGGCCTACCTCTAGAGTGTTTTTTTATAAGCCGGAAGCGCGGAGGGGGGACGACGCAAGCCTACTGCGAAGGCGTACCGAGTACGCTGCGATGTGGTAGCTAAAAGACCAAAGTGCTGCAATACCCACAGCGCCGGAGCTGTCATAGAATTACTTCACTTCTAATAAGACATTTATACCACACTCACTCAGAAAGCGTCTCTTCTCTCATTACTCGTTCAAAACATGTTACAGAATACGTCGTTTCTCCCTTATAAATGTACGGCGGGAAAAGTTATATGGATTTTCATTCCTTCACTCCGTAGCAGTGAAGGAATGTTGTATTAGTAGTGTTATTTTGTTTTTTTATCCGGTAACTTAAAAAAAATACAATCTCAAAAAGGTTTTATTTTCAATGAAAGGAGGTTAGAAACCTTTTTTTTGCACTACGAGAAAAAAAGCGCGGCATTTGTTATGTTTGGTTAAATTTTGTTTTCTATTAAATTGATATTTTAACATTACGCTTTTAATTACTCCAAATAATTTTTCAAAATGTCATGTAGTAATGAAAGTGATGATTTTATAATGATGACGCCACCAAAAATAAGAATCGTACGCAAGTCCGAGAAAACTAAATATAACTTTATTTTCCTCGTAGGCGTAGTATAAAGCAGTATGTATCACTCGGTAGACGACAGAAATATATCGTTTTCTGCCCTCGATGTACAATGTACTATTGTCTCTAAGCTCTAACCTTTGTTTGGTGACGTTTTCGTGCTTGTGATTTGTGACTAATTATTTTCATGAAGAAGCAAATTTTGAGAAATTTCATTAGACACTTTTTTAAACTATCACGGTTTACTAGGCAACTATTATTATTACTTACAGGATTTGTACCGTGGTGATTTTTATTTTTGAGCTCCCTATATTTAGACGCAGTTGCATGCATCGTGATCGCGGGGTGACTGGAGAAACGAGCCTTTGACAGAAATCAAGAGCAGGCGAAACGTTCTCCCCTCTTTCGTTGTCTTTTGCTACGCGTACCACTAGAACTCGCACTCGACTGAAAGTTTTGACAAAATACACTCACAGTATCACTGCATGTTATTAGAGTCACTTTTATGCGAACGTGTAACATTTTTCGAATCTTATAATACTGGATTCCACGTGCCGGAGAGTTTATAGACTTCTTCCTTTTTGAAACCCTTCCATTTGGATATTTCAATCGCTTCCTTGACTAATCTGGGAATGTAGCGGCGCTCCGTAGATAGAACCTGTGGATTATGAAATTCGATCCAGTGATTAGGGCCTGAGTCTAGCAGATGTTCAGCAATGGCAGATTAGTGCACTTCGTTGTTTTTTACTGCCTTTATGTGCTCCTTGATGCAGCATGAGATAGTTCGCTTGGTTTGTCCGATGTAAGCACCTCCGCAGCTGCAGTTGATTTTATACACCCCGGGATGTTCGAATGGTTTTTTATCCTTTGGGGATCGCAGAATCGACAGATTTACGTTTTTTTATTATTATTATTAAAAAAAATAGTTTCCGTAATCCCCCACATCTCTGGGGGAAGCTTCAAAATTATTGTGTGGGACCAGATTTTGTTGCGATTTAAATAATAAATAATACGAAGTCCTAACAAAAATATCAAGGACTGTGTTCTAAATATAACAATGCGTATTTTATTGCGCAAATAGAAAGCAATTTATCCTTCAAATAATTATATAAGGGTCCTTTATTTATTCAGTACCACTTAACATATTTTATACAGATAACTTTATTAATACCATAAAATGTTTGATTCAATGTTTTGAATCCTTTATTCGTTGTATCGGAATTGACAGACAATCAATTTAAGTGCTTCAGCTTTGAAGCGCTCGTAATGAAGTTTGTCTATGTGTTCTTATCTGATCAGCATCGTCCACTATTGTCATAACTTGAATGGGTGGCCACTAGTAGCTTTAACTAGCTGATAGTCGTTTAAGTATAGTGGCAGGACATACCACCCTCAAGTAGAACATCTGAAAGAAAAACATAAAAATTAAAACATTCCAACACGATGGTTAAAGAACGATAGGAAAGATTTGAGTTATGACGTCATGTCATGTTAGCTCAATTGGTTAGAGCATACCCGGCTAAAGGGGGGGGGGGGGGGATAGACGCGGTTTCGAATCCCGCACATGACTTAAAATTTTTCCTATATATTACAAATTTATTATATATTACAAAATCACAAATATATCGTATATTTGTGATTTTGTAATGTAATCCACATAGCAGGCGTTATTACAAACATAACAATATTAAAATAATAATTTTTTACCTCAACATTATTTTGCATCCCCGCTTGATTCCATTAATAGTCAACGATTGAGATGTTAGCCAAAAAGTTCTAGACATTGTTCAGAAAAAGAGTGGAGTTGGGATTTGACTTTGGGACTTTGCAACAATGATAAAATGATAATTAATGACCTTTCATTAATTATCATTTTATCATTGTTGCAAAGTCCCAAAGTTTTGCTTAAATTATATATTCACAGAACATCTACTAAAATTTGGAAACGAGCCAGCGAGACTACTAGCCGCTCCATACATTGACACAAGCGTTAAGGAATTACCGATCAACCTTACGCAGGCTTCCACGAGGTAACCGAGCCCATCCAAGCCGAGCCAAGCCGGCGAGACAACAAACCGCGCCCTACTACGATACTAGCGCTAAGGAACCACCACTGAACGACGACGCAGGCAACCAAGCGATAACCGAGCCTGCCCTGCCGAGCCGAGCCAGCGAGACTACTAGCCGCGTCCAACATCTAAACTACCTGCTAAGGAAACGCCGCACGCCGATCTGACAAAAATAACGGTAATTCAGCTATAGTTATACGTTACTTAAATTTTACACAGAAATACCAAGTAAAGTAGAAATACGGTGGGTATTTCTGAACATTCATTTCTACATCACACTATAATACTAATCACACTAATATTTAAAAGTTTGTGAGTGAGTGATGTGAAGATGTTTCCTACTCTTTCACGCTGAAACTGCTATACCGATTCGGATGAAATTTCGAATATATATCATTTTAGGTCGTGAATAACGCATAGGATACTTTTCTTCACCGCTATTACTTTTCATTATTTTTTGCGAGGGTGAAACCGCGGTAATCTAGTGATTATGAAACTATGCTTAACATCACAGTGCACAATGGTATATAAATATCCATGTACAAATTCTCAAAATACCAGGAAAGCAGAAGCTTGAGAGAGTTTTATTCTGCAGATCACATTCTAGGACAACTGAATTTACAATTATTGAATACTAGAACAACAAATAACCAAACTCACCTTAGGTAGGCACGAGTATAAGCTGACTATCTCAGCAACAACGTTTTATAGTCTATGATAGAATTAAAACGTAAAACAAGAAGTAGGTACTTACTCGGATACCAAGGATTCCGTACCAACACTAAATAATGTATGTACCCAAAATAACTTTGTATTTGCGTTAAGTTTGTGATCCTTAGTTTGCCTGAAGCAAGCTGATTTGCACTTGATTAGCCTAGCTATGTTGAGTGTAAGGCTAAATAGGCAGACTCCTCGGGATAGAGAGGCAGTATTTCACGCCGGAATGCTTCCGTCTTTTTTTTTTTTTTTTTTTCTTTTTTTTTTACATTTGTTTGGAGTGCTTAAAGCTATCATTACAAAAAAGGTTTAATAACTTAATTAAGAAAAGCCATTAACAAGCCTCCACATATTTTTAATAGAGGCAGGTCCATTCGTGCTTGGAATACTGCTGTCATTGCTGGGACGGTCGCACTATATCGTGAAGCTGTGATAATCGCGCGGTAATAGCTATGGACTGGCGTGCATCAGGTCCATGGTTCGAGCAGTTCTTGAGAGCCAGTAAGTAATTATGAAATTACAGGCACAATGACATGTCTCAAGGTGATTTGTGAAATGCGGATGTAATTTTTTTTAACCAAATATTTAACTGACTTACACAGTCGTCGTTGAAGTCGGTACCATGATGGTTCAAAAGTGACTATTATTACAATATTGTGTACGTGGTACCGACTTCGAAAACTTATTTCACACAGTTCAGTGTTGAAGTTGGTTCCACTTTTTTGTAAAAAAATGCTTTTTAATATTTTTAATGACCCTTGCTACTTTATTATATCATTTAGTGTCAATGACTATATCATCAAAATAGGAAAATACTTTTCAGTTATTGAGTTACAGAGTGCAACTCAAAAACGGCTTAACCGATTTTGATGAAATCTAAATGGGACCACACGGCAAGCATCAGCATTAAAATAAAATAAAACATCAAAATCGGTTCACCCAGTCAAAAGTACTGTAGGTACAGGTATAACAAACATAAAAAAAACAGATGAATTGAGTACCTTCTCCTTTTTTTAAAGTCGGTAAAAAGCATCTGCTATAAAAAATAAAAGGTTTCCGGTTAGTTGGGCCTCGTGCGTATTCCATAACAAGCACATAAAAAAAGAAAAACACCAACCCAAAGTCTTAGTTCATCCAAATATAAGCCTCATATGGAACGATGACTTTTCTAAAGCTTAACTACAGACACTAGCGTGGTCGTGAAGTAGCTTATCAGTGTTCTACAGGATTCACTTTGGAGGGTGTTCAACGAGATTGCACGATCTAATTACCCAATCTCCTTTCCAATATTGAATACAGACGTACAGAACGATGATATAACTTGTTTTTGAACATCACCAACACAAAGTATTGCATTGCCTTTATAATGCGAACAGCAAATGGATGGAACTATACTTATCAGCGGTCCGATTTACTGATAATTATAACTTCAACAGTCTTCAAGTCTGTAGTAAACAGGTAGGAAGATGACGTCAGTGACGTTATTGGGACCTTTCATGTCTACGTCTAATAGACGTGTCAGACGTTACAGCCCTATTTAAGACGTCTAAAGGGCGTATAATGTCAGCTGTAACAATGACGTCATATCATAACCATAATAAGACGTCTTTCAATTACGTTTCTTTGACGTACAAGACGTCACATCCGTATCTAACACGTCTTAACGACGTTTTCTTTACGTTGCTATACGACGTATTCTCGACGTCATGTTATGACGTCTTGTACCCGTGACATTTTGACGTCATATATTGAGCTCACTAACGTCACTCCTGACGTAGATTACGTCAGTGGCCGATCTTAAAATGACGTTACAATTACGGAAAATTCCTACCTGGGCCGTTCCTTCCAGAGGGCCTAGAACCCTCGACCCTAGAACTGTCCTGGTGCGTTTCCGCTTGCACCGCTTTTTGTTAAGCTTGTTAACGATGATGGAACCCTATAATTTTAATATTTATATGTTAGCAGTGACAAAAATCTAAATATAAAAATATAATACATCCACATACGATGGTTAAGAACAAAATGACAAATTAGAGTCATGCGTCATAATATGTCATGTTGTCTTACACTAGTACCTGGGCTATAGGGGTGGATGGCGAGGGTTCGAATCCCGTAAAAATAAAACATGACTATAATTTTTCCTGTCGTTGTAATTTTATAATACGAGGAGCATACTTCATTGCAAAAATATATCAATTATAGAGTTGCGTCATCCTTGATAAGTTTAAAGCAAATTGCAAAAATTAGTCTTGTCTGGACTGGATTTTCACGCCATACTCCCACCCCGTGCCAGCACGGGCTAGGCAGCGAATTTGTTATTAGTAATATTTTTTTTATAATATAATTAATCACAGGAGAACGGAGACCTACCGTACTCATATATCTGGTATACTGACTACGAAACCTTAAAAATTTTTAAAACATACCCCCTCTCAGTTCTATTCAGTTAATTTCAGTTATTACTATATATTTATAAGATATCTATCATATAACACAATGTCTGAAAATTACAATCAGCTAACTATTTCAGTTCAAAAGATAGTACGGACGGACAGCTAGGCTGTCTTCTTAGCTTATTTATTTATTAGCTTAGCTTATGGTCTTAAGGATTAAGTTTTGCCCTACAGAACCCCAAAAAGTATATATTAAACCAATAGCTTTACAGATAATCCCCATAATACGCGCCACTGACTTCTAAATACCGTTTTATGTCCTTTTATTGCAAAAATCCCCGGTTTAACAACCGTGGAGTAATTCAAACTCAACAATTCGAGAAGAAATTTATTACTACCGTCATATTTTATCCGGTAAGGCACACATTTGGCTTATCGAGGCGGGGGGTCTTCTGAACTCGGCTCAGCTCGTAACTTACGTTTAACTTACGTTAGCGCAACTTCTGTGGGGAACGACTTGTCTATTATTTTTTTGGGTTCCGTAGGCGAAGTATAGTCTACTCCATCCAAACAAGAGCTTATCCTTATACATTATTTCGGATGGAAAAAGATAACTTCCAGCGGGACTTGAACCCACACCAGAATACCGTCTTGGTGCATTACCAATAATGCTTTGGAAGCGGGTGCTGGATAGTCGAATCTTCTCCATCTGTTTAAAATTCTTAACCATCTGAAATAATTTATGTTTTTTAGTTCCAATACGTGGTGTTTATTACATCACGTAGGTTTTACAGGAACGTTAGGAGGAGCTGTCATTATGTATTTCTAAAATACTAATATAATGTTATCAATAGGTTGAATTCCGTGCACCGCGGCCGATCGCAGCCGCGCGCGGCTAATGCGACAATAGTCAGAGTATGTAAATACTGAACACGCCTGCGTCAGACGCCTGCGTGTCGCAGACCTCGGAAACAGCACCATTCATTTTCGTACTCTGAGTAAGTATCGTAGCATCAGCCGCGCGCAACAGCTGCACGCGGTAAATCGCTCGTGGCTGCGATCAGCCGCGATGCACGGAATTGAACCTTTAAGGTTGAACTGGCCGGTCGCTTCTCCATACAAACGCCGTAGGATGATCACTCCCTTATTTGAGATTTAAGGTCCAGAATTAAGCATAACACCGATTGATCTCGTCATTATCTAGGCTTGTATGATGCCGAAATTTTAAAAAGATAGTTAAGTTGAAAGTTATTAGCCTCGAAAATTTAATATGAAAATGTTTCAAAGCTCATAATTCTCAACTTAATTACCTTATTAAAATTTCGGCATCATACAAGCCTAGATAATGAGGAGATCAATCGGTATTATGCTTTGTTTTGGACCTATATCCTCAAATAAGGGAGTGATCATCCTACGGCGTTTGTATGGAGAACGGGCCGGCCAGTTCACCCTTAAAATATATTTTGAAATATTAAATATTTCAAAATTTTTGATATCATTAAATATGGATACCGCAAAATAACGCCCGAATTACTCATTAGCTTACGAAATATTTTCTGAGAAAAAAAATACAACAAGAACACGGCACATAATCAAGTGAAGCCATAATACTGGTCAAGTGCGAGACGGACTCGAACACCGAAGGTGCAGTCCTAAAACAGTTTTTTATGCCTGATAGGTTAGCCTTTAACCACCGATGGTAAGTGATGATGTGATCAAAGATGTTGTTCAGGCTAACCTAGAATTACTGGCTCTCAAGGACAGCTGCCGGAACACATCTAAAATCTATCAGTTTTTTATGTACCTTTTAGGGTCCCGTACCCAAAGGGTAAAAAAGGGGACCCTATTACTGAGACTTTGCTGTCCGTCCGTCCGTCCGTCTGTCACCAGGCTGTATCTGAAGAACGGTGATAGCTAGACAGTTCAAATTTTCACAAATGATGTATTTCTATAGCCGCTATAACAAAAAATACTAAAAATGAAATAAAATAAATATATAAGGGGGGCTCCATACAACAAACTTGATTTTTATACCGTTTCTTGCTCGATACTAATAACGGTGACAGGTAGACGCTTTAACTATTCACAAAATATTTAGTTTTATGTTCTTTTTAAATATAATTAGTTAAAATAAATAATTAAGGGGGCTCCCATACAATAAAAGAGGTTTTCGCCATTTATTTATTAAAAATAATAAATAATAAAACAGATAGAAACTTGATATTTTCACCGAATATTTAGTTGTATATTTACATTAAATATAAACAATTATGGATACATTCAATTGAGTAAGTATAGAGTATTTTGCATCCAAACGTACCTACCCAGCTCAATCGGACACCGCAAAAAGTGTCTGTAACTTGCAAGATTAGGTTACAGATAATAAAGGTACGGAATCTTTCGTGCGCGAGTCCCACTCGCACTTGGCCGGTTTTTTTTCTTTATTGTTGATAGGCTAGCTTTTGACCACTATTTCGCCTGATGGTAAGTGATGATGTGGTCGAAAAGGTTGTTCAGGCTAACCTAGAGTAACTGGCCCTCAATTACAGCTGCCGGAACACACCGGTAGGTGCTTGGCTACAGATTTTCTACTTCAGGGTGGTTGATCTTCACCGTTGGTAGGTCTTGGGCCTATGGAGGTTATTGGTAACACACGACAACGTAACTTAAGAAAAAAAATCTTAAGTAGTTTAGATTTTACCCCTAAATGTAAATATGAATTACCATATAAAATATTTTTTTCGAATATTTTTGAGAATACTTAAATTCACGAAATACCAGTAGCAATATATACACCGTGTCCCAAAATTCAACGATAAGCCGGCATCGGTGCATGGACCTACTCATGACTCCTCGGAAAAAAATAAAAAAAATTATAACTGTTTTTTTTTATTAATTACAGAGACTTTTATAAATTTCATCGATATTCGATACCCATTATGCTATTTTCAACTACCATGACCACAATTTTTGACATATTTTTGATATTGTTTGTGCATTAGCAACCTAAGAAGAACGGCTATCTACCACAATCCTTTAAAATTACAGAAAGTCTGTAGTTATTTTGCAAAAATCAATAAAAAAAAAATTTTTTCTTATAATTTTCATACATTTCAACATTCTATGCACTTTCTATAGTCTGGGTTAAAAAAAAAGTATGGACACTACCATGGCAAGTTTTATTAAAAGTTGGCGCAACTTTATAAAAGTCTCTGTAATTAAAAAAAAAAAGAATTATAATTTTTTTTTTTTTTTTCCCGAGTAGTCATGAGTAGGTCCATGCACCGATGCCGGCTTATCGTTGAATTTTGGGACACGGTGTATATTAGACAGTACATCCAGACATAATTTCACCTAGTTAGGAAGGGTCTTAACTCAGTGAAATTTTGCATGTTCAACTAAGGGTAGTATTTATTTACCTAAATATATAGGAAGCGCTCGAAGCGAAGTTTACTTAGCTGTTCTCAACCGATCAGCAAAGTTAAGCAACGTCGCGCGCGGACATGAGTTGGATGGGTGACCGCTAGTGACATTACTACTAAGCGCTTCCGTGCGGGCACGTTAAGCCGTCGGTCCCGGTTGTTGTCTTAGGATGGCAATCGTTATAGCATGGTGGTACGGCATTTTGCGAATGCCCGCCTGGCTAGCGACCACCCTCAAGTAGAAAATCTGTCGCCAAGCACCTAACGGTGTGTTCCGGCAGCTGTCCTTGAGAGCCAGTACTTCTAGGTTAGCCTAAACAACATCTTCGACCACATCAACACTAACCATCAGGTGAGATAGTGGTCGAAGGCTAACCTATCAGGCATAAAAAAAGGAACTACGTTTGTGTAGAAAACGCTTTCTACTATACAGATACAAGCCTAAACATTCCACACATAACTCTCTACGTCTGTGTGCGTGCAACAAGTTTGACGTCACCCCATACTGTTTGTTTCACGACTTCGCGCGTTAAAAGGGTCCCACAGTGAAGAAAATAATAAACCAAGTTGACAGTACAACAAGTCAAGTACACTGTGCGGCTTCACGGGTCATAAACGTAGAAGTTTACGTTTAAGTCTCAGAACAAACAGTTAACTCCCAAGGCAACGATGGACGGAATAAGTTTTAGGTTAACCTTTTCAAGAAGTGGTTTAGTACGCTACGGCGAGATTTTTCTTTGTTCTTTAAACGCGGGTCTGATAGGCTAGCCGTATACCCTTCTTAATATTAAGAACGTCATACAAATAAAGCCTGCCTTATTTTTGCTTTCGTTGATCGATTTATACACCTTCAACGCCTAAATGACACTATAACAGAAAATATGTTTCATCAATTTCACGTCGACGTCTGGAAGTCAACTACCTCGTGATTTTCATGGCATTTTCTTCCTTGCACTGCCACAATTTGGAACCAGAGGCCTGGTGAAATGTTGTTGAACAGGAGCCTTCAAGGAAAGAGCATATTCCCTCCTCAAATGCCGGTAACGCATTCTGAAGACCTCTGGTATTGCGGATGTTCGTGTGCGACTGTGATCACTTACCACCAGGTGAGCCTCCTGCTCGTTTGCCCTCCTATCACATAATATATCTATATATATCTCTAATTATGACTGCAAGAGTTGCTTTTTACTGATACACTTATTTATTTCATTCTCATAAACACACTTTAAATTAAGAGTAGAGTTCAAGGAGCGCTTTCCCTACAAACGTAGTTTCGTAATTTTTTGAATACTAAGTGTTCAAACTCGGTGAAACTTTGCATGTATGTCCATAACACTAATATTACTCTATGATTTCGTTTAGCCAGATTACGGTAAAATTAAGAATTTCCAATAAAAAAGGATATAGTGTTTTATATAGGAATTGTTATATTAACATTTAGTTATATAAAAAATTATAAATCAAAAAACTAGCAAACCAGAAGCATAGATATTAAATTTAGCAATATGGAAAGAAAATTTCACCGAGCTTAAACACTTGGTATTTGAAATATGACTAAACTACTTTTGTATGGAAAGCGCTCTGTGAAATTTACTCCTCACTATACTACTTACAGCATTGCAATTCAACGGGGCAATGCTGCTAGCATGCTGGGCCCGTTACCAACTGGTAGTGGGCTGGAGCATTTGGACTACCTGTGAGTCTGCAATGACTTGTAGGTTGTCTAAATGCTTTTACTGTAGTAGCTTTTATATTGTATATAGTACGTAAGGTGGAGCTAATAAAGGCAAACCGACAGTTTTAAAAATAACTATATAATTTGTTTCCTCTTATATATTTTTTTTATGCCTGATAGTAAGTGATGATGTTGGCGAAGATGTTGTACAGGCTATCCTAGATGTACTTGCTCTCAAGGACAACTGCCGGAACACACCATTAGGTGCTTGGCGACAGATTTTCTACTTGAGGGTGGTAGCTGGCCAGGCGGACATTCGCAAAATGCCCTACCACCATGCAAAACTAATAATGATTGTGCGTAGTCTAATTAGACCTGGGATTTTTTATCAAGGCATTAAGCCTTGCTGAGCTTTCTCGAAAAACTATAATAACATTGTATAATATTCTAAATACTTATCATTTTATACATAGGTATATTAAAATATACTTATATCATAATTATCTGCAAGAATTAAGTTATGCAACAAAATTAACTTTTAGGAAAGAACAGGCTGTATTATGCGATGCAAATAGGCATTGTGAACATCACTGTTTATTATTATGAGATATAATAAAGATACTATAATGAATACATTCAGGCGTTGCTTTGCGGAAATCCATATTTATTAATAACAAATATCTTTAAAATATTTTAAGAAAATATCAAATATATATTTTAATAAAACACTTAAAAAATATAAAAATATATCTAGTGACAATTCCGAAAAATTAGGCGGAATTGTCACTAGATATATTTTTATATTTTTTAAGTGTGTTATTAAAATATTTTTAAAATATTTGTTATTATTAATAAAGATACTGTTTAAATGTGACGGAACAAGCACGAGGCCCACCTGATGTTAAGCGGTATCCAAACACAAACACATTATCATCATGCGGTTGAGCTCAAAACTGATTTAGAACCTCTGGCGCGGCAGTCGATAGCCATTCTCACTGGGCCATCACAGCAAAATCTAATTCTAAGTTTTGTATAAGTCTAAGATTTATTAGAACCCATTCCATATATGAGACGAATTGTGTATATGGTATCTACCATTGGAAAATCAGTGGGCAGGGGCATGAAAATTATTTGTTCCAAAAGTTTGTAAATGATACATTTGGCTTTTGAAAATTACTTTACAATATGTAAAGTAATTATTAAATTTCTATTGGCCATTCGAGAACCCAATGGCCAGAAGATACTTGAAATGTACAAACGAGAAACCTCGTTAAACTTTTATTATAGAAATCCATTATAAAGCTGCGATTGGATCAATCAATCCAGTATTATTCCAGGAAATTTCTATAGCACCCTCGTTCAGAGTTTCAATTGAATCAATAAAAACCCCATTAACTTGAACCAAACTGACGAATTCAGGCATGTGAGCGATTGAGAGAACCAGGTTTGGCTCTAATGCTAGCGTGAAACTGTAAGAATTTGGACAGTAAGAAATAAATAAATTTATATCGACTTAGTATTATTTTAAGAGCATTAGGCATGCAATTTTTTTTTTTTTTTTTTTTATTCTTTTTTTTTTTTATGCCTGATAGCTTATCCTTTGACCACTATCTCACCTGATGGTAAGTGATGATGTGGTCGAAGATGTTGTTCAGGCTAACCTAGAAGTACTGGCTCTCAAGGACAGCTGCCGGAACACACCGTTAGGTGCTTGGCGACAGATTTTCTACTTGAGGGTGGTAGCTAGCCAGGCGGGCATTCGCAAAATGCCCTACCACCATGCAAAAATTAAAAATAGTAATTATTTTCGATACGAAAATTTTACTTCCAGCAGGATTTAAACCTGCAATCCCAGAATACAGACATAGTACATTTCGAATTATGCAATGGAAGCAGGATGAAAATAATATTTTCTATGACATAAACAACAATAGAAAATAAAAAGACTTTGTACTTTATATTTTTTCAAACGAAATGCACATAGGGTATAACCCGATTAAAACAAGAAACGAATCGAAGATGTTGCTACGAATCATTCATATCACTTGCACATATGAATGATTCGTCTATGGTCAAGCCTGTCTCACTCGGCACATTAGGCACAAAGCTACAAGTCAATCCGTCCGGATGGAATTATTCTATGGTGCGTGCCGCGTCAGAATAGATCAGCGCTATGCGTAGCTATGCGATAGAAAGAGACGCCCTGTGGGTAAAATTTACCCACAGGGCGTCTCTCTGTAAATATAAATATTAGGTAGGTACTCCGTGCTTTGCGAGCTGAAGTGAACTTTATTGCTTTGTAACTAGAGTCACTTATTTATTGGAGTAGCTATGCAAAGTGATCCTTCTGATCCTTTTTATTCTGTGCTATGGTGTACAAGTGAGATGTAATGATTTGCAGCAATTGTAGCAGCATCTTCGATTAGTTTTCACACGACTTCCTGAAACAAGGAGTGTTATGTTTTCAGGGTTTATGTATGTATGTTTGTGAGTTTCTTTATTCCACCATAACTACTAAACGGCTTAACTGATTTTAATGTGTGATATGGTTAGATTTGTCTTGTCTCAGGTGACACTAGGTACGTAAAAAAAAATAACTGGTGGATTATAGACGCCATATTGTAAGAAAATCATTTTTTTTCTCCCAAACCCGTTGATTTGGGCATCAAAATGAAGGCTGGCCTAGAATGTCACTACCCCATCTCTTCTCGTGGGTGTGGTAAGAGGCGACTAACGGTAAAATACCTGAGGTGGGCAGCAGCGCCTTCTGAGTAATGGTAACCTTATACTGAGATCCCAGCTGCCGGAACATACCGTTAAGTGCTTGGGGACAGATTTTCCACTTGTCGCTAGCCAGGCGGGCATTCGCAAAATGTGGTGAAGCTCAAGCCTGCGATGGGATTCGAACTATGGACCTGCTGCGCGGCAGTCCATAGCCAATGCCACTGAGCCATCACTGCCTCACTGATTATGACGAAATTTCCCTTGATCTCCCTTGAGGCTGTGACAGTGTTCAGCAGTGGACAATCCGGCTGATACAGCACATTAATCACTAAAAAAGGAAAGATAAAAGAAAATCTGTCTGTCTCTGTTTTTCTCTACAATAGTTAGTCACACAATTTGATGTGAAAAATATCGCTTACTCGCTACTTATAGAACGGCAGCAAGTGAATTTTATTAATAGTCATTTTAAATGCAAGAGAAGTGGAAGCCTCATAAACACCTTATAATTTGTTTGAATCTTCAATTTATTTTGCTTAGGTTTAAATATAATTAAAGTTTAATCAATAATTTTCATTTATAAAGCACTTACAAAAGTTTATCTGTTATTATCTAAGGGGTCAAAATAGAATACCAACGTAATATATTTCTTGAAGCGCTTGTAGCATAGCTTGCTGAGTCGTACACCAATGTATGCACAACTTGACCAATTAACCATGTTAAGCTACGTCTGCTGCGGTCTTGACTTGGATGGGTAAGGGCCAGTGACATTTAGTAATGTCACTAGCTAGTCTAAACTACGTCGTAGTATTTGTCCGTGGTTCAGAGAGCACGTTAAGCCATTGGTCCCGGTTGTTTTCTTAGGATGGCAGTCGATACGGCATGATGTTCGGCATTTTGCGAATGTCCGCCAGGCTATCTTACAGCCTCAAATACAAATTCTATCGCCAAGCACATAACGGTCTGTTCCGTCAGCTGCCCTTGAAGCCAGTAATGCAGGGTTAACTGAACAACATCTTCGACTACATTGTCATTAGCCATGAGGTTTTTTTATTTGTTTTTATTTATGCATGATAGGTTAGCCTTTGACCACTATCTCACCTGATGGTAAGTGATGATGTAGACTGGCTCTCAAGGACAGCTGCAGGAACACACCGTGCTTGGCGACAGATATTCTGCTTGATGCAGATGGTGGTAGCTAACCAGGCGGGCATTCGCAAAATGCCCTACCACCATGTTATAACGACTGCCATCATAAGACGACCACCGGGACTTAACGTGCCCTCCGAAGCACGGAAACGCTCAGTAGTAATATCACTAGCGGTCACCCATCCAACTCATGACCGCGCGCGGCGTTGCTTAACTTTGCTGATCGGTTGAGAACAGCTAAGTAAACTTCGCTACGAGCGCTTCAAAGGTGATATCGTAGTCACTAACTAGCTTGTACCATACTGTATCAGCCGGATTGTCCACTGCTGAACACAGACTCCCCCGTTATGGGGGGATTTGCCATAATCCCCAAGCTTGGCACGCAGCTTGGGGATCGCAGCGTGAGATATCAGTTCCTAAGGAAGCGCTGCTGCCTACCTTCTGGTGTGTTACCCTTAGTCGCCTCTTACTACACCCACAGGTAGAGATGGAGGGGTGACATTCTAGCCCGGCAACCCATGGGCTAGAATTTCAAAACTAGCCTATTAGAGACACATTAAAAAGTATTTTAGCATTGTACAATTATCGCGTATGTATCTCTAACTGTAGCCATCGGTTCCTTGCCGCCCCTCTCATTATTTCATCCAGTTACGCTAGAGATACTTTGTAACCTATATTGAAAAATATAACGTACTTAATAGTTAATTGCTCGAGTACCAATAAGTTATTAAATTACAAAGATCTATTGTTCACTAGGTTCCTCCCGCAACTTCGCCCACGTGGAAATTGCTGTTATATCGCCTCCTTTTGGCAATTACCCAGTAAATTGAGATAATAAGTATCCAGCCTAATAATATATAATACTACCGACCCGCGCGGCTTCGCACAAGTGCAATGCTGATACTACTACTTAATGTCTTTATATACAACGTTCACAGTGATCTATATTAAATGCACAATATTAAATGCACAATGTATTTAATAAGTTGGCATCGTACTGGACCACCATGTCCTAGTTATGAATGAAATTCTATTGTTATCATTATCTCCGATGCCAATGGGTTAGGGTGCTTATTTAAATATAAGGATTAATGCTGTATTGCTTCGTTAATAGGCCATTATTTTTCGTAACAAGTAAATAATAAAAAAGCTTATTGTGGGTTATCCCTAAGAGATAGACATATACTATCGCGGATTGTTTACAATACTGTAGTACGTTATTTTGATCTATCTCGTACGGTTCAGCCAGTGTTTGCAATGTGAGCTCAAAAATTGTATTTATTGACGAGATCACATTAGAAACTTCTAAAATTATCAGTGTTTCTGTACTATATTATGCATGTATTATAAATATAAACCTATATCTATCTATCTGTAGTAATTAAATAACTTTAAACGGTTTAAATCGCGTTTATTTATCATTATTTTTGTCCCGTGACCACGAGTATGAAACGTCGCGTCGGTACAAAAATAATGATAAATATACGCGATTTAAACCGTTTAAAGTTGTTTAATTACTATCTGTAATAATCGCGAAAACCTAAGACAACACTTTATCTTTTATTTATTAAATAAAACCGCAACAAAATCGCTTGCAAAATTTTAAAGATTTAAGCATACTTAGCGACAGACAGCGGGAAGCGACTTTGTTTTATATGGTAGTGATTATGAAAGTTATTTACCTACTAAGTTTTATCTCTAAGGGATGTTTCCACGTAGCACTTTTCATATAGACGTAGTTTCCTTATATTTTAAATACAAAGAGTTCAAATTTAGTGAAAATTTCCATGCATGTCCTTGAGCCTTATATCTAAGCTTCTAGTCTTCCAATTTTCCAACCAATTAAATATTTTCAAAACTATTCGGAAAAAATCGTTTTGTATGGGAAAGTCAAAGTCAAAGTGAAAATCAAAATCATTTATTCAATTTAGGCATCTACGACGTTCTTTTGATGGTCAATTACAAGTTTTAATATTGAAGTATTTTAGATTGTTCTGCCACGTTCAGCAAAAAATGTATAGAACCACTGCGAGAAGAGCGATCAAAAAACTCTGGGCAATTCTTTTTAACGTCTTTTAACTATGTGTTACATACTATATAATAAAATAATTTCAATTTTGTTTACATTACGTAGGTAACAGGCGATAGCTTGGCAGAGGTGAAATAGTCCAAGTATTTTTGTCGTTTAAGTAATCACTAATACTTAAACAAAATGTTTTTCACATGGAACTTCAATTTTCCTTCTGTGAGCGTTGTGATATGTTTGGGAACTTTATTATAAAACCGCACACAATTACCTGAGAAGGACATTTTATTTGTCTTTGCTAGTCTAAAACTTAGTACCACTATTTTATCTTTATTCCTAGTGTTGTAATCGTGATCACTGTTGAATTTAAATTTACTCAATTTTTTTTATGAACATACATAATATTTTTAGTATACCGGGAAGAAGCCAGAATTTAGAAGACTGGAATTTTTACTTTCACAGTTAGGGATAAAATAAATAATATATCGTACAACTCGCAAACCCGAAGTACAGATATCAGGCTCCGAGATACGCGTTCAAACTTTTACAGAGTGTAAACACTTAGTATTTTAAATATAACGAAACTACGTTTGTATGTAAAGCTCTACGTGCATCAGCCACCGTTTCGGAACTGGGTTGCAACAAACACACGCACGCGTTTGTATTAGTGGGATTTAATAACGTTTCTTCTATTTACAGACCATCACTGAGTTGTTTTTATTACTGTTAAGCTAGCTTTTGCACGGTGGAAGGGCATTTTGCGAATGCCCGCCTGGCTAGCGACCACCCTCAAGTAGAAAATCTGTCACCAAGCACCTAACAGTGTGTTCCAGCAGCAGTCCTTGAGAGCCAGTAAAATTACAGGCACATGAGACCTAACAACTGTACGTCTCAGTGTGACGGGCACAGTGCCATTCGTCGTTGACAAATGCGTCTGTTATAGGCAGAGGTTAGTCCACTTAACATCAGGTGTGCCTCGGGCTTGCTTCGTCACAATAACATAAAAATCCGCTAGAGTTATGATCAAAGATTTTGATCATAACTCTAGCGGATGGTAAGTGATAATAGGATTGAAGATGATAAACAAGTTTAACCTATAATGGGGACTGGGTTTCAAGAACAACTGCCAGAACGCACGCTTAGCGTCAATTCACACCGAAATGCAGCGGATGGCAGTTTTACTGTGAAGCCATTTTTGACATTGTCTCTATTAACACAATGCATATTATAGGTTGAAAGACTTGCATAAGTAGAGTGCGTGCGGCGCCGTGGGTTGCCGCGCTACCCCAAGTAGCACATCACCGTTTGCCGAACTAGCCACAACCTTGATAGAGATAAAGTTGAAAATGGTTTGATAATAGACAGCCGGTCGCTGCGCTGCCTGCCGCGACCACTTCGTGCTTTGTGACAAATTTTCTAGTCGAGGTTGTAGCTACACAGACGATCACTCGCAGTCTTGGAGTTTTCAGGCTATCCGGGGCTGATATACATCCTAAGACAAAAACCGTTTTTTTATGCCAGATAGATTAGCCTTTGACCAGTATCTCACCTGATGGTAAGTGATCATGTGGTCGAAGATGTTGTTCAGGAAACCCAGAAATACTGGCTCTCAAAGACAGCTGCCGGAACACACCGTTAGGTGCTTGGCGACAAATTTTCTACTTGAGTGTTGTATTACCATGCAATGATATTATAATTATCAATACGTACCAAATGTACCTACATAAGATTTTTAATTACAATACTATTTTTCATTTACAGCCACATTTTTTTATTAAAAGCCGGTGTTGCTAGATATAATAAGCAAAATAATTAGTGGTAAAACGGTGAGTGCTAAAACCGACCGTGCTAAAACTAATTTCCACATTAACAACGCTTCGTCGCGTCTCGCTTTGGACTATTGTGTTATTATAGCAACCACAATTAGTTGCAGCAAAGTTTGGAGGGATTTTGAAATAGAATAGCGCATTATACGCTATGACGCTCGTGGACAGACTGTACTTTGCAGTTCAAGCTACTAAGACTTTATAAAGATATCAACTTTTTCTCCTATTTACAAAAAAAAGTGTAGAGGTTATCAAATCCAAGAATAAAAATAAAAAAAAATTATATTATGACCACACACAATTTTTTTACTGGCTCATCCAATATTATTATGCTTTTTATTTATGTTTCTTTAACTGTTATTGAATATATCTAAATTGGTACTCTTTGAATTTCATCAAAATCGATTTAATGTTTATGTGGTTTATAGATACACTTAATTCATTTAAAAAAGAATTTTTAATATGCAATGTTATACCTGGAAGACTTAAGGTTGAACAGGCCGGTCACTTCTCCATACAAACGTGGTAGGGTGATCACTCCCTTATTTGAGATTTTAGGTCCAGAATTAAGAATAATACCGATTGATATCGTCATTATCTAGGTTTGTATGATGCCGAAATTTTAAAAAGATAATTAAGTTGAAAGTTATGAGCCTCGAAAATTTTATATGAAAATGTTTCGAAGCTCATAATTCTCAAGTTAATTATCTTATTAAAATTTCGACATCATACAAGTCTAGATAATGACGAGATCAATCGCTATTATGCTTTGTTTTGGACCAAAATCCTCAAATAAGGGAGTGATCACCCTACCACGTTTGTATGGAGAGCGGGCCAGCTAGTTCACCCTTAATATATGGTGTGGAATATTAGGCGAGGGTTTTCACAACACTCCACTTTTTTCTGTTTGCAATTATCAAATGTTTTTTATATATAGACAACACGCGCGGATCTCTAAGATAAAAAGCGGCTATATATCAAAATCAAATTAAATACATGAAACTCAAAGCAACTTTTGTTTTTTCACGCAAAATTGTCTATAGACCAGAGAGTAGACGACTACGCTAGGGGGACGTTCCAAACCTTGCCCGCGCTAAGGTGCCGTTCCAGGCGTCATCGTTCCGAACAATCGTATTTGATTCAGTTCGAGATCGGTAGCGTTCGACCTGGTCATGTGCGGCCAGTTTTTGCTGTTTTTTTATGCTTGATAGGTTAGCTACTATCTAGAACTTATATTACTAACCTAGAATTACTGGCTCTCAAGGACAGCTACCGTTAGGTGCTTGGCGACAGATTTTCTATTCGAGAGTGGTAACTAGCCAGGCGAGCATTCGAAAAATGCCCAACCACCATGATATTACGACTGCCATTCTAAGATAACAACCGCGAGTGACGGCTTAACGTGCCCTCCGAAGCACGGAAGCGCTCAGTAGTAATGTCACTAGCGGTCACCCATCCAACTTATTACCGCGGCTGACGTTGCTTAACTTTGCTGATAGGTTCAGAACGGCTAAGCAAACTTTGCTACGAGCGCTTCGAAATTTTTTATCAGATATTAGAGGCTGTGTTCATCACTGGACGGTCTGGCTGAGACAGTATAAAAAACTTATAAAAATAATAATTAAAAAATAATACACAATCACCCCTAAACATACGTAACAATATTATGGTATTGCTTATCTGTAAAGAACATTCACTTTACGGACAAAAGGGATGTTTACCCTACATTAACAATGAATCAACTACCAATGCTTTGTTTGGTGATAGCAATAAAGAAACACAATTGTTGTTCTCCGCTATAATATGATTTGCTTAGCTATGTTTTGATAACGTCAAATACATCTGAAGCAATAATGGCCGAGCGTTAATAGCTATATGGACTGCCGTGCCGTCCCTGCACAGAAAAAAAAGACTTCTTTAGCCAAGAATATACATTGTCTTAATAAATTCAAGACAATTCTGCATTACAACAAGAACATATTCTGAACTGAAAAATAATCGAGTCTTGATATTACACTCGAATATTCTTAGGAATATTGTTTTGACCCAAGAAATATTTCTTCACATAAAGTATTCAAATTATTATTTCAAGATAACGAAAATATTCTTCTAACAATAAAATAGGAATTCTTCTGTTAACATTTTATTCTCTAAATAAAATTTCTATATACTTTCTTGAAATATTATAAAATATTCTTGTTGAATGTAGTTAAGGTGCTACACTTACGAATATTTATGGTAAGATTCTTGGATTCAAAACTAACCATATTCGTATTTAAACACTTTAACGATATCTCCAAAGAAGAATGCAATATATACTTTGATTCAAGAATATATTCCTGAGAATATTGTGTTCTGTTTTCAAGAATATATTGTTTTCAATATATATGAATCACAAATATTCTTGAATAAAAACACACTGCGTTGGCTCAAGTATTCCTTTTTTTCTGTGTGGTTCGATCCCCACTGCCGCGCCGCCTTGAGCTTCACCGCATTGTGAAAGCGCATTTTGCAAATACTCGTCTGGCTAGCTACCATCCTCAATTAGAAAATCTTTCGCCAAGCAACTAACAGTGTGTTCCGGCAGCAGTTCTTGAGAGCCATAGAAATTACAGGCACATGAGACTTAACAACTTTATGTCTCAGTGAGACGGGCGCAGTGCAATTCGTCACATGACGTAATGCATCTGTTATAGGCAGAGGTTAATCCGCTTAACATCAGGTGGGTTTCGAGCTTATTCCATCACAATCGCTTAAAAAATTTATAAAATTCATAAAAATTCTGTCAGCTCGTAGCAATGCTTACATTGCTCAGTTATTCTTACACTATTAAGTAGAAAGTACAACACTTAGATTTTGGATTTATCTATCCAACACTTATTGGGCCCCCATAGTGTGTCCCTAAATGTAACAATTTTAAAATAATGTTTTTCGTAATTATTTCTGTAAATTAGATTTTTTGTTCGCTCCATATTGAGTGAAAAGGTTTGCTCAGACTCGAATACGTGCAAACGGCCAAACGCACAGACAAAACAAAAAAATTAACTTTACAACTTTTGGCATTTGGTCCAAGAAAATGGGAGGTCAAAGTCTTTTGAATCATCTTGCTGCCAACTTCAACAAGATATTTCATACTTTTTAATAATAGAGTCGGTTCCCATTTTTTAAAGACATTTTTATGTTGCACAAATGAAAATTTATTATTTAATGAAAACTCCAAGGAGTTTTTTGATCCAAGACAGGCAGTACTTTCTTGTAGTGGAATAACTATGTTGAATACCAAAGAGTTAAAAGAAATGCACGAAATGCGGTTTTATCCGGATAGGCCTATCCGACCAAAACATGATTTGTCTTCAGTTATGATAAGGTTAGTAATGTAATTGCTTTCATAATATTATCAATATTATTAATAAGAGCCCGCTTGCAGTGTTAATTAATAAGGCAAATTAATATTTACGAACAGACCAATTCATAGAGTGGCTCAAAAAATTAAAAAACAAGAAATAACTTTATTTTTTTAATGCCATATAAATTAACCTTTGACCTATATCTCACCTGATGGTAAGTGATGATGTGGTCGAAGATGTTGTTCAGGCTCACCTTGAATTACTGGCTTTCAAGGACAGCTGCTGAAACACACCGTTAGGTGCTTGGTGACAGATTTTCTACTTGAAGGTGGTAGCTAGCCAGGCGGACATGCGCAAAATGCCCTACCACCATGCTATAACGACTGCCATCATAAAATAACAACCGGGACCGACAGTTTAACGTGCCTTCCGAAGCACAGAAGCGCTCAGTAGTAATGTCACTAGCGGGTACCCATCCAACACATGATTGTTGCGGACGTAGCTTAACTTTGCGGATCGGTTAAGAACAGCTAAGCAAACTTAGCTACAAGCGTTTCAAGATAAAACAATAAGATTATATCATATACTATGGTATTATTAAGTAATACTATAGTATGATATGGTATTATACTATGGTATAATTAAAGTCACCGTAAGTCGCAGTCGCTATATATCTTCAAAAATATAGTAAAAGAACATTACTTATATAGTAATAGCTAGCTTTTATATCATTAGTTTCCTGTACTTGTATTTGTAGGCATCTATGGTATTTAGGTATATGTATGTTAATTTTTTATGTAGTATATATATATAGGTATTTATATATTATATGTATTATTACACGTAAGTTATGGTAAATTTAATAAAGGTTAAATTCCTTGTATGCAGTACCTACTTCATGGTTATGTTAGTAAGTTGTATACCTAATTGTGGAAAACTGCCTCCCATATCAAATATACATAAATCCTTTGTTCCTGGTTGTCTGTCAGAAATCGCTTTAAGCGATAAGGCCGCCATTTTGCACTAGTGTACTTCTGTTTAAGTTTTTTTGTTGTAATTTTAAGTTCTTGTGCAAATAAAGTGTTTTCCATCTATCTGTCTATAATTCTCGTGGGGTGCCAGGTTATAATTGCACCCCCATATCTTCCAGTGGCAGTATTAGGAGGCGGCGAAAGGAAGTAGGCAGCAGCGCCTGCTGAAGAACTATTTGCTCGGGTATACAACCCAGGTTTCATTACCCGCTCCAGTTTCACATTCATTAAATAAAACTGGCTAAGTCCAAGTTAAAGTCATACACATTCACATACATAGATATCCGCATGACAAACAAAAAATGACCACCCTCAAGTAGAAAACCTGTCGCCAAGCACCTAACGGTGTGTTCCGGCAGCAGTCCTTGAGAGCTAGTGAAATAACAGGCAAAATGAGGCTTAACAGGTATGTCTCAAGGTGTTGGGCGCAGTGCAGTTCGTCACTTGTGACATTTCATCACAAGTCATCTGTTATAGGCAGAGGATACCGCTTAACATCAGGTGGGCCTCGAGCTTGTTCCTTCACAATAACATAAAAAAAAAAAATGTACCAGAAAATCTTTATTTTTAAATACAAGTCAAGATCCTCAGTGGGGATCCAACAGTGGGCCAGTTTTAATTATACTATTAATCTTGCTCTAGTACGTATTGAAGTATAATCATAACAAGTTTGACGACTATCTATTTTCACAATACTCAGAGCAATGACAAAAAACGTTAAACACACCTTCTTGTAAGGGAACCCCCGTTTTTTTACTATTTGTTATTATTTTATACTATAAAACAATTCAACGGGTTACCTATTACTGTTAAATGTTACAGCTCTTCAAAGGTCGGACGGATGGACGTACGAACGGACGGAGAACCGAGGCTTAATAATATGGTCACGGTTTCTGGTACGAATGCCTAAAAATGTGAAAGAAAATAATGAAAGTGCATAATTTTTATAATTTTCATTCACATTTTTTACGTTCACATTCACATCTTGAAGCAGTGATGGCTCAGTGGCATTGGCTATGGACTGCCGCGCAGCAGGTCCATGGTTCGAATCCCGCTGCGGGCTTCACTGCATGGTGAAAGGGCATTTTGTGAATGCCTGCCCGGCTAGAGGCCACCCGCAAGTAGAAAATCATTGTCACTTGTGATGAAATGCATCTGTTATAGGCAGAGGATACCGCTTAACATCAGGTGGGCCTCGTGCTTGTTACGTAACAATAACATAAAAAAAAATGAATTCTTAATCAACTTCGAAGAAGGAGTATATCAATGAAAAGGTGTTGTATAAGCTTGTAATAAGTACCTTATATCAGAACTGCACAGTTTTTGTACCTATATGTTAGTCTATATCAACTTTTGAACACGTGTTCCATATATCATAAGTGATGTATGCTTGTATGTTTGTCCATCAATAGCTCAAAATTAAAAATATAAGTAGGAATTCAAAAAACGCATAGTAAAAAGCAATGAGTTCAGTTACATCGACTGGCCGGTTGGCGCAGTTGGCTGGCGTTCATGAGTTTTATGGTGAACACAGTAAACAGCAAACTCATTTCTGCAGAATCTATTACAGTCAAATATTTTGAGCCTGGCCATACGTACATGTCTGCTGACCACTTCCATCATCAAGTCGAATAATCCTTAACAAAGAAAAAAGGGTTTATGACTTTGAGGACTTCGTAGACTCGGTGAAAATGAGTAATTCAAACAGAAAGTCATGATGTATGTCACAGTAAAAGTCATGACCATATCTGATTTCTAATGTTATGAAGATTTTTCATCACAACATAAAATAACCTTATTTTAAAAATGAAATGTCCCAAAAATTCGCTATTTAAACTCCTTCCCGCTTCCAGATTTACGAAGGAATTTAAACAACAGATAATACTCACAATATAATATAACTATAAATTTATTAATGTAATATACACATATGAGGAAATAATTGTTGTGACTTATGTATCAGTCTAATCGTTATTTTATATCCGGCATATTCTTTATAATCATAGCGACGAGTTGTCCACATATCTAGTTTTAAGCTAGACCAGCAAAGATCGTGTATGGAATAATTTCCAAGTTAGATTTTCTCTCAGAGACATGAAATAAGCTCTGGTGTTGAATATCTCACGCGTTTCGCATAATTAGATATCAAGATATCAACACATTACATATTCAGGAAGGTCACTAATAATACATTTATTTAGAGAGGAAACGTGTTATTCATTTTATCGCGAATCAACAAATAATAGCAGTGCATGGCTAGCTTGTCAGTATCAAAGGACTCGTAACTGCATAGAGAAAAGTAATATATGCAAAAGACCAAGGGTCTAACGATTCAACAAGACCAAGTGCATTTTTATTCTAACAATTCAATAAAACCACGGTTAATAGATTAAAGGAACTGTCTAATGGTATCACGGCAAATGCACTATCCCTATAGGGGACTGCTAGAGGAATGGTGAGTGATGTTTGGTCCCCTAGGGTACTGTAGTAGAATGGTGAGCGTTGTACAGTTCCCTGGGGACTGAAATAGGGGATCGTAGTGGAACGAACGTAAATTAATGTCTTCTCAGCGTATCCGTGCAAAGGTATAGTTTCGTCATATTTAGAATACTAAGTGTTCAAACTCGGTGAAATTGTGCGTGCATGTCGTTGATCCTAATTGAACAGGTATCGCTGTTCCAGAGATGATTTTATTGGAGATTCTATTTTAATACTAGCTGACCCGGCAAACGTTGTTTTGCCATATAAATAATTCTGGCCATTAAAAAATAAGGGTTGATCGTAGAAGGGTGAAAATTGAGGATTGTATGTATTTTTGTATGTTGTATCATAAAAAAATAGAAATTAAAAATGTTGTCTAAAAATAAAAAATAAAATTTAGGGGTGGACTACCCCTAACATTTAGGGGGATGAAAAATAGATGTTGGCCGATTCTTATAGATACCGGATAAGAACACAAAAAATTTCATCAAAATCGGTCAAGCCGTTTCGGAGGAGTATGGCAACGAAAACTGTGACACGAGAATTTTATATATAAGATGATTCGGCAAACAAAAAAATAAAACTTCATTTTGTTCGATAATTTACCAACAAGTACCAGTTATTTTTTTGTTACCATATACAATTTAAGTTGCGGTCCAAAACTACGTAGTATTATTATATGTTCTATGTCCAAAACAAAAAAAAAATTCAGTCAAACAGATTATAGATTTGTAACACTCATACATATGGTGGCCTCTGATTTGCTAGTATTTTTTTATTTTTTACAGCATTTGAAGTAAAAGGTAAACTTGTGTATATAAAAATAAATTAAATGGCTCGTTTTATATGGGAATTATAAAACGAAAATCCGGCAAACCACAGGCATAGATACAATTGTACCTGTAAAATTTCACCATAATTGGAGATTTGGTATTTAAAATATTATGACAAAACTGTGTTTGTATGATTTATCACCAAGACCTGCCAAGCGTGGGAATCATAGCAAACCCCGGCTGTGTTCAGCAGTGGACAATCCGGCTGATATAGTTGACCGAGCGAGAACTTAGTTCGAGCGAAGCGTCTTTGCTTTAACTTACACAAAAATGTTTTCGTATGTCCGGTTGTTCTCCTCTACAGGTCGCATTTCTTAACCGATTCTTGCAAAATTTTGTGGCAGGTTAAATAAGCCCATAAAATTTTTTAGAAAAAAAATATTTATGGGCTTATTAAGCCTATATTGGTTTTTGTTTATTCAGTTTTCGAAAATGTTTCAAAATGACGGAGAATTACATTATATGGTGTTGAAAGTATGGACGCTTGTGCTTAATTTAATGGCAATGTCCCCGATACGCACGTTGCCTATAAGTGATAGTCTCTCTCTCTCTCTCTTTCTCTCTCTCTATCTCTTTCTCTCTCTCGTATAATCAATTATTTATTTTTGTTGTTTCTGTAGCCAGTATTTTAATGCGAGATAAATATGGAAGAAAATTAGATCACAAACAACTAAATTGTGTAATTATTACTTTACCAAGAATGTCAAATTATTGTGTATTTACTACTAACCTATCTATTTCTGATACAACTAGCTTTCGCTGGGGTCCGCGTGTTATTGATTTAATTCCAAGAAAATTTATTATATACCATATATCTAGATGTTTGGATTTTGTGACCCATGCCTCGATCAGCGTGCACAGTGAACCTTTATTGTAAGCTATGCAAAGGCATACTCGCGATGTCAACAAAATACTACGAACTATATACAACACTACAGCTACTACAATAAAAGCATTTAGATCCCTATAAGCCATTGCAGACTCATAGGCAGTCCAAATGCTCTAGCCCACTACCAGTTGGCAGCGTGCGCAACATGCTGGCAGCATTGCCCCATTGTAATGGCAATGCTTATTCTTTGAGCCAAATAGGTGCCAGCATTTTAATCACGCGTCGCATCGACCAAGCGCTCTGATAAGTTTTGGAAAATACTTTGAGCTCCCGGTCCCCACGGACTCAACGTCTCTACACCAAACGGCTCAAATATGTAACCCATATCGAGTTTAGCATACTTGCGCCGCTTGAGTTGCTCCGCCGAAGTAGCCGCGGCGCCAGCCCTCACGTTGGTTTCAGAAATATGTGACGGCGCTAAAGTGTCTACACATGTAGCGTCCCACACTAAGGGCCGTCCTTACTTCCATGGAACCAGAGTCATGCCGTCAGACCGTTCGGTTCGAGAACAGCTGCAACATTGGCGCTGGTAAAAGCCCGGCGAATGATATCGTTAAGGCTGCGTGGCGGGAAATTCGACCAGCACTTCTAAAAGTTAAGTCTACAGTTCGGCGAGACACTAGTATATTTATATGGAGAGCGCTATGTATATGTTCTGTGGCTATAAAGACACACTAACCTTAGGATTTGCTGCAGATTACGCAGCAGTATTTTGTTTAAATCACCGACCTCATCATCTTTTTCCCATGGGGTTGGTACAGTATAAACTGTCTAAAACTACTGAGGACTGCACAAGGACAAAATATTAAAAAGTTCTGGCTTTAATTTTATGATCAGCTGTCTGCCTAACAGAAGCCTTCCTAAGAAATGCTCTAATTGGTAGCATACACCCTACGAATAAATTTATTCGTAGTACACCCCGTATTTTTTAACCTAAAGATGGCATGGTGCTTTGTTCTGAGCCTAATAGGTAGCAACAAGGTGTGAATCAACACTCACGCGTTGTTTAACTCTGGGAATGATGTCACTACCCTTCTATATTTCTAAATTAGATAAGCACTTAGCACGCGACAGTGCTTGTAATCCTATTTAGAAATAACAGTTGAGTAGTTATTAAGTTACATTCTATTAACTGAATAATTAATTTGTAAATAATTTAATGGTAATTGAAACTCTTGTGTTCGGTGAGCAGTATTTTAGGCGCTTGACATTAATAGTACTTAGTATACATCACTAAAATGAGTAATAAACAATTATAAAAATAAAAACGGAGCCGACTTCCAACACAGAAAGGTATGAAATAAATTGTGGAAGGATAATGGTTTGTAAGTATTTTGACTCCCGTGGGGTGCCGGGCTAGAATGTCGCTCTCCCGTCTCTTTTTGTTATTTATATAAGAGTCAACTAAGGCTCAGCAGCAGATGAGCAGCAGTGCCTTCTTGAGAAACTACTATCTTATAATGGGAGGAGGAGGAACAAGCGCCTAGCGGCGATTATGCAAATCCTCCCCCTCCCGGGGAAGCTATGCTCAGCAGTAAACAATCTGGCTGATACAGTAGGGTACATGGTTGGAAGGCAGTTCTGTTTTTTAATACAGCAAGCTAGATCGGCGTCTAGAAACTTGTCCTCCGCAGCACAAAACCACTCTGAAACTATTGTCTCTTGTAAGCATTACGGATAAAAAAAAACGAAAAAAAATAATAAGAATAAATTAATAAAAAAAGTAAAAAACCGAACTGCAAATTATTTATTTTCGTTAAAAGTTTTATCGATCCAATGAAATTAAAACTACAAGTTATATATACCTATGGAATCGTTTTTTAAAGCCTATCATTATGATACGTCACACGATGGGTCTTGAAGAAAAAAATATATTTTATATCTATATAGCGTTTATTATCCGCCATATTTTTTTAAAGTGCTTAGTGTCTCTTGAAAGATACATCTAATTATATCTCATAAATTAGAAGTTATGGTGGAATAAAGAAACTCAATAACATACTTGCATACATACATGAACCCTGAAAACATAACAATCCTTTGCCGCATTGAAAACCACTTCCATTTGGAAGTCGGGTTAAAAAACCGGCACCACTTCCAATACTGAAAAGAGTGAAATTACTTTAAGGTGTCGAAATGTGATCGTTTGAAGTCAGTGCTTTATCCAACATGGTACACTTTAACAAGTTATTTCATACTATTCAGTGTTTGAAATTAGTTCCCTATTTTATTTGTTTATTTTTTTTAACTCTTCTCAAGTTTTTTAATCATCAGACAGATACTTTTACTAAAAATGGATACACATAAAATAATATTTGATTAAAACTTTCGTAAGTAGTACACATATTTAAACAATTATGAAACCGATTTCACTTACGTTAGAACAGCCGAGTAGTTCGATCTCGACCGGTTTCGCGACCTTCAGAGTCGCTTCATCATGGAGTACGTACGCTCCCGACCGCGTCCGCGCAAGCACTGTTGTTTGGTTGCGCGGCGGCGGCGGCGGTGGCGGCGGAGCGGGCCGCGCGCGCTGCCGCTCGCCTCGCACGCTCCGTCGGCACCGTCGGCGGCGCCGGCACAGGTGCACTATCTTCATCGTCGTCACTGCTGTCACTTCCCGTACACGCCGTACTAATTGTGTCTTGCGACAAGGTGTTTAATTGACTACACTGTGCGGTACTGTTCAGAACTGGTTTCCATGCTGGTGCCAACATCCATCCACGGTCGCGGTTGAAATTGGGATGACGGCCAATTTCTATAGCTTCCCGTACTTTCCAGGGTATGAGGAACTTCTCCCTTGCTAAGACGGTAGCCTTGTCAAACCTTAAAAAATGGCTCGCCTCTTGAGCGTGTTCTGCAACCGCGGATCTACTGATGTCCAAGTTCTTAACACTTTTTATGTGCTCAGTTAGTCTTGTTGCAATGTTACGTCGAGTTTCACCTATGTAACTTTCAAAAGGATCCCCTGTGATTGCGGCAAAAGTTTGCAGAACACGCTCAAGAGGCGAGCCATTTTTTAAGGTTTGACAAGGCTACCGTCTTAGCAAGGGAGAAGTTCCTCATACCCTGGAAAGTACGGGAAGCTATAGAAATTGGCCGTCATCCCAATTTCAACCGCGACCGTGGATGGATGTTGGCACCAGCATGGAAACCAGTTCTGAACAGTACCGCACAGTGTAGTCAATTAAACACCTTGTCGCAAGACACAATTAGTACGGCGTGTACGGGAAGTGACAGCAGTGACGACGATGAAGATAGTGCACCTGTGCCGGCGCCGCCGACGGTGCCGACGGAGCGTGCGAGGCGAGCGGCAGCGCGCGCGGCCCGCTCCGCCGCCACCGCCGCCGCCGCCGCGCAACCAAACAACAGTGCTTGCGCGGACGCGGTCGGGAGCGTACGTACTCCATGATGAAGCGACTCTGAAGGTCGCGAAACCGGTCGAGATCGAACTACTCGGCTGTTCTAACGTAAGTGAAATCGGTTTCATAATTGTTTAAACATAAAATAATAAACAAATGAATGTTGGTGGAAACCATAGACCTAGGATTTTTTCGCTACGCTCTAAGCCTATGGTGGAAACTACCAAAAAACTATGGAACGTAATTGTAGCTCGAAGAATGTTGGTTAAAACAAAAATCTCTTGTTTAAGTTTAGTCGAATAAAAACTTATCTGCCTGTCTTTATATTTCATCTGAATATTGAAAAAACATGTCTAAGTTCAGTTTGTCCGGAATATTTAAAACGAAAAATTACTTCACGAGTTTCCAACTAAGCTCTTCTTTAAGCTTTGTCTTTCTCTGTCGAAGAAGAGACTATTATAATAACGTCTTTGTTCTCGTTGCCATAAAAATATTAGAGAATATAAAGCAAGGGAACTACGGAATTCTACTAGCAAACACTTTTAAGGTCATGGTTTATTACGAGAATGCACAATATTCTTTATTATCTCAAGAAATTAGATAAACAAGTGTAATTTAATTCAAAAAGTAAAAAGTTGATTCGAGTTTGGACGAACAAAATTTTGTATCTCGCATATTTGCATCTAAAATCCACCAGTTTTTTTATGTACCTAGTGTCACCTGCGCTACTCGTATCAAAGCGGTTACGCTGTTTAGAAGTGATGGTGGAATAAAGAAACTCATAAACATACATACATATATACATACATACATACATGCTCGTGGGGTGCCGGGCTAGAATCTCACCCCTCATTCAACCCATGGATGTCGTAAGAGGCGACTAATGGTAACTCACCAGAGGATGGGCAGCAGCACTTTCTGAGGAACTGATATCTCACACTACGATCACCAAGCCACCTGCCAAGCGTGGAGATTATGACAAAACCCCTAATTTGGGGGAGGCTGTGTTCAGCAGTTGTTTTTATGACTGATACAATACAGTACAGTACATACATACATGAACCCTGAAAACATAACAATCCTTTTTTTGGGCAGTCGTGTAAAAAGAACTTACGCGCCCTTATCCGAAACTCTTTTCACGCAAATATGTTTTTTTTTTGCGTATCGTTGTGCTATTACGAGTATACCAGCTATGGGCAATAATCTTGCCGTTAATCATCATAATGTTATCTTTTGATATTATTGCTTTGGAAATGAACAATAACTAAACGGAAATAAATACATAACTATATAAAAAAAATCATTGGCAATCATTCAAATACGTTCACGTATTTGGGTATTAATCCTCATATTAGTCAATATTTTTATGCCTGGTATGTTTAGCCTTTACGTACTATCTCACCTGATAGTAAGTGATGATGTGGTTGAAGACGTTGTTCAGGAACCTAGAATTACTGGCTATCAAGTACAGTTGCCGGAACACACCGTTAGGTGCTTGGCGACAGATTTTCTACTTGAGGGTGGTCGCTAGCCAGGCGGGCATTCGCAAAATGCCCTTCCACCATGCGGTGAAGCTCAAGCTCTGGGCGGGATTCGAACCATGGACCTGTTGCGCGGCAGTCCATAGCTAATGCCACCGAGCCATCACTGCTTCAAAAATTATATATTAAATTTATAATAATATTTGTTATCATTATAATTTGAACGTCTTGAGCTTTGCCATCAATGTAAATTTAAAAACTGAAGTAATAAGACATCTTTGTCCCGATTCTGAATCAGGATAGAACTTTGACTTTCAGTCATCACTTTGACACTTTAATAGGTTTAATTTATAAAAAAACCTTTTATTAACACCATACTGCATGTAGATACTTCCGTTCGAACAAAGAACAAATTATCCAAATCAATATACGGGTAAGGGATGTGTCAGGTCAGGTAAGTTGGAAGAGCGCCAGCGCCATAGCTGAATTCGGTGAACCAACCAAATGTAAACACCATTCGGATAACCTACCCACTTAAACCAAAAGTGTTCGCCGGTTTTAGTGGCTGAACTGCAAACGCGTTATGAATGAGTAAATATGTTGGTTAAAAATAAGCATAATGAGCAGCATGCTCTCTCGCCTTAACGTCAGTAGGTCGTTAGTGTAAGTACGGAGCAAAAATAAGATTCTTTTAAGTAAAAGTCAAAATAACTCAATCACTTTGCCTCTGCGACGCTTATGATACAAATTGCAAAATTGTACTTATTAGTAATTGTACTTATTAAATATTGCCTTCAGCAAATATGTTAGAGAGTTACTGCGAGGTGAAAGCAAAAAAATATAAACACCCTTTTTAAATGTGTGTGATAACAATAATTGTTTATATTATATGGGCAGTCGCTTGGTAGAACCGGAATTTCCATGCAAATATGTCGTCTAAATTGTTATAAAGTTATGTAACTTATGAATAAAACATATTAAAAATAAAAACAACAAATATATTAAAAAACACACAGCCAAAAAATTATAACCATGATAAGTATACTTGGGACGATATATAGATTCTAATAATTATACACGATATATAGATTCTAGTGCTCGTGGCGCTCTCAATACAAACTTAGTTTCGTTATATTTTAAATACCTAGTATTCAAACTCGGTGAAACTTTGCATTTATGTCCTTGAGCCTATTGATCTCTGCTTCTGGTTTACCAGATTTCTATTAAATTAAGTATTATCAAAAATAATTCATGAAATCGTTTTGTATGGTTATTTTGACATTTAGGGATAAAATAAATCGAAAAACTGGATAACCCCAAACATAGATATTAGGCTTAACAATTTACATACAAAATTTCACCGAGCTTGGTATTTAAAATATGACGAAACTACGTTTATATGGAAAGTGCTCCGTGCAGTCTACTCGTAAGGAACCTTGAACTTCCACGATAGTGGTCGCATGCTGTTCTCATAGCGCATTCTGTCCTTAGTCGCCTATAACATCCAACAAGAGAGTACAGATGAGGTCTCTTAAAGCCACTGTTGCAGGCTCACTTTACACTGAACGAAGTGGAAGGAATCGGAATTATTTAAAGATAGCTTTGTGAAATTTATATCAAATGTGGAATGTACAAACTAACCGCCACTGATGATAACTGCGGAAATTTAGAGAATGCTGGCGAATTCCCTGAAAGACGTGCAACTCAATTTCTATTCACTATTCGTAATATAGTTCATAGAAATTCACATACATGATCCCTAATAATATTACACTCTTTTGTGTAGCCATAAAAATGTTTTAATTGCAGTAAAAACACAACTTGCAGTACAATTTTTCCTCTGTAGATATACTGTACCTATTACTTCATGGGTTTTGTTTTATGTAATACACACAATTTCATAATAAGAACTTTTGTTATAACTGGCTCCTCTAGGTAATCTTTATTCCTAGTGTTATGATCATGGTTGTGGCTGTTTTATTTAAACTTAAGATATACTCATCTTTTATGTGGATATGTTGCATTTTATATTAAATATACATCATTGTTTTTTATATGCTATTGTGACGGAACAAACTCGGGACCCACCTGTTGTTAAGTGGACTAACCTCTGCCTATAACTGAAGCATTTCATCAAAGTAACGAATTGCACTGCGCCTATCACTTTAAGACATAGTTGTTAAGTCTCATGTGCCTGTAATTTCACTGGCTCTCAAAGACTGCTGCCGGAACACACCGTTATGTGTTTGGTGACAGATTTTCTACTTGAGGGTGGTAGTTAGCCAGGCGGGCAATCACAAAATGCCCTTACACCATGCGGTGAAGCTCAAGCTGGCGGTGGGAATTTAACCTGCGGCACGGCAGTCCATAGCCATTACCGCTCGGACATCGTTGCTTCAAGCTTGTTCTATAAAATGTAAACATTAGCGCCCTTATCATTTAAGAAGTAGCTGGTAGTCCTACCACCAGAAAGGACATTTCTAAGGGGGGCTGGGACAGGCTTAAACTGTCTACAATATTTACACATGTCCTCCTTTGTGTTCTTGATAAAAACAGGCTCATTTTACAGACATTCAGATATGATATCAAGACTTTTCTAACTTAGAGCTGTGGCGAAAAAATGGGAGCATTCTTAAGTCGATCCCTTTTTTAAGCTATCACATACCTAATTGCCTAGAATTTGCTCTCTATATGAATTTCTTTAATATCTATCAGGTATAGTTTGTGGTCATTGTGATTCTTATAGATGGTGAGGTGACCAGTATTGTAGCCGAGTGACAGCCGATGTTATAATAAGTATGCATTACTATAAAGATTGAAAAAAAAAACCTGAACACGAAAATGTAAGGTCAGTTTTGTATCAGTATGGCACCGCTTTCCACAAGTTATTTCATGGTTTCTATAGGGTCCAAAGTCGGTACTATTTTTTCATGAAACATATTTTTTGGTAATTAAAACTATGAATATGTAAGTACAGAAGAGCGTACGGATTCCGGGACATTAATTTAATTTTAAAAGCAATGTCAAAATCGCTGAAGGCCACCTGGTCGCCGGTAGCCGGTTGTCATATGGTAACCTTCCTACTGAATTAAACATCCAGCACTTGAACCCGAAATGCATCCTATAATATAAGACTATGTATATAGAAACTATTTATATATAACTATCTAAACTAATATAATAAAGAGGAAATATTACATTGTTTGTTTGCATTGAATAGGCTCTGAAACTTCTGGACCGATTTGAAAAAATCTTTTACCATGAGAATCCATAACATTATCCCTGATGAATATAGGCTATAGAAGATTTTCAATAACGTTAGGAATCCGAAATTAGGAAACGGTATGAAATCTTCGATAATGTAACTCAAAGTACCTAAAAAATACCAAAAAATCGTTATATAGCGTACGCTGCGGAAATTATTGAAAATAGAGCAAAATGATGTACTACAATTTTATAGAAGACATGAATATCTATAAAAAGTCTGCAATACTGTTAGTTAAACTATTTCAGTTTTGTCACAATAACTACTTTCTTATGTGTTCAATTTATAATATTTTTGTTAAATACAAGTGCGAAATTTATTTGACTTGAATTTGAAAGCCGGGGCGGGCTGCTAGTGCTCTTATAACTTCGCTTTGATAATTACCAAGGTTGTTCCGTATTGATCATATTATTGAAGTACTTTTTATTCACTTGTTTGTGAATAAATAATACTTCAATGATCGTGGCGGCCTGGTTTTCAACAATTTAGCTTACAATTAAACAAAAAATAAAAATAAATACACGTCTTCAATAAAAATACCGCAGCATGATTGAGAATCCCACATTAAGTTTAGTCGCAAATGAGTTGTGATTTAGTAACTTATTAAATATAGAACTTACACGGGCAGCTTGTGGATTAAATGTTCATTAAAATCGCTTAGCACCAAGCGCGTACAGTATAACAATATTTTCAGGATGATGTTACGATTCCCCCGCTTTTGCAGTGCCTCCACGATGTTTGCGCAGTCCAATACCGACGGTTTTCATGCCGTTCTTCGTAAAATGGTAGCATAATTGATGAGGAGCGTGCGTGAGAGCAGCAACATCATCTTGAGAACTGTGGCAAATGACCAGAGAGCTCCTTTTGCTTCTGGAATGCCTTGTAAATATATTACATACTTATGCGTACCAATAGTAGCAGTGTTTATACATACCTATATTTATAATTAATAGCTAACTAACAATAGTTTTTATGGATTATTTTTATCTGTACTAATATGCATAATTCTCCGATTTAAACACTTTGATTTAACCCATTGGCATCGGCGATAATGATAACAATAGAATTTCATTCATAACTAGGCTAGAGTGGTCCAGTACGATGTCAACTTATAATGCCGAGAGTTATGTTTTTGAAAAAGCACTTCTTTTAATTAGATGAAGTTTAGTAGCCTGATTGATGGCCGCTCCGCCCTCTATGATGACAGTTAAAAGAAAGTAATAAGAGCACACGATTCAGTTCAGTCGAGCATGTTCCGATAGCCTAGATAGAGGTCATGACACACGGAGCGAATCAGGTAGATGCTAATAATTCGTAAAATGAAATAACTCACGTGCGCGGCTTCAATTACATTCGCCATTTGAAATTGTTGTCAGAACTAACATGGCAAATGAATAAGATCATCATCATCAGCCGGAAGACATCCACTGCTGAACAAAAGCCTCCCACAAGAACGTCTATTAGCCACTATTAACCAATGGCTACCCGCGACTTTCTCGATGTCTTCAGTCCACCTGGTGGGGGGCCTACCAACTCTACGTCTTCCGGTATAGTGTAGTAACCACTCGAGAACCTTTCTTCCCCATCGGTTATCAGTTCGTTGAGCAATGTACCACTTCAACTTGCAAATTCTGAGAGCTATGTCGGTGACTTTGGTTCTTTGCCGAATCTCCACGTTCCGGATTTTATCGCGCAAAGAAACTCCGAGCATAGCTCTCTGCATAGCTTGTTGATCGACCCTGAGCTTGTATAGTTATGTTGAATAGGATAAGTTATCATAATAACAAATATATTTAAAATAATTTACGACAACATCAAATTAATATTTTAATAAAATCGAGAAATAGATCGTGCGCTCGTAGAGCCAAGACCTCCTGAGGATGCTTCGTGTAGAATCGAAACGCATCGAAAATTCTTCCGGTTTGGCTGTGTGGCGTTTGTGACGTCACGTCGGCTTAGCAGGAAAATTAGGCGGAATTGTCACTAGATATATTTTTATACTTTTTAAGTGTTTTATTAAAATATTAATTTGATGTTTTCGTAAAATTTCTTCTGTATTCTCGTCTGTATGTGAGGGAATCATGTGAGTGTAGAGTGTTGAAAAGAGTTAATGAGACAGTGAGAGAGGACGTTTTTTATTTTTATTAAATAGCATCTGTTATCAGGAGTTTTAATCAACACTTCCATGATAGAATATTTTATGAGTAATTTTGATGAGTCTATTTGATTTACGGTATCGACAATGATGATCAATTTAGAACTTCAAGTATTTTTTCTGTTGTTTCATAATCCAGGGTTTTTAATAAGCTGGCATCGGACTGGACCACTATGGCCAATTTATGAATGAAATTCTATTGTTATAATTATCGCCGATGCGAATGGGTTAACAAGGTCGTTATTTTTTTGTTGCAACTATAACTATGTAATGGGTATATTTCTAACCTACTATTAAATTTGTTGTATAAGTATACCAAGGAAACAGAAGAAATTATGGGATAGCATGGTCCGAAACTTATTCGTGGGACAAACGGTACCTGTGCGGCGTTTAACGTTTAAAAGATCCGGCTCGTATCCAGAGAGAGAGTGTTGTTTGAGAATGGTTCTCAATACAAAGGTCTGCCTTACCGTGAGAACGTTCCAATCTTTGTAAAGTTGAGTGGTAGGAAATCGGTAAGGGAGCCCAGCACCAACTTTGAGGACGGCTCGTTGTGCCCTTTCCAGCCTGATTAATTAGTATCAGCTCTAGGCCCACCTGATGTTAAGCGTAACTCTGCCTATAACAGATGCATTTCATGACAAGTCATGAATTGCACTGCGCCCGTCACTTTGAGACATAGTTGTTAAGTCTCATGTGCCTGTAATTTCACTGGCTCTCAAGGACAGCTGCCGGATTACACCGTTAGGTGCTTGGCGGCAGATTTTCTACTTGACGGTGGTCGTTAGCCAGGCGGGCATTTGCAAAATGCCCTTCCACTATGCGGTGAAGCTCTAGCCCGCGGCGGGATTCGAACCATGGACTTGCTGCGAGGCAGTCCATAGCCAATGCCACTGAGCCATCACTGCTTCATTGTTCAATTGTTTCTTAGAGACTGATTTCTTGTCTGTCATCCGTCGGAAAATGTGCATTCTGCGGCCGATTTCGTTTCTTGTAGAATTAGTTTAATCTTCTTGTTTTGGAAAAAATACCCTATCACTTTAAGATTCCGCGCCCAAAGGGCAATAAAGCTCTATTATAAGACCCCGTTGTATGTCTATCTGTCCGTCCATTCAACTGTATGTCACGGGTATCTGATTTGTATACGGAATGAGTTATGTACCCGATTTTTTGTGGAGAACGTTGGCCCCAAGAAAAACAACTGTACAATTAAATTCACAAATAATATAATGAAATATTTTTTCCATAATGACAATGTATCTGAAAAAAAATGCACCCTGGACTGTAGGTGTAACTATCTAAAGTTAATTTAGTGATTTCATATACAGTTTTCATATCTTTTGGAAATCTTAAATAATAAGTAAATGGGAGGCAATTAAATTTGTTTTAAGACTTTTTTGTTACGCTGTGTATTTCAAAAACTAAACTCGATAGAAATCTGAAATTTCGGAAATTTTATGAGACAAACAAGTTGCCCCCTTGATGGTAAAAATTTCGTCTTCCCATTACGGAATTTTATATATATTATTATTAATATTAATTGATCAGCTAAGTTAAGCAAAGTCCGCCGCGGTCAGGAGTTGGATGGGTGGCTGCTAGTGACATTACTACTGAGCGCTGCCGTGCTTCGGAGGGAACGTGAAGCCGTCGGTCCAGGTTGTTGTCTTATACTCGTATGCGATGGCAGTCGTTACAGCATGTTGGTAGGGCGTTTTGCGAATGCCCGCCTGGCTAGCTAACGGGTAAAGTCAATATCGGTTACCCATCCAACTCATGACCGCGGGCGACGTTGCTTAACTTTGCTGATCGGTTGAGAACAGCTAAGTAAACTTTGCTACGAGCGCTTCATAAAATAAAATATGTGTGTAAATTATGGAATTATATTGAAGGGTTCGTTGCGTAGCTTCTACGATGAAATATTCGTAGCGTATCTTGCTTAGGCCTGGTATTTTAATAAGTTACTATTACGAAGAATAAATTTATACACAGACTAATGTTGTTAGAATAATTTCGGCTAAAAATAGTGTGCCCAGGTGGCCGAGTAGTTTAGGCATCCGGCACCAAATCGGAGGATGCGGGTTATATTGCCGCCCGGGGCAAAAAAAATTGTGCCCCAATAATTTGTGAAATATAATGTTTGTTAATAATAACAATAATAACAAATATTTTTAAACATATTTTATAAAAACATCTAATTCATATTTTAATAAAACACTTAAAAAATACAAAAATATATCTAGTGACAATTCCGCTTAATAATTTTAAAAATATTTGTTATTATTAAATATGGATTTCCGCAAAGTAACGCCTGAATCTATTTATTATAATGTTTGTTGTTAAAATAATAATTAATTTGTTTCATTTTTCTCGGTTAACATTTAATCAGTCTGATATGTTTTATCTGATTAAAAAACCAGGCCGTGGTAGTTTTTTACCGATCAAGGTTAAGCAACAAATTGTATTCTAACAAATATATGATTAGATTTGATTTGAACGTCAACTGTAGTGGATGTGTAACTGTAAGTCGCATTTGAAGCAGTGATGGCTCAGTGGCATTGGCTATGGACTGCCGCGCAGCAGGTCCATGGTTTGAATCCCGCCCTCAGCTTGAGCTTCACCGCATTGTGTAAGGGCATTTTGCGAATGCCCGCCTGGCTAGCGACCACCCTCAAGTAGAAAATCTGTCGCCAAGCACCTAACGGTGTGTTCCGGCAGCTGTCCTTGAGAGCCAGTGTCATTACAGGCACATGAGACTTAACAATTATGCCTCAAGGTGAAAGTGTGCAATTCGTGACTTGGGAGGAAATGGTTATTCCGCTTAACATCAGGTGGGCCTCACGCTTGGTCCTTCACAATAACATAAAAAAATAAAAAAAATGTATATATATATACTACTGAGTGCTTCAGTGTTTTAGAGAGGACATTATACCGTCGATCCCGTTCGTTGCCTTAAAATTACAAATGTTAATCAAAAAACAATTGTAGTTGTGGAGCATTTTGCGAAGCCCACCTAAATATTAAGTAACGTACAAAATTTGTTGTAAAGCACCTGAAGGTGAGTTCCGATAGCTGTCTTTGAGAGCCAGTAATTCTAGGTTAGTCTAAACAACATCTGTATCAGCTGACTCGTCCACTGCTGATCACAGCCTGCCCTATTTAGGGGGTATTTGCCATAATCCCTACGTTTGGCAGGCAGCTTCGTGATCGCAGTGTAAGATGGCAGTTCTTTAGAAGGCGCTGCTGCCCACCTTCCAGTATTTTTCCCTTAGTCGCCTCTTACGACACCCACGGGGAAAACAACATCATAGCTGAAAAATTCTAATAAGAAAAATTTTACATACACAATACAGGTAGAGAACTTTCTATCCAAAACTGCACGCTCCACTAAACGTGATTGCTTATCTATGATATGCAGATATTATACTGCTTACTCCAACTCTACGCCTTTGGCGCGAATAAATACACCAATCAGGCCCAATTTCACTATTCTATGGTTAAATTAATACGTGGAATTAACGGTAAAAAAATAAAGTTTTATATTTTAAACATTTATTATGTGGCAGGTCTTTGCTTTTATAGAATGTTATATAGGTTGGATTCATGACGTAGCAAAAACAAACTCCTTGGTTTGGACTTTTACGACATCTGACAGCAGTGTGGATAGAAATATCATGTATTATCAGCGGTAGAAAAGTGGTCACGTTTGTTTTTAGTTTATGAAGCTATACCGCCAAATACGACCCTATATTTTTTTATTATGGATATTTTTTTATCCTTTGCTACAGCTGGCTGGCTGATAAAATTCATAAAAGTCAATACCACGGTAAATTTTCAATAGATGCTGCAACATCATTGAACATCTTATGGTGCCAAAGGTCTATTATATTTCGTTGGTTCCAGATATTAAAGTTATCTTCGTATAATTTTATTATAGTTTGGTGAAATTGACTCTCAGTCAACGACATTCAATTCAAACTATTTACTAACAAAAACACAGACAAACTCAATTTATTTTCTGCTGTTCATCTGTCACAAAAACTCTTAGAAGTCAAACCAATGTCAGAAAAGCCAGAACATATGGTCCGAAATAGATCCAATAAATATCAAAATAAAAAGTAATTTACGTTATAAATCATGTGAAGTTAAATGGAGAAATGCTACTGATATTAATGCTTCTCGTAATGAATTTGGATGTTTCATGTACGTCGTGTAAGTTTTTATACAAAAAAAAAAGAAGAACTCTTCAATCAATTAAATCAAAAGGCATCGTCCATCGACAACAAGTCACATTATTCACTCGAATAGTAAATATGCGAAAGTTTATTGACGACTCTGTGGTTATCGTCTTCTCACACTAAAACAGCTGACTGGATTTGAATAAAATTCTGTTTACGTACAGATTCTTCAGGACTCGCATTAACACAAATTCCATTTTTTATTAGACCTTGTAGGAGCTGTATACAAGCAGTACCTAGCTGTAAAACTCTGTGTTAACTAGTTCATCCGAGGAATTAATGCTACTGTACCTATATCTACAGTGAAGTCAGCCAAGCAGTAATATTTACGTTACTGTATTCTGGTTTGAAAGATATAGGTGTCAATGAAATGACATAGAACAACTATATCTCAGGGTGATAGGCGCCTTGATGCGCCGGAATGCCTTAAAGTGACCAAATGCATAGGTTATAGGAAGTGGTTAAAATACAAAAAAAAATACTGAAAATACAACCTAATTACACGTATTCAAAGCCTTTTGTGGAAGCTATATAAGTATAACTCGTAACCTTGAGATATCCTTAAATTGTTGTACTAGTTAGTAGGAATTATTGTTAGAAATATGTCTAGAGGGGTACATACAATCTTAGTGTCTGTTAATTTATCAGCCAAGAAATATTTTTATATAATAGTATTGTTGTCAGGTAGACTTAGAAGACCAGTGCCGCATCCACCACTTACGTTTTCGGGTACTTGTTTTTGACAAAAACACCCTCAGCATTAAAAAGACTCTAGGTACTATGTTGCAGGGTAAATTGTGTATTAGCTCGGCAGCTGCGACATAGCATGCGATCAAGAGACGTGCTTCTGCTTATCAGCCTCGCTCTATACAGTGACGGAGATAATAACGAAGACAATGTCGGATTTTACTAAAGTTACGTTTCATGACAAAATGTGATTGAATGGTGATGCTATATATTACCTTTCAGATTTAAATTATCAGTACGATGACGAAGAAACCAGTAAAAAACCTCGCGTGCCTTCTTTAGAAGACATTGAGTTTGAACCTGTTGTGAACTTGGATAACGATAAAGAAGACAGAAGTTATGGGAAGAATATAAACTGTGAAGAGTTTACGAAGTACGCATTAAATTGTTCGGTGAAAAGTGCTATGATATATAATTCAAGTCGGAAGTCTCCACCGATGCCGGCGAAGATGTTTGATTGGTGCAAGTGAGTATTGCAAGATTCCAGTCCTTAACTTATTAGCTCTTGAAGCGCTCGTAGCGAAGTTTACTTAGGTGTTCTAATCCGATCAGCAAAGTTAAGCAACGTCGCGCGCGGTCATGAGTTGGATGGGTGACCGCTAGTGACATTACTACTGAGCGTGCACGTGCTTCGGAGGGCACGTTAAGCCGTCGGTCCCGGTTGTCGTCTTAGGATGGCAGTCGTTATTGCATGGTGGTAGGGAATTTTGCGAATGCCCGCCTGGCTGGCTACCACACTCAAGTAGAAAATCTGTCGCCAAGCACCTAACGGTGTGTTCCGGCAGCTATCCTTGAGAAGTACTTCTAGGTTAGCCTGAACAACATCTTGGACCACATCATCACTTACCATCATGTGAGATAGTGGTCAAAGGCTAACCTATCAGGCAAAAAATAAAAATTAAAAATAATTAACAAGTGCTTGGTTTGGTGTAATAATTGAATATCGAAAAGCATTTTAAATGAAGATAATTTTTATTTTAAAACTCTTCTCTAGGCGAGTTAGGTATATAACCTTACTCATTACAAGTTTCTGATAAAATTATGTGGAATAATTCAGCTAAGTGAACAAAGGTCTTTTAGAAAATTAAACGTATTATTTGTTTTTTTTTATAACTGAAAGATAAGCCTTTGTCCACTATCTCGCGGATGGTAAGTGATGATGTGGTCAAAGATGTTGTTTAGGTTAAATTAGACTTACAGGCTCTCAAGGACAGCGGCCGAAATACACAGTTGGGTGTTTGGTGACACATTTTAGGGTAGTAACCCTCAAGTAGAAAATATCTACCAGCTAGCTAGATAGGCATTCGCAAAATGCCCAAAACAGCTTTCTATAACTACTGCCATCCCAAAGGCAGTCGTATCACTATTGGTACCGAGGGCTTAATATGCATTCCGAAGCACGAAAGCGTTCAGTAGTAATGCCACAGTATTACAGTTAGTATATTCCCTACATAAAGTAGTGGTGTATACAATAAAGAATTATCTATCTATCTACATTGCTATAGTAAAGAGCCTTTGATGTCGGGCGACACTGCCATCCACGTAGTATACGTTGATCAAATCAATCAAATCAAATAATTTATTTGCAAGAATACAATCATATATGTACATTTTGAGTTCTTGTGTAAAATGCGTGGTTTCTGTATTCTGCCTGCAAGCAGACTTGCAAATATTTAAAGCTCATGCTAAAATACATTAATTACATCTATACATTACTAAACCTCTATATATCCTTTAATGCTATAATAGTAGATTATAATACAAGTGAGCTAAGTTGCTTAGTATACACGAGGCTGTGTGTTGCAGCCCGCGCTGTAAGCGAGGGCGTAAATCAGCCGAGTGTATGATGAGCAAGTTGCTCACGAGTTTCATACGCACTTTTCCAACACACTTGCGAGGAAAAAAAAAAATATGGCACAAATGCGATACAAACAACATACGAATATTATGGAAAATAGGGTGCAAGTTTTTTTTTTGCGCGCGGTAAATGTATGTTGGATGATTACATATAAACCTCTTTGATGTTACGAATCTGTATTACCCGGTTAAATTGAAAATGCTCTGTTTATTCGCATATAATTGGCAGTTGGGTACTAACTTAACTTTGTAGGGATAATTCTATTACGCACTAGTGTATAATATTATTATGCACGAGGGTGTAATAGTTCGGTTTATGGCCCTAAGAACGATATAATAATTCTCACTTTACGAGCAAGGGTGTTGAAAAAACAGTTATGCACATATTATAAACATTTCTCATAAATATATATTTATGGGAGCGTGGTTGATATAATAAGGTTGTCACGTGAATATGTGAACGGGTTGGAAACACAATTCCACACAATAGAAAATAAAGTAAATGTCATTAACTTTATGCAGTATTTTATTCACATGTACACGTTAAGAAGGAAAAGCACGTGTGTGACGGTAAATTAAAAAAAATAATGAGTTTATTTGCTTTTGGAGCTGATTTTAGTAATCATTGTACTGTACTAGCCGCATTGTCCACTGCTGAATACAGCCTCCCCCATTAAGGAGGGATATGCCATCATCCCCAAGCTTGGCATACGTCTTGGGGAAACTGTGATCCCCCTAATAAGAATAAGACTACAGTTCCTCAGAAAGCGCTCCTACTGTTCACCTTCCAGTATTTTTCCCTTAGTCACCTCTGACATTCTAACCCGGCACCCCACGGGGCTTATTGTACATGATCATAGGATTTCGTCAGCTTGAGCTTCACCGCTTGATGGATGGACATTTTTATTAATGCTCATCTGGATATCTATACCACCCTTAAGTATAAAGCTGTCGCCAACCACCACTTTATTCCAGCAGCAGTCCTTGAGAGCCAGAAAATTACAGGCGCAGATCAGACTTATCAACTGTGTATCTCAAGGTGACGGGCGTGTTAAAGTTCATCAGTTGTGATGAAATGCTTAACATTAGGTGGGCCTCGTGAGTGTTCCGTCACAATCCGATAAAAAAATGTATAGTGTCGCCATTCATACTATAAATAGTTATTGGACGCTAATGAATGAAATGAAAATAAGTTACGAGGGTACGTAAAAGTTACTCAATCATTAAAATTACGTTTACCCTATTTGTTTACCCGCAAAAAATATTACATTTGACTAGTCACATAATTATCAAAAATAGGCATTGTATTATGACCAGAAAATTATCCTTTTTTTTTTATTTATTCTCAGTGATCTTGCATTAAATTTATCTGATGTATTGAGAACACCGTTAATGACATCATCGCATACGTTCCAAATTAGATGAGAATGTGATCAAAAGCAGTTTTCGAAGCAGTGATGGCTCAGTGGCATTGGCTATGGACTGCCGCGCAGCAGGTCCATGGTTCGAATCCCGGCCAGAGCTTGAGCTTCACCGCATGGTGGAAGGGCATTTTGCGAATGCCCGCCTGGCTAGCGACCACCCTCAAGTAGAAAATCTGTCGCCAAGCACCTAACGGTGTGTTCCGGCAGTAGTCCTTGAGAGCCAGAAAAATTACAGGCTAATGAGACCTAACAACTGGACGTCTCAGTGTAACGGGCACAGTGCAATTCGTCGTTGACGAAATGCGTCTGTTATAGGCAGAGGTTAGTCCACTTAACATCAGGTGGGCCTCGGGCTTGTTCCGGCACTATAACATAAAAAAAAAAAAAAAAAAAAAAAGGCATCCTATCAGCAACTAAAAACCATAGGCTAGGCCTAACACAGCGACGTGATGCTGATGTATCATGGATAAATCAACACACCTACTAATTCTGTCATCTGTGCCTAGTGCATTATAAATAGGCACTAGACACTACAAACACCGTGCACTTTATGCTTAATGAATTAAGAATCTGATAACTCTCCTGGTTGACTTCTGCTAGTCTTAACATACATTTTAAGATGATATCTTTTTTGTTTTGAAAGAAAAAATGTTCCACTGTGGACACATTTTTTTTTCTTTTATTTTTGAATAGAGTTTTGAATATTTACATCGAGTAAAGTAATAAAAAATCTGAAACAATACGATACAGGCACAAGAGACTTGACATCAGGTGGTCCACGTGCTCATACAGTAAAAAAAAACATAAGAAAATGAAAAAAAAAACTAAAAAAACCATATTATAATGTTTCTTAGGACTAGCAGAAGTCTACCCTAAAATTTTGTTAGCATTTTACTAATAACCCTGTATATGTCGAGAAAAATCTTCCTTATAGAGTATTTTTGGTATAAATTAGGTGAAGACAGTTTGCAGTATACTGCAATAATCTTCTATTTCCTCTTTTAATCCAAAAACGCCTATCTTCCAAACCACCATATCCTAAAGAAGCTCCAAATCAGACGCCGTATTTTCAGAGCGATCCGCCACCTCACAAATTGTGCCGTAGACTGGAACAGTGAATGCAAGGATGTCACCGAGAGCCACTACAACGAAGAGAGCATAAAGGGTCATATGCACGTTGTCAACAACATATGTGACGATGAGTGGTTTCTTTCTCGTAAGTATTTTCAACTCTATCCCTCGCACTATAAAGTCTAAAGTTTTCAGAGTGATGTAAAAAGGATGTTAAGAACACCATATTCATTTTGAATATCCGTACTTTTTTGCAAGTGTTACGGGTAATGATATCGCACTAGCTCAAGTCATTCTCGTTATTTGTAACGAGGTCATAGTAGGATGTATCTCAATGGGATAAGGTTCATTATACGTTAGTAAGCGACATGACAGGTGGAGTAAAGTGCTTTCATGAGAGGCTGAATTCGCTCAGGCGTGTCTATTAGAATTCGGGTAAGATGTAGCTACGTAATACCAATATTTTTCCAAGGTTACTCTCAAATGAAAATGTACGATACGCAAAATACACATTCCTATACAGTTTTATATTCTTCTATCCAATTTCAAGACAGTAGGTTTAATTATATACAGGATGTCCCAAGAAGTAGTGAGATCATGAGTGTGACATCATCGCATCAAATTACTCCCAATTAAAATTTGTTATTTCATCAAAAAAGGGTCACGCTAACACATTGCAATACAATGTGGGCTTGTTCCAAGGTTTTTGCTTGTCACCAATAGCATTTAATATAGTAATTAATATTTGAATTGACAAGCTAATTAGTCATGAAAAAAAATGGGGCTATCGGTTTAAGATCAATAACAAATACACAGAGTCCATCTTAGCTTTTGCTGACGACCTTGCAATTCTGACACGTAACCCAATGCAATGTCAGGAACTTTTACGTGAAGTGGATGAGTTCTGTGCATGGACTAAAGGGTTGAGAACAAAACCAGGTAAATGCCACTGTCTGTGTCTTGGACGGAATACCAAATTTACCTTTTACGACCCGGGCCCCTTGATAGGAGGAGAATGTGTTTCCACAATTGCTGAAGCTGTGCCATTTAAATTTCTTGGTAGGAAGATAGATCACAAAGGACGCACACCGTCTTTAGACGCAGTTGTTGATTGCTTTTTAAAAGAGCTTAGTATGGTAGACCAACAACCAATAAGTAACATTAAAAAAGCTTGGATGTACGACAAATACCTAACATCACGTCTGACTTGGCCTTTTCTAGTATACGACATTACTAAATCGTAAATAGGGGTCATTATTCCCGTCACCACGACAGAGTCCTCGAAATCATACGAGAAGCGGCGAGCCTAGCGGTAGCTAGAGCAAAAAAAGGTTTGACCACGAACAAACGACACGTTGCTTTTGTAAAAGAAGGGTCATCTACAAAATCTAAATCCAAGCCTTACTCCATCTTAGGCGCAGCTCCCGATTGGACTCTTTTGATGGACTCGTATTAAAAACACAATATAATTCCTGAGGATGTTGGTGTTTCGTCTTCCAGACCAGACATATTTCTATACTCAAAAAATCTAAAACGCATAGTACTTATAGAACTTACTCTGCCGTGGGAAACAAACATACCTAAAGACCACACAATAAAAACAAACAAGTATTATGACCTAACAAATGAATGAACCAAAAACGGTTATTTGTTGGCACAAAAATAATGATAAATATACGCGATTTAAACTGTTTAAAGTTGTTTAATTACTATATGTGGTTAATTTCTATGCTGTAGAAGTTGGAACAAGGGGTAAACCAGCGAAATCCCTATATAACCTACAAGCTTGGTAGGCCAAGGTCTTTAACCTTGGCCTACCAAGAACAACCGTAACTTCCATCCTTAAACGTGTAGCTAGGGCGGCATAAGTAGGATCTTACCAAATCTGGTTAGGTAGGGGAGGAGGTTCGAGAGGTGAAGGGGAGCATTGATATATCATAAAGGGGCCCCTTAACCCTACTCCTGGGTTGCAAGTCCCAGGCCCCTCTGGTTTCTTCCTCTGCAACGCGATGGACCCGGCACCCACACGGTGAACCCATGGAATGCTAAGTAATTCGTCTCATACTGAAGCTGGGAGGTAGAGGACCTAGAGGGCTATCTGAATCATGCCCGTGTGTGTATGTTCCGCGATTTTTCGTATATTCGGAGTTATGACTTTTTTTTAATTTTTCACTTTTTGCTGAGTTCGATGAGATTTTTATTTATGGTGACATGAATTATTGCGGTAGATGCTTGATTTTTTTGTGTGATAAGCTGATAGATAGGCCAATTCAGTATGGTAACATTTACTATCGTTACATCTTTTAATGGAATTTAATAAAAAAATAAATGCAAAGAGAGATAAAATTACCTTGTATGTTCACAACTTCAAGGGCCCTGTCTTTCTTGGCATGTAAATATAATTTTATCTTTCTTGGCATTTAATTTTTTTTATGTTTGATTATAGGCCTTACTCACTACCTTATAAGGTTTTGACATAAAGAAGTTTCAGTAGCAGAGAATATTTTTCTATACTATAGTTTATTTAATGTAGGCTCGGTCCGTTTTACATGATTTACATCAAAGCAAACCCTTTACGGCCCGTGGAGTGCCGGGCTAGAATATCAGACCCCCATCTCTACCCGAGAGTGTCGTAAGAGGTGACTAAGGGTAACACACCAGAAGGCGTAGAAGCATTTTCTGAGGTACCGATATATCACACTGCGATCTCCAAGCTGCTTGTCATGCGTAGGGATTAAGGCAAACCCCACATATTGGGAGAGGCTGTGTTCATCAGTGGACTATCCGGCTGATACAGGGGTTTTATGTAACCCTTATATATAATAATATGTGTTTAGAAACCTTCCGTGTATTTATAAGATTTGATTTTATATTATATTTTTTAGATTACGACGACTTACCGACATGCATAGACAGAGTGGCCCATATGTGGGAGAACTGCTATATCGACTTCAAAACCATAATTGACTATCGTAAGAATGTCACTCAAGAGTGGACCCATTATGAAACACATTTTCATTTGTGTTGGTAAGATTAACTTTTAATATTGCTATGTTTGCAATAACGCCTGCTCTGCGGATTACATTACAAAATTACAAATTTACGAGAAAAAATGATAAAGTCATGTGCGGGATTTGAACCCGCGTCCACCCACCCCTATAGCCGGGGTATGCTCTGACCAACTGAGCTAACATGACAATATGACTCAAAAATCTAATTCTTGCTCTCGTTCTTATACCATTGCATGGCGATGGAGCGATGTATATATCTATAGTTAAACTTGATCCCTTACTTATAAAAAATACGCTATGCAGTTGCTAAGTAATGGATAACTAAACAGTGTGTAAGTAATGCTTAAATATTTCTTACTTATAAACGCTACATAGCACCTGTTTAGCTAAGCAATGGATAATGAGGTCGAACGTATTTTAAACTGACAACATTGAACTAAAAGGTATTATGAAAGACCCAATTTGCCAAAAAGTATGTATCTAGTGCTGAAAATCTTAAAATTAAAAAGTAATAAAAATACTATTCTTTGTAGACCTACTGATTTTTGTACATATGGTTAGGCGTACTGGAGACTTCTGAAGCGAGTTTTTTTTTTGCAATATGGTAAATTGTAAGTGCCCCAGTATTCTGTGAATTCGATCCAGCAACCTATTCCATAGCATAATTAGAAATGCACTATGGAAGCCCGAATACCGTTATATCCCGCTGGAAGTTATCTTTTTCCATCCCAAACAATACGTATGCCCAATATAAGTGCTCGTAGCGAAGTTTACTTAGCTGTTCTCAACCGATCAGCAAAGTTAAGCAACGTCGCGCGCGGTCATGAGTTGGATGGGTGACCGTTAGTGACATTACTACTGAGCGTTTCCGTGCTTCGGAGGGCACGTTAAGCCGTCGGTCCCGGTTGTCGTCTTAGGATGGCAGTCGTTATAGCATGGTGGTAGGGCATTTTGCGAATGCCCGCCTGGCTAGCTACCACCCTCAAGTAGAAAATCTGTCGCCAAGCACTTAACGGTGTGTTCCGGCAGCTGTCCTTGAGAGCCAGTACTTCTAGGTTAGCCTGAACAACATCTTCGACCACATCATCACTTACCATCAGGTGTGATAGTGGTCAAAGGCCACCCTATCAGGCATAAAAAAAAAAAAAAACGTTTTTTTCTATGAAGCCAAGATTCCAATCTTCATATATATTTTTTAATCATTCTATAGCGATTCCTTAAATCACAGTAATATTATAGAGGCCGTAATATGTTCTTGTGTTTCGTCTAGTGTGTTAGAGAAATAATTTTGTATGACCCTGAAACTGTGCCCGGTGAATGGCAATAGGCTCGCCACCTATAACATAGGACCAAAACCCAATTGACCGAAACATGGGTGTTTACACACCTCTGCCTACCCCTTCGGGGAATACAGGCGTGATTATATGTATGTATCTAAAGTTTGTGTTTTTGTCTTCTACGTGTATTCACGTTTTAACGGCTTGAGGGTTTGGATGAAACAACAGAATAGTTAGTTTAGGTTCTCCATACTTTTCATCATCATCGCGGGTGAAACCGCGTGGCGCGGCTAGATAATAAGAAAATTACAATGAGTTCGATCACCGGATCGGATCAGATGTTGGGGGTTTAACGAGAAAACAGTCCGGCGTCTAATTTGGACCAGTTTATTACCATTTGGTGATAAACTCGCGACCTATTAAATGAGATCCTTAATACAAATAAGAATATTTCGACTCCCAAAATATTTTTTTTTGCTGTACTGAATCGTCATCTATGCTGAAATTCGCAAATAAGTACTCAATTCTGCTTTTAAATTGAATCTCTACTTCCTCATCAGTCTCAATCCTCATCTAATAGGAATATACGAGTGTGGCACAATCCTCATATTCTTAATTCAGGAACTGTACCTGCGGTATACTCTTCAATAAGATCACGAAAAGTAAGGAGGTTACGCATAATATTTATTTCATCATCCAATGTATGTTTCTGCTTGCTATATTTTTACGATTTATTAACAGAGTATGTCCTGTTTATAGTTTTGTATACCTCCTTGACAATAACCTCAATAGTAACTAAATCAGCTGATCAGAAATATGGGCGCCATCTTGCTACTTAAATATTTAAACAAGGGTCGGACGGTGTTTAAATTGACAGCTGATTTAAGCAGTACTTAGGTACTGGATAAAGTTATGCAGCGTTTATGAGTAAGGAATTTTGCTAATCAGCGGCTAAGTAATGCTTAAAATTTAAGTAGCGTTTATAAGTAAGGCTGTAAATGTACTACAAAAAAGACCAATTTTGCAATTACATAGCTTTAAACTTGTTAATGATGACGCAATCCTATTATTTAAAGCGTTCTCTGCGGATTACATGACAAAGTTACAAATTTGCGAGAGGAAAAATTTAAGTCATGTGCGGGATTCGAACCCGCGTCCATCCACCTCTTTAGCCGGGGTATGATCTAACCAATTGAGCTAACATGACAATGAGTCATAACTCAAATTTCTCCTATCGTTCTTTTATCCATCGTATTGGGATGGAGCTATATATACCAACAGATGTGTTAAAAATTATAGCATACGTTTCATGTATGGGGACATCCACGTATTTTTTTGTTATAATTATTATTTGTTGGGAAATTCGCCATACCAACACTGCATTCTGTGAATTTTTGAATCGGCTATAAATTGTTGTTCAACAGATACAATTTTTTAAATATCGGACATACAGTCCAGGCTTAGTTCTAGGGTTCCGTTTTAGTAGTATGGAACCCTATTAAAATACATCAGTAAATATTAAAATATTGCATCTCCATGGTGATAGGGTATTTTGAGAATGCCCGCCTGGCAAGCTACCACTCTCAAGTAGAAAATCTGTCACCAAGCACGTAAAGATGTGTTCCGGCAGCTGTCCTTGAGAGGACTACTGCCGGACTACTTCTAGGTTAACCTGAACAACATCTTCGACCACATCATCACTTACCATCAGGTGAGATACTGGTCCAAGGCTAACTTATCAAGCATAAAAAGCCGTTTTGCCTTGAAGGTAAAAAACTTAAAAAATATTTAGAAGTAGCAACAGTCAGTTCTTTGAATGTCTTAAGTCTTTTTATTTCTTTATGGATTTCAGCGCTCGAACTCAGTTCCGGAGATGCACTCTCGATGCTCTCTTCTTGACATCGGCTTCGAAGTGTCCGCACGAACAGGCTGTGATATTGCAAAAATTCTCCGTCATCGTGTCGGAAGGCGATGTTTTTCAGGTTCGTAAGCATTGAAATATTTGCAGCAATATCGTAAAAGTTTATACGGTATAAATTCCAGTGAAGGAACTCCACTGCTGAACACAGCCTCCCCCATTAAGGGAGGATTTGCCATAATCCCCACGGAACGCAGTTTAAGATATAAGTTTTCAGGCGCTGCTGTGGGCAGCAGCGCCTTACGGTATTTTACCTTAAGTCGCCTCTTACGACACCCAATCGAGCAATTGGGTGACAGCTAGAAAGCCCGGCACCCCACAGGCAAGGACTCATTTGTTTTGTCTTTTACTTTGAGCAATGAGTTTCACCTTGTGCCAATCGCAGCGTGATTGTGAGCTTCACCGCATGGTGGAAGGGCATTTTGTGACTGCCCGCCTGGCTAGTGACCACCCTAAAGTAAAATCTGTCGTCAAGCACCTAACGGTGTGTTCCGGCAGCTGTCCTTGAGAGCCAGTAATTCTAGTCCCAATCCCGTCCAGAACAAAAACATTGTTCATCAATAATTTTGTAAATGTGGTTTTCGTTCAGCACGCGCTAGAGCTTGAAATGATATTTAGAAATATAGAAGGGTAGCGACATCAAAAAGCATTTCTTTCTATCAGATGAAGTCTAGTAGTCTGGTTGATGGCCGCGTCCGTCACCTATGATGTTTAAATTAATACAATTGTAGCTCAAAGATTCGGCTCTGAAGAGTGAGGTTCCGGTGGCAGAGTGGAATAGGTATCCGGTGCGAAATTTTAGGATGCGGGTTCGATTCCCGTCCGGAACAAAATATTTCGTACTTCAATAATTTGTAAATGTGTTTTCGCTCAACACGCAATAGTGCTTGTAATCATATTTAGAAATATACTAAGAGTTGGTTCGCAAAAAAATATATGATGATTTGGAAAAACCCGCGTTTGTCTGTTTTGGCTAACGCTTGAGAATTAATAGAAACAAAAAACAGAAATAAACATTTTAAAGTGATCGATAATCATATTATAGTGCTTGAACTCAAAATATTTAGTAATATAGAAGAGTTGCGACATCGCTATTGGAGTTAAGGCTTAGAGAAAGCACTTCTTTCGGTCAGACGAATTCCAGTAGTCTGTTTGATGGACGATGCGGATGGACCGCATTATGGTTATGGTTAAAACAATAAAATTAGAGCACGAAATGGCCCTTTTTTCAGTCAGTCTCGTTGGCCCAGCGTTTATGGCACCCAGTTCGTATAAAGCTTCGAATCAGTCACGAGACGAAAACAATTTTTTCGAGACGGAACATGCTCGAGGACCACCTGATGTTAAGCGGACTAATCTCTGCCTATAACAGATGAATTTTCGTCACAAGTCACTAATTCCACTGCGCCCGACACCTTGAGACATAGTTATTAAGTCTCTTGTGCCTGTAATTTCACTGGCTCTCTAGGACAGCTGCCGGAACACACTGTTAGGTACTTGGCGACAGATTTTCTACTTGAGAGTGGTAGCTAGCCAGGCGGGCATTCGCAAAATGCCCTTCCACAATGCGGTGAAGCTCAAGCCCACGGCGGGATTCGAACCATGGATCTGCTGCGCGGGAGTCCATAGCCAATGCACTGAGCCATCACTGCTTCTAAATATGATGTACGCTGAGCATGCGATAGCGCTTGCAATCATGTAAAGACATATATAGAAGGGTAGCGTTACATTATGACCATAGCTATAGTATGTCGGTCAGATGAAGTCTAGGAGTCTGGTCGATGGCCACACCGTAACCTATGACAGTAAAAATTATAAAATATAAGCACGACTCGCGTCTGTTTTGGCCGTCTCGATGGTCGAACAGTTAAAGCACCCGTAACATAAAGCCAAGGGTTGCGAGTTCAAATAGCACACAGACGAAAATATTGTGCTCTAAAAGTTGTAAATATGATGTTCGCTTAGAATTAAAGTGTTTGAAATGATATTTAGAAAACAAAAAACCTTGAAATTACTCATAATTAATTGAGTCATGCGTTTGTTGGTTGTTTATGAGTGAGTGAAGAGGATGTGAGGATGTTTGTTACTCCTTCCCGCTGAAATTGCTGAGCCACTTTAAATGAAACTTAGAAGATTAGGCTTAGGTTTATATAATGGATTAACACAGAGAGTACTTTTCATTTTTTTTTTTTATTATTTTTTTTTTTAATGGCGGTATGCCTTTATTAAACAAATACTACAAACTATATACAACACTACAGCTACTACAATACTACAGCTACTACAGTAAAAGCATTTGGACTCATAGGGAGTCCAAATGCTCTAGCCCACTATCAGTTGGCAGCGTGCCCAGCATGCTGGCAGCATTGCCCCGTTGAATTGCAATGCTTATTCTTTGAGCCAAATAGGTGCCAGCATTTTGATCACGCGTCGCATCGACCAAGAATTAAATTTTATTAAATTAATCATCCATTTTCTACGTTACTCTTCTTACGCAAGAGTGCGCGTTTAGCAGCCCTCGAAGCTGCCCGCATTCCTTGATAATGAGCATCTTTACTGCTCGAACACCGAGAGGAGATTACGACCAAACACCGTGAGTGCTAGCCGGTATATTCAGTAAATAATTATGTCAACTCATGTTAGTTTTTATGAAAACAATTTCTACGTTGTCTTTGCGGGTGAAACCGCGGGAGCGCTTGTAAAAATATAAAGAAAACGAATGTTAAAAGTTGCTTAAAATTCAACGTGTTCACTTTATATCTTACTGTAGTTTACCTTTCTGAGGTTTGAATAAAAATGCTCTTCGTTGCACCTTCCATCGTCGGTATGTTCGTCTTTGTAAAATCTTGTGATGAGAAAATTTTCGCTGCAATATCAACATTTTCTTCTCCTTTGTTATAAGCGTGTTAAAATTTACAAAGGTCAATGACCGGTTTTATATTTTACTTGGTTCTGCTTATGACATTGTCTTCATGGATATACGTGCTATCTCGATAAATCAGGGAGTCAGTATCTCTAGTACTTCTATTGGTGATTACTTAGTAACTAAGCAATAAATATATAATTTTGGCCAAAGACAATTTTAGTATTAGTAAGAAAGGATGAATGAGGCGAACCTAGTGTTTATCGGTATTCTATATGATATGAAAATGAAATGAAAAAAAATGAGAATACTATCATTTTTAAGAACTTCAATCATTATATCATTATCTCATGTGCCTGTAATTTCACCGGCACCTATAAACCGGAACACAGTAATATGTTCATGTTACTGCTTGGTGGTTCAAATAGGTATAGAACATTTCAAAATCTCTAATCCAAGCGGAACAAGTATGCAAATAATATGAAGATGAAATAAGGTATACTTATCGACAGATGAATATTGCAAACAAATAAATATTAACACAGTCTATGTGTTATGAGCGGGGACGATAGCCAAACTGCAGACAAGCTCTTGTTGCACGAAGAATTAATTTATAATATTAGCTACACACAACTAAATATGCGGTATAAGTGTATCATATTTACACACATATTCCATTAGTATTTGAGCATGGGGCTGTACACAAACTTTCGCATTTTGTAATATGAGTTGTTGGTACCCTTGTCTTTTGGTGGTTTTACATAATTTCTTTTCCAGGATTGTGACCACAACATTATGTACGGGAACTGCCCCGGTGGTGACCCTAGGCCAACGGGTGATGTTCTGTCCAGGCTGATGAACGCAGAAGCTGGTGTCAGACTCAGAAGTGCCGCAATCACGCTTAAAAGTGAACTGTGCCTATTTTTGTTATGTTTACTCCAACCGTTTTTGTGAATTGTGTATTTTGTATTGAAATCAAATGAGTTTCGAAGTATTACTTTTGGATTTTATTCGTAGATTATCGTTCTACAACTCTACATACGTAATCCTTTTTATATTCTCTGAAATAAGTGTAATATGTAAAAAAGACTGTAAAGGAATCAGTTTGGAACAAGGTCTTATCTTGTTGGTACATAATCTTGGTTGAGGTTCTTTTTGTCATTTTACAGGATGGAAAGCTTCCTAAATGTTCATTCAAGGAGATGATGCCTAACGATGAATGTAAGCACCAAAGTGAGGTACCTCGTGGGTTGGTGGTCTTGAATTGCATCCCCTCCCCATATCTTTTGGGCTAAAGGAAAAATTCCATTGCGCAGCAGCGTCTCCTTAAGAACTGCCATCTTACACCGCGGTCCCAAGCCACCTGCTAACCGTTGGGATCATAGCAAACCCTACATGAACGGGAGAGTCTGTGTATATAGTAAACGATCCGACTGATATGGGACATCTTCTCGTGGAAGTCGATAGAGGCGACATGGGAATAATTTCATAAGGTGGGCAGCAGTGCCTCCTGAAGAATTGTCATGTTATACTGAGACCCGCAAGACTTCTGCTAGCGGTGGATATTATGGCAAATCCCTCCGGGGCGGCCTATGTTCAGTAAGAGTTTTTATTCAACATAAATTAACCATATTTCAAACATTTAAAAAGGAGCTTACACGTTCAGTCCACAAATTGTAATTTCATAATAATCCAAAGGACATTTCTACCAAAATCTTCTATTTAAGTCTTTATTCGGTATTACCAAAGTCATTAAATATAGTCTAGTTATTTTCTATTGCCTGCATTATATGTTGAATGTTTAGTAAAATTTTAGATTATAAATATTACTAAACATTCATGTTAATAAAACAATTTTATTAGATCCTCAAATGTATTAAGCTCCATCAAACCCGTCACCAAACGACCTTCCAAAAAACTAGTGAGCCAAACGATACTTTAATTTTTTACAGACAAATACATAGATCCGTCGAGGGTATCTCGTTAAACTATCATTAGGGAAGTTGGAACTTCGTTAAGGGCCCTATGTGACGAGGACGCGTGATATGGGACAAGTTGTTATAATGTTATGTGCGTTAAGTTTTGAAGGATTTTACGTAACAATAGAAAAAAAAATCATATTATTACCCATGAATCATGTTAATAAGCAAGTCAAATGTATGAAAGGGGTCATTGTGCATGTTTAGAACGCTTAATAAGCGCTGTTATTTCATTGTACTTTATTTTATGTTATTCACATCTTTGCAATGACGAACACATATATTATATAATAGATTAATTATGTTACCACGTAAGTGACAGTTTGTCTTTAATGGTAATAAAGTTCTTTAAACCGGGCAATAGTAAATAAAATAAATACATCAGAACAAACATTTTTGTCTGTACCGCCTGAAGGGATAGGACATATAGATCATTCTTTATAACATGTTTCATAAGTTATATATTCATTATGAAGCAGTGATAGCTAAGTGGCATTGGTTATGGACTGCCGCGCAGCAGGTCCATGGTTTGAATCTCGTCGTGGGTTGGAGCTTCGACGCATGGTGGAAGGGCATTTTGCAAATGCCCGCCTGGCTAGCGACTACCCTCAAGTAGAAAATCTGTCGCCAAGCACCAAACGGTGTGTTTTTATTTTTAAATAATGAAACTAATCTATACTTACTCGTGGTCCGTACTCTTTTTAGATTGTTTTCTATATTTGTTTTCAATGTTCATAAATTTTACTATTTTTATTATGGTTCTCAATACATCTTTGATTTAATACACTAGGATGTTAGTGAGTGTAAAAAATGTGTTGTTGTTTCTTAATAGCTAAGTGAGTCCATAAATTTATGTGCGTAGGAACACCCTACTAAGAAATTGCTACTCATTAAGCTCATTATTTTAGTAACCTTACCTTAGCTTTTTTGGCATCCCATTGCGAACATTTTTTTTTATGCCTGATAGGTTAGATTTTGACCACTATCTCACCTGATGGTAAGTGATGATGCAGTCGAAAGTGTTGTTCAGGCTAACCTAGAAGAATTGACTCTCAAGGACAGCTACCGGAACACACTGTTTAGTACTTGGCGACAGATTTTCTACTTGAGGGTGGTAGCTAGCCAGGCGGGCATTTACAAAACGCCCTACCACCATGATATAACTAATGCCATCGGTCACCCATCCAACTCATGACCGCGTGTGACGTTGCTTAACTTTGCTGATCGGTTGAGAACAGCTAAGTAAACTTCGCTACGAGCGCTTTGAACATAATTTGAAAAGAGGAGAGCTTCCGGGAAAAATAGTAAAGCCCTAAGCTATAAAAAGTCTCAACCTAGACTTTTTATCGCTTAGGGCTTTACTATTTTTTATTTTCAATTATTGTTGAAGTTTTGCCAGTCAAGCTAACCTAGAAAATCCGTAGTTTCTCTCTAGATATATGAAAATCTTCAGTCTATAAACTTGATCCCTTGATATGACCCAATATTGCAACTAAGAACACAACCGTTAGAGCACAAAGCCAGCGCCGACGTCGGCTCATCCTTTTCATACCCCCATACAATAGTACGCCGTCGTGGGTATCATGTTATACATTTTCGTAAGGACATGCATAGTTATGTTTTGATATAGTAAGACAGGTTGGTTCTGAATAATTTTCATACAGGCTTGATATCAATGTAGACACGAGTAACATCCTGCTTTTCGTTCTCAATCATATCATCACTAACCAACGAAGAAGAACACAAGTATTATAAATTAAAAAAGCAAAAAGCCCGACTGAAAATTTATTTATTTTCTTTAAAAGTTATATCCTTCCATTGAAATTAAAACTGTAAGTTATATATATTTATGGAATCGTTTTTAAAGTTTTTCTTATTAATACCCTACTCGATGAGTATGGAGGTTTTTTTTTTTTTTTTTTTTTTGAGTTTTATGACTACTCAAATTAGATTAAAACGGTAATATAGGCGGAGAAGTTTTGGGTAATGTAATTTTATGTAACTAACAGATGAAGTCAAGTACAGTTCTGGTTTAAAAAAAACAGTATATTAAATGTGATTATAATTTTTGCTAGAGTAACTAGTAAACCAATCTTTTACTACCTACTTTACTTTACTAATAAACTAGTAAATTTAATTAGAGATAAAATATTTAAGCTGACCAGGCTTAAGAGCTAACCAAATTATTTTATCATGAGATCACGACTAAGCTATACGCTAATAAGGACCTAAAAATTCCTGTTCGTTGTACGTAAAGTGTTGTACGTAATTTTCCTATTAATGTTTTTGCAATTACGCATGCTACGCTGATTTCATTACAAATTTACGAGAGGAACCTGCACTCTACCATAATTTTTCCTCTCGTAAAATTGTACTTTTGAAATGTTGTTCGTAATGCCTATTCCTTCGAAAATAATATCATTGTATACCCTGTACCCCTTTCTTCTCAAGCGAACTGTAAAGCCCGTCTAATAGATTCTTGATGATAATGAGCATTTGCTCGTATTTTGTACGAGTTTGCTTGTATATGGGGGATGTGAATAAGCGGATTATGAAAATGAGGGTAAATCTCTGTTTAAGCAATCTCTTTCATTAAACAAACAGTATTAAAGATAAAACCTGAAAGGAACATTAATATATAACTCGTCAAGTGCGAGTTGGTTAAAAGTGTTAAAGCATGTTATGAATAATATAATAATGAGAGATACAAACAGTTTGTTGTTATTTTGGGTTAATTTAAGAATAAATTAGGATTAAGCATGTTATGAATAATATAATAATAAGAGATAAAAACAGTTTGTTAGCAAAAATACACATAATAATAAAAAATGTATATATATATGGACTCACTTAGTTTTTAAGTAAGATATAACACCTTACACTAACCACCATCTAAGTGTAAATAGTAGGTAATTGATGATTGGGGAATGTTATTGTAAAACTAGTTAATATAATAAAATAAAAATAAATCTAAAAATTGTACGGACCACGAGTCTGTAGTGCGATAATTAATTAAAAAGTGCGAGTTGGTTGATGACACTTTTTTGTTGGTAACAGAATATCTCTTTCGGTTGAGTAGTTTTTATATATATTTTCATTATTATCTCAAAAAGTGTCGGGCCTCGCCTACAAATACATAATTAAAGATCTCTCATACAGTAACCGCTTTGATTTTGGACTCATCGAGTTCACAATGAACAAAACGCACAATCTTTCAAATTCAATTGAATTGGTGCGTTTATAGTACGCGCGGAACTAGTTGACCGCGCCTTAGGTGGCGACAGGGGCAGCGAGGGGGCGGTTTGCCTACTACTCGCAACTCACACACGTACATTAGACAGTGATGACCAAAGCAAGCGCCCCCGCCTCTCCACAGCTCACATACCTAAGGCGACAGGGGCGGCAAAGGGGCGGGTTGCCTACTGCTCGCAACGCACACACGCACATTAGACAGTGATGACCAAAGCAAGCGCCCCCGCCTCTCCACCGCACACATACCTAAGGCGACAGGGGCGGCAAAGGGGCGGGTTGCCTACTGCTCGCAACGCACACACGCACATTAGACAGTGATGACCAAAGCAAGCGCCCCCGCCTCTCCACCGCACACATACCTAAGGCGACAGGGGCGGCAAAGGGGCGGGTTGCCTACTGCTCGCAACGCACACACGCACATTAGACAGTGATGACCAAAGCAAGCGCCCCCGCCTCTCCACCGCACACATACCTAAGGCGACAGGGGCGGCAAAGGGGCGGGTTGCCTACTGCTCGCAACGCACATACGCACATTAGACAGTGATGACCAAAGCAAGCGCCCCCGCCTCTCCACCGCACACATACCTAAGGCGACAGGGGCGGCAAAGGGGCGGGTTGCCTACTGCTCGCAACGCACACACGCACATTAGACAGTGATGACCAAAGCAAGCGCCCCCGCCTCTCCACCGCACACATACCTAAGGCGACAGGGGCGGCAAAGGGGCGGGTTGCCTACTGCTCGCAACGCACATACGCACATTAGACAGTGATGACCAAAGCAAGCGCCCCCGCCTCTCCACCGCACACATACCTAAGGCGACAGGGGCGGCAAAGGGGCGGGTTGCCTACTGCTCGCAACGCACACACGCACATTAGACAGTGATGACCAAAGCAAGCGCCCCCGCCTCTCCACCGCACACATACCTAAGGCGACAGGGGCGGCAAAGGGGCGGGTTGCCTACTGCTCGCAACGCACACACGCACATTAGACAGTGATGACCAAAGCAAGCGCCCCCGCCTCTCCACCGCACACATACCTAAGGCGACAGGGGCGGCAAAGGGGCGGGTTGCCTACTGCTCGCAACGCACACACGCACATTAGACAGTGATGACCAAAGCAAGCGCCCCCGCCTCTCCACCGCACACATACCTAAGGCGAAAGGGGCGGCAAAGGGGCGGGTTGCCTACTGCTCGCAACGCACATACGCACATTAGACAGTGATGACCAAAGCAAGCGCCCCCGCCTCTCCACCGCACACATACCTAAGGCGACAGGGGCGGCAAAGGGGCGGGTTGCCTACTGCTCGCAACGCACACACGCACATTAGACAGTGATGACCAAAGCAAGCGCCCCCGCCTCTCCACCGCACACATACCTAAGGCGACAGGGGCGGCAAAGGGGCGGGTTGCCTACTGCTTGCAACGCACACACGCACATTAGACAGTGATGACCAAAGCAAGCGCCCCCGCCTCTCCACCGCACACATACCTAAGGCGACAGGGGCGGCAAAGGGGCGGGTTGCCTACTGCTCGCAACGCACACACGCACATTAGACAGTGATGACCAAAGCAAGCGCCCCCGCCTCTCCACCGCTCACATACCTAAGGCGACAGGGGTGGCGAGGGGTTGGGTTGCCTACTGCTCGCAACGCACACACGCACATTAGACAGTGATGACCAAAGCAAGCGCCCCCGCCTCTCCACCGCACACATACCTAAGGCGACAGGGGCGGCAAAGGGGCGGGTTGCCTACTGCTCGCAACGCACACACGCACATTAGACAGTGATGACCAAAGCAAGCGCCCCCGCCTCTCCACCACTCACATACCTAAGGCGACAGGGGCGGCAAAGGGGCGGGTTGCCTACTGCGTGCAACGCACACACGCACATTAGACAGTGATGACCAAAGCAAGCGCCCCCGCCTCTCCACCGCACACATACCTAAGGTGACAGGGGCGGCAAAGGGGCGGGTTGCCTACTGCGTGCAACGCACACACGTACATTAGACAGTGATGACCAAAGCAAGCGCCCCCGCCTCTCCACTGCTCACATACCTAAGGCGACAGGGGCGGCGAGGGGGTGATATAATTACCTACCATACTTGCCTGTCTCAGGGTTGTTACTTATTTATAATGTATGTAATCGTATATGCTAAATTTTAATTCAGTACCTAGAAATAGGCAAGGGTCGGGAAGTTGTATTTTTTACTTGTGTTGTCTGGGTTCAGGGTTAGTGAGGTCGGTTTTATACCTAAACGATGATAACACCTTACACGATGAAAAAAATACCGACTGGCGATATCTATGTGGGTGCGGGGCCAGAGACGTGCGTTGCGGGGCATACCTAATACAACAAAAAAATAAGTAGGTATTTATCACTCATTATCAAGTAAAAATGATAGGTATGCTAGAATAAGTGACTTGCTTACCTTTCATGTTCAGTAGGTAATCTGAACAAAGACAACTCTGGAATCTATGAATTATTTAGACAGCCCAACACACAGCAATAAGTTCTCATGCGATTATCAAACATTTTTCATTTATTTAGCGGTACCAAAAAGCCGTGACGCGCGAACCTTGTTCAGTGTTAGCCCCGGCTGGCGCACTGAGAAACGGGTCGAGATTGTGTTAGAGTGTGCGTGTGGGACGCATAGATACCATGGCGCACACAAACAAGCCGCGCGCGGTGCGTTTGTATGAAGATAACTTACTTCCCACTCATTCTACTATGCCCCCGCCTCTCCACCGCTCACATACCTAAGGCGCGGCCAACTAGTTCCGCGCGCACTATAGAAGTTATCGCATCCGATTGGTCTCGTCAAGGTAATGCTGTTGTGCCACACGGTACACTTTTTAAGCCAGCCCGCCACGGTAAGTTTTTCTTTCTGCTGTTTTTGAGCTAGATAAGTCTAGTTTTTTTTCTAATAATTTCTTTACATATTTATTTGTAGCGCCTCGCTCTTTTAGAATTCAACCATTTAGCGTTCAACTGCCCGTAAAAGAAAAATGTGTTTTATCACATCTATTTGAAAAGAGTTACTTTATTCCTCGTAAACATGGACTAAAATAGCTTTTAATCCCAAAGGGATAAACATTTATTCGAATTTAGAATATGGATATTTTTAGTAAAAGTTCCAAATAATAAAGAGATCAATCACAAACAGTGCTTGTTTGTTTTTTTGATCTTAAGGCTTTTTAAAATCTTTTTAAACGTAAAATATATTTTAGTTTTACAAAAACTGCATCCTTAGACGGAGTTTTCTGAGACTGTTTCTAATTCTCAAGCTATAAATAAATCGACAACTGTAACATATGGTAGTGGTAAAATTGTTACGATGCACTTCCATAACTGTTCAAATATGAAAAAAAGCCTCTTACTATTTCTATGCTTTGTCTTATTTTTCTTAATTAAATCTAAATAAACAAACGTCCTATTAATTTAACTATTTTAAGTTCAAGTTACATTGAATCCAAAGAAACACTCTCACCTTTAAAATGGTTGTTTGCTCCCTTGGTAAACAATCTACTTTTGTTGGAATTGAGCACTGTTTGAAAACTGCATTACAAGTCTGCATTTGCTGTAAATGCTGAATAAATAGAGAGTATCTGGTATACTCGTGTAATAAAGTTAAATTTCAGATTCCTGATTAGTTTAGCTTTTGAGATTGATTCTGTACTAAAAACGGCCCACATCTTTTTGATTTAAACAAATTAGACTTTTTTTAGAAAATATACATACAATATAGTATAGCTGTATTAAACTCAACATACTCTAAACGACGACACCCATTAAAGTTTTTCCAGCGATCTCCACATGTAGCTTCTTTGAAAATAATTATATTGAATGCCATTGCCTAATACTCCTTAATATTGCTAATGGGTAGACGATGAAAATGTTCATAGAAAGTGTTGGTAAAGTGAATAGCCTAAAAAATTATAATAATAACACATAGCTTCGAAGCGCTCGTAGCGAAGTTTACTTAGCTGTTCTTAACCGATCAGCAAAGTTAAGCAACGTCGCCTGCGGTCATGACTTGGATTGGTGACCGCTAGTGACATTACTACTGAGCGCTTCCGTGCTTCGGAGGGCACGTTAAGCCGTCGGTCCCGGTTGTTATCTTAGGATGGCAGTCGTTATAGCATGGTGGTAGGGCAATTTGCGAATGCCCGCCTGGCTAGCTACCACCCTCAGGTAGAAAATCTGTCGCCAAACACCTAACGGTGTGTTCCGGCAGCTGTCCCTGAGAACCAGTAATTCTAGGTTAGTCTGAACAACATCTTCGACCACATCATCACTTACCATCAGGTGAGATAGTGGTCAAAGGCTAACCTATCAGGAATAAAAAAAAAAAAAACATTCAAAATCACAAATATACGATAGGAAAAATTTAAGTCATGTGCGGGATACATTTTTTCCTATAAGTAGTATATTTGTGATTTTGTAATGTAATCCGCATAACAGACGCTATTGCAAACCTACCAATATTAAAATTAATAACACATAGTTTGAAATGTGACGCGACCGTGGCGGACGTACCTCACTCAACACCCTGAAGAAAGCTTCCAGTAGAAGCTGAAACATTTTCTATAGTAATATCGACTCATAGTAAGTTGTGACAATCACGATTACAATACTAGGAATAAAGATAAAATAGTGGTGCCAGGTTTTAGATTAGCAAAGACAAATAAAAAGTCCTTCTTAGGTAATTGTGTGCGATTTTATAATAAAGTTCCTAAACATATTACAACGCTCACAGAAGGGAAATTCAAGTTGCACGTGAAAAACATATTGATTAAAAAATCCTACTCCACAGTTTCTGATTACATAAACGACAAAAATGCCTGGACAATTCCGCCTCCGCCAAGCTATTGCCTGTCACCTACATAATTTAAACAAATATTGTAATAACTCTATTATATAGTATGTATGTAACACATTGTTAAAAGATGTTTAAAAGAATGGCCCCGAGTTTCTTGCCCGTTCTTCTCGCAGTGGCTCTATACAATTTATTTGCTGAACGTGGCAGTACAATGTAGAATATTTCAATACTAAAATTTGTAATTGACCTTCATAAGAGCGTCGTAGACGCCTAAATTGAATAAATGATTTTGACTTTGACTTTGACTTTGTTCACGCTCAAACACACGTGTTTTCAAACATAAAATATAAAAATGAGTCAAAAATTACATATACTGATTTTCCTAAATAAAACGTACATAGAACTGGTGTTGAAAGGGTATCAGCTCAGCATCGTAACAATTGGGTAACCAATCAGCACTGGTTTTCAAGGCGAAATGGCACATAAAACCATGCGTAATTTTTGATTAGTAAAAAAAAGAAATACATGGTAGCTTTTTTTTATGTTATTGTGACGGAACTAACTCGAGGCCCACCTGATGTTAAGCGGACTTACCTCTGCCTATAACAGATGCATTTCGTCACAAGTCACGAATTACACTGAGCCCGTCACCTTGAGACATTGTTGTTAAGTCTCATGTGCCTATAATTTCACTGGCTCTCAAGGATAGGATCACTTCTTTTTTGGGCAGTCGTATAAAAAGAAGATATTTGTTTAAGTTCTGTTGCCTTTTACCTAATCTGAAGCCTTATACCTAAGTATATTCTCTTCTATGGCCAAAGTCACGTGTTTATGTAATAATGCGCCTGAAAATACTCCGCTTGCTCGTAAAGTAGCTCTTATCGCACCGCACTTGCTCAGAACGCAGCTAAAACACACGTGCTGTTTACTTTACATCGCTGCGCTAGTGCTTTTTACTTATCATTCCCGCGATAGAGCTTTTTACTGTACGTTTCCGCACTAAAGTTCTTTACTATACAGTTTGCTTTAACCCATGCCCATCGTACTCGTAGATAATAATAACAAAAGAATGTCATTCATAACTGGATGATATCGACTCCAGGTCCAGAGGCTCTAAATTGAATGCGGGGAAAATTAATTAATTTACGCTGTCATCTCCATCAGACCCTAGAACCCTAGAACCACAATTAATACTAGAGTCTCGTCTAAGAACAAGTTGGCATGTCTTGTCAAATGTACTTCTCTAGTACGTGAAAGTTATTTGCCCAAACTATTTTAGACATTATAAACGGTTTCTGATAGATTAAACTTTAATTGATAAACATAGGTTGATTGATAAAGTTTCACACAGGCATGTTTGGGATGATTGGCAGCCCTTTACCAAGTAAAACAATTTAATTATAGTTGAGAGGTTAGACTTTTGGGTTTCCTAGTGAAGACCCTATTACTAAGAATCAGCTGTTCATTCTTCCGTCCGAACTTTAAAAGGCTTTATCTTTTAAACCATCATACCCAATAGACAATTTTATGAAATGTGTGTTAGTATAGCTGCTTGTCCAGCATATATATACCGGCGCGTGAACAATTTAATGGAGTTACGAAAATTAAAAATGAAACGTTATGATTAATTAGATCACTATTATGTTCAGTACTAAAATCGATATTGCTTTATATACGATTATTCATTTTTAGAGCGGGTAACACCGAATGGAGTTGTAGGTGTCATGGCGGCCGGATGGCTGTCGAAGCCGTTCACTTCCTTCTGACCTGTGCAAGTGTGCGCACTTCTTGACGGACAACCGAACGTGATGCACGCGTGCAAACCCATTGGCTCTTAATCTTTTTTAATCCACGTGATCCTATGTAGTTTTGCTGTAATAAGTTTCTTGTGAATTACAATTGTGATCATACAATATTCTCTGGCTATTATTTTGTGAAAATCTGCAAGTGCACGCCCATAATAGATGACTAACCGGAGTAGATAACGGATCCGACTCCATGGACGACATACCGACCATCTTGGCACTCTCCGTTATATACATAATAATAAATTTAAAAATATATGTGGGTTCCCATACAAGAATGTTTTTTTAGCGTTTATTGTTTTTGCTTTATTTTAAACACTGTGATACATGTATGCCTGATGGTAAGCATCAGTGTCATCGTTGTATGACAATGCACTGTACTCCACACTCCGAGACTATAGTTTTTCACTTGCTACAGTGCCCTTCAAACCTAAATAGCAGTGTTTGTATACTGCTGCTTTGAGGTAGAATATCAGACACTGCGGTGGTGCCCACCAAGACGGCCTCTTGTTTAAAAGGTCTACCAATTATATTGTCACTTGATTGGTTCTACCACTTGCGGACCACGTGTTTGGTGTCGAGATTAAGGGTACCTAATTTTTGAAGACCTAATTGGCGAAGTTTTCTTAGCCATTCTTAATCGATCAACTAGGTTAAGCAACGTCCGCCGTGATAAGGAGTTGGATGGGTGACCGCTAGTGACTTTACTACTGAGCGCTTCCGTGCTTTAGAGGGCACGTTAAGCCGTCGGTTCCGGTTGTTGTCTTAAGATGGCAGTCGTTACAGCATGGTGGTAGGGCATATTGCGAATGCCTGCGTGACTAGCTACCACACTAAAGTAGAAAATCTGGCGCCAGTATTAAAGCTGTGTTTCGGAAGCTGCCCTTGAGAGCCAGTAATTCTAGGCTAACCTGAACAAAATCTTCGCCCACATCATCACTCACTGGACCAACGACTTTAAAAAAGAAGAATTTAAATAATTAAGGAAAAATGAAAATAATTTTACCATTTAAAAGAGGTTATAAA